>CM070774.1:160848730-161511855 GCA_036346955.1 Dipus sagitta
GCTGCATCTCAGCAGTGGCTCCTGGGACCATTTGCTTTATGCTTTTTTTCTTTTTTTTTTTTCGAGGTAGGGTCTCATTCTAGATCAGGCTGATCTGGAATTCACTATGTAGTCTCAGGGTGGCCTCGAACTCACAGCGATCCTCCTACCTCTGCCTCCCAAGGACTGGGATTAAAGGCATGCACTACCATGCCCTGCCCTCTATGCACTTATTTTTAATGTTTCTGAAACCAGTACCAGCTGTGCAGGACACAGCCATATTCTCAATTTAGAGACAAAATAATTCATAACCTTAAAAAGCAGGTTCCTTCTCTAGTTAAATCTTTTCAAAAGAGTTTGTACTTTTCCTTTTTTTTTTTTTTTTTTTTTTTTTTTGTTTTTTTAAGGGCGGGTCTTGCTCTAGCCCAGGCTGACCTGGAATTCAGTATATAGTCTCAGGGTGGCCTTGAACTCTCAGTGATCCTCCTACCTCTGCCTCCTCAGTGCTGGGATTAAAGGCATGCACCACCACACCTTGATTAGTCCCCTTAGTCTTTATTGTTGTTTATGTTATTTATGCACATGAAGATCCTTTCTGTTTAGTTTGCATTTAATAAACAGTGAATGGTAACACATAAATTAAGTCTTTGGATCTTAAAGATGAGAATAGATTGAGTTACATTTAGTTCAGGAATACAGTATAATTTAGGTATTATTATTTTGGTTTTTCGAAGTAGGGTCTCACTCCAGCCCAGGCAGACCTGGAAATCGCTATGTAGTCTCAGGGTGGCCTCGGCTCACAACAGTCCTCCTACCTCTGCCTCCCGAGTGCTGGGAATCAAGGCCTGCGCCACCACGCCCTGCAGGAATTATTTTTATGGTGATGCTTTTCTTTCCCAGTGCTGAGGACAGAGCCCAAGGCTTCGTGTGGTGCTAAGCAGATAGCCTGTCCCTGAGCTACAACCCCAGGCCTGTCCTCTGTCTCTCTTACTCTTCCCTTCTTTTGGGGTAGGGTCGATACCTAGTCCAGTCTGGCCTAGAATTTAGCTTCTGCCTTAGCTTTCCGAGTGCCGGGATTGCAGGTAGGTGCTCCTCATTGAGCTCAGCCTTGTAGTTCTTGGAGGCAGTTAAATATTAATAGAAAAGGCAGGCTTGTAGTCCTTATCACTTGGAGAAAGTTTTCTGTGCCTCTGAACTGAACTTTGCTTAGTTGATGAGTGTTGTGTCACATTATAGTAAAAGTGTGATGCAAAATTCAGATGGAGAATAATTGACTTTCTGCCATGCCTGTTGTCTGCAGATGAGGGGCCAGGTACACATTTTATTTCTAAGAAGTGACTTATTTCCCCCTCCTGTTCTCTTCCTCATTTAGTGGAAAAATACCATTTTCTGCTAACTTTGCATTGACAGACCCTGGTTTTTCCTATAGTTGGATTGCTTTTGAGTACCACATAAGAGTATCTGGATTGTAATGTACAATATTTAATACTAATATGTCTGGAAGATACTTGTTGGCCCAACAATACAGAATGAGGATGAAAACTAGACAATAAGCAATAACCAACAGTCAGTGTAATGCCATTTGATCTTGAAAGAAAAAAAATCAATGCTGAGGAGCTGAAGAGTAACACAGTCTGAACCAGTCTCCCTGCCCACTTCCATCCTTTGCTTTTTTGTACTCTTCCTTCCTCCCCCCCTCCTACCTTGACCCTAAGAAGGACATGGACAAAACTAAAGATGTATTTGGCAGGTACAGTTGCATAGCCCTTGTTCTGGATAGTCGGATTTGCAACTAAGGAACAGCTTTTTTTTTTTTTTTTTTTTTTTTTTTGGTATTGTTTTGGTTTGTTTTTTTGAGGTAGGGTCTCACTCTAGCCCAGGCTGACCTGGAATTCACTATGTAGTCTCAGGGTGTTCTCGAACTCACAGCGATCCTCCTACCTCTGCCTCCCTAGTGCTGGGATTAAAGGCGTGCGCCACCACACCTGACCTAAGGAAAAGTTTGATGGTGCCTTGTCTGCAGGGAAGGCCTGACCTGGCTCTCCCTCTCCTCTCCCCCTCTCCCTCTCCCTTTCCCTCCCCTCCCCCTCTCCCTCTCCCCTCTCCCTCTGGGGGGGGGGGGGGTGGACTGCTGTGCCTTCTTGCTGTGGCAGTGTTGCATGGGCCCGCTGTGGATCATGAGATTCGGAAGTCACACTCGGTGAAATGCCCCTGGAGGAATTCTGGGGTGCAGTCTTTCTTTAAGTGCGATGAGGGAGCACCCTTACTTGATTAGGTGGGGTCCACCACAGGAGTGCGGGGATGTTCTGAGAATGGTTGAAAGCCTAGAGCAAATACTGAAGTCCCCGAGAGGAACGCGCAAGGGCCAAGAGTGTAAGTTACTGTGGAGCTGGCTGGGTGCAGTGAGGTGTGTGTCTGAGGATCTTGCTTGTGTCAAAGACAAATTAGAAAGGAAGAGGGGCGGTAGAAAGAATTCAGAAGTCAGAGTATTGTGTGACACTGTCCTCCAAGAAAAGCAACCACTGCCATCTTCATTAATCTCTGCAGGCTGAGCCTGTTGGCATTCCTCCCCAGAAGGAAAAGTGTGGGGAAAGATACTCAGACTCTCAGCTGAGGTCGCAGGTAAACCGTGTGCTCAGCGACGCACAAGGTCGCCTGGCCTCCTTGGGGAGATGATAGATCTCAGGGGAGAGATAGGGTATGTAGAGGATCGGAAGGTCAAGGGACTGTGAGCACCACCTGTGCAGCCATGGGGAGATTGTTGTTTCCTACTGCTCTGCGTTCCCGTGTTCCTGTCTGTCGCCCCTTGCCCATATCTGTCAGAAAGCGCATGGCTGCGCATGGTGGCACACACCTTTATTCCCAGTGCTTGGGAGGCAGAGGTAGGAGGATCTCCATCAGTTCAAGGCCACCCTGGGACTACATAGTGAAGTAAAAAAAGAATTTTTAAAAAATATTTTATTTATTTATTTATTTGAGAGAGAGAAAGAGGCAATTAGAGAGAGAGAGAATGGGTGCACCAGGGCCTCCAGCCCCTGCAAACGAACTCCAGAGGCAAGCACCTCCTTGTGCACCTGGATTGTGGGTCCTGGGGAATCGACCTGGGGTCCTTAGGCTTTGCAGGCAAGTGCCTTAACCACTAAGCCATTTTCCCAGCCCAGCAGATAAATATTTTTTAAAAAGATGTGGTGACTTTAGGACTGGTATTCTTTGTATCATGCCTAATAAGCTGTGCCACAGATATATTTGAAGTTTGAGAAAGGAAGGAAGCTTTCGCTACTTGAAAAAGGCATCTGGTAATGATTTTATTTTCCTCAAATAAATCTGGAAAAAGAAAAACATTGGAAGCTTTCTTTAGAACTTCCTTATAATCCCATACACAAGTCAAAAAAGAAAAAGTGGATTCAGAGCCGGGCATGGTGGCACACACCTGTAATCCCACCACTTGGGAGTCAGGGGTAGAAGGATCGCCATGAGTTCAAAGCCAGCCTGGGACTACAGAATGAGTGCCAAGTCTGGGCTAGAGTGAGACCCTGCCTTGAAACAAAAACAAAAACAAAAACAAAAACAAAAAGTTAATCTTAGGGGTCTGTTCTCTTCTGCTGGAAATCATGAGAGTACTAAGCAATTTGCCTTCTTGTGTTTGAACATATATACTCAAATTACTATTGTTTTGAAATTATAGAAAATTATCAAAATATCAAGAGTTCTTGGCAATTAATATGAATTCTAGGGATGTATGTTCAGATTCCTGCTTTAAAATCATTAGATATTCTTTGAATTAATCCACATATATAGGTAGATCCATTTATTTATGTTAAATTTTAGAAGTAACTTTTTTTTTCTTGGTTTTCCGAGGTAGGGTCTTGCTGTAGCTCAGGCTGACTTAGAATTCACTATGTCATCTCAAGGTGGCCTCGAACTGTTGGTAATCCTTTTATTTCTGCCTCCTGAGTGCTGGAATTAAAGGCGTGTGCCACCACGCCTGGCAGTAGCATTTTTATTATTTGAGAGAGAAAGAAGCGGGGGCGGGGGGCATGCCAAGACCTCTAACCCTGCAAACGAACTTCAGATGCATGCGCCACCTTGTGCATCTAGTTTACGTGGGTTCTGGGCAATCAAACCCAGATCATTAGGCTGTGCATCAAATGCTTTAATTGCTGAGCCATCTCTCCAGCCCAGGAGTAACATTTTTTAAAAATTTTATCAGTATGTAAAATATTGAAATAACTACCCAAAGCAATGTTATAAGAAGAGGTGATGCTGGAAAAGTCTCCTTGTGTAGAACAATTTTCACTAGTTCTTGGTAGCATATGTATACTTACTCATATTTCCCTCGGAGAGTAAATTTAGACTTACTGCTTTGCATCTTGTATATTTTTACTTGAAAGAAATCCTAGAGATCACTCAGAAGTACATAGTGCTTTTTAAAAATGTTTTTTTATATCTATGTGGTAAGCAAGCATTTTCATACTTAGGGAGATTAGAATGTTGAATAAAGAAATCTTTTGGCTGCTCCTCTCCCGGGGAGGTACCAGATACAACCTCCAATGTGTTGGTGGACATGCCACTGCCCTTGCCTGAGGAACTTCTGCAGAGTTTAAATGCTTAAATGGGGAAATAAAAGAGAGGAGGGTGGGTTTGGTGGCACATGCCTTTAATCCCAGCATTCAGGAGGCAGAAGTAGGATTGCTGTGAGCGCAAGGACAGCCTGAGACTTCATAGCGCATTCCAGGTCGGCCTGGGCTAGAGTGAGACTGTAACTCGAACGATACACGCCCCCCCCCCCTGCAAAAAAAGGGAAAAAAATCTATGGGACCAATTGCTTAGCTCTTCTCTGGTACAGAAACTTTGGAATATTTCATTTTCATTTATTTATGTACAAGCAGAGAGAGAGAGAGAGAGAGAGAGAGAGAGAGAGAAGAGAAGAGAAGAGAGACAGCCAGAATAGGAGTGCCAGGGCTTCCAGCTGCTGCAAACGAACTCCAGATGCATGTGCCACTTTGTGCATAGTGGGGAATTGAACTCAGTTGTCAGGCTTTGCAGGCCTTAACTCCATCCCTGTTTTTATTTTTATCATGGATGTATTTTATCAGAACAGTATAGAAGTGCACACAAGAAAACACTTAACATTTTCTGATTGCCTGCGTTTCCTCTTCCATCACATTCAGAAAGTAGCACTAGTTAGTTAGGTCAGGACTTTTCTAGGCGTATTTTAAAACTTGAGATGGAAGCAGGCTTTTCTCACTCAGGTGTGTGCTGCCATGTCTGGTCGATTTCCATGATGTTAGCTACATTAGGTTTTTGAATATAGGTAGGAGTTTTAAAATGGTTTTGAATTGTTTTCTTCTCTGTCATTAGCATTGCATATGCATTACATGTGCACCTCTTAAGCTTTTTGTAACTCTTGGTCTAAAATCCGTAAAGTGGCATAGATAACTTCTATATTCTTCTTTATTTTCCTCTATAGACCCAAACTTATTTTGGGGAAGAAATTGACAAAAATTTCATTGTAGTAATAGCTATAGATCAATACTAAAAGTAAATCTGATAAACATGAGATGCCTATTGACCATGAAAACAGAACATAATTCATTGAAAATAGGTTTAAAATGCCCTTCCTATTTTGTTTATTGTTGGGTCCCTAGCACCTGGATGATAGCAACAGGCTTCCTATTCCTTCCATTCTTTGTATTTTATGTTTTACTATCAAACTTAAAATGGAAGCCGGGCGTGGTGGCGCACGCCTTTAATCCCAGCACTTGGGAGGCAGTGGTAGGAGGATCGCCGTGAGTTTGAGGCCACCCTGAGACTCCATATTGAATTCCAGGTCAGCCTGGGCTAGAGTGAGACCCTACCTCAAAAAACCAAAAAAAAAAAAAAAAAAAAAAAAAAAGATAAAATAAAAATGGGATCACACTATATACCATTGTTATTTTTTCATTTATCAATATATCATAAACATTTCCCCATGCCAGTACTTAAATATTTGCTTTATTCTTTTTTAAAAATATTTTAATCCAATTATTAGCAATGAGAGAGCATGTTGAAGGGGAGAGTGAGCATGCCAGGGCCTCTTGCCACTGTAGATGAGCCCCAGATGCATGCACCACTTTGTGCATCTGGATTTACCTGGGTGCTGGGGAATGGAATCTAGGCTCTCAGGCTTTGCAAGCAACCAAAGACAAAGGTTACCTCTGAGCCATTTCTCCAGCTCCATGTTTTTTTTTTTTCTTTTTTTCCCCTTTTCTTTTTCTTCTTTTTTTTGAGGCAAGCCCAATAGACTGGCTTCTTTCTTTCTCTCCTTCCTTCCTTCCTTCCTTCCTTCCTTCCTTCCTTCCTTCCTAAACGAGGGCCACCTTGTGCGCATGTGCAACCTTGCGTGCTTGTGTTACATTGAGTGTCTGGCCTACGTGGGATCTGGAAAGTCGAACATGGGTCCTTAAGGTTTGCAGGCAAGCGTCTTAACTGCTAAGCCTTCTGTCCAGCCCCCACTTTATTCTTTTAAATAGCTATACTAATGGAGATACAGACTATATAATTGGGTAGTTCTAAAAATCTTTTTTTAATTTAAATTATTTATTTGTTGGTTTACAAACAGAGAGAGGGAGAGAGGAATATGAATGGACACACCAGGGAGTCTGCCCACTGTAAATGAACTCCAGATGCAAGTGCCTTAACTGCTGAGTCATCTCTGTGGCTCCTGGTTAGGTATTCTAATTAGCTATTCCCTTTGAATTTTTTTACGTATCAGTGGAAGATACCAAGTTGAGTGTTATGATGGACTGAGAGTGTGTGACTCCCTACAGGTTAATGAAACAAACTTGGAATTCACTGTGGAGTCTCAGGGTAGCCTCAAATTTATGGCAATCCTCCTACCTCTGCCTCCGGACTGCTGGGATTAAGGGTGTGCGCCACCACGCCCGGCTGAAACAAACTTTTTTAATGCAATGTCAGTGCATGTAATGTTTTAAATTTTACTTGACTGTTATCACTTAATATTAGAATAATTTAAAGTATTTCCAAGAAGCAGTTTACATAAGGAGGAATAATTTTGGTCAACCCATGAAAGAGTGTTCAACTTAATATATAAATATATAATAGTAAAAGGAGGTAAACTTAACATTCCTTGTACCCCACATTGACAAAGATACAGTATTCAGTTGGTGACAGAAGTTTCCAGAGGAACGTTGCTGAAGTAGAATAAATTCAGACACTCTTTCTGGGGGACATATTGACAGAGTTTCAAAATTGTATTATGGTGTTTTATTTTAAGGAAAAAACTAATGATATTCCCATAAACTTGGATGTTTATATAAATTCTATCCTACCTCTGCTTCCCAAGTGCTAGGATTAAGGCATAGGCATGCGCCACCATGCCTTTTTAATAGATTTTCTTTGTATCCTTTCTTTTTTCTCCATTTTCTTTCTTTCTTTTTTTTCTTTTTTCTTTTTCTTTTTCTTTTTTTTTTTTTTTTTTTTTTTTTTTTTTTGAGGTAGGGTCTTGCTATAACCGAGGCTGACCTGGAATTCTGGAATTCATTCTGTAGGCTCAGGGTGGCCTCGAACTCACAGGATATCCTCCTACCTCTGCCTCCAGGTGCTAGGATTAGAGGTGTGGGCCACCACGCCCAGCTTTGTTTCTTTTTTTCTTTTTGCGTCTTTAAGATGTAAGCTCCTTAAGTGCAGCATTTTGGTGTTTTATATTTATTTATTTATTTTTTTTTTGAGGTAGGGTCTCACTCTGGCCCAGGATGACCTAAAATTCACTCTGTAGTCTCAGGGTGGGCTCAAACTCATGGCAGTCCTCCTACCTCTGCCTCCTGAGTGCTGGGATTAAAGGTATGTGCTACCATGCCCTGCCTCTTTAAAAAAAAATTATATATATATATATATATATATATATATATATATATATATATACATACATACATATATATATATATATAGAGAGAGAGAGAGAGAATATGAATATGGGTGCACCAGGCTCTCCTGCTACTGTAAAGGACAGGTGCATGTACCACTTTGTGTATCTGGCTTTACATGGGTACTGGGGAATTGAACCCAGCCTTCAGGCTTTTCAGTCAAGTGTGTTTTAACTGTTGGACCATCTCTCCAGCCCAGGTTTATGTAGTCTTTTTGGTGTGGGATTAGGACTAAAACTGTACATCTTTCTTGTTCTTTTATTGTCACCAGAATTCTTCCCAGGACTTTGAAAGTTTATTCCTTGGGAAGTAGGATGTTGTGAGGGACTGTTGAATAAAAGTTTTTTTTAATTAAAATTTTTTTCTTTTTTGAATCAAAATTCTTGTTGAACCTCAGTTAGCAAGAGCTTTGCTAGAGGTTTATTAGGCTTACGTGATAATGAGATTCATTATTAGAGAAGGGAGTGTTAGGAATTTTTGTTGTTCTTTTGAGGCAGGGTTTCACTGTAGCCCAGGCTGACCTGGAACTCACACTGTAGCCCCAGGCCGGCCTCTAATTTACAGCCAGCCTTCGACCTCAGCCCCCCACTCCTACCCCAGTGCTGGGATTAAAGGCATGTCTCACCATGCCCCCTACCATGCCCGGCTGAATGTTTGGTGTTTTAAAACTCACATTTATTCACCCACACTTAAGGGCAACTGTACACTGGGTTACTTTGCTAGACTCCTATAGGTAAACAGATCAAGCAGGGCAGATGAATAATAAAGAAAAGGTAAAAAAAAAAGTCCTATGGTGTTTCTTTAAGTTGAGCTTTTTCAAAAAACTGGAATCTGTATTCTTGGATTTTTGGAGTTTGATTTAGTGGACCATAATCAGCCGGGTGTGGTGGCACACGCTTTTAATCCCAGCGCCTAAGGAGGCAGAGGTAGGAGGATCACCGTGAGTTCAAGTCCACCCTGAGACTACATAGTGAATTCCAGGTCAGCATGGGTTAGAGCAAGACCTTACCTCAAAACAAAACAAAAAAACAAAACAAAACTGAAAAGTAATTTGTTTAAATTTTCCAGTTTTTTTTTTCTTTTTCCGGGATAACAAGGGTTTATTGGGGGAGCGGGGCTCAGCTGTTCTTGGCAGCTGCCTTGTGCATAGCGGCCAGGGCGCTGCTCCCACGCTCGCGCTCCTCTTGGCGCCGTGCGCATCCCCACCCGCTTCTCGCGGAACTTGAGCTTGTCGGTGCCCAGTGCCCAGTGCCCGGTGCCCGGATGAGCGCCTGGCCTGCTCAGCTCCTCGCCGCCTTGCGGCACCTGCTGGAGCCCACGCCCTGGGGTAGCGCAGGCCCATGGCTGCTGCTCGTCTGTGGCGGCCCCAAAATGTTCCAGTTTTTAAGTTGTGGAGTTTTCTTTTCTTTTTTAACGCTATGCTGACATCCTGGTACAGTCAACAACAGAGTTGGCATGAATCAGGCCCAAATGCCAATCAGTTATTGGCTGCTGTTCTCCTAGCCTTGTAACACCTAAGTACAAGGCGACCTAGGCAGCTGCTATAGCTGGGGTAAACTGTGGATTTTTTTTTTTTTTTTTTTTTTTGGTTTTGTTTTTACAAGGTAGGGTCTCACTCTAGCCCAGGCTGACCTGGAATTCACTATGTAGTCTCAGGGTGTTCTCGAACTCACAGCGATCCTCCTACCTCTGCCTCCCTAGTGCTGGGATTAAAGGCATGTGCCACCATGTCCAACTAAATTGTGGATTTTAAACCAAGTTTCTTTGATGCCAAAGCCCATGGACTGCTTTAGAATTCTAGTCCTAAACTCTAGTCTAAGTCCTAGAGGCCTGATACGAAGTAAATGTTTAACAACTGTTTGCTTAATAAACTCTCTTAACACTTAGCTCTCAAACTTTGAACAAAATTTATTTTCAAAATCCTTCATTGTTAACATCAAAATACCTATACTTCTCATGAATGAGAGCCAAGATAGAGTGCTGCTTGGTTCCATTAATTTCTATCTATGTTATTTCTTTTTAAAAAGTTTTGTGTATTTATTTGCAAGCAGAGAGAGAGAGAATGGGTGTACCAGGGCCACCATCCACTACAAATGAATTCCAGGCACATGCACCACTTTGTGCATCTGGCTTTGTGTGGGTACTGGGGATTCGAACTTGGGTTGTTAGATTCTGCAGGCAAGTGCCTTAACTGCTGAGCCATCTTTCCAGCCCTGTATTATTCCTCTATGTACCCTTGGTAGTGTGGCTTATGGCAGTGGCAGCAGTAGCACCTGTCAAGTGTTTCTCCAGTGCCAACCACTGTTGACAGTGCACACATTAATTTATTTAATCACTATAACTTCCTATGAGATAAGATCCTCTTACCCTTATTGTAAGATGAGCAACTTGAGGCACTTGGAACAAATAAACTTAGTTAAATTACAACCAGTAAGTCCTAGAGGCCTGATACGAAGTGAATGTTTAACAGCTGTTTGCTTAATAAATTAATTTAAAAATACTCGATTGATTTTTGTGGTACTCAGATATTATTTGGGTAATGCAATGATTAGTTTTCTGTGAGGAGGCCTTTGACATTTAACATGACGCACCAGTTTTTAGACTAAGGACCAGAACTATGTTGTGCTGATCTTTGCTCTTATAAAAGTTAGGAAATAGGAGGGTTGCTATCAGAGATAATGATAGCCTATCTATTAGATTGCCTTCTAGAGACTATCTCATTTCCTAGAGTTATCTCAGATTCTTAACTTACACTCTCAGTGATCTTTTGGGTTACTTTAGACAGTTAAAAATACTAAGTGCGGGCTGGAGAGGTGCTTAGCAGTTAAAGCACTTGTCTATAAAGCCTAAGGACCTAGGTTTCTATTCACTAGTACCCACGTAAGGTAGATGCACAAGCTGACACATGCGTCTGGAGTTCATTTGCAGTGGCTAGAGGCCTGGCACACCCATTCTCTCTCTATTTCTGTCTACCTCTTTCTTTCAAATAAATGAATAAAATACTAAAAAAAAAAGACAACTAAATGCTTGTTCTTGTGGAAAGAGAATTATGATAGGAAAACGTTAGATTATTTGATCATTAGTTTATTTATAAGGCACTTTGGATATAGTTTCTAGGTATTTTGCAGTTCCTTAGTTGGAAACACTGAAAATTTTGTCTGTCTTTGTTTTAAGATAAAAGTCTATGACTTGAAAGTCCTCTTGGTTTCGTTTGTTTTCATATCTTTTTTGGTGTTTCTTTCTTGTCCCTCAGAGCTAAGCTAGCACTCTTCCCCTGAGCCACACCACCAGGCAGGAAGTCATCTTAGCTCAACTATGTTCATGTGGAAGAGAAAGAAATGACGAGGTGAATGTAACCCTACAGTTCTGGTACCATTTTCTGTTTGTCAGGTTAATCCCTCTCATTTTACATTTGAAGAGCCGGAGACGCCATAACGTTATATAATACTGTAATTTAACACGTTACAAGAATCAAACCAATCTGCTTGCTCACAGGTACCTGTCTCTTGTGTATCACACTGACAGTAGAATCACCTAGAGAGCTTTCTAAGTACATGTGGAGAAATTTTGGCAGTCTGAGGTGGATCCCAGGCAGGTATAAAGAGATTATAAAAACAAAGCAAAACAATAATTCCAAAATCATAATTTTTCTTAAAATGTTAATAATGATAAAATTTTCAATGATACACTGTCTTAATGGCTTGGCACCATTGTGCTGTCATGCCTTTTCTCATTCCCTTCCCCTCCCTTTCCTTCCCTTCCTTTCATTAGTGGACTTTCTAGAACTGCTTTAGGGTTATAGAAAATGTAAGCAGAACGTGCAGAGTTCTTCCTATATAATGCCTTCCATCTTGTCTTTCCCCTGGTAGCGACATCTTGCATTGATGTGGACAGTATATTTTTATGACTGATGAGCCAATACTGATACTTGATTATTAACTCAGTAATTATGAGCTAGATTTTTAGCAGTTCATCATTCTTTATTACCATCAGGACCCAGTTCCTATAGTTAGTGAGTTTTGACAAATGATAAGGCCATGTATCCTCCACTATTTAAATACCACATAAAACCAAGTGTGGTGACTCAAGCCTATAATGGCAGCTCAGGAGGCTGATGTCAGAGGAATGCGATGAGTTCTAGATCAGCCTAGGCTACTGAGTGAGCTGCAGCTCAGCTTGAGAACTGCATATATATCACATAGAATAGTTTTGTTGTCCCTGCACTCCACTGTCTATCTGTTTACCATTTTCCATCCTTTATCTGACACTGAATTTTTTTGTTTTTTTTTTTAATAATTTTTTTATTTTAATTTATTTATTTGAGAGTGACAGAAAGAGGCAGATGGGGGGGGGGAATGGGTGTGCCAGGGCCTCCAGCCACTGCAAACGAACTCCAGACGCATGCGCCTCCTTGTGCATCTGGCTAACGTGGGTCCTGGGGAATGGAACCTCAGACCGGGGTCCTTAGGCTTCACAGGCAAGTGCTTAACTGCTAAACCATCTCTCCAGCCCTGACACTGAACTTTTTATAAAATAATTTTATTTATTTACTTGCAAGCTGAGAGAGAGAGAGAGAGAGAGAATATGAATGAATGAATGAATGAATGAATGAGTATGGGCATGGCAGGGGCTCTAGCCACTGCAGATGAACTCCAGATACATGCACCACTGTGGGTACAGGGTAATCAAACCCTGGTTGTTAGGCTTTTTAGGCAAGTGCCTAAAGATGCCTAAAAAGCCATCTCTTCAGCCCCTGAACTTTTTTTTTTTTTTTTTTTTTTTTTTGAGGATTGCTGTTCCACCATGTCCAGCTAAGACTCTGAACTTTTTAGCATGTGGTTTTGACTTTTTTTTTCTTCTTCTTCTTCTTTTTTTTTTTTTGTGGTAGGGCCTTGCTCTAGCCTAGGCTGACCAGGAATTCACTATGTAGTCTCAGGCTGCCCTGAACTCATAGCGATCCTCCTACCTCTAGATGCTGCAAACAAACTCCAGAAGCATGCCCCGCTTTACGCATCTGGCTTTACATAGATACTAGGGAATTGAACTTGGGTCCTTAGACTTTATTGCCAAGTGCCTTAACCTCTGAGCCATCTCTCTAGCCCTCAGACTCATTTCTTTTTCTTTTCATTTCTTTTCCTTTCTCTTTCTTTTCTTTCTTCTTTGTTTTTGTTTTTCGAGGTAGGGTCTCATTTTGGCCCAGGCTGACCTGGAATTAACTATGTAATCTCAGGGTGGCCTTGAACTCATGGCAATCCTCCTACCTCTGCCTCCTGAGTGCTGGGATAAAGGCATGTGTCACCACACCTGGCTCTTTTTTTTTTTTTTTTTTTTTTAAGGTGGGGTCTCGCTGTAGCCCTGGCTGACCTGAATTCACTCTGTAGTTTCAGGCTGGCCTTGAACTCACAGTGATCTTCCTATCTCTGGCTCCTGAGTGTTGGGATTGAAGGCGTGCACTACCACGCCCAGCTCCTCATTTCTTTTTGTCCCAGAACAGTGCTGCACTATATATATACTACAGTTATTTGTTTACCTGGTGTCATGGTTGCTTCTGCTTTTGGACAAGTAGTAATAAAGTTATTGCATCTATGTGCAGGTGTTTGTGTGGCCAGAAGTCTTCAACTCACTTGGGAAAATATGTGTGAGTGTGATTGTTGTGATTGTATGGTAATACTCTGTTTACCAGTGTATCGACCAAAGTGGTTGTACAGTTGTGGAGTCCGACCTGTCGTGAGCGACAGTTCTTGTCTTCTAGCCTTTGGTGTTATGCCGTTCTGATAGGATGTGAGGGCCAGGCCTGCCTGCCTACCAGTCTTCCCTCCTTCCTCCCTCCTCTCTCCCTTTCTGTCAAGGTCTTACTGTATAGCTCAGGATGGCCTTGAACTCAGGATTTTCCTTCCTCAGCTCCTGTGCTGAGATTGTAGGCCTGTGTCGCCACACTAGGCTTTTTATTTGTTTGTGCTTGCGACACACACGGCAGGGCGGCCCTGGCGAGCCATGGCAGCAGTAGTTGGTGACCCATTGTGCGTAGAACTGACTAGAAGGCTCACGCTGGACTCCCAAATACTCTTATTCTTCCCCCCATAGTAAGTACATAAAAATACTGAAAAAAAGAGTTCTTTGTACATTTTGGATACAAGTTCTTCATCATATATATATATTGCAGCTATTTTGTGGTCATTATTAATTATTATTTTTAAAGTATTTTATTTTTGTTTATTTGAGAGACATTAGATAAGAGTATGGGTGCACCAGGGCCTCTAGCCACTAGTCACAGACTCTAGACGCATGTGCCAGTATGTGCAGATAGCCTGTGTGGTAATCCTGGGGAATCAAACCTGGGTCCTTAGGTTTTGCAGGCAAGCACCTTAACCGCTAAGCCACCTCTCCAGCCCCATTATTATTATTATTATTAATTTTGTGGTTTTTTTGAGGTAGGCTCTTGGTCTAGCCTAGGCTGACTTGGAATTCACTCTGTAGTCTCAGGGTGACCTCCAACTCATGGTGATCCTCCTACCTCTGCCTCCCCAGTGCTGGGATTAAAGGTGTGCGCTACCATGCCTGGCTCTTACTATTACTATTTTAATTTTATTTTTTTAAAAAGAGAGAGAATGGGCACTCCAGGGCCTCCAGTCACACATGCCACCTTGTGCCTCTGGCTTACGTGGGTTCTGGGGCATTTACTGGGCTCGTTAGGCTTCATAGGCAAGTGCCTTAACTGCTAAGATATCTCTCCAGCCCTTAATAATAATTATTATTATTACTTCTTAAAAAACATGCAACTTATTAACTCTTAGCTTTCATTAAACTTAGAACAAATTACATTAAAATCTTACGAAAATGCTTCAGCATTAAGGTATTGTAGCCATTTTCAGGGATCTTAACAACCTCAATTGTCCTTAAGGCTTGTAACATGGCGTCACTATTGCCAACTCTCTCCACATTTCTGGAGAGACACATTCAGATAAGCAGACCAATTGGCTGGCTTCTTAATTATTATTTTTGAAGGAGGATCTCACTTTAGCCTAGCCTGACCTGGAATTTACTCTGTAGCAATCCTACTATCCTGAGAGAGAGAGAAAGAGGCAGATAGAGAACGGATGTGCCAGAGCATCTGGCTTAGGTATACGTGTGTGTGTGTGTGTGTGTGTGTGTGTGTGTGTGTGTGCTCTCGCATGCACATGCCAGGGCTTTCTGCCACTGTAAATGCTGTCCACATTCATATGCCACTTAGTGCATCTGGCTTTACCTGAGTACTGGGGAATTGAACCCAAGTCATTAGGCTTTGCAAGCAAGTGCTTTTAACTGATAAGCTATTTCTCCAGCCCCAAATAAAATGTTCTTGGCCTTTTTTTGTTTGTTTATTTTTGTTTATGTGAGAGCGACAGAGAGAGTGAGAGAGAATGGGCACACCAGGGCCTCCAGCCACTGCAAACAAACTCCAGACATGTGCGCCCCCTTGTGCATCTGGCTAATGTGGGTCCTGGGGAGTTGAGCCCCGAACTCCAGACACGTGTGCCATCTTGTGCATTTGTATGGGTATTGGGGAATCAAACCCAGGTCCTTAGGCTTTGCTAGCAAGCTCCTTAAACACTGAGTCATTTTTTTCAGCCTGTGTTTTGCTTTTCGAGAGAAGGTCTTGTTTGAAAGCCCTTCTGATTGAATCTCAGTCCTACTGCCTCTGCCTCTGCCTCCTGTGTTTTGGAAGTATAGACATTGTACCACCATGCCTCGATTTGATTAAAATCTCCTTACCACTGTTTTAGCTTTTCTTTACCATAACCAACATCTGCAATACTCAAACTTATAAAAAGATTATTTTGGGCATACAACTGAAGAAGTTCCAGTCCACAATTAGTTGGTTCCATTGCTTTGAGCTTGTGGGGGCATATCATGATGGGAGTGTGGCTGGGACGTGAAAGAAGAAGGTGTTGGCTGGGCGTGGTGGCACACGTTTTAAACCCAGCACTCCGGAGGTAGAGGTAGGAGGATCGCTGTGAGTTCGAGGCCACCCTGAGACTACAGGGTGAATTCCAGGTCAGCCTCAGCTAGAGTGAGACCCTACCTTGAAAAAAAAGAAAAGATATATATGAAATTCATATTAATGTATTTGATTTAACACTTATGTAAAAATGTTAACATTTCAACAACTAATCCATGTAAACATTTTGGAGTTTTTTTTGTTTTGTTTTGTTTTTTGGTTTTTTGAGGTAGGGTCTCACTCTGGCCCAGGCTGACCTGGAATTCACTATGTAGTCTCAGAGTGGCTTTGAACTCACAGTGATCCTCCTACCTCTGCCTCTCTGGGGTTAAAGGCGTGCACCACCACACTGGCTTGTATTCTTTTTTTTTTTTTTCCCCCTAAGTTCTCCATATCTGTTAAGAGTTACAGCACATCTCAGTTCAGACTAGCCACTCTGAAGTGTTTAAGATCCTTATGTAGTGATTGTTAAATTGGATAGCACAGGTGGAAACAGTGTGAATCCCAAAGGACCAGTAACTCTTATAATGTAGAATGGTTAGGAAGAGTCATAAGTACTTGTTACTTTGCTCATTCATCCATTCACTCACTGATTTATTCATCTAACAAATATTTGAGCTGTTACTATATAGAAAATTGTAGGGCTGGAGAGATGGCTTAGCGGTTAAGTGCTTGCCTGTGAAACCTAAAGACCCCGGTTCGAGGCTCTATTCCCCAGGACCCACGTTAGCCAGATGCACAAGGGGGCGCACACGTCTGGAGTTTGTTTGCAGTGGCTGGAGGCCCTGGCACGCCCATTCCCTCTCTCTATCTGCCTCTTTCTCTCTCTGTGCCTGTCACTTTCAAATAAATAAAAATAAACAGAAAAAAAAAGGAAAATTGTAGCAAAAATGCACACATGGCTTATGGCGTCTTTGGGTTAGCGTTAGATAGTCCCTGTTGAAACAAGGATGATAATCCCTGGGTGTGAGATTGGTGAGAGTAAATAAAACATAAAATTTAAATGCACATTTCTGGGCTTGCTGATTTGTCTTCTCCTTCCACTTTACCCTCTGTCTCACCTCTTGATTTGAGGGCATGGTGAGGAGGCTTAGGAGGTAGCAGAGTCTTTGGCTACCCACCTGTAGACTCGAATAGCTTCTTTTGGACTTCTTTAATAAATATATTTGGGTGTGTGTGTGGGTGTATACACATGCACCAGGGTCTCTCGCTTCTCTTGTGAACAGCTTTACATGGTTGTTGGGGATTGAAGCCAGGCCGGCAAGCTTTGCAGGTAGCACCATCAACCCCTGAGCCATGTCCCCAGACCTCTTCTGGATTTCTTCAGCCTTTTTTCATGACAGGCCTGCCTTCCTGGGCATAGAATTTAGGTTTGTACTGTTAGTGCTAAGAGCTACTTAACTGCTGTTACGTGGGTTTCTGTGGGTTGGTTTAAAATTGTAATTATTAGCCAGGCATGGTGGCATACACCTTTAGTCTCAGCCCTAAACTGCCTCACTTTGAGCCTCCTACCCACTTCCAGGAAGAACGACGGGTCACTTAGTAGGAACAGCTGCAACCATTAGTTTGCTAAAGGTTGAAGGACTGGTCTGGATTTACAGACCAATAAATGATAATAATTTAAATAAATGATAATAATGATAATTTAAATAAATACCATGTATTTAAAGCTCAGAGAGTATATAAAATAATCTAGGGGGAGTATGCAGACAGAAGAGGGAAGAAGGGATCTAGGACCCAAGTTTAGAAGAACTCCAGTTAATTAGATGAGACTGGAAGGAGAGAGAGGGAATCTAGGACCAAGACTAGAAAAACTCCAGTTAATTAGACAGAAGAGCTAGTATATGACCTGAGGTGAACAGTATGTTTTGGATGACTGACAGTATAGTGGTTTTGAAAGTGGCTTTACGGAGCAAGGAGGGTTATCTTAAGATGTATGAGGAGGATAAATAATGTCATCCTCTGTAGCATTTATAAAAGTAACCTTTTTGGAAGAGTTACAGATTGCTTAAGATCAGAACACAGCATTGCTTATCACGTGGTTTGACATCAGAGGGCATTCTAGAAGGGGTAGCATTGACAAGGTTGTAGCAAATGAGAGAGATTAGTGCATCTGGTGGAGATTTAGGTAGTAAGTAGGTATATGAGGTATGATGGTTTAGTCATTATAGTCTTTATAGTCTGGAGGGACTTAGGATCATAATGACCTAGTCTGAAAGGTTCTAAATAATTTTGGGGTTGAGTAAGAAGATTTTTGGCAAACAAGTTTTCTTCAACAGATTTTAATGTGATTGGCTCCAGGCTGATATACTCACGTTATTCATTTGTTAAATAGTAATAATACTTCACCAATTACAGTCAGATAGTAAGTGGCTTACAAAAGTTGTATTAGAATATAGATACAGTATTTAGAAATTTCTTTTTATAAAAATATTTAATTTACTTATTTGAGAGAGAGAGAGAGAGAGAGAGAGAGAGAGAAAGGGGGTAGGCAGATAGAGAGAGAATGTGCATGCCAGGGCCTCTAGCCACTGCAAACAAACTCCAGACGCATGCAGCACCTTGTGCATCTGGCTTTATGTGGGTACTGGCCTTGCTGGCAAGAGCCTTAACTGCTAAGCCATCTCTCCAGCCCTCTTATTTTTGTATGTGTATACTTGTTTGTGGAGGTCAGAGAACAACTTCAGGTGGTATCATCCTCATGAACATGTCAAACTTGTTAAAATATTTGCTTATTTATTTGCAAACACAGAAAGAGAGAGAGACAGAATGGGCGTGCCAGGGCCTCTACCACTGTAAATGAATTCCAGATGCATGTGCCGTCTAGTGCATCTGGCTTTACGTAGGGGCTGGGAAATTGTACCTGGGTCCGTAGGCTTTGCAGGCAAGCCTTTTAACCACTGAGCCGTCTCTTCCTGGCCCCTGTCAAACCTTTCTGAGACAGGGTCTCATTGGCCTGGATTTTACCAATTAGTCTACACTGGCTGCCCAGCAAGTCCGAGGGATTTTCCTGTCTCTGTCTTCCCAGCACTGGGGTTCCAGTCCTTACCACCACACCCAGTATGTTTTACCTGGGCACTGGGGGTCCAGCTCAGCTCCTCATGCCTATGGGCAAGCACTTAAGAATTCTTTTAAATATGCCATAAATTATGGGTTAGTCAGATTTCTTTTTTGTCACTTTTTGAGTGCTTATTACAAGGACAAATGTTTAAGTAATAAACTGGGGGACTAGAGCAATGGCTTAGTGGTTAAAGGCACGTACTTGCAAAGTCTGATGGCCTGGGTTCAATTCCCCAGCACCCATATTAAGCCAGATGCACAGATGCACAAAGTGCGTATGTGTCTTGGAGTTTGCAGTGGCAAGAGGCCCTGGTACTCCCATCTTGCCCTCTCTCTCTCTGTCTGCCTCTTACTTGCTGTCTCAAACAAATAAGTAAAAATATTAAAAAATAATAAACTGACTATGAATGAGTCATTTCATTTAGCTTGTAATACTCATTATATTAAATTTCATTTATTTATTTATTTGTGAGGAGACAGTGAATGAGAATGGCTGTGCCAGGGACTCTAGCCACTGCTAACGAATTCCAGATACACATACCACTTTGTGCATCTGCCTTTATGTGGGTACTAGGGAATTGAACCTGGGTTGTTAGGTTTGCAGGCAAGTGCCTTAAACCACTGGGCCATCCCTCCAGCCCATCATTGCATTAAATTTTAAAATGTTTTCATTAGAGAGAGAAAATGAGGTAGACATAGAGTATGGGCATGCCAGGGCTTCATGCCACTGCAAATGAACTCCAGACGCCACTTTATGCATATGGCTTTATATGGGGAATTGAACCTGGGCCATCAGGTTTTGCAAGTAAGTGCCTTTAACCAATGAGCCATCTCCAGCCTTCATTAATCTTCTCTCAAAAATAAATTTATCTATTTGTTTGTTTGTTTGCTTGAATGGGGGAAAGAGAGAGAGGAGTGAGAAGTGAGAAAGCATACAGGCATGGGGTGCCAGGGCCTCTTTTGCTGCTGCAATGAGCCCCTTTTGCATGCACCGCTTTGTGAATGCAGCTTTACGTGGGTACCAGGGAATTGAGCCCAGGCCTGTAGGCTGCAAGCAAGCCTCCTTAACCATTAAACCTCCTTAACCACTGAACCATCTTCCAACCCTAACTTATTCATACTCTACATAGAACCTTAAATGACTATGCATGTAAATCATCATTTTCTGTTTTATCATTATTTTGCTATGTTCCTAAATATGCTGGATTTTTCTAGTCAGCCAGTCCAACTGAAAAAGAGTGCAAGCTCTAGGTTCAGTGAGCCATACCTGGCATCCTCCTAGCCACTGCATAGGTGTGCACATCTGCCTACACATACGCATACCCCCATAAAATAGTTGTATGCCTTCCTTTCAAAGCCCTAGGTATTTTAGTCCCTCACTCCCTCCAAATCAAAGTTCAGACAAATGTTCAGATATCTGATTGTTTTTTTAATTTTTGTTTATTTGCAAGCAGAGAAAGTAGATTGCTTTTTATTTTTAATTTTATAAATAATTTGCAAGGAGACAGCGAGAGAGAACAAGAATGGCAGGGCCAGGGCTTGAAGCTCTTATAGACAGACTGCAGATGCATGCACTACTCTTGCATCCGGCTTTATGTGGGTACCAGGGATCAAACTAGGGAATCAAACCAGGGTTGTTAGGCTTTGCAGGCAAGCACCTTAACTGCTGAGCCATCTCTCCAGCTCATGATAGATTGTTTTTAGATCTTGAGTTTAACTGGGTTATGTGTTGTTTATTTTATTTATTCTTGTGTGTGATACTTACATGTATGTGCTGATATGGTGCACTCTGGGCCTGCCTCTGGGGTACTGGAAAAAGACATCAGGTATTCTCCTCCACCACTGTCTGTCTTTACTTGAAGGAGTCTCTTGACTGAGCCCGTTGATTTGTCTCTACTCTACCACAAGACACCCCCCCCCCCCCAAGCTGTGTGTGAGTTCTAGCCATTCAAGCTCAGGTAACCTACTGTGCTACTCAGGCCCTCATGATTGCATAACCCCTGGGCCATCTCTCAATCCCTTGTTTGTTTATTTTGTTTTTTTGGAGGTAGGGTCTCCCTCTAGCCCAGGCTTACTTGGAACTCATATTCTCAGGCCAGGCTCCTTGTTTACTTAATTTTTTTTTTCTGAGGTAGGGTTTCACTCTAGCCCAGGCTGACCTGGAATTCGCTATGTAGTCTCAGGGTGGCCTTGAATGGTCAGTGATCCTCCTACCTCTGCCTCCCAAGTGCTGGGATTAAAGGCGTGTGCCACCATGCCCGGCTATTTAAATTTTATTATTTTATTTGTTTGTTTTTTTGAGGTAGGGTTTCACTCTAGTCCAGGCCAACTTGGAATTTACTATGTAGTATCAGGGTAGCCTTGAATTCATGGTGATCCTCCTCCTACCTCTTCCTCCCAAGTGCTGGCAGTAAAGGCCTGTACCATCATTCCAGAAGTTGTTTATTATTATTATTATTTAAATATATTTTATTTATTTATTTGAGAGAGAGAAAGGCACAGAGAGAGAGAGAGAGAGATTGGGCGTGCCAGGGCCTCCAGCCGCTGCAAATGAAGTCCAGACGTATGTGCCCCTTTGTGCATATGGCTTACTTGGGTCTTGGAGAATCGAATCAGGATTTTTGGCTTTGTAGGCAAACACTTTAATTCTAAGCCATCTCTCCAGCCCCTATTATTATTATTTTTAAAGACAGGTTCCTGCTGTGTAGCCAAAGCTGGATTTGAGTTTACAATCTTTTTGCCCTCTGCCCTCCAAGTGTATTTGTCCTTTCTGAGTCTTTTCTTTCTGGTATACACTGTGCGCCTTTTTTTTTTAAATGTTTTTTATTTATTTATTTGCATGCAAGGGAGAGATAGAATGGGCCGCCAGGGCCTGCAGCCACTGCAAATGAACTCCAGATCATATATTCCACTTTGTACACCTGGCTTTATGTGGTACTGGGAATTGAACCTTTGTCGTTAAGCTTTGTAGGCAAGTGCCTTAACCACTCCAGCCCCTCTGTGCCTTTTTGTAATGTAAGTATAATTTTCTCAATTTCAAGAAACTTGTGTCATTGAACAATTTTTATTCATTTTATAATTCACCTTTAGAACAATGAATCCTTATGTTGAATCATATTTGTTTTTCACATTTGATCTCATTAATCCATTCTGTATCAACTGTGATTTTCTTTGCCCCCTGCCAGTCACCATCCTAGTCTTCTTCCTTTTTTGTTTTAAGTATTTTATTTTTAGTTATTTATTTATGGCCTCCAGCCATTACAGATGAACTCCAGGCATATGCATCACCAGTGCATCTGGCTTACATGGGTCCTGGGGAATTGAACCTGGGTCCTTTGGCTTTGCAGGCAAGCACCTTAACTGCTAAACTACGTCTCCAGCCCCCCCACCCCCAACTCCTTTTTTTTTTTTTTTTTTTTTTTTTTTCGGTTTTTCGAGGTAGGGTCTCACTCTAGCTCAGGCTGACCTGGAATTCACTCTGTAGTCTCAGGGTGGCCTCGAACTCTCAGCGATCCTCCTACCTCTGCCTCCCGAGTGCTGGGATTAAAGGCGTGCGCCACCACGCCCGGCTCATCCCAACTCCTTTTTTTGAGGTAGGTCTTGCTCTAGCCCAGGCTGACCTGAGGATTCACTATGGAGTCTCAGGCTGGCTTGAACTCACAATGATCCTCATCCTTCTTCTCCTTTTTTTTAATTTTTACTTTTGTTTTTATTTTTATGTTTTATTTTTTCGAGGTAGGGTCTTGCTGTAGTCCAGACTGACCTGAAATATACTATGTAGTCTCAGGCTGGCCTCAAACTCACAGCAATCCTTCTACCTGTGCCTACCGTAGTGCTGGGATTAAAGGCATGTGCCACCATGCCTGACCCTTTTCTTAAAAAAAAAATTATGAATTTTTAAGTGTATTTGGGGCAGAATCATGAATTGTCAAGTTTATTGTAGAAAGAATTAAGTCCAGGCAGGAGGCTAGCTGAAAAGACTCAAGCCAGAGAACTCTCCTCCTTGCCTGGCCATGGGAGATGGCGAGAATCTACATATAGAGAAATTTCCAGATGATAAATAGGTGTTCCTCTTCCTCTTCTTTTCTTTTTAAAGCCATCATCTAGTTTACTTTTTGAATCTATAATTGTTTCTTTGACCTAAGAATGGAATTGAGAACCGTGATGGTCTGAAAATGGTCCTTCGAAAGATAACTGTCTTAGCTCAAGCTCCTTATAATAAAATGCCATGAACTTGGTTGATTTTAAAAAGAGACATTGCCCAGTTCTGGAGGCTGGAAATTCCTATTCCTGGGTGCTAGCAGGTTCCGTTCTTGGTTGGCACCTACTTCTAGGCTGGAGGGTGATTATGTTCTTACTGGATCCTCACACAATAGAGAGGAAGCTCTGGTGTCTGTCTTGGTGTCTCATGACCTCATCAAAACTTAATTATTTGCCAACAGTCTTGTGTCTTAATACTAGGTAGCACATAGGGGCTTAGAGGTTCAGCCTGTGCCTTTTCTTTTTACTCTTTTTAACATTTGATTTTTGGTATTTTCACACATATATATCGCATTATTTATTTATTTATTTTTGGGTTTTGGCGGTAGGGTTTCACTGTAGCTCAGGCTGACTTGGAATTCACTATGTAGTCTCAGGGTGGCCTCAACTCATGGTGATCCTCCTACCTCTGCCTCCTGAGAGGTTAAAAAAGTGTGCACCACCATGCCTGGCACATATTGCATTTTGATCATACGTATTCCATGTTGTCTTCCCTTATCCCCCTCAATCTCATGGCACTCCTTGTCTTTCTTTTTTCTTTCTTTTTTTTTTTTTTTTTTGGTTTTCGGAGTTAGGGTCTCACTCTAGCCCAGGCTGACCTGGAATTCACTATGTAGTCTCAGGGTGGCCTCGAACTCATGGCAACCCTCCTACCTCTGCCTCCGGAGTGCTGATATTAAAGGCGTGCGCCACCACGCCCCCAGCCTTAGATTCTTATTTTATTTCCTGTGTGTTTTTCAGTTCATACTCCCAAGTTACTACATGGCTTGGTACTCAAAGGAAAACCTGTTCTATTGGACCATTTCCAGGTGGCTGTTTTTGAGACTGACAGCTTGCCTAGTGTGTGAAGAGGGCAGCACACACTAGGTGGCTGTTTGTAATCAAGTAGTAATACCAGTAGATCCTTGGGAAATGCCCATCAAGGGAGATTTACACTTTGTCAAGTCCCACTTCCTGTGGAGTAGAGATATGCAGTTCATTTAAAACTGTTAAGTTCCTGGATGACATAGGGATAGATTTCCTTAGGAGGTCCTGCTTTATCCCTAACAGCCGCTAAGACGCAGGCAGCACTAGCAACATCAGTGGTTGTGGGCTGTGGAACTAGATCGCGGCCAGTAAGCGTTTTCATCTCTTTATGTATCTACGTCTGGCTTGCTGAGGTATGTTACCCGGTGAGCATCGAACTCCTCTGTCTTGTATGACCCACAAGAACAGCAGGGAGCCCGCTGGAGAGCAGTGGCTGGGAGCTGAAGCAGGGTGCAGGAAGTCAGAGACAGCTGGCGGGGCTGGGGGGGTGGGGTCTGCTACAGTGCAGCTAGAACCAACCATGCTTAGCGTGACTGATGGCAGTACATTGGCTGAGGCTGGAGCAAAACCAGCGTGAGCTCACGGGGATTTCACGTTCGCAAGTTCTTTTGCGGTACCTAATCCTTCGAAGGATCCCCCTCTCCATTTGTAGTTGTTTTAAGACAGGGTCTTACTCTAGTGGCAGCTGGTCTTGAACCCATGATTTTCTTGCTTCAGTCTTCCAAATGCTGGGATTACAGGCACGTGTGCCATCGTATCCAGTGTCTAGCTGCAGTTCTTCATTTAGCTTTTACATTTGGTTTCCTGGGATATGTTTGTGTCAACTTTCAACTTTCTTCTCAGTGATGTGTGTGTATCTGTGTGGGTGTACATTTGCCGTGGCACACGTGTGTAGGTCAGAGGACAATACTGACACGGCTCTTGCCTTTCACCTTGCTCTGGACAGGATCTCTTCTCCTCCTCTGCTGTGTGTGCCAGGTTGGCTGACCTGTGAGCTTCGTGGATTCCCCTGTCCAACTCCCATCTTGTAGGAGTGCTAGCTTTAGTATCGAGGCTTGCTCCTGCATCTGGCTGTGTGTGCTTTCTGAGCTCATCTTTACTCACTGAGCCATTTCTCTAGCCCCTGATTTTTTCTATGTGTGTTGTGTTTTAATGTCATGCTGATCAATGAATTGTACCTAGTTCTTCCCCTTATTCTGGATCTTTGTTTCTTTTAAACGACATGCTGTTTATTTATTTCCTTACTTGTTTGGAGGGAAAGAGAGGGAGAGAGGGGAATGTGTAGGCCAGACCCTCTTGTAGTTGAAAATGATCTCCAGAAGTTGTGCATTTGGATTTACATGGGTACTGGGGAATTGAACCTGGCCTGGCCGACTTTGCAAGCACCCACCTTTAACTGCTAAGGCATATGCCCAGGCAAAGGTGGCTATTTTTAATTCACTGTTCTGTAGCCTAAGGTGTAAAGTCTTGTAGTCGAGTGCAATTCTTTCTAAAAATCTGGCTCATCTCCAAGTACTCCAGGGGCACTTTTCTGGGGTTTTGTTTCTCTACGCAACCTTGTACATTATCGTAGAAGTTGTTGGCTTACAGGCAATAATCAATAGGGGGTTCTGAGGGGGAAATAACATTGAGGTGTAGAGACATTTCCTGCATTTTCCCTTCCCTACCTTGCTGCCCACCTTCCATAGTTGCCAATGGCATTTTCATAGCTCAGTTTTCACTGCATTGAACAGCATAGTTGACGGTTTTGAGAGAAAAATAATGATCTTTATTCTTTGTTACTAGAAGAAAAAGAGTGGTGATACTAATTTTACTTTCTTGGCCAAGAAGATATTTTAAAATTAAAACAGCATATGTGTTTTGTTTTTACTCATGGTCACTGTTTCTTAATGTTGCTTGCTACGATGTTTAGTTTTACAAGTGATCTGTTGAATTAGAGCTGCTCACTTCTCATGGACTCTATATTCACTTGAAATATCTGCCTGGAGATGACAACATCTGAAAAGAGAAAAGTTAGAGGATTTTCAAGGATGAAAGTTCTGTTTTGAGAGAAATTGTTCTTTTGTTTGTTTTTCAAGGTAGGGTTTCACTCTAGCCCAGGCTGAGCTGGAATGCACAATGCATTCTCAGGGTGGCCCTGAAAGTAAGGCCATTCTCCTACCTCTGCCTCCCGAGTGCTTGGATTAAAGGCGTGCACCACCACGCCTGGTTGAGAAATTGTTTTCTACCTTTATGTCCATCTTAGCATTTGACATTTCAAGTAATGAGTAAGCAGAGATGGGAGATACCAAGGGTGTGTACTTGGCCCACTAACAAGATCAACAAATGCATCTTTGACAGTACCACTGTCTTTGTTGTAGATCATTGCCAGTGGAGAACTGTGTCATTCTCATGGTTTCTATTTATCTTTTTTTATTTATTTATTAGAGAGAGACACGGAAAGGCGCAAGTAGAGAGAAAGAGAGACAATGGGTGTGCCAGGGTCTCCAGCTCAGGCTGACCTGGAATTCTCTCTGTTGCCCCAGGCTGGTCTTGAATTCTCTTCCCTCAGCCTCCTGAGTGCTTGGGACTAAAGGCCTAGCCAGTGCACCCAGCTAGCTCCACTGGCTTTTGTGAATAAGAACCCCATTAGCATCTCTTCTAGCATAGCTTTATGTGTGGATGCTAAGTGACTTTTGCCAACTGACCCAGGTGAGGATGGTATTTTTCCTGGAGAGATGGACTTGCACTTGCCTTGTTTGAATGGCATTGCTGGGTTCTCTCTCTAACATCTGTTTGTTAGTGGGGGCTTTTACACCAGTATTTAGAGGGAGGAAGATAGTGACATATATAAAAACCAATATGGATGTGATTCTAAATAATTAAGATAATTGATACATTATTTAAGACATTTCTGTCTTATTTCTTATTGTATTCACAATAAACATAGCATTGCTATTCATGTAATTTTAAGATCTTTTTTTACTTTATTTTATTTGCTTATTTGAGGGAGAGAGAAAGAAAGAAGCAGAGAGAGGGAGAGAGAGAATGGAGAAATAGCTTAGCAGTTAAGGCGTTTGCCTGCGAAGCCTAAGGACCCTGGTTTGATTCCCCAGGACCCACATAAGCCAGATGTACAAGGTGGCGTGTGCGTCTGGAGTTCATTTGCAGTGGCTGGAGGCCCTGACGTGCCCATTCTCTCTCTCTGTCTGTTCCCCTCTCTCAAATAACAAGTAAAGTATTAAAAAAAAAAACATAAGAATTAATTTAAAAATTCTCCTGAATACTGGTACATAGTTGGTAACAAGAATTTAATTGGAAAGAGCTAGGAAGAGAGTTGGGAGAGCCTATTAGGCCTTTGGTATACTTGCAATAGCTTAAAGTTGTGGGGTTTTTTTTTTCTTTTTTAAAATATATTTTATTTATTTATTTGAGAGAGAGGAAGAGAGGAGAGAATGGGTGCATCAGGGCTTCCAGCCACTGTAAACAAACTCCAGATGCATGCGCCCCTTGTGCATCTGGCTTACATGGGTCTTGGAGAATCAAACCAGGATCCTTTGGCTTTGCAGGCAAATGCCTAAACTTTTAAGCCATCTCTCCAGCCCCTGTTTTGTTTTTTTGAGGCAAGGTCTCCCTGTAGCTTAGGCTGACCTGGAATTCACTATGTAGTCTCTGGGTGGCCTTGAACTATGGCGATTCTCCTACCTCTGCCTCTGAGTGCTGGGATTAAAGGTGTGCACCACCATGTCAACACAATGGAAGCAATAGCTTTATAAGTTGATGACTGGTGCAGACAAAAAGTCTTGTCCTGGGTTGGAGAGATGGCTTAGTGGTTTGCCTGCAAAGCCTAAGGACCCAGGTTCGATTCTCCAGAACCCACATAAGCCAGATGTACATGGTGGTGGCATATGCATCTGGAGTTTATTTGAGTGGCTAGAGGCCCATTATCTCCCCCTCCCTCTCCCCCCACCTCTAACGAATAACTAAATAAAAATAAAATTAAAAAGTCCTATCCTTTCACACTGGCAATGGTTTATGGTTGCTGTTTAGCTCTTGAGGTGGAATAAAATTATTAGGAAATTTTGAGAAAGGGAGAAAGTTTTTCATGTATCTAAGGTTTGAAGGAACTTTGGAAGACATAGTAGTAACCTTAGAAATGCACTTGAAAAATCCTTGGGATAGATTTAATTGACAAAAATATCACAAGTTTAAGAGAGTGGAAAAGAGACACATGAATGATTATTGATGTAAGGGTTAGAAATCTGTTTCCTGGGCTGGAGAGATGGCTTAGTGGTTAAGGCTTTGCAAGAAAGCACCTTTAACTGCAGAACCATCTCCCAGCCTCTGTTACACCATTTTATGTGAATGATTTCAGAGTTGGTTTTATCATGATTTGGGACAGTCAGCACCAAAGATATTTAAATATCTTGTATGTTGGGGTATTTAATAAAGCTTTATTAAGGAAACAATACTTTGAATTTATGAAAACAAGAATATTGTATTAGTGCTAAATCAACAGGAGATTTCTTTTTTTAAAAAATATTTTATTTTTATTTATTTGAGAGAGAGAGAGAGAGAGAGATACAGAATAGGCAGAGAGAGAGAGAGAATCGGCATGCCAGGGCCTCCAGCCACTGCAAACAAACTCCATCCAGGCATAGGTGCCCCCTTGTGCATCTGGCTTATGTGGGTCCTGGGGAGTTTAACCTGTGTCCTTTGGCTTTGCAGGGAAGCGCCTAAACTGCTAAGCCATCTCTCCAGCCCCTCAATGAGAGATTTATAAAATTATTGTGTGACGTAGTGGGATTTGATCTTCATCTTTGCTTATTGATTAGAAAAGTCATGCTTCCCTGTTTTTTACATCCTCAGAATGTTTCATATTTAGTGTAAGTCCCAAGGAGGGAAGGTGGTCAGGGAGGTAGGAAATGCTCCCATTCTTACAAAAGTGACAGCTGCCACTAACTAGTTGATTATCACTATCTATTGTGACACATGTGTTCAAGTGCCTAGATATTTGCTCTCAGTTCTTTTATTTGATTTTTCCATAGAGGAAGTCTGGCTCTCCTACTTACTTTAGATCATCTACCTATCACCTGTTTTTCATCTACCTGTCTGTCTGTCTGTCTCTTTCTCACCTTAGGTAAAATTAAGCAGTTTTTATATTAAAATGTGTTCTTGTAGCCTATATTAAAAAGTATGGGCTGGGAAGAAGGCTCAGCAGTTAAAAGCCTACTTGAAAAGCCTGCTGGCCCAGGTTTAATTATTCGACATCCATGTAAGCCAGATGCAATAAAGTGGTGCAAGTGTTTGCACCAGCAAGAGGCCCTGGTGCATGTGTGCACATGCGCACCCCCACACACAAATGAAGAGATAAATAATTGTAGAAATGTGTGAAGACTTATATTCAAAATGGGTGGCTGTCTTGGACTGAGTTGTTTATATGGACTTATTTTAGAATATAAATGGCTTCATTGAGTTTCATTTTTATAGGCATCAGCAAGTGTGCTAACCTTGAGAACTAAATGATCTGAGTTTAGTTTTTACTATTATTGTATAATCTTGAGTGATATTATCTTAGTTTTGAGCTTCAAAAACCTTCCCTCTGATTTTATAACCTCTCCTGTGTGACTATTGCTTAGATATAATGAGGTAATAAGTATAAACATACCTTGTAAACTAAAAGTAAAAACTAAAAACTAAAAAAACTAAACTCCATAAAAATATTGCTCATGAGCTGGAAAGGCACTTGTCTGCGAACCCAAAAGGATCCAGGTTGGATTCCCCAGTACCCATGTAAGCCATATGCACAAAGGGGCATGTGCAACTGGAGATCATTTGCAGTGGCTACAGGTCCTGGCATGCCCATTCTCTCTGTTCTTCCCCTCTCTGAAATAAGTATAAATAAACAATAAATAGACTATTAAATATTGTTTGTGATGAAGTTATGTCATAATCAGGATTGGTCCTAAGGAAAATTGCATGTTGTTTTTATTTGATCTTTTAAAATCTAAAGTGGCTTGGTCCTTTTGAGATGCTGAGTACAGGGGCTTTTGTCATTTTGGAAGACTGGAGGGATGACTTAATGGTTAAGGCGCTTGCCTGCAAAGCCAATGGAGTTCATTTACAGCATCTGGGGGCCCTGGTGCACCCGATCTCTATTTGCCCCCTCCCCCCCCCGGTCTCTCTCCTTTTTCTCTCTCAAATAAATAAAAAAATTTACTTATTTTTAAAATTTATTTTCATTTGTTTATTGGCAAGCAGAGAGAGACAAAAAGAAGAGACACAAGAGAGAGAATGGGTAGGCCAGGACCTCCAACCACTGAAAACGAATTCCAGGTGCATGCACCACTCTGTGCATCTGGCTTTATGTGGTACTGGGAAATCAGTCCCAGGTCGTTAGGCTTCGCAGGCAAGCACCTTAACCACTGAGCCATCTCTATCCTGATACAACAATTTTGTGACTGTTTTCTGGTTTTCTTTTGGATTTGTAGCTGTACAACTGATACTGCCTTAGTGGCCACTGACTGGATCAGTGAGTCATAGCTATTAAAATAATTGTTTACTTCTTTAGTTGAAATACTTATAACTTACTATTTTATTTTGTTTGAGAGAGAGAAATTGGCAGGGGGAGAGAGAGAGAGGGGGGGGAGGGCAGATATAGGGAGAATGGGTGTGCTAGGGCTTCCAGGCACTGCAAAGAAACTCCAGATGCATGCGCCACCTTGTGCATCTGGCTTATGTGGGTCCTGGGGAATCGAACCTCAGTCCTTTGGCTTTGTAGGCAAGCACCTTAACCACTAAGCTATCTCTCCAGCCCCAATTTATTCTCCTCATCCATGCATAGTATGCCATTTTATTAACAATCTAGAAACCTGCCTTCCTTTAAAAATATACATCAACTACCATATACCCTCCTTCGCCCTCCAAATTGGACAGCACATTTAAGATTTAAAGCTCAAAGTTGTTTATGCATACATTGTAGACCTTTTAGATCTTCCTAGAAAATAATTTTGTTTCTAAAATACTTTTTTTTTTTTTTTTTGATTTTTGAGGTAGGGTTTTGCTCTAGCCCAGGCTAACCTGGAATTCACTATGTAGTCTCAGGGTGGCCTCGAACTCATGGCAGTCCTCCTACCTCTGCCTCCTAAGTGCTGGGATCAAAGGTGTGCGCCACCATGCCCAGATCTGACGATTTAAAAAAACAAAACAAAAAACTTATTTCAAGCAGAGAAACAGGCAGAGAGAGAGAGAGAGTGTGTGTGTGTGAATGAATGAATGAGAATGGGTGTATCAGGACCTGTTGCCACTGCAAACGAACTCTAGAAACATGCGCCACTTTGTGCATCTGACTTTATGTGGGTTCTGGGGAATTGAACCTTGCTTTGCAGACAAGCACCTTAACTGCTGAACCATCTCTCCAACTCTAATGATTTTTATGTCTGCTGTGAATGGTGACTACAAATTGTAAAGCAGTTCTCAAGGAACATACATGGCAAATATTAGATAAGACCTTAGATATGTCTCTTGCTCAGTTTTGTACCCATTATTACATATTAATGTCTTAAAGAAAACAACTATTTGCAAGGCTTGAGTAATTCTATCTTTAACAAACGCACACAAGGCTAATTTGATCACTAGTTTTAGGTACTTATCACCATGTTTTCAGTAAGTCTTCAATTCTGTTTTACTATTATAAAGGCTTTAAAAACTTGTTAATGTACTTATATATTTGTGTGCATGTCATTATGTTGTCAGAGGACAAACCTGGAGGTGTCCCAATTTACTTGACATAGGGTCTTTTGCTACTACAAACTAATTGCCAGACTACAAAAGAACATGTGGCTTACATGGCCCTCCAGCTTCAGATCCTGGCTCTACCTCCCATGGCCACAGGTGCTTTGGGATTGCAGGTACATGTACCACTTTGCATCGGCTTTATGTGGGTCCTGGGGAGTTGAACCAGCCAGCAGGCTTTACACACGTAAGTGCCTTTAACTGCTGGGCCATCACCCCAGCCATGCAAAAGTTTTTCTTTCTTTCTTTTAAAAAATATATTTATTTATTTTTTTGAGAGAGAGAGAGAGAGAAAGAAAGGCAGATAGAAACAAAGAGAGCATGGGCACATTAGGGCCTCCAGCCCCTTCAAATGAACTCCAGACGCATGCATCCCCTTGTGCATCTGGCTGATGTGGGTCCTGGGGAATTGAACCAGGGTTCTTAGGCTTTGCAGGCAAACACCTTAAGCACTAAGCCATTTCCCCAGCCCTGCAAAGGCTCTTCTATATAATTTATCCCCAGGAAGTTTTGTCTTTTTTTTTGAATTTTTAAAAAGTTTTTCTTTATTTATTTGATAGAGAGAGGGAGGGAGAGAGAGAAAGAGGCAGATGGAGAGAAGAGGTGCGTCAGGGCCTTCAGCTGCTGCAAACAAACTCCAGACAAATGTGCCAGCCTTGTGCATTTGGCTTACGTGGGTCCTGGGGAGTTGAACCTGGGTACTTTGGCTTTGTAGGTGAGTGCCTTAACTGCTAAGGCATCTCTCCAGTCCAGGAAGTTTTGTCTTTTCAATTGGCAAGCATAGGAAGAAGGAAAAACAGTTATGTTTAGCACAAAGTAGTCAGTTCCCAAGTTCCATCAGTTCTGCTTGAATGATTCTTGTATAAAACCCTGAACAGACACTTGCTGAACATTTGCATTGGACTAAATCCTGTTTAAACAGGAGGGAAATTGAAATGATTGAGATAACCTCTGGATTTCCTGAAGTGAGGGGCTCACATTTCTACTAATTGTGGACTGTTGTGATAAGCTCTGCAGCAGAGCACACAGAGTGCTAAGAGCGTAATAGAGCAAGGGATTAATGGTCCTTTCTAGTCTCATTGGCAGTTCATCAGAGTTCAATCAAAGTATAATTTATGGAATATCTTCTATGTAGCATAGAATTAACAAAATTGAATCATTACAGGAGTCCACCGAAGCAGCAGTCATCAGCAGCTGGCTGGGGTCCTTTTGCTTTACCTGGGTAGAATTTGTGGGTAGGCAAGGATTGTGTGTGTGTGTGTGTGTGTGTGTATATATATATATATATATATATATATATATATATGTATGTATGTGTGTGTGTGTGTGTGTGTGTATGTATGTATATATATATATGAGAGACAGAGAAAGAAGCGGGAGAGAGAGAATGGGCGTGCCAGGGCCTCCAGCCTCTGCACATTCCAGACTGCGCCACCTTGTGCATGTGGCTTATGTGGGTCCTGGGGAATCGAACCTGGGTCCTTTGCAAGCAAGCGTCTTTACCATGTTAACCGTTGCAAGCCCCCTCTCCAGCCCTGGATTACTACTCTAGTGCAGGCCTATGGTTTTGGGGCCCTTAGCTCTCCAAGTGTTCCAGCTCCTGTCCTAGGCAGTCAGGAGTCCTTAGCCCCTTCCCTGGCTGTGGCTGGTGATACAGCTTGCTGTCGAGGCTTCTATACTTGCCAGCCTGCTGCCCCTGTTCCTTTTGCCATTGTTGCTGCGTGCATGCCTTCCGCAGCTGTCGATGCACCAACTCTTTGCCGCTTTCACAGCAGGGCTTGCCATCTGCTGCACTCCGCCTTTGCTGTTGTCAGAGCGGCCTGGGTGCCCCGCTTCTGCGGTCTTGTCTGCCCTTGTGCCCGAAGGAGGCTCTGCAACCTCCGAAGCTCGCTGTGCTGTCCCCCCACCCCCACCTCTGCTGCCACTGCTGCTTTCTCAGTGAAAGCCCCAGGAAAGACCACCCAGGAGAATCCTGCATTGGGCCTAATGGTCACACCAGGGGAGGCAGAGCAGGCTGTCTCTGGGTTGACACCTTTCGTGCACACGAAGGTCTGTGTACACCAATGACAGCGTCATCGCTCTTTTGTACCTGTCACACACAGCAGACTTTAGGACATATGCTGCCTGTCTGCCCTAGTTGGAACTGGCTTAGGGTTATATAGAGCAGGGCTTCTTAAAGCTTTTCCACTTAGGACCCCTTGCTACCTGAGAAAATTTTACATAACCTTATTGTTAATAAATCACAAATAAGTTTACTTTTAAAAATTCTTAGCTGGGCACGGTGGCACACGCCTTTAATCCCAGCACTTGGGAGGCACCCAGCACTTGGGAGGCAGAGGTACGAGGGTCAGCATGAGTTCAAGGTCATCCTGAGACTACTGTGAATTCCAGGTCAGCCTGGCCTAGAGTGAGACCTTACCTTGAAAAACTTTTTTTTTTTTTTTTGCCGGTGGAGGGTGTTTGGGGGTAGGACTTGCTCTAGCCCAGGCTGTCCTGGATATATAGTCTCAGGGGCCTTTAAACTCTCAGCAATCCTCCTGCCTCTGCTTCCTGAGTACTGGGATTAAAAGCATGACACCACACCTGGTTAAAATTCTTTGACATACATTTGATTTGACCATTTATTTAAAATGAAAGCAAATATATACTAATGAGTGAGATGGATGTGCTTGTTTATTTTTACATAAAAAAATTAACTATAAAAAGCCAGCCATAGTGGCACACGCCTTTAATCCCAGTACTTGAGAGACAGGTAGGACGATAGGTGTTTGTCCGAGGCCACTCTGAGACTACATGGTGAATTCCAGGTCAGCCTGGGCTAGAGCAAGATCTTGCCTCAAAAAATAAAAAGAGACAAAAAGAAATCTGGACTGAATGAATATTTGATACTACAGGAGGACATAGAGCATCTTGAACATTTTTTCAAAATGGATGAATATTTTTATTTTATTTATTTATTTTTGAGGTAAGGTCTTGCTCTAGCCAAGGATGACCTGGAATTTACTATGTAGTCTCAGGGTGCCCTTGAACTCATGGCAATCCTCCTACCTGTGCCTTCCAAGTGCTGGGGTTAAAAGCATGTGCCACCACGCTGGCTTTTATTTTATATTCTTGTTGGTTTTTGAGGTAGTGTCTTGCCCTAGTTCAGGCTGACCTTCATGTCCGGCAATATTTTGATTTTATAGTAGTCAGTGCTGAAATCCTGATTCACATTAATGCACAGTACAATATGGCAGAAGTGTGTCTAGGGCTATTTCCATAATTCTTGGAAATACTGTCTTAAGTCCAAGCCAAAGTTCATTTAACAATATAATATATATATATATATATATATATATATATATATGTATATATATTTTTACTCAAAACTCAAGCCTTCAGAGAGATGCTTAGCTGTTAAAGCGCTTGCCTGAGAAGCCTAAGGACCCAAGTTCGACTTTCTGGGTCCCATGTAAGCCAGACGCACAAGATGAGGCAGGCACACAAGGTATGTTTGTATCTGGAGTTCATTTCCAGTGGCTGGAGGCCCTGGTGTGCTAATTCTCTCTCTCTCTCTCCCCTCTTGTTTTTCCTTGCTTTTCCTTTTGTTCTGTCTTTCTTGAATTAAAAAACAAAAAACCAACCAACCAAACAAGAAAACCTGTCTGTTGGGTTGCCGGAAAACAAAACAGAACAAACAAACAAAAGCCATCAACTCAAACAAGAATCTCTAGAATTAAAATGTTAACAGAAGCCGGGCATGGTGGCGCATGCCTTTAATCCCAGCACTCGGGAGGCAGAGGTAGGAGGATCGCCGTGAGTTCAAGGCCACCCTGAGACTACGTAGTTAATTCCAGGTCAGCCTGAGCCAGAGTGAGACCCTACCTCAAAAAAAAAATAAAATAAAATAAAAAATAAAAAAATAAAATGTTAACAGAGTGCAACATAAAATTATACTAATGTTTTCTACAACTAAAAGCATTATATTTCTGTAAGAGCAGAAAACTGTATGCGTAGGAGAACCCCTCAGTTCGTAACACAGTCGTTTCAAATCCGAGCCGGGCAGTTTCCGCGTGCGCTGCTAGCACGTGACGTGCGCGCTCGGGTGCCCGACGCTCACTGACGCTCAGAGGTTGCAGTGAAGCTACATGATGTGACCCAGGTGAGTCCTGAGATGCACCGTGGGCGCATTACACGCTTGATGCTGCATTGATTTTTAGTCGCTGCACATTCAGAAACCTTCTATGTGTTGCCACAGTTTTCACTGCTCCCATGTTCAGTGCCACAACCTACACTTGAAGAAGTTGGGATCTAGAGTTCATAGAGTTTGTGATGAAAAGTCTCAGGCAAGCTGTAGGAAAAAGTGGAGCTGCTAGAGTAAGCAGCCACAAAGCCAGTGTCCGTGGCTGTCATCTTCTTCTTCTTCTTTTTTTTTTTTTTTTTTTTTTTTTTTTTGGTTTTTCAAGGTAGGGTCTCACTCTAGTCCAGGCTGACCTGGAATTCACTATGTAGTCTCAGGGTGGCCTCGAACTCAGATCCTCCTACATCTGCCTCCCGAGTGCTGGGATTAAAGGCGTGTGCCACCCTGCCCGGCTAGTGTGCTGTCTTCTGCTGGTGAGGCTGTAAAGGCTATTCAGCTGGCTGCTCGACTCAGGGGGAGGGTCTCAGAGCTGTCAGCTAGGAAGTAAGATTGCTCCAGTGTGTTTTGCTTATTTGCGGTGAAAATAAATATCAAAGGGTGTCCTTGCTGTAACCTTGTAACATTGATTTTCAGCAGTTCTTTTTTTTTTTTTTTTGGTTTTTCAAGGTAGGGTCTCACTCTAGCCCAGGCTGACCTGGAATTCACTATGTAGTCTCAGGGTGGCCTTGAACTCACAGTGATCCTCCTACCTCTGCCTCCTGAGTGCTGGGATTAAAGGCATGCGCCACCACACCCGGGCTGCAGTTCTTTAATAATGCTCAACACCTGCCTAGAAGTCCCAGGGATAGGTAGGTTCCTGTCATCTGCATCTGTCTTGGTATGACCAGAGCCCATATATTTTTTTAAACTTTTTTTGTTTTATTATTATTATTATTTTACTTATTTATTTGACAGTGACAGGCAGAGAGAGAGAGGAGAATGGGCACACTAGGGCCTCCAGCCACTGTAAATGAACTCCAGATGCATGCGCCCCCTTGTGCATCTGGCTTGCGTGGGTCCTGGGGAATTGAGCCTCGAACTGGGGTCCTTAGGCTTCAAAGGCAAGTGCTTAACCATTAAGCCATCTCTCCAGCCCAAGAGCCCATATTTTTTTATTACACCATTATGCCATTTTAAAAAGAAAATCTGACTTAGAAAACATTCTTTGGAGTCAGTGCTTGGCAATCCCATTAGCATGATACCTTCCTGAGCCTGAGGCCCCGGGGTTACTGACTCATCTCTGCTTCGCTGCCTCTCTTGGTTTCCTTTCCATTTCTAGACAAGGAACATCTCCAGAAGCTAGCTTAGGTAATGGCCTTTTAAGAAAGATTTGTATTATATTAAGATCACATAGAAGTTGCCCTGAAAATGTTACACTGCTGCTCCTGTGCTTTTAGCTGGTATTCCTTCACATGTAGTCTCAAGGTGGCCTCGAACTCACGGTAGCATCACGGTGCTGGGATTGGAGGCACGCACCACCACGCTGGCTTCCTTTTGTTTCTGTATGGCTTCACTTGCTGTGAGGTCTGTGAACTATGGCCCTCTGCCCAGAGGTTTCTGTCAGAGTAGAATAAGGCTCTTATTTTAATTATGAGACTAAGTTCATTTTAGAATTTGTCTAACTGATTCTGTGGAACTCAGTTTTTAAATTTCCTTAGTAAATTAATTTTTATGCTATTTCCATGTTAACTTTGTTATTTTTCTTTTCTTTTTTTACAATTTTTTTTTTTTTTTTATGAGAGAGAGAGTGAATGAGCAAGCACGTGAGAGAATGAGGGAATATGAATGGATTGGCGTGCCAGGGCCTCCAGCCACTGAAATCGAACTGAAGACGCATGTGTCACCTTGTGCGAATGTATGACCTTGTACTTGCCTCACCTTTGTGTGTCTGTCTCATGTGGGACATGGAGAGTCAAACATGGGCCCTTAGGTTTTTCAGGCAAGCGCCTTAACCACATAGCTATCTGCCCTTCCCCCACCCACTACCTTTCATTGGTCCTCTCCCATTCCTGTCCAACCCCTTCTTTCTAATTTGATTTTTCTGGGGGTGGGGGTGTGTGGCCCTCTGAGCTTCATTAGAGCTGCTTGCATGAACACAGTGTGGGAGTTAGTCTACAAGAGTGTGGGCAGCTGACCACTGACGAAGAGAATGCCCCCCTCCCCAAGCAGCCATTACCTACTAATACCCCGCAAGAGAGCAGGGGCTCCAAGCCTTTCCTCCACTTCCGATAGCGTGCCGTCCGGCCCAGGTTTGTGCAGGTAAATAGCCACTGAGCTTGTGAGAACAGTGGCCATGCCGTATCCAGAAGACAGTGTTCTACAGCGCTGTCCTCATCCTCTGGTGGCTGCATTCCGTGTCCTTCCATTGTAAATATGAAAACAGATGAAACAATTAATGGAAAAGTTCCTTGTAACAAGCAGTCTCTATCATTTTTATGCAGTTATGTCACTCCAACTCAGCTGATCCCAATGCTGGTGGTTGTCTTCGTGCCTTGGCTGCTCACGGCCAGCGCTGGCAGTGCCCATCGACAGTGCCCATCGACAGTGCCCATCGAGTCACCCCAGCATCACTTTGCCTTCATCTCTTTTTCCTCCTTCTTCAGCTCTGTTATTTCAGGAGTTGGTAGAGCGGTTTGAAGAGCCCAATCGATGATTTTGGACTAAAAATTTCAGGATGCTCGAAGTATATGGAATGTCTTAGAGCCATTACTCCTGCTATACCCAGCATTTCATGTTGGTAGAGCCTAGAGCCTATAAACATTCTCTCTAATGTTTAAAAAAAAAAAAAGAGTAAATCTCTAATGTTTGAGGAGAAAAATGAAGTAAATCTTTTTATTCCTACAAACAGTTGGTTCTTTTTTTTTTTTGGAGTGGGGGAATTGGCATGGCAGGGCCTCAGCTACTGAAATCGAACTTCATTCAGACTCTTGCGCCACCTCGTGCGCATGTACAGTCTTGCGATTGCATCACCTTTGTGTGTCTGCCTTATGTGGAATCTGGAGAGAGATTGAACGTGGGTCCTTATGCTTCACAGGCAAGTGTCTTAACTGCTAAGCCATCTCTCCAGCCCTACAAACAGTTTTTTTTTTTTTTTTTTCCAATGAGGTAGGGTTTCACTATACCTCAGGCTGACCTGAAATTCACTATGTAGTCTCAGGGTGGTCTCGAACTCGCAGCAATCCTCCTACCTCTGCCTCCCTGAGTGCTATGATTAAAAGCGTGCCCAGCATTACAAACAGTATTTATTTATTTATTTTCTCTCCGAGGTAGGATTTCACTCTAGCCCAGGCTAACCTGGAATTCACTATGTAATCTCAGGGTGGCCTCGAACTCCTGATGATTCTCCTACCTCTGCCTCCCAAGTGCTGGATTAAAGGCATGTGCCACCACGCTCGGCTACAAACAGTATTTTTTTTTAATTTATTTGAGAGAGACAGAAAGAGAAAGAGGCAGATAGAGAATGGGTGCGCCAGGGCCTCCAGCCACTGCAATGAACTCCAGACGTGTGTGCCCCCTTGTGCATCTGGCTAACGTGGGTCCTGGGGAATCGAGCCTCGAACTGCAGTCCTTAGGCTTCACAGACAAGCACTTAACCGCTAAGCCATCTCTCCAGCCCCCAAACAGTATTTTTAATATTTGCATGTGTATGTGCAGGCATCCAAGGGTCTCTCGTCTCTGCAAATAGACATTTTGTTTGGCATGATTGGTAGCTGGCTTTGCAAGTGAGTGCCTTTAACCAGTGAGCCATTTCCTTAGCCCCTGTACTTTTAATATTTTAACAGTTATTTCACATGGACATTTTCTCATGTGCAAATCAGGATTCTAGGATAGATAGCCAGAATGGAATGGAAAAATGCTAAACCCCATGTTTGTGATGGTTGTATAGCTTGCATATCTTATTCCCACACCTCTGAGGTATAAAGGTAGTGTCCCCTCAGCAGGCAGTAGGAGGGAGGGTCATCTTGTCCCCACTCCTCTGAGGTATAAAGGTAGTGTCCCTTCAGCAGGCAGTAGGAGGGTCATCTTGTCCCCACTTCTCTGAGGTATAAAGGTAGTGTCCCCTCAGCAGGCACTAGGAGGCTCGTCATAATGCTTACGCTTTCTCATTGGAGTAGATAGAAAGCTGTGGCTCCTGTTTTGTGTGTTGAAATGTGTAATGACTATACTGCACACCATTTTTGTTTTCCATTAAAATATGGAGTGAGGGGCTGGAGAGATGGCTTAACGGTTAAAGCATTGTTTGTGAAGCCTAAGGACCCACGTTCAATTCCCCAGGACCCATATAAGCCAGATGTACAAGGTGGCATATGCTTCTGGAGTTTTTTTTTTTTGCAGTGGCTGGAGGCCCTTACATGCCTCCTGTCTTTCTCTCTCTGTCTCTGTCTCTCTCCCCATCTCAAATAAAATAAATAATAGATAAAAATGTAAAAAAATAGAAATTTCTAATTTTTTAAAAAATATATAGAGTATCGCAGCTTTTCATAAAAACTGTTTACCTTAATTATGATAATACTGCTTTGTTTCATGAGCCTTGTGAGATTTGAAAGGCAGCTTGTTGAGTGGAACTATTAATTTAAAGGTCTTGATGGTCTTTTAGCATTTAAGTTAGAAAAACTAAGGAGTCTGTCTTCAGAAATGTTTTCTTTTCAAATAAGGAAAAAAATAAGGGCTTGAGAGATGGCTCCGTGGTAAGATACTTGTTTGTTTGTTTGTTTATCTCTGAGAGAGAGAGAGGCAGATAGAGGGAGAAGGGAAGGAGGGAAGGAGCGAAGGAATGAATATGGGCATGCCAGGTCCTCCACCCACTGCAAATGAACTCCAGATGCATGTGCCACCTTGTGCATCTGGCTTACGTGGGCCCTGGGGAGTCAAACCTGGGTCCTTTGGTCCTTTGGCTTTGCAGGCCAGCGCCTTAAACTGTGAAGCTATCACTCCAACCTCCCCTCTCCTATCTCTCTCTGCTTGCAAATAAATAGGATATTTAAAAATTAATATGGTAGAATTTATAATCAACTCAAAGATTTGTGATTAGCAGGTTTTAGAGGGGACAGGACGTGATAATTTAAAGTCTGTATGATTGCGTTTTAGGCACTGAAAGAAAGTAAGCATTTGCAGATTCTGAGAAGAGCTGTCTGCATATTGGCTTGGGGTAGGGCTTTATGCAAAGCGTATATAGCTGTGTTTTAAATAAAAATTGTACAGTCGACAAGATTTGAGTTTTGTTTCCACAGGTAGTGTCCTAATTTGTGATTTGTGTTCACTAAATCATACGTGTGTGTGTGTGTGTGTGTGTGTGTGTGTGTGTTGCTTGCCTAGTAACTAAAAAACTAAGCCACCTTTTCAAGCCCAGTGGCCATTATATACTACGGGTCTGTAACTCACCTACCTATGTTACGTGGAAATCATTTACTGCTTTTGTATCTGCTAGGAAAGCAAGAGTTACTCTCATAGATGGCGCTCACTGACTTTTGTCTACATTAATTTCAGTGGATATGCGTAATAACTTCAGTGGATATACACAGTGGTTAGCATGCCACTAACATTGTGGATATTCATTCTCTATTGACTTGCATTTGGTAGGGGAAATGATCATAAGCACTTACTTTTTGTTTGGTTATTATGAGTTCAGCTAGCTCTTAGAAATAAAGGTGACATATAAAAGACTAATAGAGCAAAACTTGTTTAATGAGCCTAGAGGACGTATATTGTGTGAGAATTGGTTTTAGATTTTTCAGGTAAGAAAGGAGTCATAATTGGTATTTCAAGATGATTCTAGTTTTAGAATCTGTCTGTGTTCTAACATCACTAAAAGAACAATTTAGAGTTCTTTACAAATCAGGTGACAGGTAGCATAGATCAGAACAGTTTTTAAGAATTCAGAGAACAAGGTGACTATGGACTCAGTAAGCAGGAGGTGGCTCTTGACCTTGAATTAGAAGCGAGTCTGTGGATTGTTGTTGCCAGGGATGAAGGAAGGCAAAAAAAGTAAGAAATTGAGGAGGGAGCAGAGGCCAAGTTCGTAAGCTGCTTATAAACGGGGCTTAGTTAGGGTGGGCTTGCCTTTGCTTTTAGGTCTCATGTCTGTAACCCTAGATTAAAATTCTTTTAATCTTATGACTGTCTTCTGAGACTAATTTGTTAATGGAACAAGGAAGTAAACTTCACTTACTTTGCAAGAGGCAGTGGTCTGGATGGAGTTGGTGCATTTACAGATTTTCAGTTGCACATGTTTTATTTTCTAGCATAAGACCTCAAAGAAAGAAATAGAAACAAAAGCCAAACTATGCATTTGTACATTTTCAGTTGCACATATTTTATTTTCTAGCATAAGACCTCAAAGAAAGAAGTAGAAACAAAAGCCAAACTATGCAGGGTCTACCATTTGCTATTTGCCCTTAGGCAAATTTAACATTCATATGATTATTTCTGTTGCTGCTGCTATTATTGTTGTTGTTATTTTGAGACAGTCTCATTATGTACCCCTGGTGGACTTGAACTCATGATCCTCCTGCCTCAGTACCCAGGCTTGGGTTAGCATTCCCAGCTCTACCCTTAACTTTTCTTATTTTTTATTTGTTTATTTATTTGAGAGCAACACACAGAGAAAGAGGCAGAGAGAGAGAGAGAATGGGTGCGCCAGGGCCTCCAGCCACTGCAAATGAACTCCAGATGCGTGCACCACCTTGTATATCTGGCTTACATGGGTCCTGGGGAATCGAGCCCGAACTGGGATCCTTGGGCTTCACAGGCAAGCGCCTAACCACTAAGGCATCTCTCCAGCCCCAACCTTACTTTTTCTATGGGAACAGTATATGTACTTATGGTTGTTGTTTCCATTTAATGATGTCATGGATATGAACTAAGCATAGTCCTCATCTATTAAAATGACTGGACAAATCGTTTTAAAATTATAATTGAAACTATATGCTTTTTAAAACTTAAGGTGAGTGTTTAAAAATAATTTAGTGACAGTTTATTTTGTCTGTATTGACTATTTTCTTGGTATAATTTTATACAGATCTAATTTTTGCTTTAAATCCCTTTCTCTTTTAGGAGATAAGGATGGCAGCAAGGTAACCACAGTGGTGGCAACTCCTGGGCAGGGTCCAGACAGGCCACAAGAAGTCAGCTATACAGACACTAAAGTGATTGGCAATGGATCATTTGGTGTGGTGTATCAAGCCAAACTTTGCGATTCAGGAGAACTGGTTGCCATCAAGAAAGTTTTGCAAGATAAGAGATTTAAGGTAAAACCTTTGGTTTTATGCTTTTCCTGCTACCTTAATTACATGTAAATTATTATTTAAGAAATTGTATTTATTTGCATGTTTCTGTATGCGGATGGGGAGCCCCAGTCTCTCTTACTGCTACTAAAGAAATGCCAGACATTTGTGCTAAATTTTTTTTGTGTGTGTCTGTGGGTGGGGGGGTTTCCGAGGTAGGGCCTCACTCTAGCCCAGGCTGTCCTGGAATTCACTATGTAGTCTCAGAGTGGCCTCGAACTCATGGTGATCCTCTACCTCTGCCTTCCGAGTGCTGGGATTAAAGACGTGCACCACCACGCCCAGCCTGTGTTACATTTTGTATCCTATTTGCACGTGGGTGGCTTGGGAACTGAAGTTGGGGCCTGCAAGCTTTGCAAGCCTCTGTAGCTGCTGAGCTATCTCCCCAGCCCCACTAAGTAACGTTCAGTTGCCTGCTTTAATTTCAATTTTCATCTATTGCGTTAATTTTTCTGTAGCTCGGCTACTATAGTGAGTTAATTTCTAGTTTTAAATTGTATACAGATGAAATTTATTGACTTGTTAAACAGTACTTTTGCAACCACTGTAATGACTGATACATGGACATAAAATTATGTGAAAAGGAAGTTATAAAATGACCTCTCCCTGCATTGTGTTTCGGTGTTGTAAGAGATTGGAAAAGTATGACAGTGTGTGTGTGTGTGTGTGTGTGTGTGTGTGTGTGTGTGTGTGCGCGCGCGCGCGCGCGCGCACTTTTGAGGTAAGGTTTCACTGTAGCCCAGGCCGGCCTTGAATTCGCCTACCTCTCCAACTTATAATTCTTTAAGTGATGGGGCTGTTGTTTCTGTTTCTCATCTCTCCCAAGTACCAGTCTCATGTTACATATGCCTGCTGATCTTGATATCTGCATGTTTTATTATTGTCTCAAACTGACTAGGCTTCTTATCACTACCCACCAGCTCCCCGCTAACCCCAAGGCAAGCGTCCTACCACTAGCTAAGTCTTCCAGCCCTGATTACATTCTCTCTCTCTCTCTCTCTTTTTTTTTAGCTAAGTCTTCCAGCCCTGATTACATTTTCTTTTTTTTTTTATTTTTTTTTTGTTGTTGTGTATTTATTTATTTGAGAGCAACAGAGAGAGAGAGAGAGAGAGAGAGAGAGGGAGAGGGAGAGAATGGGTGCACCAGGGCCTCCAGCCCTAGGGCTCATGACCTCCCCAACCACAGGCTTTTGACCAGGTTTTCCTTCTGCAGCACAGGCCTGCAGTCTAATTAGAGCCATTGGTTTCCCCCATAAGAGACATGGCTCTATCGCACCACTTGGCACATTTGGCCTGGTTGGCCAATCTTAAGGTTTGCAGTATGCACTGCTGTTTACCAGCATTGATGTCTTCTCTCCCTCCAAAGGCTGCTTGCAGCATGGCTCTTTCCAGCTCTCTGACTGCTAGTCAGCAGGAAGGAGGTTTGTGCCTCAGCTCCAGCCTGATTTCTCAGTGACCTGCCGCCGAAGCCTGTGGAGTCTTCAGCAGTAGGGTCTTATTCTCTAGTCATGGTGGACAACCAAGGGCCTTGTCCTGTAATGGTCTGGCTGCATCGGGGAGCTCACTGGCTTACAACTCGCTCAAGTTATCCTACCTATGACACAAAAATTTTTCTGATAACAGCCAATGGCTTCTGGGATGAATCCTAGAACTTCGTATGTTAATTAAAAAAGTAAATACATAAAAATGGCCCAATAAAGAAAAGATACCACATGTACACTTGCAAAACCAACTAAAATGGACTATGCACAAATAAAAACTAAAAACATTTAACCACAATCAAAATAAGAAGACTGCATATTTACAAAGATATTTCCAAACTAGCAGTAATTAAATGGTCTCCCCAAATCCCTTAATTCATATACTCCATTTTTTCAGAGTCTGCCTAATAAAGGTTTGCTCATTAGATTCTTTTTTTTTTAATTTTTGTTCATTTTTATTTATTTATTTGAGAGCGACAGAGAGAGAAAGAGGCAGATGAGAAAGAGAGAGAGAATGGGCGCACCAGGGCCTCCAGCCACTGCAAATGAACTCCAGATGCATGTGCCCCCTTGTGCATCTGGCTAAGGTGGGTCGTGGGGAATTGAGCCTCGAACCGGGGTCCTTAGGCTTCACAGGCAAGCACTTAACCTCTAAGCCACCTCTCCAGCCCCCGCTTACTAGATTCTTTATTGTTATGGGCGCTGGTCTCCTCCTTCAGCACGGGTTTTGGACAGTGCTATTGGCTGCAAGCGTGAGAGCTGACGCAGCGTAGTGCACGCCTGCTAGCTGGGACGCTCACTCCGCTGTGTGATGGGTAGTACTTGTCCAAGGTTGGTTGGTTACACCAGTGATCTCCTTGACTTTAAGCTCACTTCTTCAGATCCAGGGAAGGCACTTGCCAAAGCCAACCTCTGCTCCCAGTCAGAGGCACAGCAGGCATCAGTCACTGCTTTATGAAAGGAAGAGCTTTTTGCTACCTTACATATTTCTTTAGAATTTCTCCAAGGCCTGCATCTTTACCGTTGTCCAAAGGAATTCATTAATTTTTTGGTCTAGAATGCCCTTGACAGTTTATAACGCCTTCAGCTAGGGCATGATAGCAACCCCTTCCTTATTAAAGGTGTCCGTGGTCTCTTGATTTGCCTACGCGGAACTAAGCGATGGGATTAAAGACGTCATTGCCAGCTTCTCCCAGTGGCAGTGCTTCAGGAATCCTAAGCCTTGTGCCCTTGGAACAGCAGTAAGAATTTCTCCGGGTGCCCAAGGACTCTGGGCTGGTCTCATGGAGATGCTGGCACTGCCCTTGCCAGAGCCAGAGCCAGAGGATCACGGTACCCCTCAGCTGTCTTGCTACCATCCTCCAGAAAAGCCAGCCAGCCCGAGGTAGCATGAGCTGCTGATTGAGTGTGGCCAGTGGTGATAGCTGCACGAGACTGACTCCGCTTTCCATAGACACTGTGGGTTCCTTTTTTTTTTTTTTTTTTGAGGTAGGGTCTCACTCTAGCCCAGGCTGACCTGGAATTCACTATGAAGTCTCAGGGTGGCTGCGAACTCACGGCGATCCTCCTACCTCTGCCTCTCGAGTGCTGGGATTAAAGGCGTGCGCCACTATGCCTGGCATAGACACTGTTTTTAAGGTGATACTAATACCTGGTTTTGACCCTCGAGGCAGCATAGATGATCGTAATCTTGGTCTGGTATTTAGCTTTGAAAGTTTGAGTGTATCCATTGCCACTGTGAGCCTCACTATCATCATCTGTAAAATGGGTACTGCTGCTACACCAGTGTTTTGACCTAATGTTTGGAACATAAAGGAAAATAGTACCACTGTGTTCCCTTTTTCTTTCCCTTCAGTGTAGGGTTTTTTGTTGTTGTTGTTTGTTTGTTTGTTTGTTTTTGGTTTTTCGAGGTGGGGTCTCACTCTAGCTCAGGCTGACCTGGAATCCACTATGTGGTCTCAGGGTGGCCCCAAATTCATGGTGATCCTCCTACCTCTGCCTCCCGAGTGCTGGGATTAAAGGCGTGCACCACCACGCCCCAGCTCCCTTCTGTGTAGTTTGAGTTAAATGAAATAAAGCATTATGAGAACATTTTCTGCTTAAAAAATTTTTCTTTTTTTTAGAGAGAGGGAAGGAGAGACAGAGAATGGGCACACCAGGGCCTTAGCCACTGAAATTGAACTCCAAGTGCTTACGCTACCTAGTGGGAAGGTGTGACCTTTCACTTGCCTCACCTTTGTATGTCTGGCTTACGTGGCATCTGGAGAGTCAAACATGGGACCTTAGGCTTCACAGGCAAGCATCTTTTAACCTCGAAGCCATCTTTCCAGCCCCATTTTCTGCTGTATAACTTCTTGTAATCTAGCTGATTTTTTTTTGTTGTTGTTGTTTTGTTTTGTTTCTCAAGGTAGGGTCTCACTCTAGCCCATGCTGACCTGGAATTCACTATGGAGTCTCAGGGTGGCCTTGACCTCAGCGATCCTCCTACTTCTGCCTCCCGAGTGCTGGGGTTATAGGCGTGTGCCACCATGCCCGGCTTCTAGCTGAATTTTTATTTCTAGGGTAAAACTTAAATTTGGTAATCCCACTTTTAGATTTAAGTTATATATTTGGAAAATTATTGGCTGAGATAACTGATAGATAATTTGAATTAATCTTTATGCCTTGGACAGCAGTGTTTAATGGCTCATAGAAACTTGTGGTTATCAACTTCAGAAAAACCAAAGGCCAGCAGTAGGTTGAATAGGGAAAGTCTTAAAGTATAGTATAACTTTAAGAAAATATTAGCAAAAGTGATGGAAATCCTCAAACAAAAGTTTCCCTTTCAGACTGGCCCAGCATCTCCTCCCAAAGACCTCTAACATGAGCCATGCTTGCTTACTGGGTGAATAAAGCTTGTTGGAAGCTATCTTGGCTAAATAAGAGAATGCTGTGTAGGGCTTCTAGAAGTGTCTTCCACAATGTTAACTCATGAATTTCTGTACTTGGTTCTTTTCATGGACGGTCTTCATTTCTCTGTTAAAATCGATAAGAAAATTTTGCCAGGCGTGGCATTCTCAATAGAGAGATACTTAACTTTTAGGCCTTGAAATATATCCTTCCATGCTCTCATGGCTTTTAGAAATTCTGCTGAGAAGTCGTATAAATTTTGATGAGTTTGCCTTGGGAAATTGGTTGACATTTTTCTTATTATTTTTTAAGACTAAGGCTTTATTAGATTAAAAGAAGGAAAGAGAAGGAAGTACAGAGAGCTCCTGCCATGTGAAGGGAGGAGGTGGAGAGCCCATGTGGGAGTCGGGCTCTTCCCATTCCTGAAGTTCAGGACATGAACAGCCAGAAAGAGACCGTGCTTGTCACTTTTCTGTCACAGCTGTTAATACTGTTTTTTCGCTCTTGCCTCCCTCCCTCCCTCTCTCTCCCTTTCTTCCCTCTCTCCCTCTCTCCTTCCTTCTCTCTCTCTTTTTTCTGGTTTTTTGAGGTAGGGTCTCACTGTAGTCCAGGCTGACCTGGAATTCACTATGTAGTCTCAGGGTGGCCTCGAACTCACAGCAATCCTCCTATCTCTGCTGGGATTAAAGGTGTCCACCACCACGCCCGGCTTCTCTTTTATATATATATATATATGTATATGTATATGTATATGTATGTATGTATGTATGTATGTGTGTGTGTGTATATATATATATATATATGTATGTATATGTATATTGTTTTTCCAGGGTAGAGTCTCTGTAGCCCAGGCTGATCTGGAACTCACTATGTAGTCTCAGGCTGGCCTTAGACTCAGGGCGATCCTCTTACCTCTGCCTTCCGATCCTGGGATTAAAGACGACGTACATCACCGCACCTAGCTCTTTGCTCTTTTAATTGTATATGCTAAAGAGAGATTGTTTTGCTCATGTTTGTTTGGGTTCTAGATGTCTTTTGTGCTTGGACTTTCTTTCCCTAGATTTGGGAAATTTGCTGCTAAAACCAAATTGATTGGGATTTTTATACCTTCCTTTTGAATCTCTGCTCCTTCTTCCCATTTAGTCTCTTGGTCGGGCCCCAAAGTTCGTGACAGCTGAATGTAGTATTTCTTTGGCCTTATTTTCAGACCTTGATACTCTTTTCTTTTGCCTGATTTTTAGAGTATGGGAGATGCTTTCCATTGTGTTTTTTAATTGCTTTATTGATCTTTTATTATCCAAAATTGCTGGCGTGCACCCAGCCCCACTCTCAGCTCTCTGATGCGTCTCATCTGCATTTCCTCCTCCCTTGCTCAGGCCCCGAGTTACTTCCTCGATTCTTCCTCTGCTTGTTTATGTGTTCCTCCAATTAATTGATCATTTTTACAGTTAACTTTTGAATTCTTTGTTTAGCATTTCAGCCATTGCAGCATCTTTTTATTTGCTAAGTATGAGGCTAACAATCTTTTGAAGGAGCCACAATACCTAATTTTTTTCATCTTGTATTTCTGTGTTGCAAATTGTGCATCTGTTGGAATGATGTCTCTTACAGTTTTATTTGGGGGGGCACTAATTAGTGGGCAGTCTTCCTTTGAAGACTCAATTCCCAGTACCATTCAGAGAGCAGAAACCAAACCATTGTAAGAGCAACAATATGAAAACCAAGATTGATAGAGAAATAAACTTAAAATCTATTAAAGCCAACTACTCAATCACCAATATCCATAGGAAAGAAAACGAGAATAATAGTAATGTAAAGTATGGTATGGAGTAAAATCTATTATGGTAAAAGTAGAAACAATATCTGGGAATGGTGATGCACACCTTTAATCCCAGCACTTGGGAGGCAGAGTTAGGAGGATCACCGTGAGTTCGAGGCCACCCTGAGACTACATAGTGAATTCCAGGTCAGCCTGGGCTGCAGTCCCACCTTGAAAAACCAAACATAAATAAATAAATAAATAAATTGAAATAAAGAAGATGAGCAAAGAAAAAAGAAAAGAAAGAAAAATTGCTTAAATAAAAGTATGAGCAAAATTCTAATTATAAGCAAAATCTGATTACACACAATAAAATACATAAAATTAGTTAAATATGAATGAAATTGAAAATAAAGCTAAAATAGTATTAAATGGAAAATATAACGGACAATAAAAATAATGAAAATGCAGTATACTAGATTGGTTTCTTCCTGGGTTCTCTAATACTAGAATCTGCCAGGCAGAGGTCATTATTTGATTTTGGAATCTCTTGTCTTTCATCAGGTTGGTTAGTGGTTAGTTGTTTGAGAGTTCTGTTTACTTTAGTAATTGTCAGTCTTGGCAGACCAGGAGCCACCAGCTAGCCACATTTAATTTTGCAGCCTGTGGGCCAGGCAGGTTCTTAATCACTGCAGAGACGCCCCAGTTTGTGTACCTTGGTTTGGCTAACTGAAATCCAAAGCAGTTGGAGAGGGATGGAAGCAAAGAGACCACTAAGACTGGTACCGCAGCATCTGCCCAGGACATTCAGCTCACGCCCCGTAGTAAAGATCCCGTGGGAAGGATTATGTGGACGTCTAGTGATGTCTTGGCTTTGAACTTCTGAGTCCCACCTGAAGTAAACCAAGTGAAGAGAAGTAGTTTAAAATCTCAGTGGGTCATCGTCTCTGTAAAGTGATGTTCGAGAGATGAGGTTTGCTTTTCACAGTGGAGGGAGGGTACGGCCAGCCTCCATGCCCTTCACAGTCTGTGCCCTCCGGGCTTCTTTCTCCTGTCTCTGTGGCCCAGACCTCCACATTCCATGACTGCCGTGTCACTCTCGTCATCTGGCTCGTGACTGGCTGCTCCTTGTTTCCAGCCCGTCAGAGCAGCTCGCTTTTAAACAATAGACCCTCTGTCATGATGGTACATGACCATAGTCCTTCCTCTCTGATATGGGGAATGACGAAGTCAATTTCTTCTCTGACTAATGGTTACCCAAGAGTCGCTGTCAGACCAAATTATCCGACTGGATTTAGGGTGGATCCTGTTAAATGAATGCCAATGTCTTTTTCAAGAGGCCAGCTGCAGTGGGGGTGAGCTTGCGTTTCCCCTAAACTGCCAGGGCACCGGGAATAATGGGACCATGGACTTCTTTGTCTCACTGTGCAGCCTTCCTTCTCCAGAATTTTCAGCTGTCCTATCACCTTTTCAATGCTTTCCCTCTCTCTGCCACTTTGACGCTCCCCATCTGTTGCGTGTTCCGCTCCTCCCTTTCTCGACTCATCTTTAACTTAGGTAAGTGCCTCTTTGTCTTCTACGTCAGCACGCACGGCCTTGCTACTTGGAGGAAAGCAGCAAATTTGGTAGTACCGGGTAGGAGGATGTTACATGGACTTCCTGAGTATTGTAATATTTCTCTTAGGTAGGAGGATGCTATGGACTTTAAGCATCCTAATTCATTATTATTTGTGGCCAAGTAGTATTTTATTCTGGAATATGTTACATTTTGTTTATCTCAACAACTGATGAATATCTGTATTGTTTGTATTTTTGACCATTATGAATAATAATATAGCTATGAATATTTACATGTATTATTACTATTTCTTTTGCAAGCAAGCTCCTTACTTGTTTATTTTATTTTATTTTTGTTGTTTATTTTTATTTATTTATTTGAGAGTGACAGAGAAAGAGGGAGGGAGAGAGGGAAAGAGAGAGAACAGGCACGCCAGGGCCTCCAGCCATTGCAAATGAATTCCAGATGCATGCGCCCCCTTGTGCATCTGATTTATGTGGGTCCTGGCCAATCGAGCCTCGAACCATGGTCCTTAGGCTTCACAGGCAAGTGCTTAACCGCTAAGCCATCTCTCCAGCCCCGTTGCTTGTTTATTTTTGAGGTAGGGTCTCACTCTAGCCCAGGACGACCTGGAACTCACACTTCAGACTATGCAGTCCCAGGGTGCCTTGAACTCATAGCTATCCTCCTACCTCTGCACCACCACGCACAGTGCAAGCAAGCACCTTTAACTGCTGAACCATCTTCCCAGCCCTGCTTATACCTTTTGTAGGAACTTTTCTTTTTTTCCTGTTTGTTTTATGTGTATTCCTGGGAGTTGAGTTTCTGGGTCACTTGGTGATTCTATGATTAAAACCTTGAGGGAGTGGTAACCTGCTTTCCTAAGCAGCTGCACAATTTTAAAACCTCAGTGTGCATGCACCGCAGTTCTGCACATCCTAGCAAGTATGGTATTTCATTGTTCTCTCTTTTCCCTACCCTCTAATCCCCTCTCCTCTTCCCCCTCGCTCTGTGGTACTAGAAATGGAAACCAGGACTTCCCCCACCATAGGCCAGTTACCCATGGCCTTGGTTTTCATTGTCATGTTGATTTGGTATAGTGTCATAAGAATGGTTTCTCAGTACTGAAAATCTCTTGACCTCATCTGTCCACCACTTCCTCTCTCCAAACCTTTAATAACCATGCATCTCATTATTATTTTTATAGCTTTGCATTTTGTAGACTATCATAAGAGTTAGAATCATACACTATATATTCTTTGCAGGTTTGCTAGATGAAAACACTTAGCAATCTGCATTATATTTACTTGCGTAGCTGTATGTATGTATGTATGTATATGTATATGTATGCATGTGTGTGATATGTAGTGTAGGCATGCATGTGTGCAGATGCCTGTGTCCCATGCACACGAGTATGGAGTCTAAAGGAGCATGTCAAGCATCTTTCTCTTGCTGCTCCTCCACATGTTTCTTTGAGATAGGTTCTCTCTGTCAACCTGGAGGTGCTGTCCACCAGTAAGCCCCAGCAATTCTCTGGTGCCCCCACCCTCTTCCCTGTGGACTTGGGTTATAGATGTGCATGGCCATACTCAGCTTTGTACATGGGTCCTGGGGAGTCGATCTCAGCAGTCTCCAGCCCAAGAGGCTTCATGCTTAAGCCAAAAGTGTTCAATGCTGCATAATTATGTTTGTTTTTTTGATATAGGGTCTCACTCTGGCCCAGGCTGACCGGGAATTCATTATGTAGTCTCAGGGTGGCCTCGAACTCATGGCAATCCTCCTACCTCTGCCTCCCGGCTTCAGTGCTGCATAACTTTTTGTGCCACAATTGTTCTTTTTTTTTTTTTTTTAAATGGTAATTTATTTGAGACGGAGAGAGAAAGAAGAGGCAGATAGAGAATGGGTGTGCCAGGGCCTCCAGCCACTGCAAATGAACTCATATGCGTATGCCGCCTCATGCATGTGGCTTACGTGGGTACTAGTGAATCAAACCTGGGTTCTTAGGCTTTGCAGGACAAGCGCCTTAACTGCTGAGTCATCTCTCCAGCTCCATAATTGTTCTTCTAGTGGTAATTATATTTAGTTTTTTGAAAACACCAAATTTTATTTATCTACTTTTCTTCTTGAAGGACCTAGTGGTTGTTTCCAAGTGTTTGTAGTTGTGATTGAATCTGCTCCTTATATTCATATGTGTGTTTTTATTAGATATAAGTTTTCAGTTAGCATAATTACTGGACTGTATGGTAATGAAGTGTATTTAGTTTTGTAAGAAGCTGCCAAATTTCTGCCAAAGTGGCCATGGAAAATAATTCATTTTTCTATCAGCAATGTGTGAGTATTCTTGTTCTTCTTCTTCTCCTCCTCCTCCTCCTTCTCCTCCTTCTTCCTCTTCCTCCTCTTCCTCCTCCTCCTCTTCTTCTTCTTCTTTTTTAAGTAGAGTTTCACTCTACTCCACACTGACCTGGAATTCACTATGTAGTCTCAGGGTGGCCTTGAACTCATGGTGATCCTCCCTACCTCTGCCCTCCTGAGTGCTAGGATTAAAGGCATGTGCCACCACACCTGGCCTGTTTTTTTTTTTCCTTTTTGACGTTTTTACTAACAACCTCCATACATATAGACAATGTGCCAGTATCATAATCCCTCCCAGAACCCTTCCTTCCCCCCACACTGAATTCCTTCTTCCTCTCCTATTTTGATGTCACCATTTTTCCTCTCCTTTTATGGAGGTCTTGTGTAGGTAGCTGTGAGGTATGAATGTGTAAGTACTCTTGTTTTTCTATGTCCTTAGCCTTCATTTAATAAGTGTTTAACAAATTAAACATATTTAAAACTTAGTGGTTTTAATTTGCAGTTTTATGATGGCGTTTTGTGTTTATCATCACCATCTGTATAATAGCAGGTCTTGTGTGTCTTTGATTTCTGCATCCATGGATTCAGTCAACTAAAGATTGAAACTATTTGGAAAGAAATTTATTTGTACTTAGCACACACAGATTTCTTTCTTTTTTATTATTCCCTAAGCACTGTAGCAGCTATTTAAATAGCATTGACATTGTATTAGGTCTTGCATACATGCTAGTTTTCATGGCTATAACAAATGCACTTTGAGAGATTTCAGTCCGTGGTCACTTGGGCCTGATGCCTGTGTACCCGTGCCTGGCAAGGCAGATCATCTTGGTGGGATGGAGCATGTAATGCAGCAAAGTAACTTAACTCTTGGCAGACAGAAGACAGAGACACAGGAAGGGCCAGAGACAGGGTATATCTTTCCAAGGCCCAGGCCCAGTGACTTACTAGGCCCTACCTCTCTGTAATGCCATCATATGAGTTCGTGAGGAGATTAATGCATTGATTAAGTCAGAGCCCCCAGGATCTTGTTACTGTTAAATGGATGGATCCACTGGCTGGGGACCAAGCATTTGAGGCATTCTTTTTAAAGACACTTCATATCTGAGTGTAGCAATATATGTCCTAGAATAAAGTGCATACAATGATGTGTATGGGCTGTTTGCTAATATTACTTCATTTAATATAATATATAAGATGAGCATCCCCAGAGTTTGGTATTCCCCCTCTCAGGAAGAGGTATGTCCTGTAATCAGTTATTTATGGATACCAAGGGACAACTATTCCTTGGTGAAGTGTCTGCTCAGGTCTTGTTTTTAGTCTGTTTGTGATACTGTAATAGCATCCAATAAACGATGTGGCTTAGAAACAATAAAAATTGGTTTCTCACTGTTCCGAAGCCAGGCAAATGCGAGATGAAGGCAGGGGCAGATTTGGGGCTGAGAGCTCATTGTTTTGTAGATTGCCACACTTATGTCTTTATAGGCTGGAAAGGGCAAAGAACTTCTCTGCGGCCTCTCTTACAAGAGTATATCTTACTCATGATGACAAAATCAGCTCCTAGTGTACTTGCCTCCAAATACCAGCACACTGATGATTAGATTTCAATGCAGACATTTTGGGGAGTTATGCAAACATTCCTTACAGTTCTTTTGTCCAACTTTTATATATTTCAGTTTTTAAAAAACATTTCATTTATTATTTCAGAGAGAGAGAGAGATAAAGAGGCGGAGAGAGAGAGACAGAGAGGGAGAGAGATAAAGAGGCGGAGAGAGAGAGAGACAGAGAGAGAGAATGGGCATGCCAGGGCCTCTTGCCAGTGCACATGAACTCCAGACACATGTACTGCTTTTTCCATTTCCATCTGACTTTACGTGGGTACTGAGGAATCGAACCCAGGTTCTTAGGCTTTGCAGGCAAGCACCTTAACCGCTGAGCCATCTCTCCAGCCCCTCTTCGTGGAGTTTTATCGTTGTGCATTTTATATGCATTCTTCTTGAGTTAACTTTTGTGAAAGATGTAAGGTTGTCTGTCTAGATTCATTTCTTTGCATGTGTCTGTTTAGTTCCTTTAGCCTTATCCATTAAAAAGATTGGCCTTTCTTCATTGAAATGCCTTTGTCAGAATTCAGTTCACTATATTTGTGTCCCATTTCTGGGTTGTCCTGCAGTAACAGATCTTTTGGTTCTTTCATCAGCAGTTGTACTTTCTTACTGTAAGCTTCCTCATTTTGGTACAGAACAACTATACTAACCCTATAAGTAATATCATAGTAAGAAACTAGATGCCTTTTCAGTACCATCTAGAACAAGGCAAAAATGTGCCTTTACTGCTTCATATTCATAAGATCAAAACTTAGAAAGTAAAAGTGTATAGATTGGGAAGGAGACAATAACTGTTCTTGTTCATTGATGATATGGCTTGCCTACAAAGATCATCAACAAGAAGAAACCCTGGAGTTAATAAGTAGGCTTGTAGAATACAAGAGTAATGTGCAAGAGGCAGCTGTTCTCTTAAATAGCAGGAATTAACTGCTGAAATTAAAATTGAATAGAATTGTGCTGGAGAGATGGCTCATTAGGTAAGAGTGCTTCTTGTGTAAGCATGAGGGCCTGAGTGAGCCCGACACCACCTTGAGATTCATTACCCATCACCCACGTAAACAGTTGTGTGTGGCCATGCGCATCTGTAACCCTAGTCCTATAGGGGCGGAGATAGAGAACCTCTGGGAAGTACACAGATAGGCAGCAGAGACTGACACCCCCTGCCCTCTGGCCTCCTGCATGCATGTGCACACACACAAACCAGTTTATACAAGCACTCCCCAAATGAAATATTTCAGTATAAATCTAATAAAATACAATATCTACATAAGAAAACCCATAAAACTCTAAGGAAAGATAGCAAAGAATGTCTAAGAAAAATGGAAACTCACGTCAGGTGCATGGAAAATAAGAGCCAACATTAAGATGCCAGTTCTTCCAAACTTGATGTCCATATTCCACACAGACCAAATCAGAACACTGCCAACTTTTTCCTATGTCTACAAAGTAATAATTTTACAAGTTTGTGTTTCCACAGGCTTTCTCCTCCTCCTCCTCCTCCTCCTCCTCCTTTTTGACGCTGAAGTCTTTGTAGTCCTTACAAGCGTGAAACTCAGTCCTCTTGCCTCATCTTCCTGATTGCTGGAATTGCAGGCTTAAACCTTCACGCTCAACTATACTATCATTTACAAAGTCTGAGCAAGGGCTGGAGAGATGGCTTAGTGGTTAAGGCATTTGCCTGCAATGCCAAAGGATCCTGGTTCAACTCTCCAGGACCCACATAAGCCAGATGCACAACGGGGCGCACATATCTGGAGTTCGTTTGCAGTGGCTGGAGGCCCTGGCATGCCCATTCTCTGTTTTTCTCTCTCTCCCCCTCTTTCTTGCTCCCAAATAAATAAATAAATAAATAAGTGAAATCTCTTAAAAAGTCTGAGCAATATTGTATAATATGCATATACCATTTTCCTTGTCTATTCATTTGAGAATGATACTTGTAGTGTTTCCCTCGTCGTGGCTTTTGTGAATAGTGCAGTGAACAAGTGAGTAGAGATAATCTTACAAATCCTAGTTTCCAGTCCCCCCCCCCTTTTGGTTTTTCGAGGTAGGGTCTCACTCTAGCTCAGGCTGACCTGGAATTCACTATGTAGTCTCAGAGTGGCCTCAAACTCATAGTGATCCTCCTACCTCTGCTTCCTGAGTGCTGGGATTAAAGACGTGCACCACCACACCAGGCTTCCAGTTTTTTTTTTTTTTTTAACATGTACTCATAGGTAGATAGCATCATAAAGAAGGACTAGTTCTAAGTTGTTGAGATTTTTGTCTTTTTTTGTTTTTGTTTTTTGAGGTAGGGTCTCACTCTAGCTCAGGCTGACCTGGAATACACTATGTAGTCTCAGGGTGGCCTTGAACTCATGGTGATCCTCCTATCTCTGCCTCCTAAGTGCTGGGATTAAAGGCATGTGCCACCACACCTACCCTTTGTCATTTTTTTTTTATAGTGGCTATATTATTTCATATTCCTATGTCAGTATACAAAGGTTCTAATTAACCTTTATTTCTTAGGCAGTAGCTATCCTCAAAAGTATAATTTGCTTTTTGGTTCTTGTTAAGGGATCAGTTAGGGTAGGAGACTTTTTTTAAATCTACCCCCCCTCCCAATTAGGCTCTCATTGTAGCCCAGGCTGACCTGGAATTCACTATGTAGTCTCAGACTGGCCTCCAACTCCTCTTACCTCTGCCTCCTGAGTGCTGAGATTAAAGGCGTGCACTACCACACCCAGCTCTTAAGGTGACTTTTAAATTTCTTTAAATATTTTATTATTTATTTATTTATTTATTTGAGAGAGAGAGAGAAAGACACATGGAAAGAGATTGCGCACGCCAGGGCCTTCAGCCATTGCAAACAAACTCCAGACGCATGTACCACCTTGTGCATCTGACTTACATGGGTCTTGGAAAAATCAAACTGAGGTCCTTTGGCTTTGCAGGCAAATGCCCGAACCACTAAGCCGTCTGTCCAGCCCCCTCAAGGAGACTTTAAAAACTTATTTTTGTTTATTTTTATTTATTTATTTGAGAGCCACAGAGAGAGAGAGAAAAAGAGAATGGGTATACCAGGGCCTCCAGCCACTGCAAACCGAACTCCAGAACTGCTAAGCCATCTCTCCAGCCCAAGGAGACTTTTTGATTAGACTGGTAGTGTTGCTTTAGTTTGTTACTTTAGTTTATTAGGGTCAGAGCCTGGATTCTGACATCCATACCAAACAAGGTTCAGCCACCTGTCCTCATTAAGCCAATTAAGACAGACAGAGTGTAGCTAGAAGAGGAGCTTTATTCAATGTGGCCAAATTGGAAGAAGTGATAGAAAGGCCTAGCAGATCCCTTTTGGGGTCCTAAAATGAGGGTTGGGTTTAAGTACAGGGCTAGAAGTATGCTGAACTAAGCAGTCCTAGCCAAGTGTGGCCCCACCCATTAATCATCATCATTGTCTGGGCTGTAATTTCTCCTTTAAGGTCTTCTAACAAGTTGTCACAACTGCAGTCTCTCTGGGAGATTGACTGGCATCAGGATTCCTTCCTGTTCCTTCTCCCAGCATGAGACTGCTGTGGGAAATTCCAGTTTCTTGGGGTGCATTGTCTGACTGTCTCATAGCCAAAGGCAGGAGTGCAATCTTTATACTTCTTCCTATCAGGACAGTTAAACAGATTCCTTCAAATGAGTACATTTTAGAAAGCTAAAGAACTAAGATAATTCATGTGTTTTCTTGTGAAGAGTAGATGCCAATAAAAGAATTAAGTTATGTAAGTGCATAAGTTGTGTAATTGGCCAATTATTCATACAGGAGTCACTTTACCATTTCATTTGAGAGCCTGTGATGGTTAATATCGGTTATGAATTTGACAGACTCTAGAATCAATTTAGGCAAATCTCTGGGCTTATTTGTTAGGGAATTGCTAGGTTTGGTTAATTGACATGGGAAGACTCACTCTAACAGTGATAGGCATCATTCATTCCATTGGCTGGGGTCCAAGACCAAGTAAAAAGGAGACAGTCAAGCTGAGCTCCAGTCTTCGTCTCTCTCACTCTGCTTCCTGGTTGTATATTGCAATGTGACCAGTTGCCTCATACTAATGCCGCCAGGCCGTCCCTGCATTGTACGCTGTCCCCTAAGCTGTGAGCCAAAACAGACGCTTCTTTCCTTTGGCTTGTTTTCATGTATTTGGTCACAGCGATGAGAAAAACGACCAGTACAGAAAATTGTCACCAAGTGGGTCCATTGCTGTGAGAAACCTGGCCTTGTTGTTTAGGCCCTGGTTTATGGGAGGAATGTGGAGGAGTTTGGAACTTGAGGTTAGAAAAGCCCTACAGTGCTACAAGCAGAGCTGAATAGGTCATTCTGGTGACAGTTTGTAAAAGGAGAATACAGAGAGAAATGTTCTGAAAAGTGAAGGTCTGGCTCATGAGAAATCAGAGGGAACAGTGACTATCGGGAATTGTAGACTCTGGCTTCCTTCTGCCCAAGTCCTCATAAATTGATTGATAATGAGTTCAAAAATAAACAAAATGCAGTTTAGAGGAAAGGAGTGTGTGTGCCTTTAAAATTGCAGGCCTTCCCCCCCCCCCTCTGCCTTTTTCTTTGTTGGCCTCAAATAAATAATTAAAAAAAAACAAAAACTTTAAAAAAGGGGCTGGAGAGATGGCTTAGCAGTTAAGCACTTGCCTGTGAAGCCTAAGGACCCTGGTTGAGGCTCGGTTCCCCAGGACCCACGTCAGCCAGATGCACAAGGGGGTGCACGCGTCTGGAGCGTTTGCAGTGGCTGGAAGTGCTGCTGCACCCATTCTCTCTGTCTCCCCCCCCCCCCGATGTTTCTCTCTCCCCCCCTTTCTCTGTCTGTTGCTCTCAAATAAATAATTACAAAAAATAAAAATTAAAATTGCAGGCAAGTGGATGCAGAGAATGCAGCAGTAAGTTAAAGAGCTTAGCACCATTAAAGAGAGAGTGCACTAGGACTATAGGAATGGTTCCCTGAGGGCAAGGTGCCACCCATTCAAGGCTCCAGCTCACATTCTTTTAAAAGGAGAGAGTTGAGAATGCTGCTGAAGGGATTTCTTGCATGAAAACAACTCCTCCCCATTCAGCACACAACCACAGATGTAGCTGTGGTGCCCCGGACCAGGCTGCGTCTTGCCGTGGCAGCAGAACTTAGTAACATCATCCCATGAGGTACCAATTTCACCAGCATGAAAGATGCAAGAGTGAGGGCATCATGGAGGCTTGCATCAAAATGGTCCTTAAAAGCCAGTCAGGTAGTGTGTGACAGGCTCGGTGCCTGTGAGCAGCCCCCACCCCCAGAAGTTACTGTGTGAAGCTTTGAAGGTAAAACTCAAGTGTCAGTGGAACCCCGGTATGTTGGAGCAATGGAGCATCCGCCAAGAGAAGCTGCGGGCATGGAGCGGAGCCAGCCCGGGAGAGCGGCCGTGTGTGCCGCGGGGGACAGCGGTAGGGCCAGTGCAGTCCCAGTCATTGTTTCTGTCATATCTTTCCTTGCTGTGCCCTTATTCCTTCCTGTTGGAATGGGAGTGTTTATTCTGTGCCATTGCACATTGGAACTGTGTAACTTAAAAAAAAAAAAAAAACCTTAGAAGAGATAATACATTGAGTCTCAGCAGAGACTTGGACTGTGGAGGTTTAAAGCAATGTCCTAAATGTTGAAGAATGGGGACTAAATGCATTTTGTATCATGAGATGGTTGTGAGTCTAAGGGGTGATAGATTATGGCTTATAAGTGATATGTGTGGGTGTAAAGTGTACAAGGGGTGGACTTGCGAGGACAAGTTAATTTTCATTGTCAACAGGATCTAGAATCACCTAGGAAGCAAACTTCTGGGCACATCTGTGAGGGAGTTTCTATATTGGGTTAATTCATAGTGGGAAGACTCTCCCTAACTGTAGGTGGCAGGTGGCGCCACTTCCTGAGCTGCGGTGCCCTGGCCTCAGTAAACAGGAGACAGAGAGGGGAGCGTGGGCATTTACCTCTCCCTGCTTACTGACTGCAGGCACCGTGTGACTGGCTGCCTCATGTGCCGCTGTCGTGCCATCCTTGCCTTGATGGGCTGCATCCTCGAGAACTGAAAACCAGAACAAACCCTTCCTCCCTTAAGTTATTTCTTATCAGGCACTTGATCAGATAACAAGGAAGTAATTATTAATACAGGGGCTGGAGAGATTGCTTAGCAGTTAACAGTGCTCGCCTGTGAAGCCTAAGGACTCAGGTTCAATTCCCCAGTACCCACGTAAGCCAGATGCATAAGGCACTTGAGTTGAGTTCATTGCTAGAGGCACGCTCATTCTCTATCTGCCTACCCTGGTGTGTGTCAAATAAATTAAAGAGATAAAAAAAAAAAAACTAACTATAATAGAACCAGAATTTAATTTAAGTGATCCCCTTGGACTTGAAATTACTTTTCTTGTCATTGTTTTAATGTGCTGACAGTAGGGAGAAAGATAAAAACACACACCCACACGTGCGCTTGCCCATGCGCACACAATTTGATGGGCCAGAAACCTGGCTGAGGAGTGTCATTTTCAGTCTTGCTACATTGTGATACATGTTTGTCCCTTTAACCAGTTCTTCATCTTTATTGATCGGATGAACAGTGATTTGAGAAAATGTGTCACAGCTTTCTTACTCTGAATGGGAAGTACTCTCTGTTGTGTTATGTGGGGTGGGGACTCACAGCTTGCGAAGTTATTTGGCATTTTTGCGCTTGTAGTGACATATCTTACAACAAAATATATTGCTCCCCCCCCCTCTCTGTGTGTGTGTGTGTGTGTGTGTGTGTGTGTTTAGGTGGGTACATGTGGAGGTCAGAAACGACTAAGTCTTCACACCACAGGTGTGCTGAGATTACAGACACCTGCTGCAGCATCTGGATTGTGCATAGGTTTGGGGATCTCAACTCAAGTACTCACACTTGTGGGGCAAGCACTTAAACCACTGAGCCATCTCCCTGGCCACCAAATACAGTTAATGGGAAGAGATGGACAGTAATGGTTGAACATATTTCATAGATGTAATGTGGAAAGAAGGAATGCTGGGAATGAATGTTGCCGTTGTAATTTAAGATCGTTTGAAAATGTAGCATTTGTGGGAAGACAAGTTGGTGAGGTAAACTAGATATTCAGGTATTAGGAAGTTGTAAGAAACAACAGAGAATCTCATGTACCCCTTACCTACTTTCTCTCAGTGATCACAGATTCAGAGTATTGTACAGTGTCATAATCGGGATATTGACATTGATAAAGCCCACCACTCATTCAGCTTTTCTTTGACCGCTCTGGTCATGTGAATGTGCGTGCATATATATTTAGTGTTGTGTATTGTTACGGTGCGTGTCCATCACTTGAATCAAGCTAGGGAACACCAGGGGTTGGAGAGATGCCCTTATGGTCAAGGTGCTTGCCTGTAAAGATAGGGAACATCACGAAGATCCTCATATTGCCCCTCTGTAACCATTTCTCTGTCAGTTCTCCATTCCTACCAATCAGTATAATCCCAGACAGCAGTCATTAATAATTAATCTCTTTGTCATTTGTGTGCTGCTCCTTATTTTAAGAATGCTATAGACTCACGTACTACATATAACTTTTGGGATTGACTTCTCATTATTTCTGTGTTACGGCTGAGCAGTATGCTATTCCATGGTGTAGATGTACTGTAGGCTTTGTTTCCATTCACTTCATAAAGCACTCCTGGTGGCTCTTCAGATGAGGTCACTGCATTCATATGTAGGTTTTTGTTTAAACAAAAAGTTCATTACTATGGGATAAATATAGAAGATGTCATTACTGGGATCCCGAGTGTATTTAGAGAATAGGACCAAGAGAACTTCTTCTTTTAAAATAATTATTTATTTATTTATTTATTTGAGAGCGACAGACAGAGTGAGAAAGAGGCAGAGAGAGAGAGAGAGAGACAGAGAGAATGGGTGCGCCAGGGCCTCCAGCCACTGCAAACGAACTCTAGACGTGTGCGCCCCCTTGTGGGGCTAACGTGGGTCCTGGGGAATCGAGCCTCGAACCGGGGTCCTTAGGCTTCACAGGCAAGCACTTAACCACTAAGCCATCTCTCCAGCCCCCAAGATAACTTCTTGACGGGTAGAATGTGAGGTAGGTAGGTAGGTAGGTAGGTGTGTGTGTGTGTGTGTGTGTGTGTGTGTGTGTGTGTTGGGGTGGTGGGGATCAGCACTTCAAGGTTTTGAGCCTGTGCAGTTGGAAGACAGGAATTGCTGGCAGTTCATATGGGAAGACTGTGGGTGGAGCAACTTGAAGGTACATCAGAAACCTTGCTAATGACAAATTGAAATGTATAAAGGAAATTGTAAATAGCTTTTTCACTGAAGAGGTCTGGCCTGGGAATATACCACTGAGAGTCATTAACCTTTTAAGCTTTAGACTAGGAGAGATAATGGAAACAGCTGAAAAGAGCTGAAGCACTGCCTTCCCCAGTGTTGGGAAACTAGGCTTACAAGGAAGAGCAGCAAAGGAACCGAAGGACAGTCCGCAAGGAGGAAACCCCACAAAGTTCGAGCGCTTCCTAGGTGGAGGGAGCGGCGTCTGTGTTTGTGGACCCCATTGCTGCTGCTCTAGAGGTTCTCCCCTGCAGCAGTCGTCAGGTTTTATTTCCATTCTGTCCTAGGAGGGGGAGAGTGATGCCTCACTTTTCTGTTTTCTTCTCCTAAGAAAAAAGGTATTTTTGAGTTGTTCTATATTTACAAAGTAAATGGTCCCAGAGAGGAATTGAATCCTCCTCAAGGTCCATTAATTAATTTGTACTCATTTAAGACAATTATGGCAATATTTCCAGGTGTGAGTGTTCTTTATCTTTTTAGTCCTTTTATACCATGTTTTAAAATCATTTCTGATGGCATTTAACACTTTTTGTTGCATGACATCTTTATGTCCTTTTGTGTAACTCACCCTATTTTGAAATGTAAACTCTTTCAGTGCCAAGGCCTGCTTTATTAGTATTGTATTTCCAGTCACATAGTAGTAAGGGAAAGGTGGAGTAGGTTACATATCATTTTGATTTTGAAAAAACATGCGTAGTCCTTAACCTCTTTGTACCTGTGGCCCCTCACGTGGAGATAATATTATATACTACAAATGCATACACACACAATTTTTTTTCCAAGGTACAGCTTCACTGTAGCTCAGGCTGACCTGGAATTCACTGTGAAGTCTTAGGGTGACCTCGAACTCACAGCAATCCTCCTACCTCTGCCTCCCGAGTACTGGGATTAAAGGCATGCGCCACTATGCCCAGCTCCACACACACACACTTTATAGAGAAAATTAAATAAGGTTACAAAAATGCATCTTCTGGCTCATAGTAAATCCTCACTATTCTGTAGTTATTTCTCCAAGTATGCCTCACGCCCCAGTAGTGTGAGTATTGTGTGTTCATCAGGGGTTAGTCCATTGATTAGGTCAGAACCCTCAGGATCCAATCATCTCAATGACTGCATCCACCAGCTGAGGGCCAATCTTTCAGCATATCCAGAATAATAGTTTACTTTAGACATGAATATGTTTTAAGGGTTATTAGTTAAAATGAAAAGATAATTTCCCTTTAAATGTGGCCTTTCTATTTTTCTTATATTGGTATGATGTTTATCTTATTTTGGGTAGTGAGGTTTTTAAAAAGTAAGATAAGGATAATTATTATCAGTTGTCTAACTTATATGTATGTTGTCTTTTCTGTCTTTGAAAACTTGCTTTTATAGCTAGGTGGTTATGTATACAAAGAGCTTCAGATGACAGGTTGGGGAGATGGAATCGAATCCAGGGTCTTGCTCGTAACAAGCAGTTAATCTGCTACTGAGCTCCACCTCCAGCCAGACTTCAAGTTTTTTTCTGTTTATTTAATTACACAACTTCATGCATATATATGTTGTATTTTGATCATTCATACCTCCACTCCAACTGAACACTTCCGTCTTTTCCACCATTTACCGGTGGCTATACCACTGAAGGGTATAGCTTTTCCTCCAGGGCCCCAGGGCCTTCTGTAGCTGCAAAGGAACTACAGCTGCATGTGCCACTTTGTATGTCTGGCTCTATGTGGGTGCTGGGGATTCAAACTCGGGCCATCAGGCTGTCTGTGCAAGCAAGCACGTTTAACCACTGAGCCAACTTTTTCAGCTCAGATTATTTTAGGATTTTTTTGGGGGGGGGTGTTAAGATAGGGTCTCACTCTAGCCAAGGCTGACCTGGAATTCACTATGTAGTCTCAGGGTGACCTCGAGCTCGTGGTGATCCTACCACTTCTGCCTCCCTAGTGCTGGGATTAAAGGCATGTACCACCATGCCCAGCTCAGCCAAGATTATTTTAGATTTTTTTTAAAATTTGTTTTTGAGGTAGGGTCTCGCTCTAGCCCAGTCTAACCTGGAATTCACCATGTAGTCTCAGAGTGGGCTCAAACTCATGGCAGTGCTACCTCTGCCTCCTTAGTGCTGGGATTAAAGGTGTGCACCACCCATGCCTGGTTTACAGATTTTTAACTGTAACCATATAGTAAGACAAATTATATACATTGTAACGGTTGTAGAAAAATAACTAAAAACTGGTTGCCAGTGAATTGGAATGTAGATGGGGCTACAGAAACAGAGAATTTACTTTATCTTTGTTTTGAGAACTCTGGTAATAAACTCTGAAAATAAAAAAAAAAAATTCACCTTTTCCTCTTAAGGCACAAGGCAGTTGGGCAAGGTGTATTTTTGTGTATCTGTAGTGACAATAACGTGAATTCTGTAAGCTCCTTTGTAACACATCTAATACAACACCGTTTAGCTGGGGTTGTAATAATAAAAATACAATATGCATATAACAAATTTCCAGGTACAAGTGCTACAGAAAGTAATTATTGTGTTGGATCGGCTGAAGGTGCCTGGGTGAAGGAGACAGAAACTAAGTAGCAGTAGGTAGAACGGGTTGTATGGGTGGGGGTAGGGCCAAGATACTGATCTTGTGACTGGTGCCTTAGATTTGGATTGAAACATCATTTTTCACTTAGGAATAAAAAGTAGGATCTAGGCATAATGTAGAGTTCACATTTTTCAGTAGTGCATGATTAAATTGATAAGAAGCCAGATCACAAAGTGAATTTTATTTTATGCTTACATACTTAGAGGAAGTAAGTCTCCCTCCCTCTCATCCCTTCTTTCAGATGATAACACAGCACTCTAGTTCTCTTTGGATTATTATTTGCATGATCCACCTCTACTTTCATATTATGTGTCATCTTATGTGTATAGAGCATGGCTCCCAAAGGCAGAATATAGCTATAACTTTCTCTTATCCATTTTTGACAGTATGTGCCTTTTGATTTTATATTTTGTGAATTCACAATTTTTGTAATCTTATGATTCAGAATTACCTGTGCTATTTTACTCTTGAGTTTTCTATCTCATGTTAGTTTTGTATTTCCCTTCTAGAACTCACTGACTGTTTTTTTTGTTTGTTTGTCTTTAACAGATGCATTTTAGTGTACTATGTTTGTTACTTAATTCATTGCTGTGACCAAATACCTAACAAAAGCAACTAAGGAAGGGTTTATTTTGGCTCACTGCTTGAGCGCACAGTCTGTCATTCTGGGGAAGTTGTGGCAGCGCGGCAGGTGGGCCAGGGGCCTGTGAGGCAGCTGCTCACATCGTGTCTGAAGTCAGCCAGCAGATAAATGCCCGTGCTCCACCGGCTTTCTCTATTTCATTTAGTCCAGGTCACCAGTCCGTGGAATGGTCCTACCCCCTATTCAAGGTTCCTCTGTCCTCCTCGGTTACCCCCTTTCTGGAAGTGCTCCAGTTGTCTCTTTGGTGAACCTAAACCCTGTCAAGTTGACAACCAGTGTTAACCGTTACATATATTATCTTAGGTCCAGTCTTGAAGTTAACATTTAAAAAAGTTATGTTCTTAGTGGCTACTCTAGGGATTAAAAATTAACATTTTAATATCTTATCATCTGCTTCAAGTTAATATTGACTTAGTCCAGTACAATATAGCACTTTTGCTCAAATACAACTTTATTTTCCATCCTTTGTACAGTCTTTATCATACGTACCATATTTATTTGTGTTGTGAACCCAACAGTACACTATTTCTTATGTTTTATTCCCTTTGATGATACGAAAGGCCCTCTGTTCATTTCTCCTTCAGGATTTAGATTAGTATCTGGTCTCATTTCCTTTCATGTGGAAGGGTTTGCAGTATTTTGTTTATTTATTTATTTAGGTTTTTTTGGGGGGGTAGGGTCTCACTCTAGTCCAGGCTGACCTGGAATTCACTATGGAGTCTCGGGGTGGCCTCGAACTCACGACAATCCTCCTACCTCTGCCTCCTGAATGCTGGGATTAAAGGCGTGCGCCACCATGCCCGGCTTTTTTTTTTTTTTTTTAAATAAAGCAGTTCTAGAGTATTCTGCTTTTTTTTTTGAGAATTTCTTTTTCTTTTTGTCCTTGAAGGCCAGTCATGCATGCTGTTCCTTTTTTGCATATTTGTATGGCGTTTGTACTGTACATGTGTCTCCTTTGTGCGCACACATGCACGTGGAGGCCAGAGTTGATTTCAGGCTTCCTCCAGCCCCTCCACCTGATTTATGGAAACGTGTGTCTCTGGTCTCCATTTCCCAAGTGCTGGGATTCTAAGTGGGGCACCATACTGCCTGGCATTTTGGTGGGTGCTGGGATCCAAGCTCAGGTTCTCATGCTTGCACCGCAAGGTCTCTACTGAATGAGCCATCTCTCCACCCCCAGTAACAGTCTTTTAAAATAGATTTTTAGGGCTGGGGAAATGGCTCAGCTGTTAAAGCATTTGCCTGCGAAGCCTAAGGACCCCGGTTCGATTCTCCAAGACCCATGTAATCCAGATGCACAAGAGGGCGCATGTGTCTGGAGTTTGTTTGCAGTGGCTAGAGGCCCTAGTGTACCCATTCTGTCTTTCTCTCTGCCTCTTCCTTTCTCTCTCTCTCTCAATTAAATAAATAAAATATTAAAGAAAAAATAGACTTTTAAATTTTCTTTCTTTCAGCACTTTTTAAAAAAAATTTCCCCCGGTCCTATTTTTCTGATTAGTCTGCTGTAAATCATGTTTGACACATGTAGTAGTGTAGTAGTAAGTCATTTTTGTGTTTCTGCTGTTTGTCTTTTTGGCTTTAAGCCACTTAAATGTATTGGGCTTATATGTAGATTGCTTTGTTCAGCATTCAGGATTTTGTTGTTGTTGTTTAGTTTTGGTTTTGGTTTTTCGAGGTAAGGTCTCACTCTAGCCCAGGCTGACTTGGAATTCACTGTGTATTCCCAGGGTGGACTCGAATCCACAGTGATCCTCCCTTCTGAGAGCTGGAATTAAAGGCGTGTGCCACCATGCTCGGCAGCATTTAGGTTTTGTTAAAATTTGTAGTTCATTAGATTAGTATTTTTAATCAGTTTTAGGAAATGTCAGTGATACCTTCAAACTTTTTTTCCTTGTACTGCCTTTTCTGTATATGTTGCTTTCTGTGATGTTATCCTAGAGGTCACTGAGGCTCTTAATTTTTCTGCATTTGTGTATGTGTGTGGGTGCATGTAAGGGTTTTGAAGGACGGTTTATGAATGTGTGTATGCAGTTACACACACTCTGTGCAGAGGCCGGAGAAAGACATCCTATGTCTTTTCTGCCTTATTTTCTTGTGATGGAGTCTCTCACTGAACCTAGAGCTTGCTTGTTTCCAGTTAGACTGACTGGCTACCAAGACCCAGGAAGCGCTGTGTGTCTGTCCCACTTCATGTTGGAATTACAGACACGTGAGGCCACACCCTGCTTTTCCCACGGGTTTTGGGGATCTGAACTGAGGCCTCATGCTTGTGCAGTAAGCACTTTACCCACTGAGCCATCTTTCCAACCTCACTCTAATGTATACAGCTGTTTCCCCCCATTCTTCAATAAATGTGAGAAAAGAACATTATTAGAACAATTGAAAAACCTTGAATGAGATTTGTGGATTATCAGTAGTAGTTGTCCATGTTAATTTCCTGGTTTTATCCATTTAAGGTAACAGCTTACACATGCTTCATGGGTGTTGAGCATCATGAGAACAATTCTTTGAATGGAAAAAAACCTTCTGAATTTTCCTTGCAATCTTCATGAAAGTGTGAAAGCATTCTCAAAATAAATGTAGCTGAATTACTATAATTTCATTTAACTTTTTAGTGTTTTGTTATTTGTTGTTACTTGTTTTCTTGTGTGTGTGTGTGAGGAGAATGGTCTTTAAGTGGAATTGAGAAATAGGGCTAAACTAGATATGAAAGGTAGGAAGAGCGTCTGAGCCAGGGCGGGGGTTTGCTCAGCAGGTAAAGCACTTGCTGTGTGAGCATGAATAACTGGGTTCAGATCTCTCAACACCCACATAAAAGCCAGCTATGGCAACATGCCCTGTAATCCTCGTGCTGTGGGGGTGCAGGCAGGAGGCTTCCCAGAGCTTGCTGGATAGCTGAATTGCTGAGCTCTAGGTCTAGGGAGAGACCCTCGAAAAATAAGATGACGTGCGACAGAGCAAGATGACTGGCAGTGACCGCGGCCTCCATGCCCACAGACACACACACGTGCGTGCACACCACACACACAGCAAAAAGAAAAAGTAATGGAATAAAATGTTAAAGCTGACTCCCAGAGCCATGTCTGAAATCTCTAGAAACCCACAGGAATGGAAGAAATGCTAGAAGTTACCATGACTTTTAGCAGTACACCCGTTGTTTGCTGTCTATAGTGCTTTATGTTATTTTAGGAGCATTTCGGTCATTATGATGAATAGCTATTATTGAACAATATTCTCATGTGTTTCCTTTACAGAACCGAGAGCTCCAGATCATGAGAAAGCTGGATCACTGTAACATAGTGCGATTGCGCTACTTTTTCTACTCAAGTGGTGAGAAGGTAAGTTAAACTGAAAGTACTAAATATTGGGATAAATTATGATTCACCTGGAAATACCTTCTTTTCCATGTCAGATTCTGAGTTCAAGATAGAAAAATCAAGACAAACCATTTCTTGAGCCCAGGACTTAAATTTTTTTTCTTACTTGCACACCCGGACTTCTTGCCACTCCAAATGACCTCTAGACACTTGCATCACACTTCATTTTATTTTATTTTTATTTACTTGAAAGAGGTAGAGAGAGGAAAAGACAAGAAGGGAGAATGAGAATGAGCATGCCAGGGCATCCAGCCACTACAAATGGACTCCAGACACATGCGCCACCTTGTGCATCTGGCTTATGTGGGTCCTGGGGAATTGAATCTGGGTCCTTTGGCTTTGCAGGCAAGCGCCTTAACTGCTAAGCCATCTCTCCAGCCCCTCACTTTATTTTTTTAAATCTGATTTATATAGATGTCTTGGGAATTGAATGTGGGCCAGCAGATTTTTGCAAGCAGGCACCTTTAACCATTGAGCCATCTTTCCCAACCTCCAAGACTTCCAGCACTGGAAGAAACTTGGTGGGAACCCAGGCACGAGGGAGAGAGGAGGTGCTTTGGAACAATGGCGGTTTTAAAGGTTATTGGAAGAGAAGGAAGGGTTGCTATCTGCTTGGGGGGGGGGGGCCTTGCTTGTAGTTGAGGTTGGGACCTCATCCCAGGGGTACTCAGTCACCATTATAGAAGGTGGTCTGCACATGCCATACCTACTCTGAACATGGCGACATTGAAGGAAGGAGAGAGCAAGGGAGATGGGAAGAGACTCTGACTCTTATACCCTATATCTTTCTATCCAGTAGTTAATTTAACTGAAGAATTCAAAGCACAGGCCACAGTGAGTCTAAGCTCAAACTGTGGTCGAGGGCTGGAGGGCTTAGCAGTTAACACATTTGCCTGTGAATCCTAAGGATCCAGGTTTGATTTTCCCAGTACCCACGTAAACCAGATGCACAAAAGGGCGCATGCATCTGCTGTTTGTTTGCAGGGTCTAGATACCCTGGTGTGCCCATTCTCTCTATCATCCTCTCTGTCAAAATAGATAAATAAATAGAATTTTAAAAAAATATATGGCTGAGTATCATTTGTTATAGCAGGAAAATATTGAAAAAAAATAAATTATTTAACTGTTTAAATTTATTATGTATTTGTAAGGAGAGAGACAATGAGAATGAGAATGGGTGTATAACAGGGCCTCCTGCCACTGCAAACAAACTCCAGATGGATGTGCATCTGGCTTTATGTGGGTACTGTGGAATCTGACCAGGGCCATCAAGCTTTGCAAGCAAATACCTTTAATCATTGAGTCATTTCTCCAGCCCTTAGTGTGAATTTTTTTTGTTTGTTTGTTTCGTTTTCGAGGTAGGGTGTCAGTCTAGCCCAGGCTGACCTGGAATTCAGTATGTAGTCTCAGAGTGGCCTTGAACTCACGGTGATCCTCCTACCTCTGCCTCCTGAATGCTACCATGCTCGACCCTCTAAAGTGATTAAGAGTTTCTCAGGAAGGGATGGTGTGGCACATGCCTATAAGCCCAGCACTTGGGAAGTTGATACATATATAAGGATCTCGAGTTAGAAGCCAACCTGGTACATTAAAGAAACCCTGACACCCTCCTAACCCCCAGATACAGAAAAGGAGAGGAAGAGGAAAGGATTTTTAAAAGTTTTTCTTCTTTTAAGTGAACAGTTTTGAGCAATTTTATTACTTTCATTTAGTATTTCAATTTCTTTGTATGTTTATGCAATCTTCAGGTCATCTATTTATTGGAGGGGGGAATTATGTCATTTCTTTAAGTAGACACTGATTAGATGGACATAGGACATAGGGAAAATGTTCAAAAAGTATATTTTTGTAGAGTTCATTATAAATAGTGTTGAATCAGTTTCATGTTGTTGGCAGAAAACACCCAACCAAGAGCAGCTTGTGGGAAGAAAGGGTTTAAATTTGGCCTACAGACTCAAGGGGGAAGCTCTATGATGGCAGGGGAAAATGATGGCATGAGCAGAGAATGGGTACCACCTCCTGACCAACATCAGATAGCCAACAAACACTGGCAAAGGGAAGCTGGCTAGAACACCCATAAGCCTGCCCCTAATAAGACACTGCCTCCAGAAGGCTTCAACTCCCAAATTGTCACTGCTTGGGGACGTAAGCATTCAGAACACATAAGTTTATGAAGGATACCAGAATCAAACCACCACATTCTGCCCCCAGCCCCCATAAACAGCCATCCGTAATGTAAAGTGCCATGCAAGCTGGGCATGGCCGCACACACCTTTAATCCCAGCACTTGGGAGGTAGAGGTAGGAGGATCGCTGTGAGTTCAAGGCCACTCTAAGACTACATAGTGAATTCCAGGTCAGGCTGGGTTACAGTGAAACCCTACTGTGAAAAGCAAAAATAAGTAAGTTAATTAAAATAAAATGCATTTGGTCCAACTTTAAAAAGTCCCCATAGTTTTTATCAATCCCAATGATGTTCAGATACCCCCAACAGTCCAAGGTCTTCTAACTGAGCTGTAATGCCAAAGAAAACCATGACATAGAATAAGTATCACACTACAAAAGATGGCATTGGGCATAGCAGAGAAAAACTGAGCCATTACAAGATTTAAAACAAGTGGGGCAGGGCTGGAGAGATGGCTTAGTGGTTAAGCGCTTGCCTGTGAAGCCTAAGGACCCCTGTTCGTGGCTCGATTCCCCAGGACCCACGTTAGCCAGATGCACAAGGGGGCGCACACGTCTGGAGTTCGTTTGCAGTGGCTGGAGGCCCTGGCACACCCATTCTCATTCTCTCTCTCTCTCTCTGCCTCTTTCTCTGTCGCTCTAAAATAAATAAATAAAAAATAAACAACAATAACAACAAAAAACAAGTAGGGCAAACATCAAACTCTTGTAGGTCCAAGTCGGACACTTTCAACCTGTGACGAGTCTGTGGGGTCCAGTTCCACCCCTCCAGCTCGGCAGCTCTCCTTGGGCTGTCACCCCAGAGTCCCGGCATCTCCCCTGGGTCTCCACTGCAACCCATGGCTCCATTGCCCTCCATGTAGATAATCCAAAAAGCCTGCTTCACACTGCCCATGCCATTTGCAGAATACAAAACCATGTTGCAAATACAATGACCCTGTCTTTCCTGCATTTGTTATATTATACTTCATAATAACAGGTGGGCTGCCAGCTTGTTAATCCAGGGGAAATAAAGCAGACTGTGAAGACCGGGACACTCCTTCAGCATTCATTTCCCTTCAGGAGAGTCTAGTGCAGGTCAGCTGGCCTAACGTCAGTGGTTGTAATCTCTCAAACAATTGCAGCTGAATCGGCAGCAGTTTCAGTCCAAAGGTTTCATTTCTTTCTGTGCCGTATGCCTTAGCTCACAGCAACCCATTTCTACATAGTTCAACCATGCACAAGTTCTCAGGCCACAGGCTTAATAGCTAGCCTGTCACACAGACTACTACTAGCCCAGTCCAGGAATAGCTGTTTGTTCCCCTTTATAAGCCAAACCTCACAGTCCATAGTTCTTACTGAGTCCAGGTCTTTCAACTCTGGCCAGAATAATCCATCAAGCTGTACTTAACAGCACTGTAAGGCGTCTCCTAGGCCAAGGTTACAAATCCTTCAAATCTTTCCACATCTCTCCTGCAAATCAGTTCCAAAACGCCAAAAACCACACAGGTTTCTAGCAACAACTCAACTTCTTGGTACCAATTTTACTGTTGCAGTCAGTTTCCAGTTGCTCCACAAAGAACCCTACCAAAGAGCAGCTCGTGGGAGGAAAGGGTTTTTTATGGCTTACAGACTCGAGGGGAAGCTCTGTGATGGCAGAAGAAAATGATTCGTAAGCAGAGGGTGGACATCACCTCCTGACCAACAGCAGTGGGAGAATGTGCCAAACACTGGCAAGTGACACCCATAAGCCTGCCTCCAACAATACACTGCCTCCAGGAGGCCTCAGCTCCCAACTTGCCCCCAGCTGGGGGCCTATACATTCAGAACATATAAGTTTATGGTGGACACCTGAATCAAACCACCAGTCACTGTGTGTTTTTTTTTTTTTATTTTAATTTATTTGCAAGTAGAGAGAGGGAAGGAGAGAGAGAGAGAGAAAGAATAAGAATGGGCACACTAGGGCTCTTGCCCTTGCAAACAAATGCCAGGTGCACATCTGGCCCTATGTGGGTACTGGGGAATCATACTCATGCTGTTAGTTAGGCTTTGCAAGTAAGTGCCTTAGTGCTCTCTAGCCAGTCACTGGTTTTTTTGTTTTTGTTTTTGGTTTTGGTTTTTTTTTGTTCATTTTTATTTATTTATTTGAGAGTGACAGAGAGAAGAAGAGGCAGATAGAGAGAAAGAGGCAGAATGGGCGTGCCAGGGCTTCCAGCCACTGCAAACGAACTCCAGGTGCATGAGCCACCTTGTGCATCTGGCTAACGTGGGTCTTGGAGAATCGAGCTTCGAACCGGGGTCCTCAGGCTTCATAGGCAAGCGCTTAACCGCTAAGCCATCTCTCCAGCCCCAGTCACTGTTTTTGATCACAATTAATTCTATGAAATTAAAGGCTATCTAAGGCTTTGTGCTATGAACTCCATCCACCCTCTCTCTTCCCTGGATTTTTCTCTTCAGAATGCTCAGTAATGTCTGTAACGACACTTACTGATATTATTTGGGTTTGCTTGACAGTTTTAACTTTGGATTTCATACATATGATAGCTAACGTTATTACATCCACACCACCTTTTCATTTTATGTGATTTTCCTGAAACATGTTTTAATCAGTTTCAGTTAAACTTCATAAAGGTTCTCTTGGCTATTCCTTCACTGAAAACCTGTAGTTTGCGGGTCCGTGTGTACTTGATTCCACCTTGTGATGCCCATGCCCGCATGGCACGCTGCAGTATCACAGCTGATGCCTTTGCCACTGTAGTTAGCAGATCGCTGTATTATTAACACTCGTTTCTCAGTTGCTTCTTTGCTTTTATCAAGTTCAAATGATGCTTCTGCTTATATTGGGAATTGTAAACCCTCAAATATTTTGAGCTGTTTCATTTCCAAACCCAGTTATTTGGTTCATACTGATTTTTGTTTTTTTCCTTGAACCTAGCAAACTGCCTATTATTGCTTTCTGTTTTAGCATGTCTTTATTTTTTTCCTGTCTCTTCCCAATAAGATTATGGGGCATCTGTTATGTCCACGGCACTCTTATAATGGAATTTTACCTCCTTATGGCTTTTTGTTATTAGATGCTAGACATCATAATACCCCAGGGAGGAAAGTAAAGGTCAGGATTATTTGTTCCATGAGCCACCAGACTACAGGGAGATTCATTTGTAAATGCCTCCTTATAAAGTCCCTAGACACTTTGTCTTGAATGCTTATATTTTAATAAAGACAGCATTTCTCTCTCTTTTTGGTTTTTCTGTGGTAGACCCTCACTGTTCCACTCATTGTGGTTCCAGGCTGGTTTTGAACTCACAGCATTCTTCCTACCTCTGGCTCCTACGTGCTGGGATTAAAGGCATATACCACTACATCCATCAGATACAGTATTTCTTATATGCCAAGTACTATTTTATTTTATTTTTTAATATTTTGGGCTGGAAAGAGGGCTTAGTGGTTAAGGTACTTGCCTGCAAAGCCTAAGAACCCATGTTTGAATCTCTAGGTCCTACGTAAGCCAGATGCACAGTGTCTCAAGTGCACAATGTTACACATGTACACAAGGGGGCGCAAGGGTCTGGAGTTTGTTTGCAGTGGCTGAAGACCCTGGTGCACCCATTCTCTGCCCCCCTTTCTCTCAAAGATAAAAAAAATATTTGGTTTATTTGCATGCATGCAGGGAGGGAGGGAGAGGGAGGGAGAGGGAGAGAAAATGAATGAGAATGAACATGGGCATGCTAGAACCTCCAGCCACTGCAAACAAACTCCAAATGCGTGCGCCACTTTGTGCATCTGGCTTTCTGTGGGTACTGGGGAATTGAATCCAGGTTGTTAGGCTTTGCGGGCAAACACCTTAACTGCTAAGCTATCTCTCCAGCCCCCAAGTACTATTTTAATGCTTTGCAAATATTAACACATTTAACTCTTAGCAAGTTAGGATGCAGACAGGAAGGAAGGTCAAATCTTTGAATACAGGGTATCTAATGGCTTGTCCATATGTTTGGTTTCTGAAAGGCTCCATCACATTTGTATTTGAAACCTGACTGGCTATTATTTGAGCACCTCAGAGAACATTTCCTTCTTCCTTGCTATATCTTACTGCTTTTTCTTTACCTTAAGCGTTATTATCAACACAGAGATCATTAACAGAGGTCAACAAGTAGGCTAGTGGACTATCGTAGGTATCATTTATCAGTGAGGCAAAGTCATTGGCTGAAGCTCCAAAGATCTTCCTTTCTCTGTCTCCCTGACACTGAGATCACCTGTAGAGGGTGCCAAGGGCTGAACTCAGATCCTCACACTTAAAAGACAAGCACTTTACGGACTGTCCTATCTCCCCAGCTCCTTAAACTATTTAAACTTGTAATGAGCAGGAGGTCTGCGGTGCTCCACAAATAAGGGGTGTACACTTTTTGAAGGGAGCTAGCTAGCTATCATCTACTAGGTTTTGAAAGTGGTTTCTGACCCCAGGAAATGACGAGTAATTGATGATAGGGCTGTTTACCCGGGAGGCCAGTAAGGTCAGCTGGCTTTTAATTGCGTGACATATACAGCATTATTTCATGAAATATAAATATCATTTTTTCCATTTTCACGTTTTTGTCAATGATTTTACATTTACCTTTTTTTCTATGATTTTGTTGAGAACACCTACTAAGCCTCTGGATTGAAATTCTTCTCCTTCTGTTCTACCCTGAATTCTTACATTTGATCTTTTCATAGTGTCCTGGATATCTTGAAATTCCCATTCATACCTTGCTATTAGCTTGTCTTTCTCTTTGTTGGACTGTATTAGGTCTGCCACCTGGTCTTCTAGTTTAGATATTCTGTTCTCTCCTTCATCCATTCTCCACAGAGTTTTTTTTATTTCATTGACTGTATTCTTCTGAGCCAGCCTGGTTTTTCTTCAGTATTTCTATTTCCTTACTCATGTCTTGTAATGACCTCTTTATTTCATTAAGCTGGTTTCCTGTGTTCTCTTTCAGAAGTTTGTTTTCTTCTTTGATTCCTTTGTTTTCTTCTTTGATTCCCTTCATTTCTTCTTTGATTTCTTTGAGCATAGATACCATCATTTTCTTGAAATCTTTGTCAGGCATTTCATCTAAAACAGGATCATTGGTGATCATTTCTGATGGATTTATAGTTTTTGGTGGGACTATATTGTCTTGATTGTTTAAGTTTCTTGTATTATATTGTAGCGACTTTTGCATCCTGAATTGATTTAATGCTTGGGTTTTCTACTTACGTGCAGTGTTCTCAGATGTGGAAATCTACCTCTATATATCCCCAGGATATGAGTTCAAGGGGCCAGGTGTAGCTCTTGTCCACCAATCAACCCACAGAAGTAATCCTAGGTGTTAAGTTTGCTTGCTAAGCAAGTATTCTAGTGGGCTGGGTAGAATAATTTACTGGCAAATTCTAAACTTCAACCTAGTAACATACATCAATAAAAAACCAGCACAAAGTATGCAATTGTGGGGATTAAAACAAACAGATAGCCATATAAAGCCAAGATCCCTAAGGGTGTGTGTCATTCTACACCCTTCATCTTGTCAGCTGGGAGGTAGAAGTTTCTGTTCTGAATTGGGTTCCAGGTCAACCTGGATCTGGATCAGACCTTGCCCCCAATAATGACCGAAGCAAAAAACAAAGGCTCTCTATATATGAAAGCACCAAAGGCAACAATATTCAACCCCCAAATACAGGTTATTTGAAAATGGTAAAGCCAACCAAGAATATATACCCCATAACCTGCCCTGACTAGGAAAGAGAGATTAGCTCTTGCAGGCCTGTGTACCTGGTGGTTTTTTTTTTTTTTTCCTTTTTTCTTTTTTTTGTGAGTCAGCCTCATCGTTACCTTTTGGGGTGGCTTCCAATGTCACCAGTGCTGAGTGCCCCCTCGATCCCTCCGTGTTGTGCAGTGCATCTGTACCTCTGACCTGCTCTGCCGCCTGCGCTGCCACTGGGGGTGAATGCTGGAGGTTCGCGGTTCTGATGGTGGGGGATGGGAGAGGTCAGCCTCCTGGAGTTGCTCGCACTTTCAGTAGCTCTTTAGTTGATCTCAGCTGTCTTTCCTTCAGATTTCTTAACTTTTCAAGAAGGCTGATGGGGTTGAAAAACCTGTTGCTTGGTCTCCGCTGCTGCTACCTGGCACCTGGCGGGACTTTCCCTTGCGGGCACGCGTGATCGCCTCAGTGGGACTCTGGCCGTTTTCCTCCTTTCTGGTGGGTCTTGGTCTTTCTGGTTTCTCTGCTGTGTCTAAGAATAACCTATACTCCTTCACTTTTCAGAAGAAGAGTGTATTTTGCTGGGGTTTTGCTTAAATCCCTCCCTAGGCTGGTTTGGCATGGTTCCTAAGCCACCATCTTACCCGGAAGTCTCTACCTTTTTCATTATTTATTCAAAGTTATGTATGTGTGTTTGGCTTTATTTCTAAGTTAGCTTTTAGCTTCTGTGGTCACCAGCTTCACATTGCAGGGATGAACTTTCAAACCAAGCACAGCTTAAGGGAAGAAGGGATTTATCACGGGCTTACAGATCCAGGGGAAGTTCCATAATGGCAGAAGAAGCTGGCCCCCTTTACCAAATCCATGCAGAGAGAAGAGAAACCACCAGCAGCACCCAGTCCACAGCAGGGACCCTTGGGCAGGAATTCAGATCCACCACCTTAGGGCTGGACCCCAGGATCCACCCGCAGTGACACCACCTCCAGCCAGGTGGCTAGAAATCCAAGTTAAAAGCTTTCATAAAACATTTGAGTCTATTGGGGGAACATAAATTCTGACTACCACAGCTTCTTTGAGAGTTGGTATGTATGCATTGCTAATTACACCCAGAGATGAGGGGAAGAAAAGCCCAAGAGTACTTACTTTTGAACAACAGTGCAGTGAGAGGGATGGTTGTTTTGGATGTGAATATTGACTCTGCTCTGTTCTGTATGTGTCTGTAGAACATTGCTTGATCTTGATCTCGATCTCTCTCCATCTCTCTCTCTGTCTGTCTCCTGTCATCTGGAAGATGAGATAATGCACATAAATTTTCTTATTACATGAAAATTAAATATGGCTTTTTAGGTAAAGTTCAGTTAATAGATGGTAGACATCATGATACCCCAGGGAGAAAGTAAAGGTCAGAATTACTATTTCCATAGTTTGCTCTCAATTCTTCTTCCTTTTCCTAACATTAGTTACCACTGTTTCCTGGGTTCCCTCCCCATTTTCCTTTCTCATAGTCAATCTGAGCATATTCAGAACCCTTCTGTTTTTAGTTGCTGTCTGATATTTATTTTCAGTTAAGCTCTCCCTGCTGAATTCTTCATTACCCCACCTTTATTTTGTTTAGCTTGTCCTTGCTTTTCCTCTTTCTCCCTCCCTTCCTCCCTTCCTTTCTTTTTCTCACACCCCTCTGTATTTCTTTCCGTGTTTGTATGCACATGTTCATACACATACGTGTGTGCAGGCACACCTGGGCCACTTCGTGTGTGTGTGTCTGGTTTTACATGAGTAATGGGGAGTTGAACTCAGGTTTGAGAGACTTAACAAGCAAGTGCTTTTAACCAATGACCAATCTCCCCAGCTCTACACCCTAAATTTAAGTCCTGACTGAAATTGACCTAAAAGATTAGGCTTTTATACTGGCATGTTAGAATTTAATTTTCTCCCTTCATCCCTCTCAGAATAAACGTTTTCTCCAGTCCATCAATACATTCATGATCAATAAAAGAAACCTGGACATTATGTTACCCTAAGCCTAATTGTTGAATTACCTGTATCCCTTATTTCTTTTCTATTGATACTCATGTCATAGCTCATAGCTACTACACACCTCTGCTTCTTTCCCATCCTTAATTTAAGCAATCTTTGACAACATGTCAGTCATACATGCTAACTTTGATCAGTTGAAAGAGACAACATGGGGCTGGGAAGATGACTCAGCAGTTAAAGGTACTTGTTTGAGAAAGACAGTATGGGCCAGTGCATTGAGAATTTAATGTCTGAGTTTAGCAAAAGCATCATGACTAATGAACACTGGCAGCGGGACTTGTAACTATCCCTAATATGAAATGGCAGCAGGTAGTTGTTCGATTGTACCACTTCTTTTATTGCTTAAACGGTGAAGTCCATATTTTCTAGTGTGATGCACTGGATCTGTGTATGTCACTACCATAACCGTGTCTTTACGTCTTCCTTTTACCAGCTACCTGCGCTCAGTGTGCAGTCCTTGCAGTACATTGTATTCTCTAGTAATGCAAACTCCTTTTGGTGGCAAGCAACTTGACTGCCTGGCTATCTCCTCAGTCCTGCAAATGGACTGCATCTTCTGAATTCTGCTTCCCCAGCTGTTCTTTTTCTGTGAACTTGAATTTGATCTCTGTTCAAAAGTAATCTCATCATTTAGCTTGTTACCTTTTTAAATTTTTTTTTTAAATTTTTATTTATGTATTTTGAGAGCGACAGACAGAGAAAGAGGCAGAGAGAGAGAGAATGGGCACGCCAGGGCTTCCAGCCACTGCAAACGAACTCCAGATGCGTGTGCCCCCTTGTGTATTTGGCTTATGTGGGTCCTGGGGAAATGAGCCTTGAACCGGGGTCCTCAGGATTCACAGGCAAGTGCTTAACCGCTAAGCCATCTCTCCAGCCCAGCTACCTTTTTAAAAAATCTTTGCATCACCTTCTTACACTGAGTTGCAGTCAGCTCCACATTGCTTGGATGAACCTCCAAACCAGACACAGTTTACAGGAGGAATGGGATTTATTTCAGCCTTAGAGATCTGGGGGAAGTTCCATAATGGCAAAAGAGGCTTGCCCCCTTTCACAGATCCAAGCAGAGAGAGAAAACCACCACCAGCACCACCAAAAGCCAGCACCGAGCCAGCAGCAAAACCGGAGCAGTCAGAGCTCACTGGGCACACCTTAGGCTGGAATTCAGATCAGCCCCCAAGCACACCTTTGGGCTGGACCCCAGGATCCACCCCCTGTGGCACAAGCTTTAATAAACTGAGTCTGCTGAGGGACATAAATTCAAACTGTAACACACTGTAAAAAGTGTATCTTTTCTTAAAATATCTCCCAAATACTTATTTTATATCATTTCCCTTATGTTTCAATTACATTTTGAAAAAAATCTCCATCTTGTTAGTAGCTTGTCACATTCTCAAAAGCAGACAGATCTTTTTCAGTTTTATTTCTTTTAACATTTAGCCCAGTGAGTGTTTAGTTATGTAAATGATTGTCGAAAGCCTTCTAGATAATCTCAGAAAACTGAGAGCTAAAGTAGAGCTTAGAGACATTAATATTTTCTGAAGTTAGGATTTCTGTATTTTAGGATGTTGTCAGTATATCAATATAATTGCTTTTTGTTCTTGCAAATCAGTTTCAGTAGGTCTTAGTAGATTCTTTAGACTTCTTTTTCTTTAGAGTTTTCTATGACATCTTTATCCCACAAATAGAAATTGTCTTATTTCTTTACCAATGTGATGTCTTTTTGAAAAAAGTGAAAAAATATTTGTTTTTTTTTTTAAGTGTACAATTCAAGCACGTGGATTATATTTACAGTGCTGTATAGCTGTCACAATTATTTTGAGAACTTTGTTATCGTGAAGTGGCGTTTAAATCTTTTTTTTTTTTTGTTTTTTTGTTTTTTTGTAGTTTGAGGTGTGTGTGAGTGTGGGAACATACATGCCACGCTGCACATGTTGAGGTGCTCAGACAACTTGGGGTGTCAGTTCTCACTTTCCATCTTGTTTGAGGCAGGGTCTCTGCTTTCCTGCTGTGTACCCCCTTGAGCTGCCGAGGCGCTCGCGTCTGTGCCTCCCCTCCCCTCTCACCATCGCTGTGCTGGGATTTCAGGTGCCCACTACTGTATCTGGTCTTTATATTTGTTCTGGAGATCTGAACTCAGCTAGCTGGTCACACACTATACCAATACATTATGGAACATACGAAAACACCTTTTGTTGTTGTTGTTTTGTTTTTCAAGGTACGGTTTCACTCTACCTCAGGCTGACCTGGAATTCACTATGTAGTCTCAGGGTGGCCTCAAACTCACGGCGATCCTCCTACCTCTGCCTCCCAAGTGCTGGGATTAAAGGAGTGTGCCAGCACTCCTGGCTTCAAAAACTCTTTAAAACATCAAATTAAATAAATATAAACCCTAGCTTTACTTTTAGGTTTTTATCTTTAAAGTATTTCTTGAGCATTTTCTATACTATAAAGTTCAATAACTTTGAGAGCCAGAGCCTCAGAGGCCCCCAACACCTCATCACTGAAGCAGACCAAAAACGAACCCAACATGGCTCAGGGAAATTTTGCGGAAGAGGGGGCGGAAAGAATGTCAGAGCCACACGTTGGGTCATGATATGCAGAGACATTTAGCTTACCCCTAACTGTGGGCTGACTCCACAATGCATGACCCGTATACCTCAACAAGGAGGGGCGTTTTCCCTGTCAGCTGTTGTGTAGGGGCTCAGTGTTCTTCGGCCATCCTTTCTCCTTGTCCCAGGGCCAGGGGTCTCGGATCAATTTGAGACAAACTTGCTTGGATCTGAGATAATGGCCGTGGGGCAGGCAGGGAGCACTCCCAGCAAGCTGAAATAGCACGTGATGATTTACTAATACAACATATTACAAGTGGTGACTTACCAGGTTGAGATCTAGGAGCTTTAAAAATATCGGTTATCACCTTTGTTTTATGTTACTGAAGTGGATGTTTTTAAACATTAAAATAGCACAGAAGAGCAATAAAAGTAATTTTTTTTTACCATGATTACTATATCCCCTAATTCTATTCTCAATGGAGATAGCTCTATTTTCATTGTTTGTATGCAAGTGTGGAAATATATGTTAGTGCACCATCATGCATAAAGCTTAAAACATGTTTCCCTCCTTCCCAGCAGTTCAGGAATGGGGTTTTCTTTAATCTTTTAAAGTACTTCATTTATTCATTTATTCATTTATTTATTTATGAGAGTTCTGGCACACCAGGGCCTCTAGTCACTGCAAATGAACTCTAGATACATGTCACCTTGTGCATCTGACTTACATGGGTACTGGGGAATCGAACCGGGTATTTAGGCTTTGCAGGCAAGCACCTTAGCTGCTAATCCATCTCTCCAGCCCATGTAGATGATGATGATGATGATTATATTTTTTTTGGTTTTTCAAGGTAGGGTCTTGTTCTAGCCCAGTCTGACCTGAAATTCACTATGTAGTCTCAGGCTGGCCTTGAACTCACGGCAATCCTCCTTCTGCCTCCTGAGTGCTGGGATAAAAGGCGTGCACTACTATGCCTGGCTCCACGTAGATTACTTTTAATTCCTTTTCACAAGTCTTCAGTCATCATCTCAGTGTACAGGGCATACATGCATATGTATACAATATTTTCCTAGACTTAATCCCTAGAAATGACATTGCTGACTCAAGTTTTAGGGGCGTCTGCATACTTGCTCATTACCTTCTGAAAAGGTTATAGAAATTTAGACATTCATCAGGAATATGTTGTGGTGCATATTAGACAGTGACCTTTTTTAATACCTAGTTTTCTCAAATTGACTTTTCCTTTCCTATTTGATAAGTGAAAAATTGTAGCTCATTGTATTTTGATTGCATTTCTTTAATTGTGTTGAGAATATTTCTACATTTTGTAGGCCATGTGTTCATACTCCGTTCCATTTTTCTATCTGGATATTCTTGCTTTCTTACCAACTTCTAAGAAGTTAGTACTTTTCACTCAAAAACAAATTAGGCATTTTTGTATGTATTTGCCAAATGATTTTATTTTTTGGATGTTATTTGTGTGATTTTTTTTTTTTTCTTTTTGAGGTAGGGTTTCACTCCATCCCAGGTAGACCTGCCATTCACTGTGTAGTCTCAGGCTGGTCTCAAACTCACGGCGATCCTCCTGCCTCAGCCTCCTGAGTGCTGGGATTGAAGGCTTGCACCACCACACCCGACTGTGTGGTTTTTTTTTTAAGGTATGAGTTTCATATTTGTATGTAATCAAATTGGCATTATTTTCCTAGATAGCTTATAGCTGTTTTGTCTTTTAGCGTTTGCAGAAGCAAAACTACATTCTTTTTGTATTTTCACTTTTCCCCACATAAAACTTCTTGATGCCAGCCCTGTACACATTCAAGGCGTGACATCTGTTTGGAAGGTTTTGCAAGCTAAGATACCTTCACTAATTAGGAGAATCTAGGGTTGCCACGATTCTGGGTTGGATGTCGCGTTTCTGAGTTCTCTGATACGCTGCTTTGCATCCCATCAGACTTTTAGAACTGCAAACCCCAGGGATAAGGGCATCATAATAGTGTCTGTTTCCCAAAGACAAGGACGGCTCATCCCTGATGCTGCTGCTGCTGCTAGGTGTAATTGCAAACAACTGTGGCAGGCTGGAGAGATGGCTCTGCGGTTAAGTGCTTGCCTGTAAAACCTAATGACCTGAATTCAGTTCCCCAGTGCCCACATAAAGCCAGATGCACAAAGTGGCACATGCATATGGAGTTGGTTTGCAGAGGCAGGAGGCACTGTTGTGTCCATATTCTATCTCCCATCCCCAAATAAAAACAGTAATGTCCCATAAGTGCCACAGTTGTATAGCACTATTATGACATTCATAAAGAAGTACTTATCAAGGCTGGGCATGGTGGCACACGCCTTTAATCCCAGCACTCAGGAGGCAGAGGTAGGAGGGTCACTGTGAGTTCGAAGCCATCCTGAGACTACACAGTGAATTCCAGGTCAGCCTGCGCTAGAGTGAGACCCTACCTCGCAAAACCTTAAAAAAAAAAAAAAAAAAAAAAAGTACTTATCAGTGACTAGTGCTGCCTGGGAAACTGAGCCACCTTAGGAAATGCTTCGTACGCCGTGGATCATGTGCTTTGCGGAAGTTGGTGATAAAATCCACTTCGCGCAGTAGAAGATTGCTTTCTGTGGGCTTGTGTCCGTGGCTTCTCTGCCCGTTCTGGAAGGCCACGGACAGCTCCTTCACTGCTGCTCATTCTGCTAGTGAGCTGTTCTCCTTTCCAGTTCAGCTAACCTGAATGGCCTCAGCTCACCTAGCAATCCAAGGGGAGCTTCATTTTCAGAATGTGAAATACATGGTTTTTTCTACATGTGGAGTACTTGCCCATCAAGGGTTATTCTGGTAGCTGTTTAATTTACATTCAGACATTTTAAAATGTAGCAGGAGCATTTATTTAAGCCCCCATATTTCTCATAGTATCATAAATTAGAACACTGGACTTACAGTAGGCATGATTTTATTAACCTTCCTTTGATATATATGCTTTGGTAATACTGAATAAAATAGGTAGTATAGTAAAGGATGTCATCAGCGTATCACATGTCAGAAGTGTGCAGAGAAGAGTGGACTTACCTATAATTGGAACACAATGTCTGCTGTAACAGCCTGTAGTCTCCAAATGATTCCTTTTCAGCTCTGTTGAGTCATGGATATTGAGGCCAAATTGTGTCTGGAAGAGTGCATTGTAAGCAGTCTGTCCTACCCTTCCTTTGGCTCTTACATTCTTTCCGCCACCTCTTCAGTTTCAGTGCTGAGCACTCCTCTGTCACTTCTCAGCACTGTGGTGCCTTTTGAGTCATCCCACTGGTCACCGCCATCTGAAAAAAGAAGCTTCTCTAACCAAAAGTGAGAGTAGAATATGGGTATGAATGTTAAGACAAGTGCTTACAGGGTAGTTTGGTGAGCATAAAATATGCATTTAGTCAGAAAACAGCAGGAATTGCATCCATAGGGTTTGTGCATCCATAGGGTTTGTGCCCCCCCACCACCATAGGCTTTGTATACCAGACATGTATTTCCCCCCCCCTCCATGGAGTGGGCCTGCAGTCCAATTAGAGAGCAGTTAGTTTCACCCATAACAGGCATGTCACTCTTAAACCTGTTGGCTCATTTGGCTTAGCTGACTAAACATAAGGCTTCAAGTGTCCACTGTCATTTATCACCACTGATGACTTCTCTCTCCATAGGGTTGCATGCAGCATAGTTTTTTTTCCAGCTTTCTCTCAGCTGGTCTACTGGGGGGAGGTTTTCAGCTCAGCTCCAGCTTGATTTCTCAGTGACCTGGAGCCCAAGCATGTGGAGTCTTCAGCAGTAAGGTCTTACCATCTATTCCTGGTGGGAAACAAGAGCCTTGGTAATAGCCTGTAATGTTTGGGGGGACATCAGGGACCTCTCTGGCCAACAACTCACTGGAAGGTATCCCAACCCTGGCACTGAAATTTTTCTGGTAATAATCTATGGCTTCTAGGTGTGCCATTATCCAAAAGAGTAGGTTTCCATATGGCTTATTCATAATGTCTTAAATTTTGATTAACCCTTTCCCCGTCCTTCCTTTACTCAATCTCTTCCCCTGACCTCACTTAGGCCATTCCACTCCCAGTGAGCTCTATTTACATATGTATAATATCCTCCCCTTAAGTCCTCCCCTCTCCTCCCTCCCTTACGGCCCCTTTCTAGCTTACTGGCCTCAGCTACCAAGTTTTATTCCAACTCACACAGAAGACTAAACATTTGTAGCTAGGATCCACATATGAGAGAGAACATGTGACATTTGGCTTTCTGGGCCTGGGTTACTTCACTTAGTATAATCCTTTCCAGATCCTTCCATTTCCCTGCAAATTTCATAACTTCATTTTTCTTTACCGCCGAGTAGAACTCCATTGTATAAATGTGCCACCTCTTCATTATCCACTCATCAGTTGAGGGACATCTAGGCTGGTTCCATTTCTTAGCTACTGCGAAATAGAGCGGCAGTAAACATGATTGTGCAGGTGTCTCTAAGGTAGTGAGAAGAGTCCATAGGATACATACCTAGGAGTGGTATAGCTGGGTCATATGGTAAATCAATATTTAGCTGTCTCAGGAACCTCCACACTGATTTCCACACTGGCTGTACCAGTTTACATTCCCACCAACAGTGTAGAAAGGTTCCTCTTTTTTCCACAGCCTTGCTAGCATTTATTGTCATTTGTTTTCTTTATGGTAGCCATTCTGACAGGAGTGAGATGGAATCTCAAAGTAGATTTAATTTGCATTTCCCTGATAGATTGAGTTTTAATTTTAGGGTTTTACATTGACCTTGGTTAGATTTCACACTGTAGGTTTTGTTCTATTATTCTAGCCTATTAAAATCATAAGATTTTAAGCTATTCATCCCAAGTTTGTGTCAATTTTAGGTGGGTGGGTTGAAATGAGAAATTGCAGATTGTCAAAGCTATCCCTTAGTATGTTATTTGACTAGCAATACTGCTAATTGGCTTAGTGCTATAAGAATGCTTTCAGTTAAGTCTTACATTGATTTGCCAACCATTGTTCCTTCCCTTGCCTTACTCCACCACTTAGCCGTTCCTTACATTTGTTACTTAGCCATCCAACAAATGAAAGGCATTTGTTTTTGAAACCTCTAATAAATGAAATAGCTTATGGCGTTAGTCAGCTTTCCTTTGCTGGGAGAAAAGCTCCTAAGGAAAACAAAGTAGAAAAGGTTTGCTTCAGCTCGCAGTTGGAGGCCAGCGCGTGGTCCAGAGGTCCCGCTGTGTCAGGGCTTGGCGTTGTGGAGACGAGCTGCTCATCCAGCAAGAAAGAATCCTGGACTCGGGTTTCGTCCAGTCCTTTGGCATTTTGTTATTCCTTCCCTTTGGGAAAGGAATGTTTGCCTTCTGCTGTCCAACTGTTGTGTATTGGAAGTATGTGATTTGCTTATCGACTTTATAGAAGCTCACAGTTAATAGTTTACCTTGAGTCTCAGGAAAGTTTGAACTTGGACTTTTGAGGAATGTTGGGACTGTTAAAACTATGGAGACTTTTGTAGATGGACTAAATGCGTGGTGTAATACGAGATACAGTGCAAGGAAGGGCCTTGTGACAAATTTTACTTTTTAAGGGCACATCCCCAGAGGCCCTCTTCCTCCATGAGGCCCACCTCTTCAAGTCTGCACTACTCCCAGTACTCTTCAATACATGAGCCATTGGGGGGGGGGGGTACATTTCAGATCAAAACCATTAAAAAACAGACCCTGCAAATGAACTCCAGACGCATGGCACTTTGTGTATGTGATTTTACATTGGTGTTGGTGAATTGAACCTGGGCCAGCTGACTTTGCAATCAAGTGGTTTTAATCACTGAGTCATCTCCCCAGCAAAAAGGCCCTGGAGTGCCTAACCATTTTCTGTCTCTGTCTCTCCCTCCCTCTCCCTGCTTGGAAATAAAAGTGGTTTTAATCACTGAGTCATCTCCCCAGCAAAAAGGCCCTGGTGTGCCTAACCATTTTCTGTCTCTGCCTCTATCTCCCTCTCCCTGCTTGGAAATAAATTTCTAAAAATTTGGAAAAAAATTTAAGGGCTGGAGAGATGGCTTGGTAGTTACGATGCTTACCTGTGAAGCCCAAGGACCCAGGTTCTAGGGAATCAAACTTGGGTCCTTTGGCTTTGCAGGCAAGTGCCCTAACTGCTAAGCCATCTCTCCATCCCTCTAAGCTTTATTTTTTACAGAAAAAGGGAATGAAATGTAGATATGATATTTGTCTAAAGTCCACCCTAAAGAATCATTCCTAAGAGCTAACCTTGATCTATCAAACCTAATACGAATCTTTTCACTATACAGAACTTATCTGACTCACCTCACTTGCTTCTTTACTTCTATGTCATGTGTCTCTTACTTTGCTAAGATCAATTTTGTCACTATTTATTCAAAGAAACTGGCTGATTTGTACACTTTAAGTTTTGCTTTTTCTACTTTGAAAGTCCTCGTAAGCCCTTTCTAGTTGCTAATGCTTTTCAGCTCTGAAGTCCATTTTGAAGACAACCTGCTATAAAATACTTTCCTCACTAAACTGAGGACAGACCTTTTCTTTTTTGCCTGAATTTCACTCATGTTTAATTTCTATATTACAAATTTGTCATATAGTTACATTGTGCCATCCTATAAATGATCATCTCAATAGATGCAGAAAAGGTCTTCAACAAAATTCAACATCCCTTCATCAAAACACTGGGGAAGGGCTAGAGGGATGGCTCAGTGGATAAGGCATTTGCCTGCAAAGCCAAAAGACCCAGGTTCGATTCCCCAGGACCCACGTTAGCCAGATGCACAAGGGGGCGCACCTGTCTGGAGTTTGTTTGCAGTGGCTGGAGGCCCTGGCACACCCATTCTCTCTTTCTCTGTCAAATAAATTAATTAATTAAATATTTTTAAAAACACTGGAGAAGACAGGGATGGGGGGACACCATATATCAACATGATAAAGGCCATCTGCAACAGACCTAAAGGCTGTCATACTGGATGGGGAAAAGCTTGAAGTATTTCCATTAAGGTCTGGAACGAGGCAGGGGTGCCCACTGTCACCACTGCTTTCCAACATAGTGCTTGAAGTCTTAGTTCAAGCAATAAGACAAGTGAAGGAAATAAAGGGAATACAGATTGGGAAGGGAGAAGTCAAACGCCCTATTCACAGAGTGAATCTGTATTCTTTCTTTGTCTACACGTGTAAGAGGACTTTCCGCTACGCACAGACCAGCACCTAGCGCATAGTAGGAATGCAGTAAGGGCTTACTGAATGAGTGTGAATAAACATTGTGTATCATGATCCCTTGCGTTCATTTCTGTTCATTTCTCTGTACCCTGCAGATTAGAAATATGGAAATAGGCAGTTCTGGGTTGAACTGGTTGGGTGAGGAGCGAGAAAGAGTGATCTCAACTGGAGGCAGAGGAGTGACAGTTGAAGACCCGCCTCAGCGACATAGCAAGTCCCAGGCTGCCAGGCTGGGCTGCGTGAGGCCTGTTGAGAGACACAGAGAGAAATGGACTTTTACATCCCAACCAGGAAGGCTGAGTCAGCGCTCAGGGAGACTTTTAAGTTGGAAGGGGCCACTGCTAATGAGAGACGTGCGCCCTGTCCTGAATGTCACCCAGCGCTCCTCCCGCCTCCAACTCAGAGGGCTGAGAATTGCTTTTCAGTGAGACAGAGAAAGAAATAAAAGGGTTACAGATTGGAAAGGAAGAAGTCTAACTAGCCCTCTTTGCAGACGACATGGTTCTCTAAATAAGAGAACCAGAAAACGCCACCAAAAAAATAAAATTGGTAAATGCTTTCAGCAGAGTGGCAGGCTATAAAATCAACACACAAAAATCACTAGCCTTCCCTCCCTTCCCCTTCTCTTTCTTTCTTCTTTTTTAAATGTGTGTGTGTGTGTGTGTATGTATTTGTAAAAGTTTATTTGTTTTCAAGCACAGAGAGACAGAGACTGAAGCGAACTCCAGATGCATGCGCCACCGTGTGCATCGGGCTTTATGTGGGTACTGGGGAATTAACCCCGAGACATTAAGCTTTGTAGGCAAGTGCCTTAACCACTGAACCGTCTCTCCAGCCCATTTTCTCTTTTCTTCTCTGTCTCTCTCTTTTTTTTTCTTTCTTTTGCTTGTTTTCTCAACATATTTGCCTTAGAAAGGCGCTTGTTCAACTTATTTCTAGTCATAGATAAGAAGCAAAAGTTGATTGGCGGGGGAGCTGCTGCAGAGATGGCTCAGCAGTTCAAGGTGCTTGCTTGCTTAAAAGCCTGGCAGCCCAGGTTCGATTCCTAGGACCCATGTAAAGCCAGATGCACAAAGTGGTGCGTGCATCTGAAATCTGTCTTGCAGAAGCATGAGGCCCTGGTGCACCCGTTTCCTCTCTCCCTCCCTTCCCCTTCCCCCCCCTTGCAAATAAATAATAAAAATTGATAGAGATTGATGCTGACAGGTATGTTGCAACCAGTGCCATCAGGCTGAGATTGAGGAGAGAGAAGAGATGTTGGAGGTTGGGGAGGAGAGGAAAATGTAGACCAGAAAAATGAATAGATGAGGTTAAGGTTAATGAATAATTATTAGGGAGTCTTTGACTTTATTTATTGATGGTAACTTTAATGTGAGACATGTGTGTGTGTGTGTGTTTTATGTCCAAGTTACTCTTTGAGTTCAGACAGGGACTGTGGTGAATGATAAATTTCACCAGAGTGGTAAAAAGCTATGCATGTTTTCCTAAATATTTTTCATTTTGCAAGCTACAGTCGGGAGTATCATAGATAGGACACAGCTGTGTTCCATCAAAGCTTTATAAAGTAGAGCAGCAGGTGGCTACCATTGCTTTCTTACCCCTGTGTCAGTGAGAATAAGTTGTCTATGGATGGGGGAGGGGTTTGTTACATGGAGGGAGGGAGAGAGGGAGAAAGGAGCAGAGAGAGAGAGAGAGAGGGAGGGAGGGAGGGAGGGAGGTGTTTCCTGAGCTCCGTTGTACTCTGACCTCACATCTTTCTTTTTCTTTTTTCTTTTTTTTTGTTCTTTTTGCAGTAGGGTCTCATGCTAGCCCAGTCTGACATGGAACTCACTCTGTAGCCCAGGCTGCCCTTAATGTTACAGTGATCCTCCTGTGTCAGCCTCCTGAATGCGAGGATTAAAGGCATATGCCAGTACACCCCACCTGATCTCACATCTTGAATATAGATCTCTCTTTGCCTGAAATGCAGCTTCCATATTTAATTCAAAAAAATACAAGCAGAATACTGTGTTTGATCTTCACACTGTCATATAACTCTTAAATCCACATCCTTACTTCCCCTATAGCAGCTATTGACATACAAGAAATGCTCAGAAAATGCTGAAATTGAGATCCTCCACTAGAATCTGATGAATGACTTAAGTCTATCTGAAGTTTCATCCACTTAGCCGTCAGCAGTGATTCTCAACTTAGTTTTTTGCCACAGTTTACCAAACTGCTGTTCTTCGCAAGAACGGGGTATGAATGAATAGCGTGTCTTCCTCTTTCCTGTTTCGTTCCAGTTTCTTTCTTTCTCTGTACTGATTTTGGGTTCGTGTCCTTTTGCTGCTGAATATGGATATTCACTTACTTATTCACTCATATATTTGTTCATACATGCATTCATTCATTCCAAAGTGTGGTCTGTAGCGCAGACTGATCTGGACCTCATTCTGTAGCTCCAGGCTGGCCTCCATCTCACGGCAGTCTTCCTACCTCAGCCTCCCCGCTGCTGGGATTAAAGGTGTGCCCCACCACACTTCGCTCATAATGGACATTTAAACAGAAGAACTTTTTTTAAAAGTTTTTATTTATTTATTTGAGAGCGACAGAGAGTGAATGAGGCAGAGAGAAAGAGAGACAAAATGGACACACCAGGGCTTCCAGCCACTGCAAATGAACTCCAGACGCGTGCGCCCCCTTGTGTATCTGGCTAACGTGGGTCCTGGGGAATCAAGCCTCTAACCAGGGTCCAAGCACTAAGCTATCTCTCCAGCCCTAAACAGAAGAACTTTTAATCATCTTGAGATTATGATAACTCATTAGTGTAGATTCTTTTTTTTTTTCAATTCATTATAGGATACAAATGTCCGTTCTAATTTTAGACTGTTAACTAAACAAAATGGATATTGGAAACATTTTGAAGAACACCTAGTCCAAACTTTCATATTACAGTTGAAGAAATCGAAGCCTAAACAGATAAGTGACTTGTACACACCAGTTAGCAGCAGAATGGGAGCTGGAAATCCAAGTAAATACTGTCATGCCGACTTTCCTGGTAGCATAGGGGAGCTCTGATCTTCAGCTCAGAAAATAGGAAATGTTATGGTAGGTGATACCTTCTAAACTCACAGTAACCAATGTGAGCATTATGACTGGGAATCTTAATAGTGCTGATATTATTAGTTTTTAGTATGAATTTGTTAGTAAAAGTGTTTTAGACTCATTTTTACAGTCATGTCTATATTCAAAAATAACTTTTGTGTAATTAAGATTAAGCACATGATTTTTTAAATTTGAATAGGTTTATATGGAGAGGTTACTCTTGATCTGAATACTTAAGATCAGTTTCTAATCTATTTTCTTTCAATGATCTTTTTCAGAAAGATGAAGTCTACCTTAACCTGGTGCTGGACTATGTTCCGGAAACAGTGTACAGAGTTGCCAGACACTATAGTCGAGCCAAGCAGACGCTCCCTGTGATCTATGTCAAGGTACGGAACCAGAGCAGAGCTTCCGAGCCTGCAGAACGCCCAGTGTGAGTCCAGGAGAGCACTGGGTGTGTCTTAACTAAGTTACTGCGTTCATTACTCAGGAGAAAATTCTAGATTCTGTTTGATTTTTGTTCATGGCTTTGTGTGTGTGTGTGTGTGTTGGGTACACATGTGTATGTTCCCATGCAGTGCTGCATGAGCTTGCCAGTGTGGGGTACACTCACCTGTGCTGCGTGTGTCTGCCAGTGTGGGGTACCCTCACCTGTGCTCCATGAGCCCGCCAGTGTGTGGTGCCCTCACCTGTGCTGCGTGTGCCCGCCAGTGTGGGATACACTCACCTGTGCTGCGTGTGTCCGCCAGTGTGGGGTGCCCTCACCTGTGCTGCATGTGCCCGCCAGTGTGGGGTGCCCTCACCTGTGCTGCGTGTGCCCGCCAGTGTGGGGTACACTCACCTGTGCTGCGTGTGCCCGCCAGTGTGGGGTGCCCTCACCCGTGCTGCGTGTGCCCGCCAGTGTGGGGTACCCTCACCCATGCTGCGTGTGCCCGCCAGTGTGGGGTACACTCACCTGTGCTGCGTGTGCCCGCCAGTGTGGGGTACACTCACCTGTGCTGCGTGAGCCCGCCAGTGTGGGGTGCCCTCACCTGTGCTGCGTGTGCCCGCCAGTGTGGGGTACAATCACCTGTGCTGCGTGTGCCCGCCAGTGTGGGGTGCCCTCACCTGTGCTCCATGAGCCCGCCAGTGTGGGGTGCCCTCACCTGTGCTGCGTGTGCCCGCCAGTGTGGGGTGCCCTCACCTGTGCTCCATGAGCCCGCCAGTGTGGGGTGCCCTCACCTGTGCTGCGTGTGCCCGCCAGTGTGGGGTGCCCTCACCTGTGCTCCATGAGCCCGCCAGTGTGGGGTGCCCTCACCTGTGCTGCGTGTGCCCGCCAGTGTGGGGTACACTCACCTGTGCTGCGTGTGCCCGCCAGTGTGGGGTGCCCTCACCTGTGCTCCATGAGCCCGCCAGTGTGGGGTGCCCTCACCTGTGCTGCGTGTGCCCGCCAGTGTGGGGTGCCCTCACCTGTGCTGCGTGAGCCCGCCAGTGTGGGGTGCCCTCACCTGTGCTCCATGAGCCCGCCAGTGTGGGGTACCCTCACCTGTGCTCCATGAGCCCGCCAGTGTGGGGTGCCCTCACCTGTGCTCCATGAGCCCGCCAGTGTGGGGTACACTCACCTGTGCTGCGTGTGCCCGCCAGTGTGGGGTGCCCTCACCTGTGCTCCATGAGCCCGCCAGTGTGGGGTGCCCTCACCTGTGCTGCGTGTGCCCGCCAGTGTGGGGTGCCCTCACCTGTGCTGCGTGAGCCCGCCAGTGTGGGGTGCCCTCACCTGTGCTCCATGAGCCCGCCAGTGTGGGGTGCCCTCACCTGTGCTGCGTGTGCCCGCCAGTGTGGGGTGCCCTCACCTGTGCTGCGTGTGCCCGCCAGTGTGGGGTGCCCTCACCTGTGCTGCGTGTGCCCGCCAGTGTGGGGTGCCCTCACCTGTGCTGCGTGTGCCCGCCAGTGTGGGGTGCCCTCACCTGTGCTGCGTGAGGGAAACATTGGGTGTCCTGCTGCATTGCTCTTCCACTTACTCTTATTGGAGCCAGAGTCTCTCATTGTTTACATTTATTTATGAGAGAGAGAGGATGGGCACACCCGGGCCTCGAGCCACTCTAAACAGACTCCAGACACAAGCGCCACCTTGTGCATCTGGCTTATGTGGATCCTGGGGAATTGAACCTGGGTCCTTAGGCTTTGCAGTCAAGCGCCTTAACCGCTAAGCCATTTCTCCAGCCCCACAGTCTCTTACTGATCCAGGAGCTTGCCTTTTCTTTTTCATGAGCTCCAGCAATTTTTGGGTCTCTGTTCCCCTACAGGGATAGGCTTACAGACACACTTTCCGTGCCCAGCAGTTTATGCGGATCCTGGGTATCAACTGAATTAGTTTCTCAGGCCTCCTAAGGCTTTTATTGCTTGCGCAGGAAGTGCTCTTAGCTACTGAGCCATCTCTCCAGCCCGTTTTGCTAAATTCTTAGACAATTTTGCAGTGCAAAGTCTTCATTTAAAAAACCTGCATTACACGTATTAAAGATACTTTGACAAGGTGTAGTGAATTTTTTCATAGCTAGTAGATTTAATTCTGACAGCCATAACACCTTTCATTTCTTTTTTTACCCTTTTTTCTTTTTCCCCTCCCCCTTTTAACTTCTTTTCCTTCCTTCCTTCCTTCCTTCCTTCCTTCCTTCCTTCCTTCCTTCCTTCCTTCCTTCCTTCCTTTCTCTCTCTCTCTCTCTCTCTCTCTCTCTCTCTCTCCAAGGTAGGGTCTCACTCTAGCCCAGGCTGTCCTGGAATTCACTCTGTAGTCTCAGGGTGGCCTCAAACTCATGGCGATCTCCCACTTCTGCCTCTCAGGTGCTGGGATTAAAGGTGTAAGCCACCACGTCCAGCTTCCCCACTGCTTTTTAACATGAGATAGCCAAATGATTTTCTGGTCAAATAATCTCTGCAGAGAGCCGGACGTGGTGGCGCACGCCTTTAATCCCAGCACTCGGGAGGCAGAGGTAGGAGGATCACCGTGAGTTCGAGGCCACCCTGAGACTCCATAGTGAATTCCACGTCAACCTGGACCAGAGTGAGACCCTACCTCGAAAAACCAAAATAAATAAATAAATAAATAAATAAATAAATAAATAATCTCTGCAGATTCTATTATGATGTCAGGATATTTTCTTAGCTTTTGTTTTGTGTGTATGTGTGTGTGTGATGTGCATGCAGAGGTAAGGGACTGACAGGCTTATTCCTTGATCACTCTGCTTTTTATTTCACCGAGCCCCCAGGATCTCTCACTAGAGACCAGAGCTCACAGATTGCTAGTCTAGCTAGCCAGCTTGCCCCAGCATTCCCTGTTTCTGCCTCTTTGTTCTCTTTGGGGTTACAGGCAGCTGCCACACCCACCCATCACTTACGCGGGTGCTGGGGACCCTAACTCCAAACTCCAGTTGTCACGTTTGTGCAGCAAGTACTCGAAGGAAGCCACCTGCTCAGTCCCTGGATATTTACTTCCTGTAGTTACTCCGATCGCTTGTTTTTATTGTCAGAGATCTTAAATACATAGAATATAGAATAATGAACCCATTGTACAGCTTCAGTTATGACTTCATAACCAATTTGATCTCATCAGTACCAACCTCTGCTCTACATTCCCTTTATTTCTTTTGTAGCAAATTGCAGAAACTATTTTCATATGTCACTACTACAGCAGACCTATATAAAAGTGAGGGACTTCATATTTAATAAGACTTATTATACCTATGCAAATTAATAAGATTTTGTTAATTTCATTAAATTTTTCTGTTCCCGTGTGTTATAATTTGAAAAAACTAATTCATTTGGATTGTCATCCAATTAAGTCATTGCATATTGTAATTGGCTGATGAGCCTTTAACATTTCTTTTAATCTATAGGTTTGTGTTCTCTCTTTTACTTTGCTGAAGAAATGAGCTCATTTGTTGGTCTAGGTTTTGCTGATCGTATTTCTTCAGTGGTGTTATCATGTACTGACAAGTCATTGATAATATGTTGTTGGTAGGAGTCAAGTCTACTTCAAATGTAATGTGATTCCTTAAGGAAGGAAATACTGTCTTTCATGATGTTGTTGATAGTCAGTGACCATTGCATAAAATTCATTAATTTATCACGGGTTGTAAAATATTGTTTGGGGGTGCTAGAGAGATGGCTTAGTGGTTAAGGCATTTGCCTGCGAAGCTAAGGACCCTGGTTCGATTCCCCTGGACCCACATAAGCCAGATGTGCATTTGGAGTTCGTATACACAGTCTAGACGCCCTGTTGTGCCCGTTCTCTGTCCCCTCTCTGCCTCTTTAATCTCTCTCTCAAATAGATAAATAAAATTATAAAAAATATTGATTTGCATGTGAGTTTGAAGCAAGGTCTAGTATGGGTCAGGATGACCTGGAGCTCACTCTGAAGCCTAAGCTGGCCTCAAACTCTTGGCAATCCTCCTTCCTCTGTCTAATCTGGGGTTAAAAGTGTGCCACTACATCTGACTTAAATATTGATATCTTAACATCATTTTTATTATAAGATGGAATACTTCCACGAAGAGAAATTTCCCTATTAACTCTATACCTTAAGGTTATCTTCTTTAAATTTTTCCACTTGAGAAAGATTTATATGAGAAGGTTTTTATTGTTCCTCATGTGTATAGCTATAGAAAATATGTACACAAACACTGATAATTACAAAAATGCATTTTAAAACAATTCTTTAGTATACGTATGCTTTTAACTTTTTTTTTTTTTTTTAAGGTAGGGTTTCACTCTAGCTCAGGCTGACCTGGAATTCATTACATAGTCTCAGGGTGGCCTCAAATTCACAGCTCTCTCCTGCCTCTGCCTCCCAAGGGCTGGGATTAAAGGCGTGCACCACCACGCCCAGCTTACTTTAACATTTTTATACATGAAAGCAAATTTGCATCCTAAGAAGATATATGTGCCCCCCCCTTTTTTTTTACAAAAAATTAAATCTAGGTTGAATATTTGATACTTTATAATATGGAGCATCTTCAACATTTTTCATTTTATAATTATTAATACTGAGAATGCCACTTTACATAAATGTGTATTACAATATGACAGAAATTTGCTAAGGGCTATTTTAGAAATTGTGGGAAATTCTCTTGTTAAGCCAAAAATTCACTATAGGATTTTTTTGGGGGGGGGGTTGTATTTCAAGATAGGGTCTCACTGTAGCCCAGGCTGACCTGGAATTCACTATGTAGTCTCAGAGTGACTTTGAACTCACAGTGATCTTCTTACCTCTGGCTCCCAAGTGCTGGGATTAAAGGCATGTGCTACCATGCCTGGCATCCAGATTTTTTTTTTTTTTTAAGCAAAACTCAAGCCAGCAACTCAAAGCAGCAGTTTTTAAAATCAAACATTCTGGGGCTGGAGAGATGGCTTAGTGGTTAAGGTGCTTGCCTAAGAAGCCTAAGGACCCAAGTTTCATTCCCTGGTACCCACGTAAGCCAGATGCACAAGGTAGTGCATGCTCATGGAGTTCCTTTGCAGTGGCCGGCGGCCTTGATTCACCCATCCTCCCTCCCTCCCTCCCTCCCTCCCTCCCTTCCTCCCTCCTCTTCCATAAATAAATAAATAAATATTTAAAATCAAACATTCTGTCACAGTACAGTCCAAAGATAAACTAATTTTAGCATATGCTAAGGAATCACAGTAGAGGAATATGAAAAGTTTGTTTCCTGTGAGTAAACCATTGTGTTTCTGTAACAGCAGAGAACTTTTATGTGTAGTGAAGACAGATCAGTGACATAGCAGAGGTTCAAACAGAGGTGGTGTTTCAGGCAGTTTTCACTGGTGCTGCTTGGCTTGACTGTATGCTGTGTGAAACGTGAACATGTTGTGTGTTCAGAACGGAGACTACAGTGAAGTCAGTCAATGCACCATTAGCTAGCCTGCCAGAAGCATCTGGAGTGCATTACATACTTAATTTGTGGTTGTTTTATATTCAGAAACCATTTTTTTAAAGTTATTTATTTATTTGAGAAAGTCAGAGAGAGAGAGAGAGAATGGGCACTTCAGGGCCTCTAGCCCTGAGAAACCTTTTATTATTGCCATTTTTTTTTTTTTTTTTGTCACCACCCAAATCCATTTATGTGACTACGTAAGGGGTTGTGACTCACAATTTAAGAAGCTGAGCCCTAAGGTACCTTTTATATAAAATGACAAGATACATAGTTTTATTTATTAAAATGCATAGTTAATTCATTCCACAGCGTCCTTAATAGATGAGCCTTTAGGAGTTTTCTTGATTGTATACTCTAAAGTATCTGCCATGAGTTTTCATACTATTTGATAGCTTCCTTGCTTTTTGTAAAGTAGGATTCCAGGTTCATCTTAATTCCTTCCTCCCTCCCTCCCTCCTTTCCTCCTTCCCTCTCTCCCTTCCCTGGCCAAACTTGCTGTTATTTTTTTTTAAGATTTAATTTTATTTATTTATTAGAGACAGATAGAGAGAATGGGCATGCCAGGGCCTCTAGCCACTGCAAACAAACTCCAGATGCATGCATCACCATGTGCATCTGACTTACATGGGACCTAGAGAATTGAACCTGGCTCCTTAGGCTTTGCAGGCATGCTTTAACCACTAAGCCATCTCTCCAGCCCCCCTTTTGAGTTTTCAAGGGTTTCATTCTAGCCCAGGCTGACCTGGAATTCACTTTGTAGTCTCAGGGCAGCCTCAAACTCATGGTGATTCTCCTACGTGTGCCTCCCAAGTGCTGGGATTTAAGGCCTGTGCCTCCACGCCCGTCTCTTAATACATTTCTTTCTTGTACTTGGAAGCAACTTTGTTCTTTGAGGAGACTTTGTTGTTTTAGTGGAAAACGGCGTTTCAAGGCCATAATTTGGATGCTGGGGGTCATAATTATCACAGGTTGGTTATTGTATCTGGATCTTTTGTAAGTACTTTTTACAAAGCTCTAGTGTGTAATATATTTAATGATAAATACACCAAAAGTTCATTTGATACTTCCAATTAAAATTGAGGGAATTTTACCTTAACTCTGACAATCTCACATCTCTGTTTCTTTTTGCTTTCTCAGAATTCCATTTCTCATGACAGCAGTGTGATCACTAACTTACTGTATTCTGTATTTGACAGAGAACTGTTAAAGTAACAATCCCAATACTGACAATAATTAGATTAAGGCCTGGGCCAGAGGAGAGGGGAGCCACTGACTTAGGGGATGGGAGCAGTGCGTACGCTACTCCCCTCACTGAGATCTCACCTAACTCACTGTACGAGCAAACCTTTTCTTTTCTTTGATTTTCTTTTTCTTTTTCTTTTTCTTTTTTTCTTTTTTTCTTTTTTCTTTTTTTTTTTTTTGAGAGGTAGGGTCTCACTCTAGCTCAGGCTGACTTGGAATTCACTATGTGGTCTCAGGCTGGCCTTGAACGCACAGTGATCCTCCTACCTCTGCCTCCCAAGTGCTGGGATTAAGGGTGTGTGCCACCACGCCTGGCTTATGAGCAAAACTTAATGGAAGGAAGATTGCACATGAGTTGCAGTGGTGGAGAGGGTAAAATTCTAGGAATGGGCCTAGATTCTTCCGAGAACAGGATTTACTCCTCTCTTTTGTCCACTGTGGGGTTTTCCAGGTGTTTCATGGCATTAGATGATGAGAAAAAGCGATTGTGCAATGCTAATGATGTAGTGATGCCATGACTAATTTTAAATAATATTTTTTTATTTGCAAACAGAGAGATATAAACACAGAAACAGAGAGAGAGAGTGAGAGTAAGTATGGGCATACCAGGAACTTCAGCCACTGCAAATGAACTCCAGATGCCTGTGCCATCTTGTGCATCTGGCTTACGTGGGTCCTGGGGAATCAAACCCGAGTCCTTAGGCTTTGTACATCTGGTTTTACGTGGGCACTGGGGAATTGAACCAGGCTGTTGGGCTTTTGCAAGAGTGCCTTCTTATCACCAAGTCATCTGTGCAGCCCAGTTTATCTTTTTGAGAGGGATGATTCTTTTATTTTTTTTTTAAAATCTGGGCCAAAGGAGGTGCCACACACCTTTAATCCCAGCCCTCAAGAGGGTGAGGCTGAGGTAGGAGAGTCGCTCTGAGTTTGAGGCCACCCTGGAGCTGCAGAGTGTGTTCCAGGTCAGCGTGGGCTACAGTGAAACCCTGCATGGCAGGGGGAGGGGACACAAAACAAAATCCCTTAAAGGCTAGGGACATGGCTCAGCTTGCTGGCAAAGCCTGTGGGCCAGGTTCGATTCCCTGGTACCCGCCCAAAGCCAGGCGCACAGAGTGGTGCATAGCATGAAACTTTACACCTTGGAGCTCCCTTCCTCCCTTTCTCATTCCCTCCCCTCCCTCCTGCTGCAGGGGGGGGGGACGACAGACTAAAGATGTTACTGGAGATATGTTTATGCCTGCCATACTATAAAGAATAGGGAACTTAAGATCAGAAGACCTGGCTCCTAACTTGAATATTGTTACCTACCAGCCATATGGTTTGGGATTATTTTTGCAGGGTGAGAGGTTGAGGTAGGGTCTCACTGTAGCCCAGGCTGACCTGGAATTCACGATTTAGTCCCAGGGTGGCCTCAAACTCACAGCAATCATACTACCTTTGCCTCCTGAGTGCTGGTATTAAAGGCATGCTTCACCACACCTAGCTGTCCTATGTTTTAAATAAAACTTCATATTAGCTGGCTTGAGGTGAGGTGTTGGTAAAATAAAGATATAATACATTTTGTACATTTTTAAAATTTTTTTGATTTATCTATTTATTTGAGAGAAAGATAGAAAGTGAGCCATGGGCACAGCAGGGCCTTGTGCTATTGCACACAAACTCCAGGCACATGTGCCACTTCACGTATCTGATGGCTTTTGTAAAGTTTCTGGGAGGGAAGTTGAGCCCAGGACTTTGTGCATATGAGACAAGTGTTTAAATGCTCTAAGGTACATCCCCAGCCCATTTTTTATTTCAGTTTGAGTCAGAGTCTCTCTGAGTTGCCTAGATAACCCTTGAACTTGAAATCCTCCTACCTCAGCCTCCCAAGTTACTACAATTACAGGTGTGTACTATCATACCTGGATCCTTTCCCATATCGTTAAAAGATGGTACAAATATATGGTTAATGATACTTTAGTTAATTACTATAGAAATAATATAAAACTTGATCATGGAAGACTGAGTACCAACAATCACCGGCATTTCACCTGTTCTCTTCTCAGGACATTGTTTTATATACTGCTTAGTGATTCTGATTTGTTTGAAACCAGAAGTATTCAATTATTGTTTATTATTTATTCCAGTTGTATATGTATCAGCTGTTCAGAAGTTTAGCCTATATCCATTCCTTTGGAATCTGCCATCGAGATATTAAACCACAGAACCTCTTGTTGGATCCTGATACAGCTGTCTTAAAACTCTGTGACTTTGGAAGGTAAGGTAACTCTCTCCTTTCCCCTTCCATTTCCTCCTCGGGCCCTATACTCGTAATATATTCCTTTTACAATGTCAGTCCAAATTCTATCATCATCTGGGAGTATAAACTAATGCAGTTCTTTATGAGGTTCATTGTGGTAATTTCTGTCAGAAATACATGAGTATACTCTCTTTCATCTAACAGTTTAACTTCTAGGATTATTTCCTCAGACACATTTACAAAATAATATATGTAAAGAGATTTTTTTTATCGTAGTATTGTTTATTAATGTCCATTATCCAGAAAATGTCCAAATAACTTATGGCATATACAATACACGCCACCAAAATTAGAAGTTGACCAGCTCTGTGAACTTCACAGTTAACTTCGACTGGGGACTGAGGTTAAAAATCTAGAAGCAGGGCTGGAGAGATGGCTCAGCAGTTGAGGCGCTTCCCTGCAAAGTCTGACCACCTGAGTTGGATTCCCAAGTACCCATGAAAGCCAGAAGCCGGATGCACAACGTAGCACATGTATGTGGAGTTTGTTTGCAGTATCTGGAGGCCCTAATGTACCCATTTTCTCCCTCTCTCTCTCTCTCCTTGCAAAAAAATAAAAATATTTTTTAAAAATCTAGAAGCAGGTGTTTTTTTTTAAAACTTTTTTCTCTATTACTTAATCTCCCTCCCATTTTTAAATTTTTTTTATTTATTTGTTTGAGAGAAAGAGACGCATGCACCCGCTTGTGCATCTGGTTTACATGGGTCCTGGGGAAACAAACCAAGGTCCTTTTGGCTTTGCAGGCAAATGCCTTAACCGCTAAGCCATCTCTCTAGCCCATCCCTCCCATTTTTCAGATGCTTTAATCATATACTATATATATATGTAATAGAACCTCACCCTTTCCATTTTATATTTATTTATTTTGGTTTTTTGAGGTAGGGTCTCTGTCTGGCTCAAGCTGACCTGGAATTTACTATGTAGTCTCAGGATGGCCTCGAACTCAACGGCGATCCTCCTACCTCTGCCTCCCGAGTGTTAGGATTAAAGGCGTGCCCCACCACGCCCGGCTGTAATAGAACCCCATCCTTTCCATTTGTGTAGTTCTCCGCATCAAGTGCTTCTGACCTAACTTTTTGGAGATGTAGTCAAGTCTATTTCCTCCTGTAACAGAGGTGTTCCCCCTGTTTCTTCCCCTCTGGTGTTGTCACCTATAGTAACTTCTCTTGATCCCTAAGACTTCTCTGCATAACTTGGCTTCTCTCCACTGCATTTTATTTTTCATCCTTGTCATAAATTCTTATTTTTAATCTTAGCACCATAATTTACATATTAACTGATACCTTCTGGTATCTGTATATTCTTACCTGTTTGTAAGACTTGTATGCCAACCTACCTTGAATTGTGAGTTCAAAAATATTTTCCACAGGTCGTAGAGAAATCCTTAACCCAAACAAGCACATCTGCTCTATCAAGTTAATTCTTAGCCTCACAGTTATCTCCTCTTTCAAACCTTCCCCATTTTACTATTCCTAATTTAGGATCCTATCCCAGAATCCCCTTCACTTTGCAATCTGTAGCTGTGGTGAAAAATACTGAATCAAACTTTCGTTTGCATATTTAAATCAGCTACTACTGCTTATTATATTTACTGCCTAAATCAAATGAGTGTTATAAATACAGGCTGTAAGTGATGGACTGCTAAGTACTCTAACAAGACTCTAAGGCACCCTGTTTAGTAGAATTCCTATTCTTACCATCGTGTCAAAGCATTGTTAGGACAGATCATTCTCTTGGGACATAAGATAGCTTCTGTTCTAATAAATTGGGGGGTGGTGGATTTCACTTGTGTTGATTGCTTTTTTTTTTTTTTTTACAAGCTGGTACAACAAAGTACCTTTTGAAAATGAATATTTTTCTTTATTTGGGAGAGACAGAGGCAGAAAGAGAGAGAAGGAATGGGAACCCCAGGGCCTCCAGCTCAGCAACAAACACGAGACGCATGTGCCACCTTCTGCATCTGGCTTACATGGGTCCCAGGGATCACACCTCGGTCCTTTGGTTTTGTAAGCATATACCTTAACAACTAAACCATCACTCCAGCCCCAGAGTACTGTTTTAGTTTTTAACAAAACAGAATTGGTAAGAAGGGCTTGGGAGACACTTTAGATTCCTTGGTAGAAACTTGCACATAGCACCATTAGTTGTTTCATAGTGATTTTTTTTTTCTTTTGCTATCTATCCTTGCTGGAAAGGAGATATAAAGTGAATAGAAAGGGAGGAAGGGGAGACTTAATAGGATGGTATTGTATATATGTAAGTAGAAGAACAGATTAATGGGGGTGAAACGGCCTAAGTGAGGTCAGGGGAAGAGATTGAGAAAGGAAAGGTGGAGGGAAGGTTAATCAAAATCTAAGAGGATATAAATAAGTCATATGGAAACCTACTTTTTGGACAATGGAACACACAGGAACCATAGATTGTCACTAGAATATTTTCAGTACCAGGGATGGGATACTTTCCAGTGACTTGTTGGCCAGGGAGGTCCCTGATGCCCCCAAAACATTACAAACCATTGCCAAGGCCCTTGGTTTTCCACCAGGAATATGGTAAGACCCTATTGCCGAAGACTCCACATTCTTGGGCTGCAAGGCCACTGAGAAATCCTGTTGGAGCTGAGCTGAAAACCTCCTCCTTGTAAACCAGCTGACAGAAAGCTGGAAAAAGCCACGTTGCATGCAGTTCAATGGGATAGAGAGAAATCGCCAATGAAGATACTCCACAGTAGACACTGCAAGCCTTATATTTGGCCAGCCAGGCCAAATGAGCCAATGGGTGCAATAGTGGAACGTCTGACATAGTGGAAACCAACTGCCCTCTAATTGGACTGGAGGCCCGCTCCGTGGGAGGGAATACATCCCTGATACTGAAAACTTAAAACAGGGTTAGTCATGAGCCCTAGCGGTATAACATCTATTGGTGTCTGGCTAAGTGCATATACTATGCTCACCAAACTGCCCAGTGAGCACTTCTTTTAATGTTCATACCCATATATTAAAGCTACTCTCACTTTTGGTTAGAGAACCTTCTCTTTTCAGATGGCAGTGACTTTGGGATGACTCAGAAGGTACCATGATGCTGAGAAGTGACAGAGGAGTGCTCAGCACTGAAATATCTCTATCACACCTTCCATGGCTCAGGGTCCATTGCCGAAGAGGTGGTGGAAAGAATGTAAGAGCCAGAGGAAGGGTAGGACTCCTTACAACGTGCTCCTCCAGACACAAAATGGCCTGGATACCCATGACCTCACAGTGCCTGACACTACCTACACAAGACCATCATAAGAGGAGGAAAAGATGATGACATCAAAATAAAAGAGAGACTGATTGATTGAGAGGGGGAGGGGATATGATGGAGAGTGGAGTTTCAAGGGGGAAAGTAGGGAGAGAGAGGGAATTACCATAGGATATTGTTTACAATTACGGAAGTTGCCAATAAAAAATAAATAAATAAAGAGAGAAAAAAATAAGATTAGTTTTATTGACAACTTACATAATTACAGATAATAAACCATGTTAATTCCCTCCTCCGCTCATTTTCCCCTTCACAACTCCACTATTCATCATATCCCTTTCCCCTCTCAATTAGTCTCTCTTTTATTTTGATGTCATCACCTTTTCTCCCTATTATGAGAGTCTTGTGTAGGTAGTGCAGGCACTGTGAGGTCATGGATATCCAGGCCATTTTGTGTCTGGAAGAAGGCATTGTAAGGAGTCCTTCTCGTCCTTTATCTCTTACATTCTTTCTGCCACCTCTTCTGCAATGGACCCTGAACCTTAGAAGGTGCAATAGAGATGTCTCAGTGCTGAGCATTCCTCTGTCACTTCTCAGCACTATGGTGCCTTTTGAGTCATTCCAGAGGTCACTGCCATCTGAAAAAGAGAAGCTTCTCTAACCCGAAAGTGAGAGTAGCATTAATATATAGGTGTGAACATTAAGAGAAGTGCTCAAAGGGCAGTTTGGTGAGCATAGTATATGTATTTAGCCAGACAACAGCAGGCGTTACACCCCTAGGGTTCATGACTCCCCATCACAGGTTTTCAATATCAAGTATGTATTCCCTCCCATGGAGGGGCTTCCAGTCCAATTAAGAGAGCAGTTGGTTTCCCTTTAACAGACATGCCACTATTGTACCCATTGGCTCATTTGGCCTAGCTGGCCCAACTTAAGGCTTGCAGTGTCCACTGTTGTTTATCTCCACTGATGACTTCTCTCTCCCTCCCATGGAGGTGCATGTAGCATAGCTTTTTTCCACCTTTCTGCCAGCTGGTCTATAGTGAGGAGATTTTTAGCTCTGCTGTAGTAAGATTTCTCAAGGCCTTGCAGCCCAAGCATGTGGAGTCTTCAGCAGTAGGGTCTTACCATCTATTCCTGGTGGAAAACCAAGAGCCTTGGCAATGACTGTAATGTTTTGGGGGCATCAAGGACCTTCTTGGCCAACAACTCATTGGAAGGTATCCCATCCCTAGCACTGAATTTTTTCTAGTAACAATCTATGGCTTTGAGTGTTGCATTGTACAAAAGTAGGTTACCATATGGCTTATTCATACCCTCTTAGACTTTGATTAACCCTCCCTTCACCCTTCCTTTACTCAATCTCTTCCCCTGACCTCATTTAGGCCTTTCCACCCCCAGTAATCTGTTCATCCACTTACATATATACAATATACCCTTAAGTCCTCTACCCTCCCTTTAGCCCCTTTCTAGGTTATTGTTCTCTGCTACCAACTGTTATTTCAGCTCATATACAAGTCCAAACATTTGTAGCTAGGATCCACACATGAGAGAGAACATGTGGTGCTTGGCTTTCTGGGCCTGGGTGACCTCACTAAGCATAATCCTTTCCAGGCCCATCCATTTTCCTGAAATTTTCATAATTTTGTTTTTCTTTACTGCCAAATAGAACTCCATTGTATAAATGTACCACATCTTCATTATCCACTCATCAGTTGAGGGATTTCTAGGCTGGTTCCATTTCCTAACTGTTGTGAATAGAGTGTTAGCCTGGCACTGATCCCCATTACCCATCCAGAGAAAGAGATTGAGCAAAGTAATTTTTTTGTTTCATTAAACAAGGCCTAAAAGTAGCTGAAGGGTTAGATGGAGTGTGGGGCCATTACATTGTGCAGGGACTTTACAACCACTTTTACCTATATTAGGTCAAAGGTTGCTCCAGCAGGTAATGGGGTTAAGCTACAAGATTTAAAAACTTTCAACATTACCATTTTAACTATAATGAATTTTCTGTCTGTATAATTGTAATCTAGCAGTCAGTTGCAAAAAGTATCATTCATTCATTTGAGGTAGGTTTTGAACACAGGACCTCACACGTACTTAACAGATGCTCTACTGTGGAGCTCCACTCCAAGCTCCCACAATGCATTTAAGAAAAATTATTTTATTATTATTATTTTAGAGAGAGAGAGAGAACTGTCATGCCAGGGTCTCAGCCACTGCAATCAAACTCCAGATGCTTGTGCTACCTAATGGGGCATATATGACCTTGCACTTGCCTGACCTTTGTGTGTGTGGCTTACATGGGATCAGGAGAGTCAAACATGGGTCCTTAGGCTTCACAGGCAAGCGCCTTAATCACTAAGCCATCTCTCCAGCCCTAAAATACTTATTTATTGATTGATTTGAGAGAGAATGGCCTCTATCCATTGCAAACAAACTCCAGACACATGCACCACCTTATGAATCCGGCTTACGTGGGTACTGGGGAGTCAAACCTGGGTCCTTAGGCTTCGCAAGCAAGCACCTTAGCCACTAAGCCATCTCTCTACCTCACTGCCAATGTATTTTTGAAAGTAGAAAAAAAAAGCCTGCTATCAGTTATGCTTAAAATTGTCTTAATTTTCAGGTAGCCTAAAATCATTCATTCTGGAGTTCGTTTGCAGTGGCTGGAAGCCCTGGTGCGCCCATTCTCTCTCTATCTGCCTCTTTCTCTCCCTCTCTCTGTGTCACTCTCAAATAAATAAATTAAAAAATGAACAAGAAAATTTTTTAAAAAGTTATCCTTGACTAAAAGTAAATGGAAGGAGAGAAAGTCTAGACTGTTTCATCAGTCTGCAGCCTATTAGTCCTATACTGCAGAATTTTCCCACCTCTCCTTGGCACTGATCTTATTATTATTATTATTATTATTATTATTGCTTTTACTGTTTTGATTTTGTTGAATGTATTTATTTCCTCTGTCTGTGACATTATATGTCAAGCACTTAACTTCCACAGCAGATTACTTATTCAGGTCTTGAAGTTATCTTGAGAGACATCTCAAAGGATATTCATTATAATTCACTTCAGTGTTTTAAAAGTACTCTATAAATATTGAGAGAAAAGGTGTAATTACAAGTGTGTTTTCAACAGCAGAGGTAGAATTCCTAGTTTGCAAATCATTTCTTCCATAAAGTTCAAAACCCGTCTTTTTGCTTGCAGTTCATTGGGTACAGAATATTCAGATAGTTAATAAATTGACCAAAATATGGAAAATTAAGATACATTGAGTTTTTGAGCCTTGGGTTATTCATCCTGAGTTAGAAGTTAAATTGTAAAACAGTGATCAGGGTTGAAGCTGGACATGTGGTGCACACCTTTCATCTCAGCATCGAAAGGCAGAGATAGAAGGATCACTGTGAGTTTGAGGCCACCCTAAGACTACATAGTGAATTCCAGGTCAGCCTGGGCTAGAGCTAGAGATCCTCCCTCAAACAAACAAACAAACAAACAAACGCATAAAAGAAACACGTGGGGCTTGAGAGTTTCTCAGTGGTTAAGTCACTTGCCTGTTCATTTCCCTAGTACCCACGTAAAGCCAGATGCACAAAGTGGTGCATGTATCTGGAGTGCATTTGCAGTGGCTAGAGGCCTTAGCCCACCCATATTCATTCTCTGTCTCTCTGCTTGCAAATAAATGAATGAAATATTTAAAAATAAATAAGCAAAAAATAAATACATGTGCTTATATGTTCTAATCAATATAATGCTTTTTAAAATTTTTATATGAGAGAGAGAAAGAAGCAGATAGGGAGAGAATGTGCACACCAGGGTCTCCAGCCACTGCAAATGAACTCCAGATGCATGCGCCACCTCTTGTATGCATCTGGGTTATGTGGTACTGGGGAATCGAGCCTGGGTCCCTAGGCTTCTTTTCCACTAAGCCATCTCTCCAGCCATATATAATACTTTTTGGTAGAGAGAAGTAACTCTTAATTTTGCACCCTTTCATTTTTATATTTTTTGTTTTTGTTTTTGTTTTTTTCTAGGGTCTCACTTTAGCCCAGGTTGACCTGGAATTCACTGTGTAGTCTCGGGGTGGCCTTGAACTCAACAACAATTCGATTCTCCTACCTCTGCCCCCGGAGTGATGGGATTAAAGATGTGCGCCACCACACCTGGCTCCCTCATTTTTTAAAATATATTTTATTTATTTATTTAATTAAGAGAGAGAGAGAGAGAGAGAGAGAGAGAATGGGCATGCCAGGGCCTCCAGCCATTGCAAACGAACTCCAGATTAATGCGGCCCTTTGTGCATCCGGCTTAAGTGGGTCCTGGAGAGTCGAAACAGGGTCCTTTGTCTTTGCAGGCAAACGCCTTAACTGCTAAGCCATCTCTCCAGCCCCCGGCTCCCTCATTTTTATCTTTTGTAAGTAGAATTCAGGGAACAGAGAACTAGAAGAAATTCAACATGTATCCTTTTAGGACTTTTAATCTCTCTTTTCCTTAGATGACAGTTGACAATTTTTTTAAATTACTATTCTTAGAGCCAGGCGTGGTGGTACACGCCTTTAATACCAGTACTTGGGAAGCTTGAGGTAGAAGGATTATTGTGAGTTTGAGGCTGACCTGGGACTACAGAGTGAGTCCCAGGCCATCCTGGGCTAGTGAGACCCTACCTCAAAGGGAACAACAACAACAAAAAGCTACTCTTTATTTATTCATCTGGGGAGAGGGGCATGGAGAGAATGGGTACACCAGGGCCTCCAGCGAACGTGCCACCTTGTGCATCTGGCTTATGTGGGTCCTGGGGAATTGAACCTGGGTCCAAGTGCCTTAACCGCTAAGCCATCTCTTCAGCCCAAAAGCTACTCTTTTTTTTTTTTTTTAAAGCAGTTTGATAAAATTATAGATTTCTTTTATTGGAGATAGTTAGAATTCATATTTTTTTCTCTGTATGTTATATAATTGCAGTGATTCATAGCTTAGACAAACAAACACTTGGTGTTGTGAATGATGAAAGAATTTATTCCTTGAAGGCTTAGGTTTAAATAAGCTTTTTTTTTTTATTTTTTCATTAGTGCAAAGCAGCTGGTCCGAGGAGAACCCAATGTTTCATATATCTGTTCTCGGTACTACAGGGCACCAGAGCTCATCTTTGGAGCCACTGATTACACCTCTAGCATAGGTAAGTACTAAGCCTGAATGTAATGTTTGTAATTGTTAATTACATATTAATTTTTATAATTCATTACTAATGCATGTTTTCACTGCCATGGAAAAATGTGCCCTGTAATACTTTTTTTCTTAAAAGATGAGATGTAAAAATGTATAGAATTTTAAAGTTCTTACCTTTTAGAATTTAAGATACACTTACTATGCTTGTTTCCTATTAGAATTATAAAGGTATTGTTTTGTAGTTGGTTAATACATTTGTTTTGACTTTAAAGTTTCAGATAAATCCCAAATATTTTATTTATTTATTTGAAAGAGGGGGGAAGAGGCAGAGAGAGAAAATGGGTGTGCCAGGGCCTGTAATCACTGCATATAAACTCCAGATGCATGTACCACCTTGTGCATCTGGCTTATGTGGGTCCTGGGGAATTGAGGTCCTGGGTCCTTAGGCTTTGCAAACAAGAACCTTAGCTGCTAAGCCATCTCTCCCGCCCCCAAATAGTATACTTTCTTGTAGTCTTTTTTTTTTTTTTTAATGCTCCTGAAATATTTACTTCCGACTAGAGCATTTGTTAACTAAGAATGTTATTTCTAAAATAGTTATTTCATTATGGTAGTAATGAAGTTGATAGGACAGTCTTATTGTTGAATTCCTACCTTACTTTCACAATTGGTCATTTAGTTGCAAGTTAGTTTATCCATTTAAACTCACTGATTGTTTAAAAATACTCAACAGAACTGGGTGTGGTTGCACATGCCTATAATCCCAGCACTTGGGAGGCAGCGGTAGGAAGATCGCCCTGAGTTCAAGATCAGCCTGGGCTAGAATGAGAACCTACCTCAAAAAAAAAAAAAAAAAAAATTATAGTGCTGAGTGTTGTCATGGCTATGTTATGTGTTGAATGTTAATAGATAAATAAGAAATGCTATAAAGATTATTTTGCCTGCAATTGACTTCTAGGTTTACTATCGCTTGGCTAAGCTATAAAGTGAAGATTATTAACAGTTCTGCCTATCTTTATTAGTGCTTGTGAAAAATAAAGAAAATGCTAGTGAAAGTTCCATAGACTTTTACAAGTGGCATTCTTGTGTAGTTATTAACTTGACTGCCCCTAACAAGTTTTTCCCTTTATCTTCATGGTGCCATTGGATATAGTACTTGCCAGTGTATTATCCAGATGTATATTACTGGTCAATCCATATGCAAGATACTGTTTAAGTTGCTTCTTCTAAAATAGTCACAACTAAGTCATGTGTGGTGGTGCACACCTTTAATCCCAGCACTTAAGAGGCAGACGTAGGAGGATCGCCATGAGTTCGAGGCCACCCTGAGACTACATAGTGAATTCCAGGTCAGCCTGAACTAGAGTGAAACCCTACCTCAAAAATCCAAATAAATAATTAAATAAAACAAAAAAATTTAAAAGATAAAATAGTCATCACCATCTTACCTGACACACGAAGGAAGAAAGTGGCACTGATTCTGAACACATTGTTACCATATTTACATAAAACCAACATTATGTGAACAAAGACGACATAGTCATTTTTCAATTCAAGTCTTAATTATGTTTTCTCTTCAGATGTGTGGTCTGCGGGTTGTGTGTTGGCTGAGTTGTTGCTAGGACAACCAATATTTCCGGGGGACAGTGGTGTGGATCAACTGGTGGAAATAATCAAGGTGAGGTGGTTGAAGTAGAATTTTTGAGCCACAAAATGGACTTTGGTACTATTTTAACAATGTATCGTACACATAAAAGCACAAGAAATTTAAAAAAAAAAAAGTAAAAGAAATTATTCTGGGGTACTTACTTAGTAAGTTGAGGTGTAGGACAGATCAAAGAGCCCCATTAGCCTTTTGATTTTCAGTTTAATTATTTGCTGTTTGAATGATTCAGGAAAAGTCATTTTATTTATATCTCTGTTACTTAAAATACTTAAAACCCAGAGCTAGGCAGATAGCTCGACAGGTAAGCACTTGGCGTAAGCATGAGAACCTGAGACCGCCCCGATGCAATCAATTTGCAGCAACCACGTGGAGAGCCTGGCCGGGCCGGGCCGGGCCGCACCACGCACACCTGCAGCCCCAGTGCTGTGGAGAGTGTCTGTGGCTGATCAGTAAGGGAGCCATGGAGGGGTCAACTGATGTCCTCCTTGCACACGCAGGGTGCTGCATATACACCACACACACACACACACACACACACACACGTGCACCCCCACTCCCAACCCTTCTAGACAAAACTCAACTTAAGTTCATTAAAGTTGTCATGAGGTGGATACAGGCAGAAGCTGTAGCTGGTTCTGCTCTCCATGTTCTTCATACTCTGGAGACGTGGGAGATGTTTATACTTACTTAATATATAAATATTCATGAAATCAAAGAACGAGTATCTGCCACAGAGTTCTGAACTTAAGGATTTAATAAAAGTTGTTACTTATTTACATGTTTTCCTCCACAGCCTAGGTTGGCTTCAAGCTTTTATTCATTGTCGTAGCGTCTTTGTGTATGGACTTATGATGTGTATATGTGAATGTCATGGGAGGTCTGGACAAACCTGAGTGGTGGTCCTCACCTTCCGTCTTGTTTTGAGGCAGAGTTTCTCTCTTGTCTACCGCTGCCTGTGCCAGGCCAGCTGGCTCCCGGGCTTCTGGGATTTGACTGTCTTAAACTTCCATCACACCGCCAGACGGGGGCACTGCAGATGCTCATCGGTGCATCTTGTTCTACATGGTTCTGGGGGTCCGAACCCGGCTTGTCAGGTTTGCACAGCAAGTACTTTGACCCACTGAGCCATCTCCTGAGCCCAGCTCCAAGCTCTGCTTTTGTTTGTTTGATTTTGGAGGTAGGATTCACTCTAGTCCAGGCTGACCTGGAATTCACTATGTAGTCTCAGGGTGGCCTCGAACTCATGGCAATGATCCTCATACCTCTGCCTTCCAAGTGCTGGGATTATGGGATTAAAGGCGTGCGCCACCATACCCAGCATAGCTCCAAACTCTTAATCCTCCTGCCTCAGCTTTCTAATCCTGTGATTGCAGGAGTGTTCCCCAACACCTGACTCTAACTTTATGTACTTTATGTATCAGCACCTTTATTAACAATAGCAAATTCAAAATTAGATTTGGGGATCTGTGTGACTTAGAGGCCAGCCTGGGACTACAGAGAGACCCTATCTTGGAAGCCCTTCCTTCCCATCCCACAAAAAAACAAACAAACAAACCAAGAAAAGAAAAGAGCAGAGATTTAAAGTTTGTATTGGGGCTGGGAAGATTATTCAGTGGTTAAAGGCACTTGCTTGCCATGCCTGCCAGACTGGGTTCAATTCCCAGTGCAAAAAATGGTTCAAGCATCTCGTGTTTGCTTGCAGTGGTAAAAGGCCCATTTACTTACACACTCACACAAATAGTAAATAAATACAAAATAAAATTTTTAAGTTTTCTTATTTGAAAGGTGAAATGAAGCCTCTAGTCTATGCCCTTACACGAAGTCAAGTATCTACTCTTAAGCCACATAATGAGGTAGTTAAGTTTTGGTGGATCAAAACAACAACAACCAGCTATGTTTTGGGCCTTCAGAGTTTTCATAAATGCGTACAAGTACAAATTTTAAAAGAACCTTTCAGTTACATTTCTGACAAATGGTTTTCCAGGGTTTACACACTTCTAGCATTCGATTGCTGTTTTGGGAAGGAGCCCATTGTTGATTCAGACAGCTTGAATTCAGCTATGCTGAGCCATGGTAATTACAGCTGTTCGAACATGGGATTGTGCTTTTATTTTTTTGAGGTAGGGTCTTGCTCTAGCCTGGACTGACCTGGAATTCAATATGTAGTCTCAAAGTGGCCTTGAACTCACAGCGATCCTCCTACCTCTGCCTCCCGAGTGCTGGGATTAAAGGCGTGCGCCACCACACTTGGCTTGCTCAAATTATTTTTAAGACCTCTCTACTTCATTTTACGAATAAATAATCTTTTAACATAAGGTGTTTTTTGATAGTTGCACTGTGTGCAAATGTTGTTGAAAAGATGTTCAGTGATCCTCCTTACTGTCTGTATAATTTCCTAAGATTTATAGTCCGTTCACTATGGTAAAGCTGAAAGTTTGAATGACACTAACTTTCTTGGGGAGAATTTTAAAAGTCCAACATGTATTCATGTTTCTAGAAATATGCTTTCCATGAACATTTACTTATGCTTTGACGTTGAGGACTGTTGACTGGGAGAGTTTCGGGGCAGAGTCCTACGTCGTTATGGCAGAGTTTCGTAGTTTCAGTAACGGGTGTCCCTCGTAGGAAAGGCTGCATTAAATGTAGTGACACTTAGGTGATGTGCAGTAATAATGCTCTTCACGGCAGTTACAGCACTTTTCAGCTTTTACCAATGAAGAGGAAATTAGTAAGCGAAAAGGAGAGTTCTCATTTTTTGTATTTTATTATAATAATTATAATTTTTTTACAATCATCCTATTTTGCATCCATAGGAACTAACCAAAATAGATATATTAATTTTGTTCAAGTATTCCTACTCTTAATTTAACTGTTGGCAGGTTTTGGTATTATTTAGAACTCAGTGATCCCTCCCCCCAAGAGTTCTTTATTTTCAAATTACTGAGAAACTAAGGTTTCTAATGAAAGCTGTCAATCAAGTAACCCTCATTTTAGACTAAGCACTTTACATTCATTATCCCATATAATCCTTTTATTACCCCTAGAATGGAAGTATTATTGATATTGTTATCATTACTACCACAATATCCAAGAGAATTGGGACTATGGAGTTTGATTCATCATTAGCTAAAGTAAAGTCTTCTATTCTTGGAATTTCATAACTTTGAAAGAAGATAAATATCTTTAAATGTCAACCCACTGAATAATATTTATTACTTACTGTGTGTCTTCTATAAAAATTAGTTACCTGTTAGGGTTTTTGTCGGTAATGATTAGTAATAGTTGGGTACTAGAAAATATGTAAGGAAATAGCAATCTTGTTTGAAGGGTTTTTAAACATGCTAAATGCTTGTTCATACTTATTAGATAATTTTTAGTGTTTCATTGATACGTAAGATATAAGGAAGCCAGGCATAGTGGTGTACATCTTTAATCCCAGCATTTGGAAGACACAGGTAGGAGGATCACTGTGAGTTTGAGGCCAGCCTGGGACTACATCCTAGTGGTAAATGACATTTTTAAAGTTTGAGAAATATGCGACACCTCCCCCATAATTCCTTGTCAAAAATATTTTAGTTGTTCACGAGAGAGAACTACAGAGACAGTGACTGTGGCTGCACCAGGGCCTTCTGCCACTGCAGATGAACTCCAGATGCACGTACTACTTCGCACATCTGGCTTTTATGTGGGTACTGGGAAATCAAATCCCAGCTGTCAGGCTTTTTAGGCAAACGCCTTTAACTGCTGAACCACTTCTCCAGCCCCTGATTTTTTTTTTTTTAAGATGTTTGATTCATACAAATGTATGTCAGCAAAGAATGGATGGGTTCGTTCACATTATGTTCAGTAGACACATCATCAAAACAATAATCTTTTTTTTTTATATTTTTTTTAAATTTTTTTTGTTTATTTATTTATTTGAGAATGACGGAGAGAAGGAGGCAGAGAGAGAGAGAGAGAGAGAGAGAGAGAGAGAGAGAATGGGCGCGCCAGAGCTTCCAGCCTCTGTAAACGAACTCCAGATGCGTGCGCCCCCTTGTGCATCTGGCTAACGTGGGTCCTGGGGAATTGAGCCTCGAACCGGGGTCCTTAGGCTTCATAGGCAAGCGCTTAACCGCTAAGCCATCTCTCCAGCCCAACAATAATCTTCTTTAGGGGCTGGAACCATGGCTAAATGGTTACAGGTACTTGCCTGCAAAGCCTAATGACCTGAGTTCAGTTCTCCCGTACACATGTAAAGTCGGGTGCACAAAGTGTTGCATGCATCTGGAGTTCATTTGCAGTGACTGGAGGCCCTGATGCACCCATTCATATTCTCTCTTTACTTGAAAATAAATAAGTAAAATGTTAAAAATAATCATCTTTTGGTGGGAAGGCAAGAACTTGTTTCAAAGTATAAAAGCATATTTAGAAAGAAAAGAATGATTGCTATAACAGTCTTGATAAAAAAAAGAATATAATTGAAATACTCATCTGTCCTGTTTTCAGGCAAGAGCCTTGACCACTGAGCCATTTCTTCAGCCCACTTGTCCTGTTTTCAGAACTTATTGTTCAGCCTTAGCAATTAAGAAAATGTAGCTAGGCATGGTATTACAAGCCTTTAATCCCAGCACTTGGGAGGCAGAGGTAGGAGGATCACTTGGAGTTCGAGGCCACCCCGAGACTACATAGTGAATTCCAGGTCAGCCTGGGCTCGAGTAAGACCCTACCTCAAAAAAATAAAAACTAACCCCCCCCCAAAAGAAGTGCAGAATATTTGGCAGTATATATGAAAATACAATTCACATTTTATTTATTTGAGAGAGAGAGAAAGAATGGGCACACCAGGGCCTCTAACCATTGCAAATGAATTCTAGATGCATGGGCCACTTTGTACATCTGGCTTTATGTGGGTATTAGAGAATCGAACCTGGATCCTTTGCCTTTACTGGCAAGCACCTTAACCACTAAGCCATCTCTCCAGCCCCACAATTAAAAAATATATACTTTTATTTATTTATTAGAGATAGGGAGGGAAGGAGAGAGAGAAGGGGCAGGTAGAATGAATCGCCATGCCAGGGCCTCTAGCCACTGCAAATGAACTCCAGACGCATGCACCACTATATGCATCTGGTTACGTGGGACCTGGAAAACCTGGGTCCTTAGCTTTCTCAGGCAAGTGCCTTAACCACTAAGCCATCTCTCCAGCCCATAATTTTTTTTTCATATCTTCTTTTTTTAAAGTTTATTTATTATTTATTTATTTGAGAGAGACAGAGAGAATGGTGCACCAGGGCCTCCAGCCACTGCAAACGAACTCCAGATGCATGTGCCCCCTTGTGCATCTGGACTATGGGTCCTGGGGAATCGAGCTTGGGTCATTTGGCTTTGCAGGCAAAGCCTTAACCGCTAAGCCATCCCTCCAGCCCATAATTTTTAATAAAAAAAAATATAGGGGCTGGAGAGATGGTTCAGTAGTCAAAGGCACTTGCTTGCAAAACCTGACAGCCTGGCTTCAATTCCCCTAGTACTCGCGTAAAGCCAGGTGCACAAAATGGTCCATGCACCTGGAGTTCGTTTGCAGCTGCTAGAAGCCCTGGTGCACTCATTGATTCTCTTTCTCACTCTTGTTCTCTCATATTCACATACTCTCTTGCAGATAAATAAAAAATATATTTTTTTACAAAAGCAGAAAATATAGTACTGACATGAATGTAGCCATAGAGAGACTGGGAAATGTATTGTAGATGGGAAACCAGGAAGAGAAAAGAGTTTGTTGAAAGGTTAGCCAGCCTTTGCCACCCTTCCAAACTAACACGTGGCAAGCCTTTATTGTAAGGGGCCAAATTATAAAGTAAAATTTATTTATTTGTTTACTTATTTTTTAAGGTATGGTCTCACTCTAGCCCAGGCTGACCTAGAATTCACTGTGTAGCCTTGGGGTAGCCTCAGACTCACCAGCGATCCTCCCACCTCTGCCTCTGGAGTGCTGGGCTGAGGGGCGTGCGCCCCCACACCCGGCTGAACTGATTCTTGGATATGGAAAAGTGTTCACTATTCAGACATGAAGGGTTACTGTTTCTTACCTACAGCCTAGTCTGTGGTATGTTCGTTTTGGTTGTAAATTGTGGTTGTGAATAATGGGCTTGATACAATGTTAGTGTGCCAGTGATGAGAAGTCTGGTACTGTGAGCAGTGGCCACACACACTTACCTTCTAGGAGTGTCGAAGCTATTGCAGAATTTTACGTAGAGAAGTAACGTTTGTAACGTGCTTTCTTTGACTTCACACCAGCTTTAAACAGGTGCCTGCATGTGCATCTCTTTGGCTGAAGTTTGGCGACCTCTGGTGTTGTGTTCAGCAAGTACATGTGAAAAGCAGCTCTCAGAAATTTAGTCAGAGGCTTCCTTTGGCTTTGATTGATTTCCTTCACGATGATAATTATCATAATTCCTGATATATTTGTGTGTATGCATGCATGTTACTAATGGAATGAAAATGTATGACTCCAGAAATTTTCTCCCTGCTGACGTAACAGTGGGCACCCGTCCTTGCTTTGCCCACCATGAGGAGCTGTGCAGTCTGGAACTGTAAGCTGAAGTAAACTCTTCCTCTAGCAAAGAGGAGTTGGCCAATTCACTCATTTTATACAAAACAGTATGGTGATTCCTCAAAGATAAAAATAGAACTACCATGTAAACCAGCTATTCATTATTGGATAAATATCCAAAGAATGTGTAATTACTACCAGAGCAATAACATGCATTTCCAGATTTCTTGTAGCACTACTCATAATAGCCAAGATAAGGAGCCAGGCGAAGTCCTCACCATGTGGATCTTTAATTTGCTGCAGTCTGTCGTCAGGTGACATACCACTTCATATGCAGCCTGATGACAGCTTACTTTATTCCCTTCCTGACCTTTACAAAATAATCGTCATACATTTTACAAACCTGGGAAACAAAACTGAACATTTTTAGGGCTGGAGACATGGCTTAGCGGCTAAGGCGCTTGTCTGCGAAGCCTAAGGCCCCATGTTCTCCTCTCCAGATCCCATGTAAGCCAGACGTACAAGGTGACGCAAGTGTGCAAGGTCGCACGTGCACACAGGATAGCACACGAGTGGGCATATGTGTTTGGCATTCTATTGCAGGGACCTGAGGCATGCCGATTCATTTTCTTGCTCATTTAAAAAAAAAAAAACTCAACAGTTTTTAAGAAGTAGAAAATGCACCTAGAACCAGTACATGGGGGAGGGGAGAACCATTCAATCACAAAACTACAGAAATCCAAGGTGAAAGAATTAGCATGTAAAGTACTTTAAATTAGCTATTATAATAGAGAAATAGAAAATAGAAAACTGGTGGAAGTTCTATGGTTGAAAAATATTGTGTGCAAAATTAAAAGTTGACTTGGAGGTTGGAGAGATGGCTTAGCTGTTAAGGCACTTGCTTGTAAAGCCAAAGACCCAGGTTTGATTCCCCAGGACTCACATAAGCCAGATGCACAAGGTGGCACACGCGTCTGGAGTTGGTTTGCAGTGGCTGGAGGCCCTGGTGTGCCAATTCTCTCTCCCTCCCCCCTCAAATAATAAAAATTTTTTTAAGTTGACTTAGGGGGAATAAGCAGACTAAGAAACCATAGAAGAAATCACTGAATAAAAACTGGCAACATGAACTATCAGAACTGGGACTGGGGAGACGGCTCAGTCGGTCAAGGGCTTATCATGTGTCGTGGTTACCTTTGCGTTGCTGGGATAAAGCGCCGACCGAAAGCAGCTGAAGGGAGGAAAGTCTTTTGTCTTACAGTCTCGGGGAAGCTTCATGATAGCCGAGGCGGACAGCACCTCTGCCGCCACGGGTGCACACCAGCAGCAGGAGAGTGCGCCATGCTCTAGCACGGGGCGGCCGCGGCCGCGGCTGCTGTAATACCCCTGTCTCCTCCCAGCAGCACCTCCCAGACTGCAGTCAGCTAGGGACCACGCATTCAGAACACATGAGTTTATGGGGACCGTCTGGTTCAAAGCACCACACCGTGCGTGCCTGAGAACCTGAGTTCGGATTGCAGAGCCCATGTAAATGTCAGGCATGGCCGTGTGTGCCTGGAATTCCAGTACTTGGGAGGAGAACTCGATGTTTCTAAAGTGCATACGGTATATGTAGAATCTAAATTGCCTAAACATTTTCACAGCTACTGAAATTACAAACAAAATTGTCCCCCCCTCCAACTAAATGTCATATTTAGCTTTGATGTCACCGACTAAAATCCATGTGCTTCAGGAGAGATTTAAATGGTCCTAATCCTGCCTCTTAACTGTTTTTGCCTCTGAAAAGATTCTCCTTCTGGGTCCCAGTTTTTCTCTTTCTGGGTCCCAGTTTTTCTCAGATCTAAATATTTTTAACCAAATCGGTCTGTGCCTGTCTTTATACGTAAGGTTTTGTTTATGATCGTTTTGTGCTACAGCAGCAGGGCTGAACAGTGGCAGACTATGGTTCATAAGCCTAGATTATTTACTCTTTGATCCTTTCCAGAACCCCCCCAAAAAAAAAACACAACTGTGGTGGTTTGATTCAGTTGTCCCCCATAAACTTAGGTGTTCTGAAGGCTAGCAGTCTTTGCAAGCAAGTGCTTCTTAACCATTGAGCTGCGTCCCCAGAGTGCTGGTTATTTGTTGTTGTTGTTGTTGTCGTCGTCGTCGTCGTCGTCGTCGTCGTTGTTTCTTGGCACGTGTGTGTGCATGATGTGTGCACTTTTGTGAACAGATGCACACCCTTTGTGTGCGTGCGTGTGTGGAGGCCATAGGAGAATGTCGTGTGTCTGACTCCATTGCTCATCCCCGTCCTTCCTCTAGAGGGAGTCTGTCACAGATCCTGGAGCTGCTGTGCTCGGCCGGGCTGGCTGAGCTGAGCGCCCCAGCTCTCTGCTTTCCGCTCCCCACAGGCCTGGGGTCACAGACGTGTGGTTATGCCCAGCTGTCTGCATGGGTGCTAGGGAATTAAACTAAGGGCCGGTGAGGCCCGCGTAGGTCCTTACGCATGCACGGCGAGCGTTCTTACCCCTGGATCTCCCCGCCTCTCTCCAGCGTTTCCTCAGTCAGGACACTTAACTAACGTAATACGGATATTTAGCAGAATGTGACTTTTTTCTAAAGAATATCTTTTGAACAACTAGTTTAAATGTCAGAGAAGTTCTGAAAGTATAAAAGGAATCCAGAGAACTAGAACCATCCAAAATATTTGGAACATCTCAATAAACTTGTTTCTCGCTAAGGTTATAAAAATAAGAAGTATATGGTGTCTCTCTTGAAAATGCTCATTTTCATTTACCTTGTTTCTTCCTTGAGCTTGCCTTATGCAGCCAGGTCCATATTCTGTCCTTTGTCCAGGGCCCGGTACAGCTGTAGAGACCATGCATGCTCAGTCATGTTTCGTTACGCTTTTTTTCCCCAGTCAATATAGGAGTTCATTGTTACAGGACATCTCTTATTCTTTAAATCAGCATATAGTCCCTCTTGTGCAGGGAGTGCACACTAAACATTCAGTAATTGAGTGAAAGTAATGATGAAAGTACTTGAATAAGCTGACTAACATTTGTAATTCAACCTGTAACTGTACCATGTTAAAGGAATCAGAGATATGCCTTTTTAAAATTTATTTTTTTATTGACAACTTCCATAATTGTAGACAATATCCCATGGTAATCCCCCCCCACACTTTCCCCTTTCTCCATCATATCCCCTCCACCTCAATCAGTCTCTCTTTTATTTTGGTGTCATGATCTTTTCCTCCTATTATAATGGTCTTGTTTGTGTAGGTAGTGCCAGGCACTGTGAGGTCATGAATATCCAGGCCATTTTGTGTCTGGAAGAGCATGCTGTAAGTAGCCCTACCCTTCTTTGGCTCTTACATTCTTTCCACCACCTCTTCTGCATTGGACCCTGAGCCTTGGAAGATGTGATAGAGATGTTTCACTGCTGAGAACTCCTCTGTCACTTCTTCTCAGCACCATGGTGTCTTCTGAGTCATGCCAAGGTCACCGCCTTCTGAAAAGGGAAGCTTCTCTAACCAGAAGTGAAAGTAGCATTAATATAAGGGTATGAACATTAAGAGAAGTGCTTACTTGAGCAGTTCGGTGAGCATGCTATATGTATTTAGCCAGACACCAGCAGGCATTACACTCCTAGGGCTCATGACTGCCCCCTGTTGTAGGCTTTCAGTATCAGGGATGTATTCCCTCCCATGGAGCAGGCCTCCAGTCCAATTAGTGGGCGGTTGGTTTCCCCCATGACAGACATGCCACTATTGCTCCGATTGGCTCATTTGGCCTGGCTGGCCAAATTTAAGGCTTGCAGTGTCCACTGTTGAGTATCTTCACTGGTGATTTTTCTCTCTCCCATTGAACTACATGTAGCGTAGCTTTTTCTAGCGTTCTTTCAGCTGGTTTACATGGAAGAAGTTTTCAGCTCAGCTCCAGCAGGACTTCTCAGTGACCTTGTAGCCCAAGTATATGGAGTCTTCAGCAATAGGGAATCTCACTTTGGGGGGAAGTTGCCTAAAAGTAGCCCACATACTAGATGCCGGACTAGTATAAGACTATAAGACTCACTAGAATATTACTTTCCATGTTTTTAGAGCTACAAGGCCATGTTGAGATAAGATTGGAAAGGGGAGCCAGAGGCTTACTCAAACGTTTTTTTGTAAATAGTTTTTATGACCTAAATTAGTATCATCATCATAGAGATCAGATTTTAAAACTTTCACAAAATCTGTTCTATTTTCTGATATATATATTTTTTTAAACTTTGAATTCCCCTTTTCAGTAAAAAAAAAAAAAAAAAAAAAAAGCATTAAAAATAAAGACTGTGTCAAAGTGTATAGAAAAATTTGGTAATAGTTTTTCTTTTTTTTTTTCTTTAGGTCCTGGGAACACCAACAAGGGAGCAAATTAGAGAAATGAACCCAAACTACACAGAATTCAAATTCCCTCAAATTAAGGCACATCCTTGGACAAAGGTGAGTCAAAATGAGTTTTTAAGAACACATACCAACTAATAGTCAACTCAAACTTGAGTTTCTTGTTCTGTTTTGAGACCAGATACCTGCCTGAGTACAAAAGTGTATAACAGTTCTGCATATAAAGATAATTGAGTAGTTGTATTTCATTGTTTCATTTACCGTATAGTTTTATTCCCATTGATTCCCTGTTGGCAATTTCTAGTCTGGGCTTTCATTTGCAAGGTAAGAACAAAGTACTTATATTAACATTTGTAATCCAACCTGAGGCTGTACCATATTAAAGGAATCAGAGATACCCTTTTTTAAAAATTTTTTTTAATTGACAACTTCCATAATTATAGACAGTATCCCATGGTAATTCCCTCCCTCCCCCCACTTTCCCCTTTGAAACTCCACTCTCCATCAAGATATTCTGTATAAAGTTTGACAACCTAAAATTTAGTACTTAATTTATTAAAGTTGAGGTGCATAGCTTAATATTACATTCTAAATAATAACATTTTCTTGAGTCTTTTAAACTGTTAAAACAGACCTTATTATAGATGTTGTATGTTTTTCTTATTTACTGTTCTGGTGATAATTTATGAATGGTATTAAAAGAGCAGATATAATTTGGCTGAATGTGTACACCTTGAAAATAGAACTAGTATGTTTAGGATGCCACTAGTCATTGGAAAAGCTTAATCAAGTTTTTGTTACCTCAGTTTGATATATGAAATTAAGAGTGCAAAAAAAAAAAAAAAAGCCCACAACAGACTATTTTAGCATTTAAAGATAGGGAATATATTGTTTCTCACTTTAGAGATTCAGATACTCTAGCTAAAAATATCGAGTGAGTTATTGTGGTGGTATGATTCAGGTATCCCCCATAAACTTAGGTGTTCTGAATGCTAGGTTCCCAGCTGATGGAGATTTGGGAATTAACACCTCCTGGAGGCGGTGTATTGTTGGAGGCGGCCTTATGGTTGTTATAGCCAGTGTCCCCTTGCCAGTGTTTGGCACACTGTCCTGTTGCTTTGTCCACCTTATGTTGGCCAGGGGTTGATGTCCACCCTCTGCTCATGCCATTGTTTTCCCCTGCCATTGTGGAACTTCTCCCTCGAGCCTATAAGCCAAAATAAACCTCTTTTTCCCAGAAGGTGCTCTTGTTTGGGTGATTTCTACCAGCAATGTGAACCTGACTGCCATAGTAAAGTGGTACCAGGAGTGGGGTTGCTGCTAGCCACCTTACTGTATGGCTTTGGCCTTTTGGGGCTGATTTTTAAGAGGAATGTGAAAGGATTTGAAACCTTGGCCTAAGAGACACCTTGCAGTGCTTTATATCTTCATGGACTATTCTGGTCAGAGTTGAAACCCTGAATGCAATAAGAACTATGGACTGTAAGGTTTGGCGTATGAGGGTGAGAAAGAGCTTTGCCTGGACTGGGCTAGCAGTTTGTATGGGAAGCTTGCTGTTATGTCTATGAGTCCTGAGAAGTTGTGTAGGGTTCCTTTGTGTAGAATTGAACTGATGTGTGAGCAGAGGGATATGGCACAGAAAGAAAAATCATTGGGTAAACTGCTGCCCATTCAGGTGCAATTGAGAGATTACAACCTTTGAGACTGGGCTAGCTGACCTACACTGGGGCAACAGGAAGAATGTAGACTCTTTTGGAGGGGCCTGAGTGCTCAAGAAGTGTCCTGTTCGAAGGCTGCTTTATTCCCCCCCCCCCCATTAACAAATTGGCATCTTGCCTGGTATTGTGGAGTATAAGAAATGCAGGAAAGAGAGGATCACTGAGTTTGCAACACAGTCTTGTGTTTTGGAAATGGCCATGGGCAGTGTGGAGCAGGTTTGCTGGGTGCCTGCATGGAGACCCCATGGGGCCATGAGGATGAACAGTGGATTGCAGTGGAGACCCAGTGGAGATGGCAGGACCACAAGATGGCTGCCAAGGAGAGCTGCCGGCCCCGATGAAGTTTTCCAGGATTGTGAGTAGCCTAGCTGGAGGGGCGGAAATGGAATTCCAGAGACTTATTGCTGGTTAGAATTATCAAACTTGGAGATTTGTCGCTAGCTAGAGTTGTTGGACTTGAAGCTACAGAGTTTGGTGTTTGCCCTGGTTGTTTTAAATCTTGTATTGGTTGAATATTTCTTTGCTGTGCCCAATGCCATCTTTTGCAGTGTGAATGTTTATTCTTTGCCATTATGGGATTTTTTTGAGGTTTTTTTTTTTTTTTTTTTTTTGGTATTATGGCTCAGTTAAAAGATCTTGGACTGTGGGGATGTATAAACATCATTGGAATTGATAAAAACTATAGGGACTTTTAAAGTTAGAGAAATACATTGCATTTTACATCATGTATGGTTATCAGTTTATGGGGGACAGGGGCAGAATGTGGTGGTTTGACTCAGGTGTCCCCCATAAACTTAGGTGTTCTGAATGCTAGGTTCCCAGCTGATGGAGATTTGGGAATTAATGTCTCCTGAAGGGAGTGTATTGCTGGGGCAGGCTTATGGATGTTATAGCCAGTTTCCCCTTGCCAGTGTTTGGCACACTGTCCTGTTGCTTTGTCCACCTTATGTTGGCCAGGGGGTGATGTCCACCCTCTGCTCATGCCATCGTTTTCCCCTGCCATCGTGGAGCTTCCCCTGGAGCCTGTAAGCCAAAATAAATCTCTTTTTCCCACGAGCTGCTCTTGGTTGGGTGATTTCTACCAGCAATGCAGACATGACTGCAACAGTTATGTATGGCTACATAGGTTGCTTGTTTGTGTGTGCGCATGTATGTGTTAATGCTGAATCTTTTAGACCCATGGCCATATGCCATGCACCATTCATTAGTATCTCATATTTTTGTGGATCAGAAATTGTCAGCTTTTTAATTTGTATTTCAGATAGAGACTTTGGTATTTAAAAGTGTCCACATAACATTTTGTTTCAGGCATTGATAATGTTTGGTTCTTTGTGTCAGTTATGAAACTTTTTTAGTAGGAGGTGAAGTGATTTTAGGCTGTAGATAAACAAGTCACACTCCTTGAAGACAAAGATTGACTGCTTCCACCTTCATCCTCTCTCCTTCTCCCTTTATTCTCAGTTGTGTTATGATTGCATTTACTTCATTTTTTAAATTTTTATTTATTTATTTGAGAGAGAGAAAGAGAAAGAAAGAAAGGAAGGAAAGAAGGAAGGAAGGGAGGGAGGGCATGCCAGAGCCTCTAGACACTGCAAACGCACTCCAGATGCATGTGCCATCTTGTGCATCTGCCTTGTGTGGGTCCTAGGGAATTGAACCTGGGTCTTTTGACTTTGCAAGCAAGCGCCTAAACTGCTAAGCCATCCCTCAAGCCCTACTTTACTGTCCTTAATGTTCTCACAATTGCATTACTTCTTTTTGGAAAATATTAATTTCTAATTATTTCCTTCCTATTTGAAAACAAAAATATCAGTTGTATTTTGGTGCTAGAAATACAGATTTTATTGGCCAAGAGACTGAGATAGTGCCCTTTACATTTTTTAAATTTATGATAAATACTAAATAATATTTGATAAAGTATTGCTGTAAATATTTTGTTTATTTGTTTATTTATTTATTTACAAGCAGAGAGAGAGAATGGGCACACCAGGGCCTCTAGCCACTGCAAACGTACTCCAGATGCATGTGCCACTTTGCATCTAGCTTTACCATGGATACTGGGGAATCAAACCCAGGTTGTTTGTAGGCATGTGCCTTAACTGCTGAGTCATCTCTCCAGCCCTGATAAAATATTTTTTGATCTTTGTACTTCAACTTTATTTTGAATCTGAGTGAGATAATATTTAGGGGTTTTCACCTGATTTTAAACCTAGAGTATCCCAGTTGATGTATTTGAATCTGGGGCTGAGTTACAGTTTGAATTCATTATAATTATTCCAAGTTAACAGTGATTACAAGTGATCCATAGGAGGGAAAACAAAACAACATAGAAAATTCTGGGTATTAAATAAATACAAACAAATATTCCAAAATACTAACAAACTTAAGTAAGAAAACTTTATTTTCTTTGTTCTGCCAATCCATGTTTCCATATAATCATGTTTATGAAGTAAAGAAGAAAGAAAGGGAAATTTTTCTTTGGTAAAGTCAAGCGTTACACACACACACCCTCAGTGTGGAGTTGACAAAGGTGATGTTGAAACTGAGGTCATAGAGTTCTGTCTAAGAACTGCCGTATTTATTTATTGTAATCAGTATTACCACCAGCATTAGCATGTGCCACTTTCTGCATTTTCCCCTGGGTTTGTCTTTCTGTAAGAATATTAGCCACAGCGAAAGGTGGAAAATGGTAGGTTATAATTAAAGTATAGCCAACAGAAAGCGCTCATGGTGAATTTGTATGCTACAAGCTTTCCCGTGCCTACTTGGATTGCTCAAGTTTCTGTAATAAACTTCATCCTTTTCAAACTCGAATAGCATATATGAAGGCCTTTTACTTAGATCTCCATTTCTAAGCCATGTATGGTAATAACGGCTCAGTTCTCCTATGTTTGCTAAAAATTATTGTGAGCCTTTATTTCATATAGTGTTCTTTGATAATTTGGGTTTCCTTTATAAAATGCATCACATAATAAGTAGATTTGTGTTTTTTCCCTATTAGTACACACAACTCGGTGGTGCACACAAATCCTATGGTTTCATTGTGTCAGCTAGATGATCAAACTTTGCTTGTTTTTATTTTTTTTAAAAAAGATTATTGGGCTAGAGAGATGGCTCAGCGGTTAAAGGACTTTTTTTTTTTGCAGGTTAAGCCTGCAAAGCTTAACGACCCAGGTCGATTCCCCAGGACCCATGTAAAGCTTAACGACCCAGGTCGATTCCCCAGGACCCATGTAAAGCTTAACGACCCAGGTCGATTCCCCAGGACCCATGTAAAGCTTAACGACCCAGGTCGATTCCCCAGGACCCATGTAAAGCCAGATGCACAAAGTGGCACATGCGTCTAGAGTTCATTTGCAGCAGTTGGAGGACCTGGCATGCCCATTCTGTTTGTCTGTCTGTGTCTCTTCTGTCTCTCTCTGCTTGTAAATAAATAAGTAAAATTTTAAAAATAGATTATCAAAATTAAACATTCAGAATTCAAAAGAAAGTTAGCATTCAAGGCTCTGTATAGCCTGTCTTCATTATCATAGTTTGCAGCAACTTGAGAAATACTGCCGTAAGCCGGGTAGCCAGTAGAATCATTTTTTAAAAAATACATAATGTGCCGGGTGTGATGGTGCACACCTTTAATCCCCGCACTCGGGAGACAGAGGTAGAAAGATCGCCATGAGTTCGAGGCTACCCTGAGACTACATAGTGAATTCCAGGTTAGTGTGGGCTAGAGTGAAACCCTGCCTGGGGTGGGGGGGGGATATAATAATGCTCTTCTCTAACAAAGTAGAGGAGTTTCTTGCCCTTGGGATATAGCAAATGGAAGTTAGGAAGCAAGAAATGCGCCTCTATTGTACATCTTCCATTAGAACCCACTTGTGTCCCGTTTCCTGAGACTAGGGGAAGTGAGCCCTGGCTTCCTGGCTGCAGTCTTATCTTAGGTATTCAGCACATATCACATATGTAATAATGAAATTCTAGTCATGGAATCCTGTTTCATAGGCCTCATCCTTCTTTTTTTTAAAGACAGGGTCTCACTCTAGCCCAGACCTCACTCTACAGTCCAGACTGGCCTCACACTCACAAAGATCCTCCTACTCAGCCTCGCATGTGCTGGGATTTAAAGCATGTGACACTACGTCTGACTTTTTTTTTTCCTGTACTTTTTAAAATCAGCACTGCCATTAACGTTAGTCTGTACCATTTCCGCAGGGCATGTAGCCTGTTTTCTCAAAAGTGAGCAGGGTGGGCAGGAGTAAAAGATGAAGAGACTACAACGTCTTCCTTGGAAGGATACAGAAAGAGAGGAAATCAAAAATACGGCAGTGATCTCAGTGTGCTGCATGGTAGGAATCCTGAGTGAAGTTGCCCATGACTACTAGAAAATAGCCAAGTTGCCAAGCGTGGTGGCACATGCCATTAGTCCCAGCGCTCGGGAGGCAGAGGTAGGAGGGTCGCTGTGAGTGTGAGGCCACCCTGAGACTACAGAGTGAGTTCCAGGTCAGCCTGGGCTACAGCGAGACCCTACCTCAGGGGAGGAAAAAAAAACCAGCCACAAGTCAATACCCAGGTTAACCAATATAACTTAATTCATTAATAATGCATCTGTGTACCTAGGAAAGGGAATAGGGACCTGGTAGAGATGAAAGGACAAAGCATTGCTGTTTGCTTTATACTTCAAAGAAGAAAAACCAGACCGAAAGTAAAATGGAATAATTGAGAAGTGGATGGAGAATTACATAGAGATTGGTTGAGGGAAGAAAGAAAACTAAATTGTATTTAGTAGTACATGGAGATGTGGTTAAGTGACGGGTCATTAAGATGCAGTAGCATTGTAGTTTAAACACTGCTTCTTCTCAACACTTTTCTTTTGTGAGAATGATGGTCTGCTGTGTCTTTCCTTCTGGTTCCCTTGAAAATATAGCTATAATGCTTCTGAACGATTCTCTTATTTTAGTTATAAGTTTTCCACCTCTGGTGTACTTCTGGTGTTGACCTTATTTTTGTCTCTGCTGCCCTGGCCTTGGGTGGTGTTGTAGTTGGCTCCACACTGCTGGGATGAACCTCCAAGCCAGACACAGCTTCTGAGAGTTGTGGCAGTGAGCTCCAGCTTACAGTCCCAGGGGAAGTTCCATAATGGTGGAAGAAGCTGCCCCCTGCGGAATCCACACACATGGGCAGCACACAGCAGGGAAACCCCAGGCAGAGCTCAAGCACTCCGCACACCCTTAGGCTGGAATCCAGTACCACCATTGAGCTGAACCCCAGCATCTGCCCACAGTGACACCTCCTTCAGCCAGTTACAGGTGTTAATAAAACATATGAATCTGTTGGGGGACATAAATTCAAACTGCCACATTCCTCCCCTGGCCCCTAATAGACTCATGACCATCTCAAACTGCAAGTTGTATTCAGTCCAACTCTGTAAGTCCCTTAGTGTTTACCAGCTTGAGTTCCAAAGTCCCAAGTCTCAGCTGAGATTTAAGACTGTCTCTTAACTGCAAGTTCTATAAAATCAAAATGCAGTACGTACAGTAACAAGGATAATAGTGTGTATTGATTTACGCTTGTCTCGCATAATTGTTACCTGCTTGTTCCTTCACACTCAGAAGGGTCCCAGTTTGGATGACAGATTATTTGGTCACTCTGTTCTTTCTACCTAACCTTCCCTGAGGCATCTCATTGCTTGAACTGTGTCTTTTTCCCAAGTTTTCTGCCTTTCTCTGTCCTTAAATGCATATTGTTAGGCAGTGAATGTAAAGTTTAGTGTATAATTTAGGTAGATTAGGGATTTCTAATAAAATCACATTATAGTAGTCGTAGAAGGGCCCCTCCCTGCCAGTTCTGAATAGCTGATTCTGCTACCTTTTTGCTTAAATTTGTCAGACAACTATTGTTCCTCCTTCCTCATGGTAAGTAATTCTGTGATGCAAGATAAGTAATGGCATCATCTATCAGTGTGGTGGAAGTCACTAGTGAGTAAACTGCATTGTGGAAGGAAATTGAGTAGAATTGCAATAGTCCTAATCTCTTACACACATGCACCACTTTTTTTTTTTTTTTTTTTTTACATAGGTTATAGTCTTGTATCCCCTCACCCCAGGGTCCCATTTCCCTGAGGTCCCTCCTCAGTAGGGTTAGTGGTGTTCACTGTGGGGTAATTGGGGCCTCTGTCACTCTGGGGGGGCTGCTGTGCCTCAGGATATTTCGACCTGCTCCCTATTCCTCAACAATCCCTGAGCTGTGGTGAGGTTTACCAGTCTGCTTCAGTGTTGAATTCTCTGCAGCCTCTATATTTCTGTTAGGATGTGTTTCAGTTCACCATAGCATTTGTTGCTGTTTTCCTGGAGGTGGTTATCAGACCAGCATTGGTAACAATGCTCAAGTCATGGCTTCCTCTGCATCTTCTCTTGGAACCCACTAAATGGTAGAGGTGGCGCATCTTGTGGTGAGCAGTCGGCTATATTGTCTTGATCTATTGATAGATCTTGGTTCTGCCCAGTATTCTCTGCTATCTGTAAAATAAAAAATAAAAATAATGATTCTCCGACCAAGAGTGAGAGCAGCTTTAATGGAGGAGATATGCATAGAAATTTGAGAGACAGTTTGATGAGGCAGGATATCCATCCAACTTGTCCAGAGAACAGTGGGGGCTTCTTGCTGGGGATTTTGAGTTTCCTGACTGTGGGGTGCCACCTTGGTTCCCAGTGCCAGTTAGGAGTTCTCTTCCTCTGAGCAGGCCTCATGTCCAGTCGGAGGGCAGTTGGTTACCCACAAAGGCCGTGCCCACCTTGCACAAGTACTGCTTGTTTGGCTGGTACGTTGCCTAGCTTGCAGGGTCTCCCGCTTCCTCGTGCTTTGGGTGATCATCATCACATGGTAGCTCCCATAGCACTTTCCAGAGCCATGACAGTTTGCCAGGAGGGAACTGGCTCTCCTCTCAGTTCCCACACGGTCTCTTGGTGTCCTGAGCTGGCAGCCTGTGGAGTCTTTAGCAATAGGGTGTTGCCATTTAGCTCTGTTGAGAACTTCATGGATCCTCCTGGCCAATTGCTCGCTGTGGGGGATAATCCAGTTCTTGTCCTGACTTTTAGACTCCTCTTCACCTGGTCCATTTTAGAGCCTCGTATGAGAGAAAACGTATGTATGGTGTTCGTCTTTCTTAGTCTCTTCACTTATGATGATATTTTCCAAGTCCACCCATTTTCCTGAAAATTTCATTATTTCCTTTTTCCTTGCTGCTGAGTTGAATTCCATTGTGTACATATTGTGTACAAATACAAATATGTACCACATCTTCATTTTCCATTCATCAGTTGGTGGACATCTGGGTTGATTCCAATTCCTAGCTATTGTGAATAGAGCAGCAATAAACATGGTTGAGCAAGTATGTCTGAAGGAGAGAGTGGAATCTTTAGGGTAAGTGCCCAGGAGTAGAATAGTTGGTCAGATCTTTTTCAGGAGTCACCATAGTGATTTCCACAGTGGTTGTACAAGTTTGCACTCCCACCAGCAGTGGATAAGGGTTGCTGTTTCCCCACAGCCTCACCAACATTTTTTTTTAAGAGCTGCCAAGGTGCCCACCTGCCCTGATCCTTGGCCCAGACCTGCTCTGCAAAGAGCAGCTATTCTTTTTTTAAATTTATTTGAGAGAGAGAAAGAATGGGCATGCCAGGACCTCTGGTCACTGCAAACGAACTCCAGACGCATGCACCACCTTATGTATTTGGCTTCTATGGGTCCTGGGGAATCGAACCAGGGTTCCTTTGGCTTTGCAGACAAGTGCCTTAACCACTAAGCCATCCCTCTAGCCCTGTTATTTGATTTTTTGATGATTGCCATCATGACTAGAGTAAGATGGAATCTCAAAAGTTGTTTTAATTTGCATTTCCCTGTTGAACTAAGGATGTTAAATATTTCTTTCAGTGAGTAATGTCCATTTGTATTTCTTTCTTTGAGAATATTCTGTTCAGTTCTCTGCCCCATTGGAGTGGGTTGTTTGATTTCTTTTATTGCTTAGTTTTTGTTTGTTTGTTTTATTTTGTTTTAGTTCTTTGGAGAGTCTAGATATTAGGACTCTGTCGGAGGTTTGGCTGGCAAAGATTTCCTCCCATTCTGTGGGTTGTCTGTTGGCTCTGTTTATGGTACGCTTGTCTGTACAAAAGTTTTTTAGTTTCATGAGATCTCATTGGTTGAGTGTTTGTTTCATTTCCTGAGCTGCTGGGGTCCTGTCTTTCCCCACTCCTATATCTTGGAGAGCTCCCACCCCCACCCCCCACTAGTCATTTTAGAGTTTCAGGTCTTATATTGAGGCCCTTAGTTCAATTTGGAGTTGATTTTTGTGCAGGCTGAGAGGAGTGTATGTCAGGGCCTCTTGGCGGCTGTAAATAAACTCCAGGTGCATGTGTCACTTTGTCCATCTAGCTTTACCTGGGCACTGGCAAATTGGACCACGGCTGGCCAGGTTTGCAAGGAACCACCTTTATCACTGAGCCATCTCCCTAGCCCTCTTCTCCTTTCCTAATACTCATTCTTCTATGTGAGTAGACACGTTCATTTTCTTACTTATCCAGGCTATGCATTATCCTTTCCTTTCTGAAAGCCATACACATTAAAACCCAGCCGCTAAGGCCAGGGATGTGGCTCTGTAGCAGAGCACTTGTGTAGATGTACAAGGCTCTGGGTTTGATTTACACTCACACACCACACACACACCACCACCACCACCCAGCTCCTCGAGACTAATACGCATGTGAGAGGAATAATGTAAAAATGAAGAAGAAGAAGAACACAATATAGATTGCTTGTGGGGCAGAGGGTGGGTTCAGGATAAGTTGAAGGTGGAGCCTGTTTTTAATTTGGATCCTGTGTGTTCTTTATCACCAGTGTTGTGATAAAATGATACAGAGGATGCAAAAGAAGTTGATGAAGAGCATAAATTGATCAAGTACTAAATAGTGTAAATTGTGTATTATGAGTGTTTGAAGGTGAGTTCATGTCCAATGGGTGTCCTAAGACTGACCTTTAGTGAAGGTAGTGGAGGATGTCTCCCGAAAGATGTTAAAGAAGATGGGGCCTAGAGAGAGGTAGGGTTTGTTTAGGTGTAGAAAAGGTTAGGAATTGTAGCCTGGGTGAATATTGTAAGACAGAAAGATGTGATAAAAAGGAAATTTTAATGTGTTGTTAGGAAGGCCTGCTTGATTGCAATAACTATTTTGTGAACAGTTATATTGGGTAAGTAGTCATCTGTAAATCGTACTTTTGGGTAGCCTTGTAGTATTGATTCATCAGTAAATTATGTTAGAAGGAGAGAGCACATCATATAGGTAAATGGTAATATCTCCACACGTACCTTTTCTTATACGTCACAGAGCTCAGAAAAACTCACTAGCACAGCTGAAGTTGGTTGAATGCTGGGCGCTCACCCTGTCACAACTGAGGGTTTTGTTTTCTTGTGCTCAGCCTTCTTTACCTGACCTGCAGTGATTAGAAAAGTGAATCTGTGTAGTTTGTGCATTTTTGCTATTAGATGCTGTCTTGAAGCACAAGCAAATATACTTGGCTTGTGGATTCTCTGGAAATTGGTTTTCAGTAGCTGCTGAGAATCATTTTTTATAATATTAAAGTAAGTTGAAATACCTTACATGTCAATGCATCATAAGATCAATGTATAAAAGCATGCAAAACATCACCAAAGAGTGTTTTCGAAAACAATCTAACAATTACTAAATTGTATATCAATAAGAGTATTTCGGCCAACTTGATGTCTTAATTAATGAGTGAAGGCATCTATTCAACAGGCCCATGATGCTCTCTTCACTCCTTTACTTAGGTTTGCAAATGCAAATAATTTTGGATGAATAATAGAGTACTTGAGAGCCAGTATTAGAGTTGCTCTTTAGGGGTATTTATGACTTACCAATTTTTAAACGTGAGGGTTTTTTATGTTTTATATATAACCAGAAAGTGGTGTCAGTTTCACAAACATAATGAAAATTAGTGAAAAGTAGTGTTTGGAACAATCACAGCACTTGTTCTACGTTCTGTTCAACCAGTTACCATGGTCCATAGTCACTAACAGAGTGGGCATTTGATACTGCTTTTGTTGGCTGCATGCTACAGTTGGGTTGGTGAGAAATAGCTTTAACCAGAGACCTTGATACAGTGCTTGTGATTGTTCTTGAGATTCAGTCAGCAGTTAGCTCCAGCTTGAGCTTTGATTGTCTGCTCTTCAATGGATAGGGGGAAATTGCCTCTGTCATTTTTGAGTTATCCAAGTGCAAATTTATTTTGAATAATTCTTCATTTAAGGATTTGTTTGCATTTATTCAATACCACAGAGACTTGCTTTTTGAAAAAAAAAATGAATTTTTATGTTAATTTTTTTCTATGGACTAGGATTTGTGATGAGTGTCTTTATTTCAAATTAAGCCAATGTGTTGCTGCATAGGTGAGGTAGTATTTGAATCACTTCAAAAAGTTCATGTCAGTGTTTTGGTTCTTTTGATTTTTTTTTTCCTTTTTCTCTTTTTCTTTTCTTTTTTTTTTTTTTTTGCTTGTTTTTTTTTTGTTTGTTTCTTGTTTTGTTTTGTTTTGTTTTATTACTTTTGTTTTTAGTTTTTAAAGGGGTGTACGTGGCCTTGCTGCATCCTTGGCTGGCCATATTTAGTCTGCGCACTAATTGTTAGTTGGCCCAGTTTAATCTTACTTTGTGCTGTCAGTTCTTTTAGTATGGTTTTCTACTTTTGTCCACCTGGTTGTGTTTTAAGATTTTTATTCTGATGGGCTGGATTTTAATCCATGTACTAAATTTTAGTCTGCAGACTAAAAGTAATCCGCGGATTATTTATTTTTGCAAAACATTTAATTCCCCCACTGGAAACTATCTTAAAAGAATGTTACATTCTCTTAGATTAGCCAAGGGAGTTCACAGCTACTGGTGAGTTCTGCCATTTTTTGGTTCTCAATACCTAGACATAATAGACCCCTGCTACCTCCCTTGCATAATTGCCTCCGTTGTGCCTAGGTGTTGGTGTACATTACAATGCATGCCACCTGTAACTGTGACTGTCCCTTAATTGTTTTGTTTACTGTATAAATTTTTGTTTAGCTTTTGGTGGGTGAATTGGGCATATTTACAGATAGAACTATGTTGAGTTTGTAGTGCTCAAAGATGTAGGATTTTTTCAGTGATTTTTTTTTCCCTTTTGGAAAGAATGTTCTATATTAATATTCAATGGGTGCAGGGGTGTGAGGGGGCAAAGCCCGCAGTAGAAAAAAACTAAGTTTATACCCGCACTCCCGAGGTGACATGTCAGTTTCCTGAACCATCTTAAGATTATGAGAATGTCAGTAAATAAATATCTTAGCAGGGAAGTCAATCCAAAAAATAAAAAAAAGAGAGAATAATCCGCGGTGGCCTGATTCTTCTTATCTCACACAAATTACAAATATCTGGCTTGAAATTTGTAATATAAATTTAATGAATTTGATACTTTTTCTCATCATTAATAATTTAGCAAAAAAAATGTTTATACTGTGTAACTGGGACAAATTAATTGTGAAAAATTAGCATATTGGGAACTTACATCTTTAAAAGCAGGCCAATATGCCCCTCCCAGCCACGTCTGTGGACATGAATCCAGGTCATAGAAGACCACTTTATTTTGGGAACTTTACTTCTAGATTTCATTTTGATTTTGACTTTTTTTGGTTTTGTATTTTTTTAATAAACACACTGGCATTGGAACATAATAAAATAAAACTAAAATATTTCTTTACTGTGCCTCACCATTGCACAAATCAAAAATTTTTACATACATTCGTAGTGAAATAATTTTTAAAATTTGGACTTGCTACTGTGGAGACTGATGTTTAAAGTTTTTAACTGTATAAACATTTTCTATGTCCCCTTACACCATGGATTTCTTATAACATTGGATATATTTTTCCTTGCTGGACTATTCTCTTTTGCATTGACTTCCCCTGTTTGGATTATTTCACTGCATTATCATCTTTAGGATTCGTCAGGAACAGGACATTTCACCCCAGGAGTACGGGTATGTACTTAATTTTTTTATCCCCCACCCCCCCAAAAAAAAATTCAGGGCCGGACTATAAAACTCAGGGAAAACTTTTTTTTCTTTTGAAGGTACACAGGTGCTCATCCTTGAAATGTAGTTGGAATAAAAACAGTGTAGAGAGGGGTTTTTATTTCATTCATCAGATGACATAGGCTTTCTTACAGTGTGTGCTTAGATTGTCCATCTCCTAGAGCCGTTGGCATCTCGACTGCAGTTTAGAACTGTTCTTAGAAGAGGCAGCAGGTGGCGCTCTGTGTAACTGAAGGCTCAAGTGAGGGTCAGCTTTTCTTTAAAGCGAATTTCTAGTTTGAACTCTGTGGAAGTTCCATGCTACCACTCCACATATTATGGTCAGAAATCTGAACTTGGAGATACTGGGCCTTGATACCACCATAATATTGCTTTTAACCTTCAAAGTACTAAACCATGGCCTTTTTAAAAAATCCAGAATTTCTCAAAAGATTTAAAGGAATAGTGGGTACATTTTTTTTTTTTTTTTTTTTGGAAAGCAGTTTAAATCCTGATTTTAATGAAACTTTTCGGAATGAATTTAAAAAAAAAAAAAGCTCTGATTGCATGAGTTAAGATTTCTTGAGAAAATAAGAAAATACATATGTCTTAATGTCTTAGTACCAAAATGGATAATTGCTTGTAGCCAGCATCAAAAAGACATGAATGGAGTTTTTTTTTTTAATCAGAAATGCGGCTTACAACACTAGTTTTTATTAATACTCTTGGGTTCAAAAGTCTTTTATGATGAATTTTTTATTTAAAATAACTTACCACCCTATATTTGAATTTTAACAGTAGTTTTTAAAAATTTATTTGAGAGTGAGAAAGAGGCAGACAGTGTGAATATGGCATGTAAGGACCTCCTGCCTGCAAGTGAACTCCAGATGCATGCCACTGTGTGCACCAGGCTTTACCTGGGTACTGGGGAATTGAACTTGGGCCACTGGGCTTTGCAAACCAGTGCCCTTAACCACTGAGCCGTATCTCCAGCCCTTAACAGTAGGTTTTTTAATTTTTATTTCAGTGTTATTTTTAATTCTACTTACACGGCACTATTACTGGTGCCAAGGCAGATAGCTAGCAAATAAATCCATCTGTTTTCAGGTAGATACAAGCTACTCTCACTTCCCAAGAATGAGATATGCTAGTAACATTTAATATTTTTATGATAAAATTTCTTCTATTTTTTTTTTCATTCTGGATTCAGTTATAGCTTGAGAACAAGAGGGGACAATGGCCAAAAACAGTGGAAGACTAAAACATTTTACATAACACCATAACTTTGAGTTCCTTGAATAAGGGAAATCAGAGTGCTCAGAACAAAAAGACGAGGCAGTGTTTCACTTTCTAAAGGGTTATCTAAAATAATCAATAAACTACTAAGATCTTAGTTGATCCAGTTTCTCAGTTTCTGGGGAAATAAGATTTTTCAGTAATAAGCTGTTTACAAACAGTCTCTCCCTCTCCCCCCTGGAAAAAATACCAATTTTCACTGTTTTAGAAGTTGCTTTCATAAAGTCTTCTGAATGAATGTCTACTGAACTCTTTAGAGGTAAACTAGTTCTGCCTGGACCTAAGTGAATAGCCAGGTGATGTAAGCCATTCTCATTAAGAATGGTGGTGCACACCTTTGATCCCAGCACTCAGGAGGCTGAGATAGATGATCTCCTTGAGTTAGTTCAAGGCCATTCTGAGTCTACATAGTGAATTCAGAGTGAGACCCTACTTGGAAAAACCCATAAACTTTAACTACCCAGAGTCCTTCGTGCCCTGTCACAGTTTCATGCCCTTTATTCGCTTATGGGTTTAATTCCTTCCATACAATTGTGCCTGTCTCCCCCTCCCTCCCTCCCTCCCTCCCTCCCTCCCTCTCTCTCTCTCTCTCTCTCTGCCTTTACCGTCATACTTTTTGTTTTAGATGTATGTTCTTTTTTTCCATTTGAAAGACTCTTTGTCCATTATTTATGTTTATTCCTGTTTCTTTCCTTTCTGCTCTAGCCTTTAACTGACCATAATTTAGAATGAAGTATATTTCCATCATTCTATATACTAATTCATTTAAGACACAAATGAGTAGAAAGCTATCTTTTTCCATTCAGCAATTAGTTTAATGACATTTTGCTTCAGTATAGACTTTAGTTGACTTTTTCTGTGGATTAGTGGCTCTCAGTGATGTACATTTTTATCTCTCTGATTAAAACTCTAGAATATTCATTGAAATTTATTCAAATAAGAGTAGTCTGGTCACGTTGATTAGAACAGCTACTTAAGAAAATAGTGTCAGACTTTTTATCAAAGCCTAGGAACTCAGGAAATTCTTTAAGTGATGAAAGGCTCTATTTATTGAGCTAATGACAAACCATTAGTATTTATAGGACTAGAATGATAGTGTTTTTCTTTTTTTAATCTGCAAATTTTGAAGAGTGCCATTCACTATCAACAGTTGTTCTGCTAAAAATAATGCTGGAGGCAATGCTTTTGTTTACTGTTACAGAAGTGAAAATGTAAGCTTTTGTAAGGACTCCTCTAGTTGTGCTTGCCTCTGGGACTCAGCCTTTGTGTGTGCCTGTCACAGGTCATAGGCATGCTGGACTGTAACGCTTTCTGATTAGCATATGTAGATTTTTTCTCTGAGCTTTGATCAGCAGTTCGCTCATTGTGGTGAATTGCATGCAGTTAACGCTTTTCATTCTAGAACGTTTTTACATTCTGGGAATTAACTCAGTGCTCAGAAGATTGTTCAGTTAGGTTCTTACGATAAAACAATTGTTCTTTCCTCTTTTCGTCCTTGCAGGTCTTCCGACCCCGAACTCCACCCGAAGCAATTGCACTGTGTAGCCGTCTACTGGAGTATACGCCAACTGCCCGGTTGACACCACTGGAAGCTTGTGCACACTCATTTTTTGATGAATTACGGGACCCAAATGTCAAACTACCCAATGGGCGAGACACACCTGCACTCTTCAACTTCACCACTCAAGGTAACTCCAGACTCTTAGCTTTTCGCCATCTCAAGGCAAGCTACACACTGGGTGTTTTTTTTTTTTTCTTCTTTTTCTCCCCTAGGCTGCTTTGGCTTGGTTCCTACGCCGCCATCTTAACCGGAAGTCCTCCACACTGGGTGTAAAATAACACTTTAGTGAAAAATCTATAGACAGCAACAATGGATATATAAGTACTTAATGAAGGAAAGAAGCATCCTGTGGTTTTATTAGGCCAGTCTTTGTATGGTCTGGAATGAAATAATGAAGGATAAGAGTTTTCCAGTGGGCATGGTTTCTCTGATTTTTAGCTGATGAGGTGGGGGTCTCATTCTACTCAGGCTGGCATCGAACTCATGGCAATCCTTCTACCCCTGCCTCCTGAGTGCTGGGACTAAAGGCGTGTGCCACCATGCCCGGCTCAGTATAATAAATCTTGACACAGGAGAAGCAGGTAGCGACTTCATCACGTGAGATCACCGTCAGTAGACTAATGCACAGTGTAACCCTTAACCAGGGTTAGTTTCATTTCTTGTTTTCCAAGTATTTATAGGAAGTTTTTAAAACCTAGAAATATATAAATATAATCATTAATGTATTTTGCCAAAACGAGGAGAAAAAACGAAAGCCCTATAAACATTTTCCAAGAACTTACACAAACTTACACAAGAGATTCACACCGAGGAATTCCCATCCCTGTGGGACTTGGAATCTCTGCTGCTGAGAAAGGATGCCGGGTACGCTCAGTCACTGGTGGTGCCTGAGAATTCTAAAGTAGTCGTCTCTTTGTTTCACCATTTTTATGTTCACTTTCTGTTTCTCCCCGATTGAGACCCCCAAGTGACTTTTTATTTATTGACATTCCCTCTGATGTGTTTTTTTTTTTAACTGAACATAAAACGTTAATCAATTCCCTACAGATAAATAAGAAATAAGTTGTGGATATATTGATTGACGGAATAGTAAGGCTTCACATCGGGCCAGAAAACACCCAAGAGAATTAGACAGCTAGCTCTTGTGACCGAGGAAGGGGCATTTTCTTAATTCTAAGATCAAGATTTTTCCTCCATATTTAAACTTTACTAAAAGTGAATGTGGAAAGATGCATAAGCAGTAGATGGGGAAGACGCAAGATGACAGACTTGGTTAGCTGTACACTTAGTCATACGCTGCATTCAGAAAGACTATGAACTCTATTGAAAACTGATCAGAAACTGGTTAGAATGTTGTTTGGGATCCTAGGTATGCCATTAAATTTTTTGTTTGTTTGTTTTGTTATTTTTGGTGTTTTGGTTTTTCGAGGTAGGGTCTCACTCTAGCCCAGGCTGACCTGGAATTCACTATGTAGTCTCAGGGTGGCCTCGAACTCACGGTGATCCTCCTACCTCTGCCTCCCGGGTGCTGGGATTAAAGGTGTGCGCCACCACGCCCGGCTCCATTACATTTTTTTTGTTTGTTTGTTGCTGTTTTTTGAGGTAGGGTCTCACTTTAGCCCAGGCTGACCTGGAATTCACTATGTAGTCTCAGGGCGGCCTCGAACTCACAGCGATCCTCCTACCTCTGCCTCCCAAGTGTTGGGATTAAAGGCATGCGCCACCACACCCAGCTTAAAAAAATTTTTTTAAATATTTTTATTTATTTGCAAGCAGAGAGAGATGATGGGAGAGAGAGACTATGAATGGGCACACCAGGGCCTTTAGCCTCTTCAGACAAACTCTAGATACATGTGCCACTTTGTGCATCTGGCTTTAGGTGGGTACTGGGGAATCAAACCCAGGTTGTTAGGCTTTGCAGGCAAATACCATAACTGCTGAGCCATCTCTCCAGTTGTAGTTACTCCAGTTTAAGAAAAGTGGTAGTGAACTGGGTAGCTTATTCAGAGATGCAGAGTTAAATATAGAGTATGGGAGAAGGAAGTTTAGGTACTGTTAACAGCTATCTAAAGATACCTCAGGTATAATCTTAAGAGTAAATGTGTCCTTTATCCAGGTGTCAAAATTGAAAATGGGAGGAAACTAGAGAACTATATGTTATTTGTACTTAACACAAGGACCTAAGTCTCTGATAAAGAGACTGAATAAAATTGTCCATGAAACTAATGAATTTTTCAGTTAACATTGGACCGTGTTGCTTTCAGAATAGCAATCTCTGTACGTGGAAATGCTTGGGAGAAAACTGGATACTATTAGGTCTTTCAGATAGGGCTGTTGCAGTGTGACAAAACATTAAAACACTAGACTGCTTTTTCTTTTTTCTTTTAAAAAGATTTTTTTTTTTTTTTTTTGAGAGAGAGGGAGAGAGACGAAGAGAAAGGGTGTGCCAGGGCTTCCAGCCACTGCAAATGAACTCCAGACATGCACTACCTTGTGCATCTGGCTTATGTGGGTCCTGGGGAATTGAACCGAGGTCCTTTGGCTGTGCTGCAAATGCCTTAACCACTAAGCCATCTCTCCAGCCCCTAGACTGCTTTTTTGTTGTTGTTTTGTTTTGTTTTGTTTTTTCGAGGTAGGGTCTCACTCTAGCCCGGGCTGACCTGGAATTCACTCTGTAGTCTCAGGGCGCCCTTGAACTCACAGCGATCCTCCTACCTCTGCCTCCCTAGTGCTGGGATTAAAGGCGTGTGCCACAACGCCTGGCTTTAGACTGCTTTTTCACAGCAAAGATTCTGTGGTCCCATGCTAATAAGTATTAGACCTCTTGACAAAGCACATTTAATTTTAATCCTTTATGCTTTTGTTTTAACCAAGAGTGATACATGTAGAGTGGGGAAAACACAAAAGAAATACACAGAAAGTTAAAATCACAATCCCTAAATAATTACTATTGACATTCAAAATGCAGCCTTTTTAGTATTTTATAACATAGTTTTCACTCAGGAGAGAGAAGTAGGAGGACCTCTGTGAGTTTGAGGCCAGCCTGTGGGACTATGGAGTGAGTTCCAAGTCAGCCTGGGCTAGAATGACACTGACACCCTTTAATCAAGGGCTAGAGAATTGGTTCAGTAGTTAAAGGCACTTGCCTGCAAAGCCTAAGGACCCAGGTTCAATTCTCCAGATCCCACATAAGTCAGAGGCACATTTTGATTCTTTACTCACTGGCTAAAATCTTCCATCTTTTCTAAAACTAGTAACAGTAAAACTTAAAACCAACTATTTTCATGAATCTCTAAGCTTTTTTAAAAACCAAGGTGAGGGATGGGGAGATGGCTCAATAATTAAGAGTGATTACTGCTTAAACTTGAGAGCGTCTTGGCCAGAAAAAACCGAGTTTAACTGTCTAGAACCCACATTAAAAAAAAAAAAAAATTGAAAGCTGGGCATGGCCATATGCCTGTAACCTTAATCTACAGGTAATGGACACGGGAGAATTGCTGGGCCTAAGGAAAACAGCAGCACTAGGTTGAGGGAGAGATCCTGTGTCAAAAAAATACGTGGCACTCAGCATAGATGTGATTGGAAGCCACCCCAAAAGATGGCAGTGACCACTGGGATGACCCCAAAGGCAACATAGTGCTGAGAAGAAGGGACGGAGGAGTGTCCAGCACTGAAACATCTCACACACCCCAAGGCTCAGGGTCCATTGCAGAAAAGGTGGTGGAAAGAATGTAAGAGCCAAAGGAAGGGTACCACTCCTTACAATGCAACTGTCCAGGCAGAAATTGGCCTCAATATCCATGACCTCACAGTGCCTAGCAATACCTTCACAAGACCCTCATAATAGGAGAAAAACATGCTGACATGAAAATAAAAGAGTAACAGAGAGAGGGAGGCGATATGATGGAGAACAGAGTTGTGAAGGAGAAAGTGGGGGAGGGGAGGGAATTACCATGGCTTATTGTCTGTAAGTATAGAACTTGTCAATAATAAAATTATACATTAAAAAAAAAAGAAAAAACAAGGGTGAGCCATAAAGGATACCCAATGTTCTCCGTTGGCTTCCACACACTTGCACATGGGGCAAATGCATCTGTACACGCACCACACGTTACATGCGTACCCACATGACATGCATACATACACACAAATTTGTAATTAATAAAAATAACTAGACATGGTGGCACATGCCTTTAATCCTAGTCCCCGGGAGACTGAGGTAGGAGGATCACTATGAGTTCAAAGCCAGCTGTGAGTTTAAGGCCAGCCTGAGACTATAGAGTGAGTTCCAAGTCAGCCTAGGCTAGAGCAAGACCCTACCTTAAAAACCCAAAGAAATAAATACTGAGGGCTGAAGAGATGGCTTAGTGGCTAAGGCACTTGCCTGTGAAGCCTGAGGACTCATGTTCAACCCTCCAGGTCCCACGTAAGCCACACGCACAAGGTGACGCAAGTGCAGAAGGTCACACATCTGCACAAGGTAGCACAGGTGTCTGGAATTTTATTGCCGTGGCTAGCGGCCCTGGTGTGCCAATTCTCATTCCTGCCTCCATAAAAATGTTACGAAATAAGTAAATAAAGCTGAGGTAAAATTCCGTATTACCTTTTTGAGGGGAGGGTTTCATAAAGAGGCTTGCCACCTGGAATACTGGGATTAAAGTCATGCACCACAAGCTGTTAATAGTCTTTTTAAAGGATGTGAAGTGATTTATCTTTTCCTAAAGTTAACTTCACTCAATACATGTTACTGCCTATTCTCGTAAGTTGCATTTACAAGCAAACTAACATGAACATAAATTGTCTTAGACTCTAGAATATGGTTTTGAAAATATTAAAAGGACTTAGGGCAGTTTTTGCACAATAACTGCACAATAACTGACAGAATCGACTATCCTTTATAAATCCTCTAAGATCTTAAAATATTTCTGCTTCGGCACACACCTTTCAAAATCAAGATTAAAGGATTTAGTTCAAACTTTAACCACAGAAATGTAAGGTTTATAGTTTTTTTAATGTTTTATTTTGCTACGTAAAACTATTACATTTGCCTGCATATCAAGTATAAATATGAATGTACCTAAGCATATTTTGTGGGGTTTGAAGGGTACATGTGTATTTTAGTATATTGGCATAGACATAGACTATAGTCAGTGGTTTGTCAAAGTCTTGTGTGATTCTGTGTCAGTGGAAGAGGTGTGCATGAACCTCTGTGTGTTCTCAGGTGGGCCCTGTAAATACACCCTGGGGGTCAGTTTTCAACATAGCACGTTGGAGGGGTCATTTAGCGACATGGCCTTGTGTGCATGTTTGCGCGAAAGCTCCACGTCAGCCATTCCGAAAGCAGGCTGTTAGCACACACTAGTACTTTCTCCCTGGACTTGAACTACTTGTAAATCACTTGCTCTTCAGCACTTCTATGTTAAAGAGCATAGCTGTCCAAGGAAGGGATGTTACTGGTGTTACTTGATGTGATTCTGTTTGAAACTCTATATTCTAACTTTGTAGCCGTGTTTATGGTTAATTGTCTTCTAAAGCAAAGATGTAGCGGTTGTGCAAATGTAACTTTAAACCAGCTACTTAGTAGTGATTAATGGATGATGAGCACAACACTGTGTGACTCAAGAGGATGGAGAGTAAGAAGTAATTCCCCACTTGATTACGTAGCTAGAGCGTATCCATTGATAGAGCCGTTGTTAGGGGAAGAGAACGAATAGTGAGATTCTGCCCTCTCCAGCCTCACAACAAATTTCCAGTGACATCTGTACTGCTCTGCTCAAATAAAATAAGGATAATACCTTATATACCTATGACAGTGCTCATTGAATGCTTTGGATAGTCTTTAAGACAGTGTTTATTAATTCAGACAACCAGTATTTGGGGAACATTGCTAATGTGGCCTCTAATTGCAATTAGCTGTTTCGTTTACAAACTCAAAGCATACAAGGAAACTTCAGTTTGCTATTTGTTATCATACTGTCAAAATTACCATAATTGGTAATTAGTATGGTGTTCATTTAATCACAAGACATACTTGTGTGGTCGGCTAGAGGAAGGGGAGTGATAAACAGATGGATACGGGACAGAAACTTCGAGATCCTTATCTAAGTCGTGCCTCGGGACAGTGTTAGACCCGCTCCCATTTTGTCAGCACTTGGGGCTTCAGTACACTAGGACATTGAAGTCCTGGACAGAGCTTCAAGACACCCACTTATCTCCCTTTCCTCCTGCCATTAGATCCCAAAGGTCGAATCAACTTCAGGAAGGAAGGTATAATCAAGAAAAGCTCAATAGGGATCAGTATTTTCTTATTTATCAATTTGTTGTCTATTCGAAAACTGGAATAGGTATATATAAGGAAATGGAAATAAGGGGTTTTATGTTTAAAAGGGAGGGTTTCTAGTTGCATCACACTTTTTTTTGGGGGGGGTGCTTTTCAAGGTAGGGTCTCGCTCTAGTCCAGGCTGACCTGGAATTCACTATGTAGTCTCAGGGTGGCCTCGAACTCATGGCGATCCTCCTACCTCTGCCTCCCGAGTGCTGGGATTAAAGGCGTGCGCCACCACGCCAGGCTCTAATCTTCATTTTGAGTATGATTTAATTTAGAATCTAATTCTCTAGCTGCAGTGCATAAGAGATTTATGTAGCTTTGTGGGGAGATAAAGAGGAGTTAGGTAGAAAAAGAATTATTAAGCAACACTAGAAATGTGTGTGTGTGTGTGTGTGTGTGTGTGTGTGTGTGTGTGTAGAAGACAGCCTTGAGGTGCCTTTGCTCTTCTTCCTTCTTTGAGAACGGGTCTCTTGCTGCAGGAGGGCACCACCAGCCTAGCTGGGCCTGGAGCTTCAGATGCTCCTGACTCCACCTCCCGTTGTCAGAGGTGCTTTGGGATTACAGGTACATGTGCCACATGCGTGGTAGAAATTGAACCCAGGCTGGCAGGCTTTGCAAGCAAGCACCTTGAGAACTGAGCATTCTTCCTTGCCCTAGAAAGTTTCAATTGGGAATTAAAATGGTATTTGGGATAGCCAGGCAATAGCACACAGACTAGACTGGTTGGGAATGAAGAGGTTAAAGAAGGTCTGAAGAAGAAAACATGATAATGAGCTGAAAAGGTGTGGAACCCTGCTTTCAGTAGTATTTAGAAAGAATTTCAACGGTTGGGATCTCTGCATCACATTCACTGCTTAACACTTTTGCCTCCAGAATAGGGTGACATTTATATCAATGAAAGAAACATATCAGCATGCTTACTTACTCTCAGACTTTTGACTACCACCTTTCCCCAAGATACATTCAGTTCTTGACATATCTTAATTTTTAACATACAGTGCCTTTGTTGAGTATCAGCCACATTTCTATGATTTCTATAACTTGATTGTTTGGTTATTGATTTTAGTTTATGAACTGCCGCTTTAATATAGCATTGTATTTTTACCAACTAGTTTCAGATACAGAATGGAGAGCGGGCTCTGATCGCTGTGTCTCTTTCTCTAGAATTGTCAAGTAACCCACCTCTAGCTACCATCCTCATTCCTCCTCATGCTCGGGTTCAAGCAGCTGTTTCAACCCCTACAAATGCCACAGCAGCCTCCGGTGAGTACAGAGCTCTGCTGCAAAACATGCTGGACGGGTTGTTTGTTTTTAAACACGCTGTCTTTCTAAAGGACATGATTATACCCACTTAATTCCTTTAAGTATCAAACACAGCACCACCAAATGAGTAAGAGTGAATATAATATTTATTTCCAAAATGTATAAAATAAAAATGCCCTATAAATACTCTCTCTATATACGTATACACATACATATACATCTGTGTGCTCTAAATAAAATAGAAATATCTGCTGGGCATGGTGGTGCACGCCTTTAATCCTAGCACTTGGAAGGCAGAGGTAGGAGGATCATCGGGAGTTTGAGGTCATCCTGAGACTACATAGTAAATTTCAGTTCAACCTGGGCTAGAGCGAAACCCTACCTTGAAAAACTAAATAAATAAATATCTTATTGATATCTTGGTCAGTATGTCAGATGAGATGCATGTAACAGAGAACAGTCTATAAATGTAAGAAATTTACTTTAGTTCTAAGAAGCAGATTTCTAAGAAGTTGAAATATAAGTTGCTATATTTTTTGATCATTTGTAAAGCTAAAAAATACAATGGAGACATCTTTAATTTTTAGATCAGAATGTGACTAGACTCTCGTCCGCGTGTGCGTGCATAGGTGCATACTCACTCACTCCACACAGGACTCCCAGAGTTACAGCTGGAAGGGTGCTTCCAGCTCCTTTACCAGCTACACTGGAGCCTGGTTAGAACAACTGTGATTCTAGATCTTCTGAAAATACCTAATCCTTAAGTAAATTCCTCTAAAGAATGGTGGGGTTCTGTTTAAAGTGGAGTTAGAAGCATACTAAAAAGTATGATTAGGTACTTCTCACACCAAAATAAAAGGGGTGATGTCATATTGTTTGTTGAATTGAAAAGGATCAGATCCATTATGCTGCAGGAGATAAATGTTCCTTTTTTTGTTTATTTTCTTGTAAGATAGTGTTGCAGTCAGGTTCACATTGCTGGTAGAAATCACCCAACCAATAGCAGCTTGTGGAAAAACAGAGGTTTATTTTGCCTTGTAGACTCTAGGGGGAAGCTCCACGATGGCAGGGAAAATGATGGCATGAGCAGAGGGTGGACAGCACCCCGTGGCCAACATCAGGTGGACCATAGCAACAGGAGAGTATGCCAAACACTGGCAGGGGGAAACTGGCTATAACACCCATAAGCCCACCCCCAACAATACACTCCCTCCAGGAGGTATTAATTCCCAAATCTCCATCAGCTGGGAACCTAGCATTCAGAACACCTAAGTTTATGGGGACATCTGAGTCAAACCACCACATACTGCCCCTGGCCCCCATAAACTGGTATCTATACATGATGTAAAATACAATGCATTCAGTCCAACTTTAAAAGTCCCCATAGTTTGTACCAATCCCAATGATGTTCAAACAACCCCATAGTCCAAAATCTTTTAACTGAGCCATAATACCAAATAATAACCTCAAAAAATTCATAATGGCACAGAATAAACATTCACACTGCAAAAGATGGCATTGGGCATAGCAAAGAAATATTCAAGCAACACATGATTTAAACAGGGCGAACACCAAACTCTGTAGCTCCAAGTCCAACAACTCTAGCCAGTGACAAATCTCCAAGTCTAATTTTAACCAGCAACAAGTCTCTGGCTTTCCAATTCTGCCCCTCTACCTAGGCTACTCACAGTCCTGGGAAACTTCATCAGCCGGCAGCTCTCCTTAGGTTCATCCTCATGGCCCCATGGGGTCTCCATGCAGGCAACCAGCAAGCCTGCTTCACACTGCCCATGGCCATTTCCAAAACACAAGTAAAGATTAAAATCTGTCTTCTGTTGTCTTAAGAGTTGTTTCTGCCCAGTGTTAATTCTTACATGTTGGCTAATCAAAATTAACAGTATTTCATTCTCGTCTGTCCTACCTTCCAGGAAAATACCAGAAAAGAAAGTTTGTTTGTTTGGTTTCTTTTTTTTTTTTTTTTTCTCTTGCTCCAGTTCATCAACGTGTGTGATCTGAAAAAAAAAATCATTTAAACCTCATTAGTATTATTACTATGTTGTTTGTTCAGTCTGCAAAATGTAGCGGCAGTGCTGTCCCAAAGTAATATTGTGGAAAGCGATACATGCCAAAATCTGGGTTAAATTTGCTGTTGTTTCGAGGTAGGGTCCCAATTTAGCCCAGGCTGGCCTGAACTCGCAGCAATCCTCCCACCTTAGCCTGTGTCAGGATATTTAAATGAGCTATTAATATAAATTAATAGGAGAGCTGGGGAGATGGCTCAGTGGATAAGGTGCTTGCCATCAAGTGAGGGCCCGAGCTCAGCTCCCCAGCACCCACATAGGCGTCGGTTAGGCATCGTGGCCCGCCTGTAATCCCGGCGCTTGGGAGGCAGAGACAAGGAGTTCCTGGGATAAACTGGCTGGCTAGACTAGCTAAATTTACAAGTTCTGAGTTCAAATGAGAGGCCCTCCCTCAGTAAATAAGGCAGCCAGTGATTGAGGAAGACACCTGACCATCCATCTGTATACAAAAAATAATAATAAACTTAAAGCCCAGCACTCGGGAGGCAAAGGTAGGAAGATCACCCTGAGTTTGAAGCCACCCTGAGACCACATAATGAATTCCAGGTCAGCCTGGGCTAGAGTGAAACCCTGCCTCAAAAAAAGAAAAATAACAATAACCTTAAAAGGACTAGTGAGATAACTCACTCAATAGAGTGCTTTTCTTACAAGCATGAGAATCTGAGTTTGATCCCCAGTACTCAAATAAAAATAGTAGGTGTGGTGACATATGCCTGTGATCTTGGCACTGGGCTTGTCTGCCAATCTAGCCTAACCAGAGAGAGACTGTCTCAAAATAAAATGGACACTTGTGAAGAATGATAAACAGAATGGTCCCTTGGCCTTAACTTGCATGCACACATGCTTTAAAAACAATAAATTAGCCGGCGTGGTGGCGCACGCCTTTAATCCCAGCACTCGGGAGGCAGAGGTAGGAGGATTGCTGTGAGTTCGAGGCCACCCTGAGACTCCATAGTGAATTCCAGGTCAGCATGGGCTAGAGTGAGACCCTACCTTGGAAAAAAAAAAAAAAAACAATAAATTACTGGTTACGTTAGCTTAGATTGTTCACAGTATGCAGTATGCCATAGCCCTGAACTAACACACTTCCTGAGCCAGCTTCCAGAAGGCTTGTTAGAATTGGTTTAGACTGCATATAAAAGTAAGAATCTGGGCCAGGCGTGGTGGAACACACCTTTAATCCCAGTGGAGGTTGGAGTATCGCATGAGTTTGAAGCCAGCCTGGGCCTTCACGCTGAGTTCCAGGTCAACCTGGGCTCAAATGAGACCCTACCTTCAGGGGAAAAAAAAAGTCAGAATTATGATTATTAATTTGGGGGAAGTTTAAGATAATCTCATTGTGAGATACCAGACTTGACTGTGATGCTAGCTCAGGTTCTGGAGCATACTGTAGGCGTGGAAAAGGAACCTGCTATAACCTGATTTTTGTGTTGCTTTGGTACAGGCTACAGTAGTCTCCAAAAACAAAAATTACATATATATGTATGTTCCTAAAGCTGTAAAAGGTATCAACATAAAAATAGAAACTGTCCCTGGACTTTGACTCAGATCTTGCTCCAAAGTTGAAATAAAAGTATAAGATTGACTAAAAATTATTAGATTAAAGAATTGCATGTCTTGAGTACCAGAGAACATTTCCTGTGTTGGTCTGAGCTTCCTAGTACCTAAATTAAAGTTATCCATTAAAATTTGTTGTTGTTCCTTACATGAAAAGTACCTTAGTGGCTTAGGAGAAGCCGTGTTCCTGGCCCTGCTGTCGGAGAAGTATTTCTCCTTACAGTCCTCAGATTTGGTACTGGAGGGAATTACAGTAAATGAAGATGTCCTCACTGTCCCGACAATAAGTATGTTTCACATGCATGCTTTTTCTCAGTGTAAGCTAAAGGCATGTCACCACAAGGAACATAATTGTCTAGGGGCCAAAGTAATGAAGGCCAAGTAAGTATGTCCCTGGTGCCAGTGTAGACCAACACATCAACTATGTGGCCTTAACAGCTGCCTGGTTTTGCCTATATATGTATATTTTAAGTAAGAATTTGGCAATGTAAGTTACATTTTTAGTAAGACCTTGAAGTATACATGACCTCTGTTTTTTGTTTTTTTCGTTTTTTCTCTTAACTGTAGTACAGGAATAGTAGATACCTCTTACTGTAGAGTTGTGAGAAGTAAGAGATATAGTCTCCAAAGAGCTTAGCCCTTTGTTTATTCAATGAGCCTTCAGTGAAAGGAAGCTGCTGTCATTAATCTTACTGTTAACTGCAAAGTAAGGACAGATCCTGACATGTCTTTGAAAAATGCCAGGTATGGTGGCACACTCCTATAGCATCAGCACTCAAGAGACTGAGGCTGGAGGATTTGCACGAGTTCAAGGCCTCAGATGAGAAGAAGGCAAGGTTGTCTAATGAAAGAATCTGACTCCCTTCTCTTGCATAAGTGGGACTCCCATCTCTGCACATAGGCATAGTAATGGAATGTCTTAGCATGAACAAAAACCTCCCCGTAAAGCATGCCTCTGCTCTAGACTGCAAAGAAACGATTAAGCTATAATACTCTTAATATCCAAACCTAGAAGAATTTCAAATATTACATTTTTAGAGTTGAAATTTCTAATTATCTACCCTAACTGTACCATCACAGTAATAAGCCCCAGCATGCCGTGGGTTTACTTAGGTGTAGTATGAACCTATGTCATTAAATTAGTTGATCTTCTGGATTTAAGTCAATATAGTAGAGATTCTGTATCAAAAATAATAGTATTTTAGAGGCAGAGGGTTATAAATTACTAGTTTATAATGAAACCGTAACAAGAAGCAGAATGTCTGTTCTCAGTAGCCTGAGAAGAGGGCACATGCTGGTCATCTAAAAATAGGGTTAGATCACGAAACCATGAATTGAAAAGAGAGGCGGAAGCTGAATGGTGATCTGGCCTGTTAAAGCGCTGCTGAGGCTCGGCCCTCTGCGGCTCACTTCACCAAAGGAGCCTGTCAGCAGCGAGGCTGTTGAAGGCCAGAGGTGGCTGTCTCAGGAGCTTGCTTGTCTTTAGCTGGCTTGAGGAAAGAATGGCGTTTTCTGACTTTCTTGACCTGGGGGCGAAGCTCGCGCTTAAAAGTAGGTGAATATAGAAGCAGAGAACAAGGCCGATTGACAGATGCCATCGACCGTGATCGCACTCACCGCACTAGAAAACATGTCACAGCCGTCCTATGGCTTCCAGATATCTTGGCCTTGCTAAAATTTAACTACATTACAGATGGAAATCTTAATTAATTAACTCTGTTGCTGCTTCTAGAAAAGCAAAGAAAATAGATTTCTTACCGTGATTGAGCCCTAAAATCCTACTTTGGTTATGCTGAGCATATATAATTCTCACCTTTAGCCTCTCTGAAAGCTTTAGTTTTTTTTAAATTTCTTTATTTGAAAGAGATACAGAGAAAAACAGACAGAAGGAGATTGAGCATGGGTGTACCAGGGCCTCTTGCCATTGCAAACCAACTCCAGATGCATGTGTCACTTGTGCATCTGGCTTTACGTGGGTACCGGGGAATCAAACCCGGCCCATCAGGCTTTCAGACTTTGCAAGCAAGCACCTTTAGCCACTGTGCCATTTCTCCAGCCCCTCTCCAAAAACATTAACTAGTAAAGCATTGCAGTTATAATTCCTCACCTTTCTTTAAATAATAAAAATGGTCTATCTATTAAGTGAATGACATTAATACTCAGGCAACTATTTCCATAGATGTTGCGACTACTCTTTCCTTGTGTTTTGTTCAACATTAAAGTAGCCACTGATAAAACTAGTTGGAAAATATTTACAATTTATAGCCATCAGAGTTCATACTTTCAAGGCTAGAGAGATGGATCAGCTATAAATAAAGGTGCTTGCTTGTAGAGTTCATACTTATAATTCACTAATCCTGGCTTAAAGCTTTAACTTAATGGTAGATGTAGTAAAAGAAAAACACTACATACAGAGATAGAAATCACATAATATGTAATAAAATACATAACAATGTTTAAAATAAATAGTAAGTACAAGTCAATCTTCTGAATGGCTAATGGTAGGAAATTGTTTTAATAATTGTGGAATCTCCATTTTTTTATGTGGACATGTGAAAAAATAAACTGCTATTTTTAAAAAAAGAAGCTAGGCATGGTGGCGCACACCTTTAATCCCAGCACTTAGGAGGCTGAGGTAGGAGGATTGCTGTGAGTTCAAGGCCCGCCTGAGACTACAGTGAATTCCATCCAGGTCAGCCTACGCTAGAAAACAGCTGTTATGAAGCTTGTAAACAGTTTTGAAAGTATTTTTAATTTGTTTGGAGAAATTTTTTAAACCTTATGAACCATGTTGGTAACTATACCAAAACATGTTTGTATGTGAAGAGAAACTAAATACATACAAAAACTAAAAGTTTTGTTAAGCTAGGAATTATGGGTATCAGTTTTGTTTTTCCAAAAAAAAAAAAAAAGTTTACATTCATTTTGTTTTTACAATGCTTTACTGACTTGGAGCATTATGATTGATCATGGCTCTGAACATCAAGAACCTCTTGAAAACTGTATGTAGTATGTCAGTCCATAAATTTCGTCTTGTGTGTGACTTTCTCCACACCCTCTGGCAGATTATCTGGGGCCCTCAGTTTGGAACCATTCATCTAGACTACTAAACCCAATACGAACCACCTCAGAAGTCATGTGATTAGGGTGAGCCGTGTGAGATGTGGTGTGGGTTTTTTTTTTTTTTTTTTTTTTTTTGGCTTTTCGAGGTAGGGTCTCACTCTAGCCCAGGCTGACCTGGAATTCACTATGGAGTCTCAGGGTGGCCTCGAACTCATGGCGATCCTCCTACCTCTGCCTCCCGAGTGCTGGGATTAAAGGCGTGCGCCACCACGCCCGGCTTGGTGTGGGTATTTTAACCAGAGCAGTTTTCTTGCTTCAGCTGTGAGGGTTTTGATCTAACGACTAAGGTGACTTGTCATGGGCATGCTGTTTAAACAAGTCTAAAAGCCACCAATCTTAGCTTATCTGCCTCTTAACTCCCGAGCAGTGGTTATCTGTCCCGTGATTGCTGATGCCCAGTAACTAGAAGCTGATTCACCCCATGAGCCTACACTTGTGCATCACCCCAACTTTAGAATGCCTATTCTTCGTTTGTTTGTTTTGTTTTCATTCTGAAGTGAATTTCTCTTCCTTCTACTCAGTCCTGCATGGGATTATACAGAACCAGCCAAGCCCTTCAGAACATCTCTCCTTACTAATAAAGATTTTAAATCATAGTCCTGGGTATTTTTAAAGGATCAAGGTGCTGGATTTCCTGCACAACTGTATATATCCACACATTTCCTCAGCATGGCGTTTTTTGCTTTCATCCAAGCAAAGAATAAAACTATATTGAAGGGGACAAGGAATATTCTACCAGAGATTTTTGCCGTTACCTAAGTTACTGATGGAAATGGGAAAGTTGGCAAGGCTTAGCAGAGATTACTCGTCTAGAGACTTCACAGGGATTGGTTGCCCCTCTTGTTTGCCAGCCTGTAGACTAACCTTATGCTAGTCATTTATGGAAGAATTGTGGGCTGGAGAGGTGACTCAGTGGTTAAAGGCGCTTGCTTGCAAAGCTTCATGGCCCCGGTTCGATTCCCCAGTACTCATGTAAAGCCAGATGGCACAAAGTGGCACATGCATCTGGAGTTTGTTTGTAGTGACAAGAGGCCCTAACATGCCCATTCTCTTCCCCTCTTTATCCTCTCCATGCAAATAAATAATAAACATTTTTAAAAAAAACTTTAAGGAAGTTTATGGAAAACACTTGAGAAAAGCTTTGCTGTTGCCAAGGAAACTTTCAGCCTTTTTCCATTTAAAAAAAAAAGTAACCCTATCAAATATGCAAATTAAACTAGTTCTAGTTGTCTAGGGAGATTTGTGTGGGAAGGGTTGTTTGTGGTTTTTGTTTTTTGGCTTTTGAGGGTCTTTTGCAGGAAGGCAAAGTGGTTTAAGACCTACAGAAATTTCTAGTATCTAAATATTATGTGAATTGTGGAATCCATTTTAAATCTGTATTGTGAACTATAGATTCTGGGTTTAAAAATATTTAAAATGTATGCCTTGCCCTTTTCTTCTCTGGGCTTAGGATTTTTATTATATCCTTTCCAGGTTGAACACTCTTCTAACAGAAAAGGGAATCATAAAAGTTGGATAAGGTCTGTCATCTCTGTCATTTTACCTGCTTAGAGGGCTGAACTTCTGGGTGTTTCCTTGAAAGCTGTTGGTCTTAACCATATTTAACCAGTTCTGACCTGTCCTTAACGGGTTTACACTGTTGTTTTCTATTCTTTGAATATATGTGTTCTAATTAAGGTTACATTTTGTTTCATATTTAATGAGCTGGTCAGAGAACACCCTTTTCCTTGATTCCTTTCCGTTTTCTCTTCAGTGAGATTATTTACAGATGCTTGAAAACTTTCCATAAAAATCACAGTACCTACTTATTATCTCAATGTTCTAAAATCCATTTTTGCTAGCATCTTGTGAAAATCTATCCCTGGCACTTGGCTTCCTCTCCTTCTGTTTTTACCTCAGAATTCCTCTCATCTTTTTGTTTGTTTGTTTTCTTTTCTTTTCTTTTTTTCAAGGCAGGGTCTCAGTGTAACCCAGGTTGACCTGGGAGTTACTCTGTAGTCCCAGGCTGGTCTCAAACTTGCAGTGATCCTCCTACCTCTGCCTCCCAAGTGCTGGGATTAAAGGTGTGCCCAACACACTGTGCCAAGAACTTTTGAATATATGACCTAAGAAGCTAAGTGGAATAGTTTTTTCAGTACTGAGAAAGTGTTACTGATCTGTGACTCCAGAATCTAGTAACTTCCAGATCTCTGAGGACAGGGGAAAGGCGAGAAAGGAAATGATCTTGTCCTAGGGGGAAAATGCACACACGCACGCATGCACACACACACACACACTTTTATAGTGAAAACATGTATGGGTACACCAGATACGTATTTTACTATAAAAATTTACGTTATATATATGTGTGTGTGCTTTTACTATACGAATAGATATGTGGGTACCAGATAGGAACTTTTGCTATAAAAAATATACATGTGAGTGCCAGATACGAACTTTTACTCTAAAAACTTACAAGCTGGGTGTGGTGACACACACAGGTTATCCTAGTACCAGGGAGGCTGAGACAGGAGATCACTAAGATTTTTGAGGCCAGCCTGAGATACATAGTGAATTCCATGGTAAGTTGTGCTGAGTGACTTTTACCTCAGCAGACCAAGACCCAAACAAAATAAATGCATAATTTGCTTGGCCATACCCATGCTTACACCTAGCCATACAACTATATACTCTTCTTAGAAAACAGTTGATTTCTGAAAAAGTTCAGGGAGTCAGTTGTCTCATAGAATCTTTGTTTTCTATGTTTATGAGGAACACACCTGAGTATGTAGCAAGACTTGGTCAGTAATGGTCTTGTGGGTGTATGAGTACAAACCCTAAGTTCTTTAAATGTATTCATTGTATTCTGTACTGTTGTCCCCAAATTTAACAACTTAAAGACAAATATTTATTATCTGTGGATCAGGAGTTGAGAAGCAGCCTAGCTGGGCGAGGTTCTCTTGAGATAAGATTACAGTGTTAGCCAGGCGTGCAGTGATCTGATGGCCAGCCTGGAACTACAAGATCTACGTCCAGGCTGGGTCATTACATGCCTAGCTGGTTGTTTGCAGAAGACCTTCGTCGCTGCTCATTGTGTGGCCCTTGTCATCATACTGCTTGAGTGTCACATCATGACAGCTGGTTTCTCTTGGACCAAGTGATCCAAACAAGGGCAAGGCAGAAGCCACGTGTCTTTTATGCCCAGCTTTAGAATCGCTCGTCATGATTTCTGTAGGGTCTCTTTGGTTACACAGATCATTCCTATTTGCTATGGAAAGGGTCTACATTGAAAGCGTGGGTACCAGCCAGGCATGGTGGCGCACGCCTTTAATCCCAGCACTCTAGAGGCAGAGGCAGGACAATTGCCATTAGTTCAAGGCCACCCTGAGACTGCATAGTGAATTCCAAGTCAACCTGGGCTAGAACAAGACCCTACCTCGGGGGTGGGGGACCCAGTGCTGAGCTTAGTGCCTGGTGGTATCAAAAGCTTAGGGACCAAGAGGTGATTGGGGTCTTCTTGGAAGGAAGCCAGGATGATATGTTGGGGTGATCTTATGCCTTCCTTCCCTCAGAGCTCTTGGTTTTATAAAGTTTATTATCCATTCCTGGGTTGGGGATAGGGTTACCGTAGTAACTTACAAAAGGCAGGAATGGGCATTGTTTCTTGGACTCGACAATATTAGCAGAGTATCAAATCTGGAATTGTTCAAGAATACTTTTACCTCTGTTTACCCTAGACTATTTGGAAACAGTCTTAGTTCTTAAAAATTCACTCTTCTGTTGAAATTGCATAACTCTTAGATAATGGAGTTGAGCCGCTAGAAACCACACTGGCTTTTGTTGAGATTAGCTCTAAATGAAAGTCCACTTGAACCATGTTTTCCTCTTTGCTAGGAAGTCTTTGTTCTCACCTCCTGTCCTGTATGCTTCCTCTGTCCTCTCCTCCTCCACCTATTGACCGAATGGTATAGCCTTGGGTTTATTACTTAATCTCTTTGTCCCCTTTATCTTGGTTGAAAAATGGAGGGTGTGGGGTTGTACCTGTGTCTGAGGGCTGCTGCCTGGGCAAAATGAGCTGCCTGCAGAGCACTGGGCATGGTATGTCTGCCACATTGGAAGCCCCCATAGGATTTCCAGGCACGGCGGTACATGTCTGTCATCCCAGCACTCTGGGGGCGGAGCTGGGAGGATTGCAAGTCCAAAGCCTGCTTGGGTTACATATAGTGAAGACATTGCCCCCCCACAAGAACAAACCATGCACAGGTTACTGCTTGTGTGATTATGATTGTTGTGATTGTAATCGCTTTAGATTACAAATAATGGTTCAGGTATCTCTTTGACCAGTCTGCTTATTGAATAGTTACTATATGCCAGATACCATACTGGATACTTCAGATGCCTTATTTCATACACAGTAGGTATTACTGCCACTTACCAAAAAAAGAATTAAGAAGAATGGAGAAGCTAAGTAACATGTTCCAAATCACAAAGCTATTAAGTTGTATCACTCACTAGTGTTCATGCTTAATAAATGCTCATGAAATTGGGTTAGGGTTAAGAAAAGTACATCAGGAAGAAGCTCCAAAGAACATCTCAGGACTGTAGAGTCATTGGTAATTCGTAGGTGGATCCCTGTAATCAGAAGATCTTAGCCCGCCTTTACTGTCAGGTAACAGTGCTTGTAAAAGAAGGATAATAGGAGAAATAAAATGAACCTAGCTGCTTTTATAGTCACTGTTTAAATATCATCTAAATCTAATAGCAAAAGCCCGAATGCAGAATGTAAGGAGAATGTATAGAATGTCATGGAAACTAAATAAGCATGTCCCAAGACTTATTCCTTAGGTCATGTCCTCAGAGGCAGTCAACTCTGCTGTCTGGTTTCTTGGCTTTTCCTCTCGGACAGCAGCTCCTGGTGTGTACTTCTCATCTCACCATCTTCCGATGAGACTCGAGAGCGCAGGGAAAGCGCCTTTGTCGCAGTCCATCCTCCCAGCCCTTCTTTCCTTTTTTGTTTTACCTTTCTCCGCCCTATACTCTGTCTCTCTGTGGGGAAAGGGGAAGAACGCTTGCTTTTCTCAGCAAAGGGCAGGTGTAACTTGATTTGAGGTACAGTTCATTATATCAGGAAATTATTGTTTTCTTTGAGTACAGTACTGTAAACTTCACCGTTCACTTGTAGACATTTCCCTTCCAAAGACTGGGTTAAGTGCATTGTTTGGGGGACAGGAAAATTGGGAGATGTGTAGTTTCTTTGGAATGACTAATAAATGGTAAATTGAACAGCTAATCCTTCAGTAATAAAGCTCCCATGTGCCCTTGGAGTCTGTTTTGTGTTCAAACATTTACCAACTTACGCAGCAGCATTTGGAAGATGACTCAGAATTGTTAGCAAGTTTTCCCAGTCTTCATTTATTTCCAGGTGAGCTGGAGTCCAGATGAGTGTTCATGTACCACAAAGTCCTATAGCAAGAGCCTTAATGGAGATTATCTCTGGCTTCCTGGTCCTTAACTTATTCAAAAATCTAGTAGCTAGAGAGATGGCTTAGCAGTTAAGGCACTTGCCTATAAGGCCAAAGGACCCAAGTTCACTTCACTTCCCTAGTAGCTACATGAAGCCAGATGCACAAGGTGGCGCATGCATCTGGAGTTCATTTCCCGTGGCTAGAGGTCCTGGTACACCCATATTTTCTCTATCTCTCTCTTTCTCAAATAAATAAATAAAAGTTTTTAAATCTAGTCTTCCCACCCCAGCTCATGCTAGGCAGAGGGCAGTCCTGTTTCATATCACTGGCTGTATTTAAACCACAGAGCTCAGTCTGCACTTGAAGCAGTGTAGTGCTTGTTCTCTTTGGCTGTTGCACCATTGCTCACGCTCTCACGGGACTTTGGATTTGCAGATGCTAATGCTGGAGACCGTGGACAGACCAATAATGCCGCTTCTGCATCAGCGTCCAACTCCACCTGAACAGTCGCGAGGAGCCAGGTGCACAGGAGAAACACCAGTTACTTGAGTGTCACTCAGCAACACTGGTCACGTTTGGAAAGAAAATTAAAAAGAGAAAAAAAAACTGTCCATTTTAGTGTTCAATTCTTTTTATTATTGTTTTTCTTATTTAACCTTGTAAAATATCTATAAATACAAACCGAGTTCATTGTATTCTCAGTTTGCAGGAGACCCAGGGGCGGGAGGGTGGTGGGAGGGAAGGCGGAGCACTAGAACACACAGTCTCTCTCCCACGACAATCTTGTGTTTCTTGTTTTGTTTCGTTTTGTTTTTCTTTAAATCAAAGTCTGCTATTGTGTACTTCAAAAAGGACTCCTGCCTCGTGCCCCTTCCATGAAAGAAGAAAACCTTGTTCTGTGCTGAAGTTTTATTTTTTGAACTTTTTCCTTTTAAAGTCTAGTTTCAGACTTTGGTATCGTGCACAGCTTGAAATTGGTTGGGAGCTTAGCAGGTGCAACTAAAAAGGGACTTAAATGTCACTTTAAGATTGATCCGTAGCCTCGGGTATTCGAAGACTTGCCTTTGGCATGTTGCTGGCAGGTATGGCAGACAAGAAAAGAAATTGTATTATTGTTCCGTAGCCCAGGGAGGTCGCTGACGTTTGGATCTCTAAGGGAAGATTCTTAGTTACCAGTGCTAGCGGTGAGGCGCTCGAGGGAGCAGCCACAGGACTGACCGCAGCCCTCGGCCTAGGGTGGCCCTTTGTTCGCCCAACCAAAGGCTCTCTGCCGACGGAGGAGGAGACCCGAAAGAGTGTGGAGCGAGCCGCTCTGGACACAGGCCAGGAAGCTGATGAGCCTATAGGAAGGGGACAGGCCAAGGGCAGATCTCACCACTGTGAATGAATTTGTCCAGAGCTTTTCTAAAGTTACTTCCCTTGAAAAGATGCACTTGAGAAAGGACATGATAGTTAACAATGTGAGCTGTAACCGTCTACTGCTTTATTTTTCATATTTTTAATTGAAAATCAAAATTGCAAGAATTGCCACATTCTTACACGTAGTTCTAATTTTAAACCCAAATGTAGAATCTGTATTTAATTTCAGCTTTTTTAACCTCATGCTTTTTAAGTTTATTTATTGATGCATGTCAGATAGGCCATTATGATTTTAGATGGTAGGGATATTAAAAACTACACATCAAAATTATAAACAGTCACTTGTACCTGCTGACTTTATATATAAATGTGTGTATATGTTATATATACATATTCAATACTGCCTTTTCTTTTTTGTCTACAGTATCAAAATTGACTGGTTGAAGCATGAGAAAAATGTTTACCCCCAAACCCAGTTAAGACTTTTTGTTCCCTCTGTTTTATCAGTGAATGGTGTAAGAACCAGTCTCTTGTTTTTTTGAAGAAAAAGCAATATTCCTTGGAAAGCAAGGAGGGTTGAAGGATTATGTTTGCAGTGAGGAATAGTTTGTTTTATACTTTTAAGGTTGGTATTTTTGTGGGCCTTATATACTCTAAAATGAACCTTAGTCACCTTGGTGCTTATGGGCCATTACTTGACCTATGAATCTTTAAGGCACAATCAGTTGTATTTTACATTTAAAGATCACTGTAAGTGATGGCCACCTTTCCTTCCTACCCACTCCTTCTCCACACACCTCCACGGTTAACTGGTAACTAACTGTAGGGCTGCAGAACTGAGCCCTAGGTTGTGTGTGGCCTCCCTTGACCCTCCTCATCGCCACCTTAGGTCACATTAGGGGTCCCGCCCTCAGGGTGGCTAGGAAGTGGAGGCTCTCATGAGGCAGCCCTCATGCAGGCTTCAGCAACATATCCTGCTTCTTGATCACGTGTGTGACTCCTAGGGGAGTCATGCTGCCTGCTGAGTGAATAGTACCCGGGAAGACAATGGCGAGCCCTCTGCTGTTCACTGTCTGTTCAGCTAAGCTCTCTGGGCCACAGAGAGGGTTCCTCAAGCCTCTGGTGACATCAGAGTTCACGGGAAAGGAAATACAGTCAGTCAAACCAAATCAAACAAGTTGAATTTTACTTTTCTCAAAAAGTGCTTCTGAGAGCTAATCAAGATGTGAACTAAGTATGACATCATCCAAGTTTCCGACATCCTAGTTCCTTAACTGGAAGGACTCGGTAGACTTTCAGAGAGACTTTCTAAAGCATCTGAACAGGTAGGTCTGCGACTGACACGTGGAGCTGCTTGTAGTAAAACTGCCCAGCCAGATACAGACACTACTCCAGACTTGGTGTACTTGTTAGAGTCTATACAGATCAGTGCTTGTTTTAGCAAACACTTCCCCCACCCATGGGGTAAGAGACGAAGAGAGGAAAGTGAAGTGCTTTTCTCTCACTTGTGCGCGTGTGGCGTGTGTGCATGTGAGGGCTGAGGTGCACGGATTTTCTTTCTCAAGGATCATGGCAGGATCACAGAACTCTTTTATACAAGTGAGATCCAGGTCTCTGAATATCTTTTTTTTGTAAATAATAATAATAATTAAAAGCTCCTCACCAAATTCAAGCTTGTACATTATATTTTCTTTCAATGTTTTTTTTAAATTTAAGTTGTATTGTTTTGTATGTAAATATGTGGACCCAGGAACTGTTATTAATGAGCAAAAAGTTACTGTTCAGGGCAGTGATTCTGTTTAATAATCAGACAAAATGTAGACGAGCTTTTTAAAGCCATATAGTTTTAACTCTGTACAGTAGGTACCGGCCTGTATTATTGTAACAATAACTCTAGCAATGTATAGTGTATCTATATAGTTTGGAGTGCCTTCGCGTCCATGTATTTGGTTTTTGTTTCGTTTCACTTTTACTTTTTAAAATTTTACTTGCTTCCTTCTATTCATGTGTCCCTGTCCATCCCCTTCCCTTTGCACTTACAACTTTTCACAACAGTATCTCCGCCCCTCCACAGTGAAGCTGCACTGACCCCTCATCCGTAATCTCATTCCCTTCAAGCCTTGCCTTGGTTCTGGTTCTGAATGTCTGTCTCCTTCGCAGTAACAGCGACCGGTCTCACTTCGTTCTCAGTCCATTCAGGGACTTTGTAGTGTAAGCGCAGAGAGCCTTAGGGCCGAGGACATCAAATTAGATTAGATTTTGCTTGTCTTTTTCCACAAGCCCTCGCCATGGTTCTTAACACAAACAGCAGATTCTGGGACCCTCCCACGCTCACTCTCTCCTTACCTACTTCCTTCCCAAGCGCGAGAAAGAAAGAGAGAGACGTTGTTTTAGTGGATCACGCTACCTTAAGTATCGGGTTTTGCTGTCAGTGGTCTGGATGCCCAGTGCCGTGCTGATAGAGCCTCTTAATGAGAGAACTCAGCCCATGCCCTTCCTCCTGCCATCTCGACCCCTATTCAACCAAAAGACGGTTTAATTTCCTTTTTAAAAGTCCGTTTCTTACTGTGTGCCCCATAATAAAGACCTTTTTATTTTCGAGGTAGGATCTCGCTCTAGCCCAGGCTGACCAGGAATTCACTCTGTAGTCTCAGGCTGGCCTCGAACTCACAGGGATCCTCCTACCTCTGCCTCCTAAGTGCTGGGATTAAAGGCATGAGCCACCATGCCCAGCTGAAGGTCTTTTTTTTTTTTTTTTGGAAATAAAGCAAGAAAAAAAAAATACTTGTTTTTGCCTCCAACTACTCCATATGTCTTGAATAGATGAAGAAAAAAAAAATCTTTACTAAACCAAAGGTTGCTGTTTTTTGAGACATCGTGTGTTTGTTCCAGCGAGGTGGAAGACTGTCCCTTCTTTCCAATGACATGTTGTGGTGTTTCTTTGAGTCCTCTTGATCTTGCGATCCATCTATTTGGTTTGTGTTTTAACAAAGTACACCCAACCAGTCGTCTTCTCTGTGCCAAGCAAAGGTTTCTGAGAGGACTGCTGTATGCTCTATCCTTGTGGATAGAAAGACACTGGCCTTTCCTTTATTTTCCTCCTTCCTTTTCAAAAGACTTAACTTTGCCATCTTCCAAAGGAAGCTTGTTTCTTGTTTTAACCCCAAATTGAATTGTATCCGATTCCTGTTATGCGTGATCATTCTTAATCACAGAGATGAATTGCTTTTCTCCCCTGTGTGAGATTCAAGCACGCTTTACAATAAAGTCCATCTTCTCTGGTAGAAACCTAAGCCACTGAACGTAAGAGGAGCACCTAGAAGCACAGCAGAGTCCCGGACTGTGGTCTACCTTTGAGAGGCTTTGACAGTAATCCCTGGGGTCTGGATTATTTTCACAAGGGTTATGCCATTGTATTCAAGTCTGTTGCTCCGTTTTGCACCTCCTCAATAAAAGCAAATTGACAACCAATACATAAGGGGTTAGCTTGTCAAAGTAGACTTCCTTGTGTTAATTTTTTTAAGTTTTTTTTTCCTTACAATATCTGTCTTACAAGCAGATACAGGTAGATGTATGAAAATGTGCTTGCCTGTAAAATTTGCATTTATAAACGTGTTGCCGATGGATCACTTGGGCCTGTACACATACCAATTAGCGTGACCACTTCCATCTTAAAATCAAATCTAAACAAAATTTACTATATATATATATAAAGGACTGTGGGTTGTATACAAACTATTGCAAACACTTGTGCAAATCTGTCTTGATATAAAGGAAAAGCAAAATCTGTATAACATAATTACTACTTGAATGCCTCTGTGACTGAATTTTTTTTTCATTTTAAATATAAACTTTTTTGTGAAAAGTATGCTCAATGTTTTTTTTCCCTTTCCCCATTCCCTTGTAAATACATTTCGTTCTATGTGACTTGGTTTGGAAATAGTTAACTGGTACTGTACTTTGCATTAAATAAAAAGTAGGTTAGCCTGGAAATGAAATTAAAATTCACAAGTGTGTGGTCTTTATTTCAGTACCCATCCCTCTTTCTTCACCCTACCTACGTTGCTAGTCACGTCACCATCTCCATTCCTCCAACTAGGGAAACATGAGTCTTTGTTACAAAACTCAAGATGTGAACACCACATCTTTCGTTCTTTGAAATGACTTTGCTCCAGTGCGTAGCCCCAAGAGGTGCAGCTTCCAGCTTGGAAACCTTTGGATCTGATGTGAAAAGCTCTGCAGACACTGCTTTGAAAAGAGGGAAAATGTCCCTGGAAGGGACAGCTGTGAAAACATGTCTAAGCTGCTGTCTTTGGTCACTGTGCTCATGATCCGGTGTAGCTGTGTTTTCTTTGAACTTTCATCCATTAGTAATGGTCCTTGGAGGTCTCTGTACAAACATTAACACCACAAACAGTGGGGCTGTACCTCCCAGATAGCCAACACGTGTTAAGTAAGAGTCTGCTCATTTCCACTACTGGATGATGTATGTAAACATGTTTATGTCTCTTAGTGAAAAAAAAAAAAAATCACCACTTTTTTAGGGCTGAATCATTGTCAGGCCTAAAGGCTAGATATAAGGTCATGTGACTGCTGCTTCAATAAAAACAAATTTATATTCGACAAAGTGTGGTCTTTTATTAAGGTGTTGGCGTAAGCTAGTCTCGTTAACAAAAGAAGCTAGGTATGGGGTGAATATGATCAAAATATATACATGTATGAAATTGTCAAAGAAAAAATTACAAAAAGTAGGCATGGCGACACATGCCTGTAATCCCAGCACTTGGGAGGCAGAGGCAGAAGAATTGCAGCAAGTTTGAGGCCAGCTGCAGTGACCCATCCGGGCCTGTCACAGAGCCGAAGAATGCGTGGAGGTGGCAAAGATAACAGCAGGACCAGCAGGGCCAGGTGACGTTGACACAGGTCTGACCTCAGCTTCTTAAATTGCAATTAAGAGTCTAAAACATCCATGTCCCTTAGAATCCTGAAAGACTCCTTCCAAAAGATGGCAGGGAGTCTTTTGGGGGCCATGTCTGGGGAAAGCAGTGGTAGTGGGTGCACTCTGGGAAGGCAACTGAGGCCTGTGTGCAACCTGTCTGCCCGGCAGTACCCTCAGAGGAGGAGAGCTCTATGCATAGAAAAGGAAAAAAAGCAAAGGCTGGAGGGACGGCTTAGTGGTTAAGGCGTTTGCCTGCAAAGCCAGAGGACTCGGGTTCAATTCTCCAGGACCCAGATGCAGAAGGGAGCACACGTGGAGTTTGTTTGCAGTGGCTGGAGGCCCTGGCGTGCCCATTCTCTCTCTCTCTCTCTCTCCCCCCCCCCTTGCTCTGTCAAATAAATAAATAAAAATAATAATTTTTAAAAAAGGCCAGAAGGAAGGAGCTGCCTAGGAAGATGGAAGGATAAGGCCCACAAGTTTTCTAGAGCCAGGAAGAACCATAGAATCTCTCTCTCTGAAGAAAGGCCACTCTTCTTGTCAGTCTCAATTTTGGACAGTCTGGGGCATGTGTACAGGGGGGCTGGTAGGAAGGCCATCAGTTATGCAGATCTGTTTCCTGCTTCCCAGCCTTTCCTGATAACCAAAACCAGAAAGAGAGACCAGTGGCCACAGAGATGGCTAGAAAGTGAAATTTGGTTCTACTTGCTCAAGCCCAGGGAGGATAGTAATCAGGAAACGCACTTTGCGGAGTAGGAAAAGTTGAATCAGGCTCCTAGTCCTATAAACTTAAAAAACTATATATATATATATATATATAAACTATAAAAGCCACACAGTGCTAAAAGGATGTATCATGTGTAAGCTCTATATATCAAGTTAATGTTTACACAACTACCTGCTTATTTTAAAAGCAGTTTTAGAGCCAAGCCCACTGTGGGTGGTGCACATCTTTAATCCCAGCACTGGGGAGGCAGAGGTAGGAGGATCACCTTGAGTTTGAGGCCACGCTGAGACTACATAGTGAATTCCAGGTCAGCCTGGGCTAAAGTGAAACCCTACCTCAAAAATGCCGGGCGTGGTGGTGCACGCCTTTAATCCCAGCGCTCGGAAGGCAGAGGTAGGAGGACTGCTGGGAATTCAAGGCCACCCTGAGACTCCATAGTGAATTCCAGGTTAGCCTGAGCTAGAGTGAGACCCTACCTCAGGAAAAAAAAAAAAAAGAAAGAAAGAAAGAAAGAGAAGGGAGGGAGAAAAGGAAAGAAAGAGAAAAAAAATGAAAGTCAATTTTGAGGCATGAAGGTTTAAACCTTACAGCCCAACCATCTTAATCTTGCCTTGACCTCACTTTATCCTAAAGCACATCCACACTCAGGCATGTGCATGGATAGCACACTGAAGAGGATTTCCTACAGGAAGGAGAGATGCATGCATTGTTACGAATATTGTTGAATGAAATTTGGACTTCTCTTCCAAATGAGAAACTTGTATCTAATTATGCCTGAGTCTACCACCTCAACCCTAAGAGCAAAACCTGTATTCGTGAGTTTGCAAAGAATGGCTCAATTTACCCTCAGTTTTCAAAAAAATGAGTACTGTAGCGGGGCGTGGTGGGCACGCCTTTAATCCCAGTACTTGGGAGGCAGAGGTAGGAGGATCGCCGTGAGTTCAAGGCCACCCTGAGACTACATAGTGAATTCCAGGTCAGCCTGGGCTAGAGTGAAACCCTACCTTGAAAAACCTTAAAATAAAAACAAACAAAAAAATGAGTACTGTAAAAGGGGGACTGGTAAATCTGGGGGATATAAGATTGTTCACTTGCTTTGATTTACCTTGACAATTTCTTAATGTTTTCAAAGTTTTTCCTGTAAAATAGTAAAAGCTAAGAAATTCCTTAAAATTCAATTACATGCCGCTTCATTTGCAACTAAATAGTACACATCTAAACCTTCAGCTACTATGTGGGGGTCTTTTGTTTTTGTTGGTTTTGTTTTGTTTTGGTTTGGTTTTGGTTTTTCCGCTCTAGCCCAGGTTGACCTGGAATTCACTATGTAGTCTCTGGGTGGCCTGGAATTCATGGCCTCTTAACCTCTTACCTCTACCTCCCCCAAGTGCTGGGATTAAAGGCATGGGCCACCCTGCCCAGCAATTACCACTGTTTAAATTATGATACATAGATGTATAATTTTTATACATAATCATTCATTTTTATGTTACCAGTCTGCAAATTTGTGAAGTATAATAAAATAAAGAGCAAAATACATGTGCACATATGTGTGTTTCTGGTTGGTCTGTGTTTTCTGGGGGAGAGGGCTTGGTGAGTAATTGTTTTTGTTTGCTTTTTTGTATATGTTTTGTTTTGTTTTATTGAGGCAGGGTCTCACTCCAGTCCAAGCTGACCGGGAGTGCATTCTAGCTCCAGGCTGGCTTCAAACTCATGGCCTCCTGAGTGCTGGGATTAAATGTGTCCCCACCTCACCCAGCTTCTTTGCTTTTTTTTAATTTTTTTTAATGATCCACGTTTTTATATTTTATTTATTTGTTTGAGAGAGAGAATGGGCATACCAGGGCCTCCAGCCACTGCAAACAGACTCCAGGCGCATGTGCCACCTTGTGCATCTGGCTTATGTGGGTCCTGGGGAATCAAACCTGAGTCCTCAGGCTTCACAAGCAAGTTCCTTAACCACTAAGGCATCTCTTCAGCCCTCCCACTTTTTTGTTTTGTCTTTATTTTTATTTATTTATTTGAGAGAAAGAGGCAGAGAGAGGGAGAGAATGGGCACGCTAGGACCTCCAGCCACTGCAAATGAACTCCAGATGCATGCGCCCCCTTGTGCATCTGGCTTACGTGGGTTATGGGGAATGGAACCAAGGTCCTTTGGCTTTGCAGGCAAATGTCTTAACTGCTAGGCCAACTCTCCAGCCCCCTCCTGCTTTTTTGAGACAAGATTTTTTCCACATTTTTGCCCAGGCTATCTAGTACTAGGATCATAGATGTATGCCACCACACCTGGCTTTGTTTTTATTTATTTGTTTGTTTGTTGTTTTTCAACATAGAGTTTCACTCCAGTCTAGGCTGACCTGGAATTCACTATGTAGTCTCAGGGTGGCCTCAAACTTGGGGTGATCCTCCTACCTTGGCTTCCCAAGTGCTGGGATTAAAGACATGGGCCACCACGGCCAGCTTTGTTTTTATTTTGATTTATTTTCCTACTCCCACCTTTTCTTGGGGGGTCGGAGTGATATCTCTAGCAGAAAATTCATTGAGTCCTCTGAGTTTGACCACAACATATTTGCCAAGCCTAGCTTTAGGTATGGAACAGCGTGTGTGGAATGAAGATGTAACTTGTGAAAAACGTAAAAGCATTTTTACTCAAGTGCTAAGCAAAGCAGACACTCTTTACACTTTAGCTTCGAGAATCAGTGTGAACACGGGATGATGGTTACGTGCAGGTGGCTCTTCTCTAACACATTTATTAAGTGTCACCAGAACCCTGCCACAAACCTAGGCCCCAGTCAGCTGGGAAACGGACCCATCTACACCAAGTCACAGGTATCCTCCCTCCCACGAGCACCTGTCCTAGGAAACCTCACTTGGGGTCCTCAATACCCACAGAACCCCAGGGCAGCTCAGCATCCACACAGTGTTTCTTGGCCTTATGTCACATGTCACGTTGAGTCCAGGTCAGCTGTGATAACAGATGTTGGTTAACAACACCTTTTTCAGCTTGTCCTTCATTATCAACACCTCGGGCTCGGGATCCGAGGTAGTGCTGCATAGCCCACAGCAGGTTGCGTATTGTCAGCTCTTGACGATGTGACCGGATGCAGGGATCCCCAATCGTGAGCCTTGGACGGGGTCCCGACAAGCTTCTGGCATTAGGTACAGGCCTCCCAGCTTCTCCAGAAGACTCTACTGCACCCACAGATCAGGCACAAGCAGCTCAGGAGGAGGCTGGGGGTGGGTGGAAATGAGTGGAGAGGGGGGTTGTAGACCCTCAACTGGTCTAGCCTGATCACTCCATTCCCTCCTGGTGGGAATTGGAATTTAGCGAGATTTGGGGAGGAGGGGGGCCGGGTATTCTCAACCACTGGGCTGAAATTTCAGGGGAAAAGCAGCTTTATATCTCGGATCGGCCTAACCTACAGGCCAGAACTCTCTACAGACTGAACTGGGGTCCGGGTACACCTGTGTCCCCCTGCCTAGAATGCTAGCCAGCTGTAGTCACGGGGCATGCTGTGGGCGTGTCCATCTGTTTAGCCCCAGAAGCAGCAGTTCAGAGAGCTCTGAGTCCGTCTGTCCCGCAGAGGCTCCACCCCGGGGGCAGCGCAGCGGCTCAGCCGTCCGTGCTGCTGAACAGCTCCCGCATGAGCGGGGTGGTAGCGAACGGGTGCGAGTCGTGGATGCGCAGCAGCCGCTGCGTGTGCTGGGCGTTGATGCTGCGCAGCTCCGTGAGGACGGCCATGATCTTCAGGAACAAGAACCTGCGGGCGGCCAGAAGAGAGGCTGGGGTGCAGGCCACGCTGTCTCCACCCCGACAGACTTGGCCCTGTTCTGAGAGCGCACCCGCATTCCCATCTCGGAACCCCCTTCCGGTCAGCCAAGAGAGGACGCCGGGAACTCCTGCACAGGCTGACCGGAACAAGGCAGAGCAGCCCGCTGGAGGTGGGAGCCATGGTCTCTCCCTGTTGCTACCCCAAGCACATCTATGTATGTAGAGACGATGCCAACGCACGTAGGTAGTAATATGAAGGCCAGGGAAGCCACTGCCTTGGTGACTGTTTGGGGGACCAAGATTGAATGGTCCCAGAGGTTAGGACCTGCAGACTAGAATCCCTTCCTAGAACTTGCTCAATCCAGCGACCAAAAACATCGCTCACCTTGCTTTCCCCACAATGGATAAGAAACTTGGCACTTCCAATCTCCTGGCTCCATTCAGGGAAAGATTGAGCAAATGAAGTTCCGACCACCCCCAGCATCTCTGGTGATACAGGCCAACTGAGCATTTGAGAGTCGAGTTGATACCCTAACACCTAGGATGGGCCTTAATCTTCAAAACCTTAGGCTCCCTGCAATCCAGGTTTGCCCCTGCCCTCCATCCTGTGGGCATCATGCTGGACACTAGGACACAGAAATACTGAGGAACAGTGAAGATGTGGTAGCCACTAGCAGAAAGTAGCCTTCCGGGCTGGAGAGATGGCTCAGCGGTTAAGGCGTTTGCCTGCAAAGCCTAAGGACCCACGTTCAACTCTCCAGATCCCACGTTAGCCAGACATACAAACGTGAGGCAAGCGCAAGGTCGCACATGCCCACTAGATGGCGCAAGCGTCTGGAGTGCAATTTCAGTGGCTGAGGCCCTGGTGTGCCAATTCTCTCTCTCTCTAAAATAATAATTAAAAAAAAAGAAAAGAAAGTCGCCTTCCTTTTAAATTTAATTAATTAATTTATTTGACAGAGAGAGATGCAGGGGCGGGGGGGCGGGGAGAGTGCCAGGGCCTCCAGCCACTGCAAATGAACTCCAGATGCATGGGCCACCTTGTGCATCTGGCTTACGTGGACCCTGGGGGAATTGAACCGATATCCTTTGGCTTTGCAGGCAAGCGTCTTAACCGCTAAGCCATCCCTCCAGCCCTAGCCTTCCTTTTGACTGATAACCAGAACAAAGTTAGGAGACTTCCAACCCCAGCAAGTTTGTGTTCCTCTGGGAAAGTTCTTAGTACTCAAGAGCTCGCGCTTTGGGCATCGTCTGGCTGGCTCCACTGTCCCCTTGTGCCCCTCTGTCTGTGGAGGTCAGATACCCACCTCAGGGGAAGCTTTAGAGAATCAAAGGTAATAATACACATAAATTACTTGGTCCCAGCGTTGACACTTCCCAATAAATAATAGCTATTATAGACTTACTAATGATAAGCACCATAACTCGGGTTTTGTTATCTTTACTGCTGTTAGGGCTATTGTCAGCCATTGCTGGAAGACCCCCTAGGAAAGACAGGGCAGTACGCGGTGTTTGCTGCGCCGTAGTGACGGGAGCATAGAAGACCCGGGACAAACAGGTGTAACGCCTCAGCTGGGCTCAGGCTGACCACATAGGCCTTGCAGCTCTGGCCTACTGTCCCATAAAGTCCCAGGCAGGCAGGGGACGGGAGGTTAAAAACATGAGGCGGAGCCAGGCATGGTGGCGCACGCCTCTAATCCCAGCACTCGGGAGGCAGAGGTAGGACCATCGCCGTGAGTTCGAGGCCACTCTGAGACTCCATAGTGAATTCCAGGATAGCCTGAGAGAGAGTGAAACCCTACCTCGAAACCCAACCCCCCCCCAAAAAAAAGATGAGGCAGGGGATGGAAGGATGGCTTAGCAGTTAAGGCACACTTGCCTGCAAAGGCAAAAGACCCAGGTTTGATTCCCCAGGACCCACGTAAGGCATGTGTCTGGAGGTTGTTTGCAGTGGCTGGAGGCCCTGGTGCGCCCATTCTCTCTGTCTTTCTCTGTCTGTCTGTCTTTCTCTCTCTCTCTCTCTCACACACACACACACACACACATGCATGCTCTGAAATAAATATTTTTTTTTAAAAAGGCAGCCGGGCATGGTAGCACACTCCTTTAATCCCAGCACTTGGGAGGCGGAGGTAGGAGGATCGCCTTGAGTTCGAGGCCACCCTGAGACTATATTGTGAATTCCAGGTTGGCTTAGGCTAGAGTGAGACCCTACCTCAAACCCCCCCCCCAAAAAAAAGGTGAGACAGGACGGTCCCCTCAACCCTCACGGAGTCCTCCCCTCCTGTTCAGGCTCACCGGTGGGCAGGGTACGGCCGGCTGCACTCTATGTAGGCCTTCAGGGTGAGGGCCACTCGCTCCTGCAGCTGGTCCACGACGCCGCGCTGCACCACGCCGGGCCGGTCTGAGCGGGGAGGGGAGGGAAGGCAGCGCGATGCCCGTCAGGGCAGAGGGAAACGAGGACCAGAGCTCCGTGCGTGCTGTGGTGTGGGCACTGCCCGCCAACCACCTCTGGAGCCAGAGTCGTGCAGGTCGGGGAGGGAAGAGCAGGGCCCTGCTTCACACCCGTGACCAAGGGGAAAGCGGGGAGCAAGTGTCCCTGCGGAGGAGGGGCTGCCGCCTCCTGCAGATGCTCAGGAGAGTGTCAGTGGCTGGGGACCCTGGGCGGGGGGGGGGGGGGGGACCGTCACCTGGGGAGAAGAGGGACATGGCCTGCATCAGCACGTATTCCTCTTCGTGCAGCTGTAGTTTCTTTAGCATGTAGTGGAATTTCATCAGGGGATCCAGGAGCAGTTTCTGCACCCCGCCTGAGACAGGTAGAGGACGGAAAGGGGGCGTCGCAGGGGGCCTGGCCCCACACCCAGTCTGCCCTCCCGGAAGCTCTTTCATTCCACCACCCGTGGTAGTTTGAGTGGATGCCCCCCCCCCCCCCCCCCCCCCCGCCGCCCCAGTATATTCAGGAGTGTTATTTGGGCTGTGACTTGGATATCCAGCTGCCTGGCTGTGAGGAGGTGTTACTGGAGGCGGACCTGGAATTCCAGTCTAAAGGTATGTGGAGTGCCTGAGCTCTGCCCTGGGGTTCCCGGAGTGTGCTTGCATATGCTGGTGGTGGTTGTTTTGTTTTCGTGTTTCCCTCTCTCCCTGGACCTGTGAAAGGGGGCCAGCTTCCTGCACCGTTATAGAACTTCCCCTGGATCAGTCAGCGTCAAATAAATTCCCTTCCTCCCAAAGCTGTATGCAGCCTGGAGGTTCACCCCAGTAACTGAAGCTCTCTATGACACCTCGCCACCCTGCAATCCCAGAATAGCCTATGGTGCGGCTCCTTTCCTCCCAGAACTGTTGTGTGTCCCTCTCCTGGCATCGCTTGGGCACCTTCAGGGTCTTCGAAGCAGTAGGCCAGCCTTCCGCAGTCCCAGGTCCCGGTCTCTGTGTTAAACATGGTATTGAACCTCAGGAGGCACATCTCGAAGGTAGCCCCTTTCAGCAGGGAGATCTGGTCTTCAATGGGCAGGTCCCTGGCAACAAGGACAGGAGGGGGTGACAGCTACTGGGGAGCCTCCCCACAGGCTGGGAACAGTGCCATCCCATAATCCCAAATTTGCAGGAGGAGGAAGGGGGGAAGAGATTGAATAGAGTTTTCTGGAGGAGTGGTTGCCTGCAAGCTCTCTCCCTTCCAGCCCAGCCCAGCCCAGCCCAGCCCAGCCCAGCCCAGCAGGATACGTGTCCCCCCCCCCCCCCCCGCCATGGCTTCATCTCCTACTGTCTTTACGGTTCTTCCAACCACTTAGCTTGGCGTCCAGGTCTCTTACGTCTTGGCCCCTCTCCTTCAACTCCCTACACAACCACTGGCAAACATTTGATGCCTTTCCTCTTGACTCCTTAGCATAACTTCTGCCTGTTTCCCCAACTGGAATTATTGTCCCTTTAATGTCACCTAAATAAATTCTGCTGGGTTTTCAGGCCAAAAGAGAGAGACAGAGAAAGAGGAGAGAGACAATTGGCACGCCAGGGCCTCGGCCACTGCAATGGCACTCCAGACGCTTGCGCCACCTAGTGGGCGTGTGCGACCTTGCACCTGTCTCACCCTTGTGCGTCTGGCTAACATGGGATCTGGGGAGTTGAACATGGGTCCTTAGGCTTCCCAGGCAAGCGCCCTAACCACTAAGCAATCTCTCCAGCTCTATTCATTTTTAGAGAGATAGGAAAAAAAAAAAAACAGGGAGATATTTACTCTTCTGCTATTCCTCACCAGTACTGGAGAGTTGAGCCTCACTCCTAATATCCGCTCTACCAGTGAATTCCAGATTCCTTGCATGTGTGGTCCATCCCTACTTGACCAGGCTTGACAAGGCAAGGTGGTTAATCCAACGGTAGTGCACTCAGCACCCCAGCCACCGTTAGCTCTGCAGAATGCATCTTAACGGGCTACACTTCCGGCCACACCAGAGGGTTCCGGGGTCTCATACTGACTCCGTACCCAGACCTGGCTGCTGGACCTCAGGCCACCCACACTCCCCGTGGCCTGCTTGGGCAGCAGACAGCTGGAGGTCTAGCATCTGGTCCTCTTTTCTCTCCATGGTCTTCCTTCTTCTTCTTCTTTTTTTTTTTTTTTCCTTCCAACTCATCATTACTTTGTGGAAATTTCATGCTATGGCTCCTTCCTTGTGGGGGAAACAGGGAAGGTCGTTCCTGTCCGGTACCCCGCACGGATTGGAAGCTCTTCAGATGTTTCCTTAGCTCATCCATCAGCCGTACCATGTACATATGATTAGCTTCCACGCCCGCAGGGGGAGGTTCAGACACAACCCCCCACTGAGTTCTCTTTCCCCAGCAGCATGAGTGGCTGAGACAAAAGAGGACCCTCTGGCACCCGTGTCACGCAAATTCACGGGGACTGACCCCCCCCAGAGCCTTTGAAACTTTGGGCCATTTCCTTGTTCCTTTCTACAGCCCTCCACCCAACCCCCACGGTCTTACCTGAAATAGGAGATGACCTTGGCAAAGTTGATGACACCCTTAAACATGTAGGTTGACACATCGGCCAGGTGGGGCAGCAGGGGAATGATCTCTTTCCCGTCGCTCTTGGCTGGCGGCTTATAGTTCCACACGCTGCCGTCTTCGCCCCGCAGCTGCAGGGAGATCTTCAGAGGGCTCAGATCTCCCTTAATCCGGCTCCACGCGGCGGGGTCGTCCATCAGTGAGGCCTGCAGAAGCTCCGGGAACTCACAGCCACCACTAAACAGCGCTGGCAGCTGGGGCGCAAGGCAGGAAGCAAAGAGGAATGACAGGATGTTGGCACGGACAGCTGCTGCGGCCGGAGAAGACGCACAGCCACGGGTGTGCACACGCGTGTGCACCACAGACACGCGGAGCCGTTGTTTCTTCTCTCAAGCTAACTCCTATCAGGTAGGCGGTATTTTTTTGGGGGGCTGATTTCGAGGTAGGATCTCGCTCTAGCTTCCAGGCTGACCTGGAATTCACTATGTTAGTCTCAGGGTGGCCTTGAACTCACAGTGATCCTCTTACCTCTGACTCCCAAGTGCCGGGATTAAAAGCATGTGCCACCATGCCTGGCTTTTTTTTTTTTTTTAAATAATTTTATTTATTTGCAAGCAGAGAGAGAAGATAGACAGAGAGATAGAGAGAATGGGTGTGCCAGGACTGCAAATGAACTCCAGATATATGTGCCTCTTTGTGCATCTGGCTTTATGTGGGTACTGGGGAGTAGAACTGCAGACGGAAAAGCACAGATGCTGAGGTTCCTGGGCTAATCCAGTTCTCCGAGCTAGGCAGGCCACATGAAGTACTTATGAACACACAGGGAGGGACCCCCGGTTCGATGCGGTCATATACTCCAACGAGTCCTGTCTCTGTCCTCATAAAGTCCCAATGCCAGCAAACATGTCTCCACGTCCCCTCAGACCCAAGTCCTTCCTGCTACAGAGAAAGCAGACACATTCTCCAAACTGAGTCTGCCTGGGGGGCGGGAGGGGAGAGGGGGGATGGGGGAGGGCTCTTGCCTACCCCCAGAGTCTTAGATTCAGGAGCAGAGTGCTTGAGAATTTGCATTTCTAGAAAGTTCTGGGGGGGGGGTGTGGGTACGGTTGCCCCTGACCCCAGGACCACACTGTGAGAACCCCCTTGGGGTTGGAGCTGGCTCTACTGTCGAGTAAGACTCTTAGCCTCCTACCCGGAAATCCTTGAAATGGGAGAAGCTGGTGTCAAAGGTCTTCATCTGGGCGTCCATCAGCACCCGGATCAGCTCCTGCTGCTCCTCTGTCAGGCCCTGCACCCCGGGGGGCTGAGCCTCGATCCTTTCCCTCTTCTTCCTCTTGATCAAGGCCCGCCTCTGCTCCACCGCGGCGTCAGACATGATCACTGCAGAACAGGCGGTCAGCGTACCCGTGTGTGTCCCCCAACAAGGTCCGCCCCCCCCCAACAACTTGCGCTACCCCACCTGCAGAATAATCACGAAGGGGACAAAAGAGATGAGGCAGGGCCGGCTGAGAGGAAACCTGCCAGGCCTCGCCCCCTCCATCTCCCAAGTCCCTCCTGCCAGCTCCTGGCGCTTGCAAGGTCGCGTGGGCACACGTGCCCGTTTGCAGTGGGCATATGGGCACGCAACCCCCCCTGTCAGTGTTCACACCCCTGTGCATGCCCAGTGCTTTCTGCACAGGGCACCCCGGGCACCCCTGCCCCGCAAGCCTGTCACTCACTCTCTTTCTTCATGCCACTCTCCAGACACTTGCGCAAGCGGCAAGCCTGGCACTGCCGCCTCGTCTTCCGGGTGATCTCGCAGGTGCCCTTGCGGAAGGGACACCTCAGCCGGACATTGCGTTTCATGGCCCTCCTGTGGAAGGGGGAGGGGCGTTCAAGTGGGCTTCTGTGGGGGGGGGGGCCACTTGGGTCCTAGGCCAGGGGCTTCAAGCCACACTCTTCCCAAGCCCTGAATGCACATTAATCCGGGTCAGCGGGCTTCACCTTTGCTTGGGTGTGGGGTGGGATTTTATAGGCTTGGAGGACTTCCCTAGGACAGGAACAGGAGTGGAGGCTTCTAGACTTTTCCAGAGGTACCTGTAGATCTGGAGCTGCTTTCTAAGCCCTTTCCTTAAGCACCTGTCCTCCTCCTTCACACCCTTGTGAGGAGGCCATGTTTCCATCTAGACAAGCCTCTTCCTGGATTTGTCCTGGTCAGAAACATAAGCAGTCCCTTCTCCTTCTAGATTAGGGGCAGTTGCTGGGATGAACTTCTAAACCAGGCACAGTTATGGAGGAGGGCATTTACTGAAGCTTACAGCTCCAGGGGAAGTTCCCTAATGGCAGAAGAAGCTGGTCCCCTCTCACACGTCCACGCATGGAGAAAGGCAGCCAGCAAGCACGTTTCAGGAACTCGGGGCCAAGCTCAACCACGTTCCCTGTCCTAGACTGGGGTTCAGACCCAACTATCCGCCCACTGAGACACTTCCTCCAGCCAGGTGGCTGGAGATCAAAATTACAAGCTTTAATAAACTCCTGAATGTATTGGGGGACACTCTTTCATGCTACCACACCAGAAAGCCCCCTTCTGATTGACTTGGTGGTCAAGAGGTGGGGAGCTCCGTAGAGTGGAGTTGGGTGGGCAGGTAGAGCTCTACAGAACTTCTGTGTTTTGACCATTTCAGGGTCAACAGAGTGAAGGGTGCTGGAGAGCCACGGGCCTTCATGCAGGGGTAACAGGGGGCAGAAGAAAGACTGGCATACCACTTGTGGTAGTTTGCATGGATGCCCCCAAGTAGGTTTAGGGGATTCTTTCTTTCTTCTTCCTTCCTTCCTTTCTTTCTTTCTTTCTTTCTTTCCTTTTTTGTTGTTGTTGTTTTTGTTTTCCTAGGTAGGGACTTGTTGACCTGGAACTCACTCTGTGGTACCAGGCAGGCCTCGAACTCACAACAATCCTCCTACCTCTGCCTCCCGAGCGCCACCATGCCTGGCTGGATCCAGGAGTTTTATTCAAGTTAGATCGCCTGCCACCTGTCACTGTGGGCAGATGCTGGGGTCCAGCCCTAAGGTGTTACTGGGAGCCCATCTGAATTCCAGCCGATGGGATGCAGAGTGCTTGAGTTCTGCCCGGGTTCCTTGGGCTGTTTGGCTGCCGGGTTTTTGTTCTTGCTTTTGGTGGTGGGTTTTCTCTTTGGGCCATTATGGAACTTCCCCTGGATCTGTGAGCTTCAATAAATCCCTCCTTCCCACAAACTGTGCCTGGTTTGGATGTTCATCCCAGAGACTGACTGCATCACCACTCTCTACCCACAGCCCAGCTGTGCTGCTTAATCTTGTCAATTTAATGGGATTTAGAATCACCATAGAAACAAATCTCTGGGCATCTCTGTGATGAATTTTCTTGGTTTTTTTTTTTTTTTTTTTTTGGTTTTTTTGAGGTAGGGTCTCACACTAGCCCAGGCTGACCTGGAATTCACTATGGAGTCTCAGGGTGGCCTCGAACTCACGGCAATCCTCCTACCTCTGCCTCCCGAGTGCTGGGATTAAAGGCGTGCGCCACCACGCCTGGCTCTGTGATGAATTTTCTAGGCTAGGTTACAAGAAGGGAAAAGACAGACTGGAGAGATGGCTTAGCAGTTAAGTTAAGGCACTTGCCTGCAAAGCCAAAGGACCCAGGTTCGATTCCCCAGGACCCACGTGAGCCAGATGCACAAGGTGGCGCATGCGTATGGAGATCATTTGCAATGGCTGGAGGCCCTGGCGCGCCCACTCTCTCTCTTTCACTCTGCCTCTTTCCCTCTCTCAAATAGATAAAAATAAAAATAAGATGCACTGTAACTGAGTGTAGCCACTCCATGGATGGAGGCAGGTTCCTGAACTGTGAAAGCGAGGACGCTGGCTAAGCGTAGCACTCATGTCCTCTGTGTCCTCACTGTGGACTGAATGTGACCAGCTGCTGCCACGCCTTCCCCGCCACGGTGGACTCACTCCAAAACTGTAAGCTCGAGAAAACCTACTCAGCAGCAAACAACCTGTCGTGATGCTCACACAAGTGCAGTAGTGGCGCACAGCCATGGTGGGAAACCAACTGCTCTGATTTGGCTAACTGATCCGCTCAGTGGAACGGGACCCATAGCTGGAGCTGGGAAACAAGTCAGGACCATATCCAAACATGAGCCCGCTCTCCATTACCAAGCTACCAACAATCGTGGGCTACAAGTTGTCCTACACCTATTAAATTCTCTATAAGAAAAAAAAAAATAAGGGTTATCCCATTTGTCTGGTGCTAACTTTACTCTCTGCTGGAGAATCTGCTTCTCTTTTTCAGATACACGCAGATCCTAAGGAGAGAACCACCCCATCATACCTCAAAAGGGCCCCAGCTGAAACTAAGAGTAATTGGCAAAACAAGCAAGGGTGCTGTTTTCTTGGTGAACCTGGTACCAGCACAAGGGTGAAGGAGATCAACACAGAGAAAAATCAACTCCTACCAAATCAGAGAGCCAGAGCCTCAGAGGCCCCCAACACCTCATCACTGAAGCAGACCAAAAATGAACCCAACATGGCTCAGGGAAATTTTGCTGAAGAGGGGGCGGAAAGAATGTCAGAGCCATACATTGGGTCATGATATGCAGAGACATTTCTCCTACCCATAACTGAGGGCTAACCCCACAATGCATGACCCATATACCTCAACAAGGAGGGGCCAGAGGGAGGGGGTAGGACATGGACGAGTCTAACAATGGTACCAACTTGACTGTATTCACTGAGTACAAAACTAATTAATAATAAAAAAATAAATTAAAAAATAATAATAATAAAAGGAACCCTTCCTTCAGTTGCTTCTTGTCAGGTATTTGGTCACGCACAAAGGAGAGGGCAATTAACTTCATTTTTCCTGTCTCCCCAAGCTGAAATAGAATAACCCCAGTCATTCATCCTTGGATCCAGCATGTGGGAATTAAGGGGAAACATGGGAACAGACAAGAGAGCTGACAAGAAAGCTAGACTGGAGGCTGACCTGAGCTCGTGGCTCCTACAGGTTAGATGGGGCCTGGAACCAGCAATCAGCCAAAGCAGGCATGCCCTCAGCCCCCCGCCGCCATTGTCCCCCCTGCTGACCTGGGTGACGGACCCCTGATGCCACCTCGAAGTGCACCCAGCATGGGTAGCAGGGCTCGTGTTTATCAGAAGCATGTGGGGTAGCAGATGTTGAACTAGATATTTTTCAGGGCTTTGCACGTTTAGTTTTTCAGAAGCCTAGGACCTCATCCGTACCTGTCTGGCGTAGATGAAAGAGGCCGAGGCTCTGAAAACTGAAGCACAACTTTGTCCTCCAGGAAAATGATGAGGGCGTGTGAGTTCAAGTGCACTTGATAAGGAAGCCACGCTCCCTCCCGCTTGTGTTGATGGGATGCCGAGCAGAGGATTCCCAACTGTTCTTTTTTTTTTTTTTTTTTTTTTTTTTTGGTGTGTGTGTGGGGGGGGGGTTCAAGGTAGGGTTCAAGGTTTGCTCTAACCCAGGCTGACCTGGAATTCACTATGCAGTCTCAGGTTGGCCTTGAACTCGCGACGATCCTCCTATCCCTGCCTCTCGAGGGCTGGAATCAAAGATGTGCGCCACCAAACCTGGCTCGAGAGAGATTCCTGGGTGGAGCTGCCTGCAGCTTGTGCGGGGGGTCTACACTGAGCTCCACCCTTCATGGGCACGTCACCGTCACTCGTGATGGGGTGGGACTTTTCTATGAGACCAGTCACCCACTGCTCCTGTAGGTAACCTCAATAAACTCACGCTACACACCTGCCTGGAATCATGACTTTGGTCTGTCCTTGGTGCCCTCCTGGTGGTGAAGAGACACTTGTTCCCACCTCGCCAGGAAAAGTCACACAACAGAACTGGCCCAAATGGATGAGGAGAACCACAGATGAGTTTGGGAGGAGCAGCTGTCTAGCCCCTGCTATGAATGAGAAGGCATGCAACCAGGTCGCTAGAGAGATGGCTTTGCGATTAAGGACACTTGCCTGCAAAGCCTAAGGACCTACGTTCAATTCCCCAGTACCCACATAGACCAGATACACAAGGGGACACATGAGTCTGGAGTTTGTCTGCAGTGACTAGAGACCCTGGTACACCTATTCTCTTTCTCTCTCTGCATCTCTCTCTCTCAAATAAATATATAAAATAAAACTTTTTTTTTTTTTTAAAAAGGCATGCAACTGAGGCTGAGCCATCTGAGAGTGGACTACATAGTGAATTCCAGGTCAGCCTGAGCTAGAGTGAGACCCTACCTCGAAAAACCAAATAATAATAATAATAAAAGAACATGATGGCCTGGCTTTAGAGAATATATTACAATCTCTGAGATTAGTACATATGGAGCCCACTTTTTGTTTTGTTTTGTTTTGTTTTTGTTTTTCGAGATAGGGTGTCACTCTAGCCCAGGCTGACCTGAAATTCACTATGTTGTCTCAGGGTGGCCTCGAACTCACAGCAATCCTCTTACCTCTGCCTCCGGAGTGCTGGGATTAAAGGTGTGTGCCACCACGCCTGGCCCTAATTTCTTATTTAAATGCATTTCCCAATTCAAAGCATTTGGAGGCAAATAGGCCCTGAGTATTGTAGTTTCCCATTATGAGTCATTATTACATCCCCGTCTTCATGCTGAGCCATGGGCTTTTCATCCTTTTATATTAAAGGGAGGTATCTCCCATTACTTCTGCTTTGCTTTCTCATTGCTAATTGTCCGAGTCTTACCAGGAGTCCCAAGTTCCTAGATCCCAAGAAGTGCTTTCTTCTTTCCCTTATGTCCCGCTAACCGTCAGGGACGGCGCACCTCCGTCTCCTCTTCGTCCCCCTCTCTTGCCAAATCAGAGGCTAATGTGGGGGATATCACCTGAATGCCTTTTTCCTATTGTAATCCTCCTGTGCATGGTTAGGTTCTTGCTAGGCACACAGCTCAGCCCCAATTGCATGTCTTACCCCCCAACAGACATGTTATTGCAACCGGCTTATAAGTGGGTCCCACCGGGCGTGGTGGCACACGCCTTTAAGCCCCGCACTCGGGAGGCAGAGGTAGGAGGATCGCCATGAGTTCGAGGCCAGCCTGAGACTTCATAGTGAATTTTTTTTTTTTAAGTTTACTTTCTGTATTTCTCTCCTGGTTGGGCAAGATGAGATCCGTAAAGCTGCCCATCCCAACTATGAAAACAGAACAGTATAGATTACCCAGCAGAAGTTCAATCCAGGAATTAGAAAAGATAGTGATTGTTTGCCCAGCCTGAATTCTCTTAAACAACTTGATGTGGCCCATGAAGAAGCCAGATGGCTTGTGGAGAATGTGAATTATAGAGAGCTTAGCACAGTGGTGCCCCCCACAACCCTACAGCTGTTCGCTCTAGCCCAGGCTGGCTTGGAATTCACTATGTAGTCTCAGGGTGGCCTCGAACTCATGGTGATCCTCCTACCTCTGTTTCCCAAATGCTGGTATTAAAGGCATACACCACCATGCCTGGCTCATCAACATTGCTTTTTTTTGTGGGGGGGGGGTTAAAGGTAGGGTCTCACTCTAGTCCAGGCTGACCTGGAATTTGCTATGTAGTCTCAGGGTGGCCTGGAACTCACGGTGATCCTCCTACCTCTGCCTCCCGAGTGCTTGGATGAAAGTCCATCTGCTCAGGCGCCAGAGTCAAGCACAGTTGTAAATTTTGTAGGAGTATTACGGTCAGGTAGGAGGCACACAGCACCTGACAGTACTTTCTAGAAAGTCCTATAATAGCCTGTGTCTATAAATGCACAATAGTTGCAGGTGTCCTTGAGACTCCTAGGGTATTGGCAATTTATTTTTTATTTATTTATTTATTTGCGACAAGAGTCTCACACTAGCTCAGGCTGACCTGGAATTTGCTACGTAGTCTAAGGGTGGCCTCAAACTCATGGTGATCCTCCTACCTCTGCCTCCCGAGAGCTGGGATTAAAGGCGTGCGCCACCACGCCTGGCTCTTGGCAAATTTTTATACCTCATGTTACCTATGTTGCCTCTCCTTTGTATAATATGATTTTTTAAATTCTTTTTTATTTATTTCTTTGAGAAGGAGAGAGAGAGAAGCAGATATAGAGAATGGGCATGCCAGGGCCTCCAGCTGTCGTAAAAAAACACCAGACACATGTGCCACCTTGTACATCTGGCTTACGTGGGTCCTGGGAATTGAGCCTGGGTCCTTTGGCTTTGCAGGCAAGTGCCTTAACTGCTGAGCCACCTCTCCAGCCCTCTGTAAGAAGGAGTGTCATGTAGGATTGGGACAAAAAGACTCAAGAGACTATTGAGCAAGGTAAGATCCTTGCAGGACGAACTCGACAGTTGTGTGTTCCCATCCCCAGTCTTTTTCTTTTTAATTTTTTAATTAATTTTTATTTATTTAACAGACAGAGAGAAAGAGGCAGAGAGACAGAGAGAATGGGCGCGCCAGGGCCTCCAGCCCCTGCAAATGAACTCCAGACGCGTGCGCCCCCTTGTGCATCTGGCTAACGTGGGTCCTGGGGAATCGAGCCTTGAACCGGGGACCTTAGGCTTCACAGGCAAGCGCTTAACCGCTAAGCCATCTCTCCAGCCCCCTAGTCTTTTTTTATATTAGAATCCAGCAGATGTGCGGAGGGCTGGAGCTGTGGACTGTCGCAAAAAAAAAAAAAAAAAAAAAAAAAAAAAAGCCCACCCGAGCAGATGGTTCTAGTAGAGTTGGGAGTCTGGAAAGGGGCAAGGGCTCAGCACACAGCATTAGAAGAGCAACTGCTGGCTGAATTGGTGCATTGTAGCGGATGGTGCCCGTGGACTCTGCCACCTCGAGTGGCTGCGAAAACACTCACACCACACAGGCTCGGGCCAAACCTGTCTGAGGTGGCACAGGATCGAACTGCAAAGGTGCCGTGTCTATTTATAGAAATGCGCTGTGGAGTCTCTGTCACCGAGGCCGTGCAGGCTGCACTGGGGCCAGCGGCCGTTCAAGCCTCTCCCAGTAACCAGCCCCACCTCTAAGCCAGGTAAAGTGCCAGAACGGACTTCGCTGGTCCCTGCAGGTGTCTGGGGCGCGGATGGATGGCACAGAGGCACCAAACAGGAATGGGTGGCCACAGGGCTACAAATAACTACTGACACCGTGTGGCTGCAGAGGGAAGGAAGGGACAGCCAGGCTGAGTTGGAGCAGGGTGGGGGTTAGTAATTCGAGGGTTGACCTGTGATACCTGTTTTCAGAGGCCTGGCTTTATGGATGGCCCAGTGGCAAAGGGAGAAGCTGGCAGGTGTTGGGCTTGACTGGCCACTGCAAGGGGCACAGATATGGAGGGAAATGCAGAATGTAGTTCAACGGGAATCAGAGGCCCCTCGCAGTCCTTCCCCTCCTGGTAATCGGAAAGCAGACGCTCTGATCAAAAGACAGGCCATTTGCGGCAAGTGGCAAGAAATAGAGAGGAGCCGGGCGTGGCGGCGCACGCCTTTAATCCCAGCACTCGGGAGGCAGAGGGAGGAGGATCGCCGTGAGTTCGAGGCCACCCTGAGACTACAGAGTGACTTCCAGGTCAGCCTGGGCTAGAGTGAAACCCTACCTCAAAAATAAACCAAAAGAAAGAAAGGAAGGAAGGAAGGAAGAAAGAAAGAAAGAAAGAAAGGAAGAAAGAAAGAAAGAAAGAATGGGTTATAAAAATAGTTTAAACAAAAGTCACCCTGTGTGGGTAGCAAAAAGCATTTCTAGGAGCCATATAGTTGTTGAATAAAAAACTCAATGCCAAGGGCTAGGGAGATGGCTCACCTGGTTGTGGTAGTTTGAATGGGTATCCCCCAATAGATTTGGAAGTTTTTTTGTTGTTGTTGTTGTTTTTGTTTTGTTTTTTAAAGCTTCTTGGATTTCCAGCCGCCTGGGCTGGAAGAGGTGTCACTGTGGGTGGATCCTAGGGTCCAGCCCTAAGGTGCGTTTGAGGGCAGATCTGGAATTTCCAGCCAAAGATATGCACAGTGCTTGAGTGACTGTCTGGGGTTCCTGGAGTGTGCTTGCTTATGGGGTCAGTGGTGGCTTCTCTTTCCTGCATGGACCTGTGAAAGGGGGCCAGCTTCTTCTGCCATTATGAACTTCCCCTGGATCAGTAAGCGTCAATAAATTTCCTTCCTCCCATAACTGTGTCTGGTCTGGACGTTCATCCCAGAGACGTTGAAGCTGACTGCGACAGCTGGTAAAGTGCTTCCTATGTAAGGAGGAGCTTGGTTCAGTCTCCACCACCCATCCAAAAGCTCGACCATGTGCCTATATTCTCAGAACTGGGGAGGCAGAGAGAGGAGGATCCCTAGGGCTTGCAGGTGTAGCCATATTGGTGAGTTCCAAGTTCCAGTAAGAGCTCCTATCTCTCAGGCTGGGCGTGGTGGCACACACGCCTTTAATCCCAGTATTTGGGAGGTAGAAATAGGAGGATCACTGTGAGTTCGAGGCCACCCTGAGACTACATAGTGAATTCCAGGTCAGCCTAGGCTACTGTGAGACCCTACCTCAGAAAAAAAGAGAGAGAGAGAGAGAGAGATCCTGTCTCAAAAATAAGGTGGAGGCAGTGACTAAGGAAGACACCTCGCCTCACATGCACACACACACACAAACCTCAGCTCCAGAGGTGTGTGACCTCCCTATGATTTGTTTATCAGGGAGGCTCCTGGGGCCCCTCAAACCATAAAGGCTAATGCCGCTGCTGTTGGTTGCATGGTAGAACCAGATGGTAAATGTATATTGCTGAAGACGTGGTACGCTTTCACGGAGGCTACTACTGCTGTTCTGTTAAATAGAAACACTGAGCCTGGCATATTGCCTTTTAAACTGCTGCTGTCGATTTCAGTTGTTGACAGAAACTTTTTTTCAACGGGTAGCAGTTACTGTGGAGATTCATAACCAAACTGATGATAATAAGTGACTTTTTTTTTTTTTTTTTTTTTTTTTGGTTTTTCGAGGTAGGGTCTCACTCTAGCCCAGGCTGACCTGGAATTCACTATGGAGTCTCAGGGTGGCCTCGAACTCACGGCAATTCTCCTACGTCTGCCTCCCGAGTACTGGGATTAAAGGCGTGTGCCACCATGCCCGACTTTTTCTTCTTTTTTTCTTTTTTTGTAGTGACTTTTGATATATAGCAGGGTAGCCCAATGCTCACCCATACATGGAAAAAATAATAATAATCAGACACCAGCTGGGTATGGTGATGCACACCTTTAATCTCAGCCCTTGGCAGGCTCACGTAGGAGGATTGCCGTGAGTTTGAGGCCAGTCTGGGGCAACAGAGTGAGTTCCAAGTCAGCCTGGCCTAGAGGAAGACCTTACGTAGAAAACAAATCGAAATAATAAACAGATATCTATATCATCCCTTCCACAGTAAGCTCAGGGCCTATTGTGGAAGAAAGGATGAAAAGACTTAAGTGCTGGAGGAAGGGCTGGAGTGTAATGAGCTGTTTCCTCTCTCATAGAGGGAAGTAGCCTCAGGAAGCTCACACAGTTTGCCGAACTCTTGAGGCCCCTGCACGAGGTTAGATCAGCAGGAAATAATTGCTCAGGGAGAGGTGACTCTTCTGAGGAAATGCCTGCATTTTGTGCAGGAAAACTCCACTGCTGGGCTGGAGAGATGGCTCAGTGATTAAGGCACTTGCCTGCAAAGTCCAAGGACCCAGGTTCAGTTCCCCAGTACCCACGTAAAGCCAGATGCACAAGGTGGCACAAGTGTCTGGAGTTCATTTGCAGTGGCTAAAGGCTTCTCTCTCTCTCTCTCTCTCTCTGTCTCTCTCTCTTTCTCCATCTGCCTCTTTCATAAATTAGTAAATAAATGGCCCACTGCTGCATCTTCCATGAGTCATCGCCCATCCTTGGGAGGGACCTTTGAGTAATGCAGCTGCCCAAGTTGCCCATTCTCCTGAAAGTAACATCAACAAACTCATTGGTGCACCCAGCCAGGCTTGCAAGAAGATGTTCCTTTAGCCTGTTTTTGCTGTCCTCCCTAGGGTGACTAGAAGTTTGCTCACATCTCCCCAGGAAAGCTGCACGCCTTGGGAATGTGTCAGGAGCCCACGTGTGGCCATGAGGCAGGAGTTTCTTAACGTGTCCCTTCCCGAGGGCAAGCTGGAGCTCTTCCTTGAATATTCCTTTTTTTCCTGCCTTCCATTCTTCTTTTCTTAATTTTTTTTTGTTCATTTTTATTTATTTATTTGACAGCGACAGACAGAGAAAGAGGGAGAGAGAGAGAGAGAGAGAATGGGCGTGCCAGGGCCTCCAGCCACTGCAAATGAACTCCAGACGCGTGCGCCCCCTTGTGCATCTGGCTAACATGGGTCCTGGGGAGTCGAGCCTGGAACGGGGGTCCTTAAGCTTCACAGGCAAGCGCTTAACCGCTAGCCATCCCTCCAGCCCCTGCCTTCCATTCTTGAGCCGAGCCCTGTGCTACCAAGCCTGCTCTGGGGTTTCTTTTCTTTTCTTTTTAAAAACAACTCAGTTTAGGCTTGGGTATTTTTTTTTTAGATTTATTTTTATTTATTTACTAGAGTGAGAGAGGGAGAGAAAAGAGAGAGAGAAAGTAAGAATGACACGCCAGGGCCTCTAGCCACCGCAAACAAACTCCAGACACATGCGCCACCTTGTGCATCTGGCTTACGTGGGACCTGGAGAGTTGATCCGGGGTCCTTGGGCTTTGCAGGCAAACGCCCCAGCCACTAAGCCATCTCTCCAGCCTGGCTTTCTACTTCTTCAGTTGGACAACATGAACCTTCTGTCCAGGCTTACTTTGTCATTTACCCGTTTCTAGATGAAATTGTTTTGTTTTCATACACTTTATGTCATTCTTTCCTTTTCTGCCCTGGAAGAAGAAGAAGGAGGAGGAGGAGGAGGAGGAGGAGAGGGAAGAGGAGAAGAAGCAGAGGAGCAGCAGCAGCAGCAGCAGCAGCTGGGTGTGGTGGCGCACACCTTTAATCCTAGCACTGGGGAGGCAGAGGTAGGAGGATCGCTTGTGAGTTCAAGGCCAGCCTGAGATTACAGAGTGAATTCCAGGTCAGCCTGAGCTAGAGCAAGATCCTACCTTGAAAAAACAAAAAAGAAAGGAAAGAAGGAAGGAAGGAAGGAAGGAAGGAAGAAAGAAAGAGAAAGAAAAGGAAGGAAGGAAGGGGAAAAAGAACCCTCTAGAGGTAACGCAGTGTGTCAGCGATAAGAGGTGAGTGGAGACTGGTGGGTGACGTACCTGAAAAAGCCCTTGCATCCTTCGCAGGTCATGACATTGAAGTGGTAGCCATTGGCCTTGTCTCCACAGACACGGCAGACTTGAAGACCTCCGTCGTCCTCGTCCACGTTGATGGTGGGGTTTTCTGGGACGGAGTCCGCTCCTTCGCAGCGCGCGAGGTCGGCGTGGCTACAGTTTTCCTCGGGTCTCATCTCCAGGTTTGCTCCTGGGCGACTCGGACTGAAATGGAGAAAAAACACAGGGAATGAAATTGCTAAGTCACGACGGGCCGGCTCGCATTTGGGTTGGATGCCAGACCCTTGTGAGAACCTTTGTGGAAAAAATGTAGGTAACTTGGTTGAATTGTTAAAAACAAGATAGAACCATAATTAAATTGGTAAATGCTTTTATTAAATGCTGAAAATACTCCTAAGCTTTTTTTTTGTTTGTTTGTTTGTTTTGCAAAGTAGGGTCTCACTCTAGCCTAGGCTGACCTGGAATTCACTATGCAGTCTCAGGGTGGCCTCGAACTCATGGTGATCCTCCTATCTCTGCTCCCCCTTTCTCTCCCCCCCCCACTCGCAGTGCTAAGATTAAAGGCAGGGCACCATGATACCCAGCCTATTCCTAAACTTTTTTTTTTTCCCTAGGGAAACAAAATATAAATTTAAAAGATTAATTTTAGGAACGAGCTGTATATAGAGATTTTGGGCTTCATTCCATATGTAATACTCATATATTCTGTCAATGTTGAAATGGGCTAAATTTTTTTGTTTGTTTCTTTCAAGGTAGGCACTCACTCTAGTACCAGGCTGGCCACAAACTCACAGTGATCCTCCTGCCTCAGCCTCCTGAGTGCTGGGATTAAAGGCATGCACAACTACACCTGGCCTAATGGATTAATTTTTGCTATTAGAATAATAAAGTTGTCATTCAATATTTATTTATTGCTAATAGATTGAGATATTCTGTTACAAATAATGATATGGAACATTATCTTACTATCTCATTTAGTGTGCATGTACATTATAATTTTTTTTTAATCTTTGGTATTTTCGAGGTAGGGTCTCACTGTAACTCAGGCTGACCTAGAACTCACACCATAGTTCCAGGCTGGCCTCAAACTCATTACCTCTGCCTCCCGAGTGCTGGGATTAAAGGCATGCACCACCACGCTCAGCTTAAATGTTTTATTTATTTATTTATTTAATTTATATATGAGTAGGAGAGAGAGAGAGAGAGATTGAGAAAGAGAATGGGCGTGCCAGGGTCTCTAGCTGCTGCAAACAAACTTGAGGCAAATGCGCCACCTTGTGCATCTGGCTTACTGGGTTCTGGGGAATTGGACCTGGGTCCTTTGGCTTTGCTGGCAAGCGCCTTAACTGCTAAGCCATCTCTCCGGCCCCTAAAATTTTTATCAAGATAAAACCAGTACTGTTCACAAAAAGTAAGGTCTCTGTTCATTATATTATTAGACTCAATATTTATGTCTGTAACTGAAAATGTTCTTATGATATGTGGTATGATGCTATGCAACTCTGACAGATGAAGCATAATGAAAATATAATTAGGAATATGTTTTCTGTTTTGATTTTCAAATACATTTTAGTGAATATGTAACGATTATATCTGTAAATGTTATCTGTAACTTGGAGTATACTAATAAATTTGTAAGGCTTATAGAAAAATCTCATAAGAACAGATTTATATGTAATTAGGTTGACAATAGCCAAAATTTTGTTTAAAAGGATTCTTAGTGCTTTATATTCAAAGAAACGGGACTTTTTTTTTTTTACAATGTTGATTTACTTTTAGTAAAATTTTAAAGGCTAACCAGGAGTGGTGGCTCATACCTTTAATCCTAGCTGCTCAGGAGGGATTGCAGTGAGTTCAAGGCTAACCTGGGTTTGAGTGAGACTTTGCCTCAGAAAAAGGGAGTGGGGGGCTGGAGAGATGGCTTAGAGGTTAAGCGCTTGCCTGTGAAGCCTAAGGACTCCGATTCGAGGCTTGATTCGAGGCCAGATGCACAAGGGGGCACACGCGTCTGGAGTTCGTTTGCAGGGGCTGGAGGCCCTGGCGTGCCCATTCTCTCTCTCTCTCTCTGCCTCTTTCTCTCTCTGTCTGTCACTCTCAAATAAATAAATAAAAATAAACAACAACAACAAAAAAAATTTTTTAAAGGGAGTGGGGGAAGAGCTATTTTTAAAAGGTAAGAATTTAATGTATTATGTTTCCTATTAATTCTGTCAGGCTTCTAATAGAGTCAGAGATTATTTAAATTTCTGTTCAGTTAGCTACATGGTATGTGAATTACACCTTGAAATACATAAAGTATTCTTGGGTTAGTAATTCTTTCAGAGTCACAGAGAGGCAGTTTCAAACCCTCCTCTTTAGAGGAACACACACTCTACTTTCCACCCAGGTACAAATGATTAGACATGTAATTTCCAAGATAAATGAGTGCAGACTTACAAACTGTGCATTAAAGACTAATGTGACATTACGAGCAAAGAGTCAACCAAAACAGCTTACATGCTCTCCACAGTTGAAGGCACTCGCTTGCAAAGTCTGATGGCTTGGGTTCAATTTCCCAGTACTCATGGAAAGCCAGATGCACAAGGTTACACATGCATCTGGAGTTCGATTACAGTGTCAAGAGGCCCTGGCACACCCATTCTCTCCCTCCCTCTGGGTCTCTCTCTGATTGCAAATAATTTTTTTTAAAAAAAGACTTGCAGCAGAATTAGTCATGCAAAGACTCCTTTAATCACCAAAGACTGAATGTCTAAATAGAGGTTGGAGATGTAACTAAAGAACAAATATTGACCAAGCTCTTTGGGGAAAAAAAAAAAAGAGAGAGAGAGAGAGAATAAAAATTAACTGTGAAATCTGAACAATGACTACTGTAAACCAACAATAACAATGCATTGGAGACACAAGAGGAAATTTTAACTGGTGTGCAATAATATATGTCAGGAGATGGATACTTTTCTGTATTGTTGAGGACAGGAAAAGATAGCAAAATACTTGGATTGTTTTTATCTTGAGAGAGAAAGAGAAAGAGGGGAGAGAGAGACAGAGAATGGGTGCACCAGGACCTTCAGCCTGCTGTGAATGAAGTCTAGATGTTTGCACCCCCTTGTGCACATATGCGGCATTGTGTGCTTGCGTCACTGTGTCTGGCTACGTGGGACCTGGAGATTTGACCATAAGTTCTTAGGCTTCGCACGCAAGTGCCTTAATCATTAAGCCATCTCTCCAGCCCTACTTAGATTGTGATGGGGAAGTATGCTTGTCTATGGGAACCACTGACAGTGTAGATACAGAGCACATGACTTGGAAGGCAAAAGGAAGGAAAGATGTCTCAAAGGAGGCCACAAGGGAGATTAAAAAGTGAAAGGGCGGGGCTGGAGGGATGGCTTAGCGGTTAAGGCATTTGCCTACAAAGCCTAAAGACCCAGGTTTGATTCCCCAGGACCCACATAAACCAGATGCACAAGGGGGCACATGCATATGAAGTTCGTTTGCAGTAGCTGGAGGACCTGGTGCACCCATTCTTTCTCTCTCCCTCTTTCTCTGTCAAATAAGTAAAAATAAAATATTTTTTAAAAAAAGAAAGTGAAAGGGTGGCACAAATGGAAAAGCACAAGACAGGATGGTGGAAACACCGAGGAAGCACTTTAAGTCTCTGATGTTGGCAAACACACTTTGGATTAAACCTCCAAAGCAAAAATGGGCAAATGAGATCATGTCAAATTGAGAAACTCTACGTAGCCATGAAAACAGCTAAGAAAAAGAGAGATCTATCTGACAAAGAATTCAAAGGATTGATACTGACTACATAAAGAACTCAAAAGCAATAAATAAATAAATAAATATCAGACAAAAATAAGCTGGGTACAACGATGTACTCCTGACAGGAGGATGTGAGTTGATTTTTTTAATATGCCATCTACATTTCTTCTTCTTCTCATTATTATTTGTTTTTTTGAGGTAAGGTCTCATTCTAGCCCAGGCTGACCTGGAATTCACTATGTAGTCTCAGGGTGGTCTCAAACTCATGGTGATCCTCCTCCCGAGTGCTGGGATTAAAGGTGTGTGCCACCACACCCGCTCTATTATTATTATTTTATTTATTAGAGAAAGAGAGAGAGAGAGGGAGGGAGAGAATGGGCACGCCAGGGCCTCCAGCCACTGCGAACAAACTCCAGATGCATGTGCCACAATGTGCATCTGGTTTACATGAGGCCTGGAGAATTGAGCTGGGGTCTTTAGACTTCACAGGCAAGTGCCTTAACCACTAATCCATCTCTCAAGCCCTGTATTTCTTCTTTTGAGAACTCTATTTAGTTCCATAGCCCATTTTTTAACTGGCTTGTTTGATTTCTTATTATTTAGGTTTTTGCGTTCTTTATATATTTTGGATATTAGTCCTCTGTCAAATGTATAGTTGGCAAAGATTTTCTGCCATTCTGTGGGTTGCCTCTTTGCTCTATTCACAGTGTCTTTTGCTGTAGAAAAGGTTTGTAATTTCATGAGGTCCCAGTGGTTGATCTGTGGTTTTGTTTCATGAGTAATTGGGGTTATATTCAGAAAGTCTTTGCCAAGACCAATATGTTGAAGGGTTTCCCCTACTTTTTCCTCTAGCAGTTTCAGAACTTCAGGTCTGATATTAAGGTCCTTGATCTATTTGGACTCAATTCTTGTGTATGAAGAGAGATAAGGATCTATTTTCATCCTTCTACAGACACATATCCAGTTTTCCCAGCACCATTTGCTGAAGAGGCTGTCTTTTCTCCAGTGAGTATTTTTGGCATTTCTGTTGAAGATTGGGTGGCTATAGCTACCTGGACTTACATCTGGGTCCTCTATTCTGTCCCATTGATCTACATGTCTGTTTTTGTGCCAGTACTATGCTGTTTTTGTTACTATGGCTCTGTAATATAAGTGAAAATCAGATATGGTGATACCACCTGCCTTATTTTTGTGCTCAAAATTGTTTTAGATATTCAAGGTTTTTTGTGCTTCCAAATGAATTTTTGGATTATTTTTTTTCTAATTCCATGAAGAATGCCATTGGAATTTTGATGGGGATTTCATTAAATGTGTAGATTGCTTTTTTGGTAAGACTGCCATTTTCACAATATTGATTCTTCCAATTCAAGAACAAGGGATGTCTTTCCATTTCCTAGTGTCTTCTGCAATTCCTTTGTATCCTAATATATGATGTATTTTAGAGAATGTTCCATGTACTGCTGAAAAGAATGTGTATTCTGCAGCATTTGGATGAAATGTACTGCAGATACCTGTTAGGTCTATTTGTTCTATGACCTCATTTAATCCAGATGCATCTCTATTTTTTGCTGGGATGACCTGTCAATTGATGAGAGTGGGGTGTTGAAGTCACCCACTACAATTGGGTTTGGTATTATCTGTGACCTTAGTTCTAATAGCGTTCGTTTGATGAAATTGGGAGCCCCCATATTAGGTGCATATATGTTTAGGATTGTAATGTCCTCCTGTTGGAGGGTGCCTTTAATCAATATAAAGTGACCTTCCTTATCTTTTCTAACTAATGCTGGTCTGAAGTCTACCCTGTCAGGTATTAGGATAGCGACCCCTGCTGGTTTTTTAGACCCATTTGCTTGAAACACCGTTTTCCAACCTTTCACCCTAAGATAGCATCCATCCTTTGTAGAAAGGTGAGTTTCATGGAGGCAAAAAATAGAAGGATCCTGATTTTTAACCCAGTCTGCAGACCTGTGTCTTTTGGTTGGGGCATTGAGGCCTTTGATATTAAGAGTTATTACTGAAAGGTGTATATTTATTTTTTACCATTTTCCTTGTTTTGTAGTTCTTCCAATTTTACCTTTGCTCTCTTGTATTAACTAATATTTGAGCATGGTTTGTTTTTTGTAGGTTCCTTATGTGTGTGCTTTTCTTTCTCTTCAGCATGGAGGATCCTTTCAAGTATTTTCTGTAGAGCTAGTTTGGTCTTCATATGCTCCTTTAGGCTTTTGTTGTGGAATGTCCTTATTTCTCTGTCTATTTGAATGGATAGCTTTGAGGATAAAGTAACCTTGATTGACAGTTGCTATCTTTCATAACTTGGAATACATCATTTCAAGCCCTTCTGGCTTTTAAAGTTTGTGTTGAGTAATCTGCTGTGATCCTGATGGGCTTGTCTGTGACTTGATTTTCCTCTCTAACTGCTTTCAATATAGTTTCTTTGCTTTGTGTGTTATGTGGTCTAATTATAATATCATGGTGAGAGGTTCTTTCCTGATTTTGTCTATTTGGCTTCTATAGGCTTCCTTATTTGTATTGGCATCATTTTCCCTACTTGGGGGAAGTTTTCTTCTAAGATTGTGTTGAAAATACCTGTTACACCTTTGGAGTGAATTTCTTCTCCTTCTACTATGCCCTGAATTCTTCATAGTGTCCAGAATGTCTTGAAATTCCCACTCATACCTTCCTATTAGTTTGTCTTTCTCTTTGTTGGACTGTATTAGATCTGCCACCTGCTCTTCTAGTTTAGATAGTCAGATAGTCTGACCTCTCCTTCATCCATTCTACTGGTGAGACGTTCTACAGAGTTTTCTATTTGTCTTACTCTGTTATTCATTTCTGGTATTTCTGATTGGTATTTTTTTCATTATTTCTATTTCTTTACTCATGTCTTGTATTGGCCTCCAGATTTCATTAAGTTGGTTTCCTGTGCTCTCCTTCAAGAGTTGGTTTTCTTCTTTGATTCCTTTGATTTCTCCTTTGCTGTCTTTGAGTATAGATGTAATCTTTTTTTTTTTTTTTTTTAAATCTTTGTCAGGCATTTCACCTAAAGCAGTCTCACTGGAAGTCATTTGTGATGGATTTATAATTTTTGGTGGCATTGTATTGTCTTCATATTTTGTGTATCTTGTATTATAATGTAGAGATTTTTGCATGTTGAGTTAATTTGACGCTTGGGTTTTCTAATTATGTGCAGTTTTCTTAGCCGTATAAATCTGACTTTATATATCTTCAGTGTAGGAGTTTAAGGTGTCAGGTGTAGCACTTAAACTCCAAGAGAAACAGCAGAAGTGACCCTAGCTGTTGAGTTTGCCTGCTATTCAAGTGTTGTAGTAGACTGGGTGAAGCAAATTACTGGAAAATTCTAAAATTCAACTAAGTAATATAGACATTCAATCAAAACCAGCACGGAGTATTCATACATGTGTAGGGATTGAACTAAATGGATAATCTTTTTTTTTAAGTTTTTTTAATTTTTTTATTTGTTTCTTTATTTGAGAGCGACAGACACAGAGAGAAAGAGGCAGAGAAAGAGAGAGAGAGGAATGGGCATGCCAGAGCTTCCAGCCTCTGTAAACGAACTCCAGACGCGTGCGCCCCCTTGTGCATCTGGCTAACGTGGGTCCTGGAGAATCGAGCCTCGAACCGGGATCCTTAGGCTTCACAGGCAAGCGCTTAACCGCTAAGCCATCTCTCCAGCCCTAAACAGATAATCTTGTAAAGCCAAAGTCCCTCAGCGTGTGTGTTGCCCCACACCCTTAATCCTGTCAACTAGGAGGTTGAGATTTCTAGTCTGAAACTGGTTCTAAGTCAGCCTGGGACCAGTCAGTCCCTGCCCCCAATAGTGACTTAAGAAAAAGACAAAGGCCTTAAAAATCAGGAAACATCAAAGGCCGCAATAGTCAACACCAAAATGCAGCTTATTTGAGAAGGGTAAAGCCAACCAAGAATACATCATTCAAATGGAATACGTAACCTTTCCTGACATGGAAAGGGAGATTAACACTTCCAGTGGAGGCCTACGTATCTGGCTTTGTATAAGTAGGCTCTGTTACTTTTTGGGATGGCTTCCAATCTCACCAATGCTGAGTGCCCACCTCGACCCCTCTCGGTGCCAGCTGGCCCGGGCTGAATGAGTTCTCTGGAGGTTCTCGGCCCTGACGGTTGGGGGATGGGAACTTTTCAGGCTGCCTGGAGTCCTACCGGAGCTGCTCAGCTGGTCTCTGGTGTCTTCCCTTTCCGAGGAGGCTGATATGAGTGGAAAATCCCCTCTCCTTGTTCCTGCTTCTGCCACCTGTGCCGCCCGCCGAGCAGGCTCACTGATCGGGGCTGCTGGTGCCTTGGCTGGATTCTGGCCAGTTTCCTCCATTCTGGAAGATCTTGGTCTCTCCTGCTTCTCTGCTGCGGCTGTTAATAATTTACACCTTCACTTTCCAATAGAAGAGTGCATTTTGCTGTGTTTTTGTTTATTTCCCTCCCTAGGCTGCTTTGGTATGGCTAGTATGCCGCCATTTTACCCGGAAGTCCCGAGGCCTGTGAGTTCAAATCCAGCCTGAGATGCACAGAGACCATGTTCAAAGCATAACAAAACTTAGGCAAATGACCTAAATAGACATTTATCAAAAGAACATACACAAGTGGAAAATAAATACATGAAAATACCGAAATTACCAATCATCTGAGAACTATGGCTACAAACCACAATAAGACATCATCTCTGGGTGTTCAGAAGAACCGCCAACCAAATGATGGCTTCTGTCAAAAACTACAAAATAACGAATGCACATGAAGATCCGAAGAAAGGGGGGCTCTCATATATTACGAGTGTGGCTGTTACAGACAACAATATGGAGACTCCTCAGAACAATAAACACAGACCCACCATATAACCCAGCTCCCCCACTGTTGAGTATGTATCCAGAGGAAATGACATCATCATCTCAAAGAGATACTCACATCCCCATGTTTATTGCAGCCTCTTCACAAGATCCAGGATGTGGAATCAACCCAGGCACCCATTAACAGATGGATAGATAAAAATTACAATATAAAGGTATAATGCTATATATTTTTAAAAATATTTTACTTTTATTTGTTTGAGACAGAGAAAGAGGGAGAGAGAGAGAGAATGGGCACTCCAGGTCCTCCAGCCACTGCAAAGGAACTCCATTCATGTGTGCCTCCTTGTGCATCTGGCTTACATGGGTCCTGGGGAATTGAACCTGGGTCCTTTGGCTTTGCAGGCAAATGCCTTAACTGCTAAGCCATTCCTCCAGCCCAATAATGCTATATTTTTCAACAAAGTGTGATATCTTGTCATTTGGGCAACATGGATGGAACTAGAGGATACCATGTTAAGGGAAGCAAGTCAGTGGCAAAAAAAAAAAAAACCAAATCTCTGCTCATGCCATGCTTTCCTCTGCAATCGTGAAGTTTCCCTTCAAGACTGTAAGCTGAAATAAAAACTTTCATCCCGTCCATTGCTTTTGGTCAAGAGCTTTATCCCAGCAACAAGAAGGTAACTACAATAATATTCAATTAGTATATGTCAATTCGAAGAATAAAACGATCTTTTTTTAAAAAAAATATTTTTTATTTTTATTTACATATTTGACAGAGAGAGTGTATGAAGAGGCAGATAGAGAATGGGCATGCCAGGGCCTCCAGCCATGGCAAACAAATTCCAGATGCTTGTGCATCTGGCTTACATGGGTCGTGGGGAGTTGAACTTGGGTCCCTTGGCATTGCAGGCAAGCACCTTAACCACTAAGCAATCTCTCCAGACCCAAAACAATCATTTTAAATATAGTAGAAACAGGGCTGGAGAGATGGCTCAGCAACTAAAGGTGCTTGCTTGAAAAGCCTAAAGAACTGGGTTTATTTCCCTAGTACCCACATAAAGCCAGATGCACAAAATAGCACATCCATCTGGAGTTGGTTTGCAGTGGCAGGAGGTCCTGGTGCACCCATTCTCATTCTCTCTCTCTCTCTCTCAAACAAATAAATATGTATATTAAAAATCAACAATTTTTTAAAAGGTAGAAATAACAAATATATTGATATCTAAATGTAAACACATCTAGTATTCCCACTAAAAGACAAGAAGTGGTTTTAGAAAATGGCTAGGACATCGTAAAGTTCCAGGATTAGGGTTTTAGAGCGGACTTTGTACTGAAGAGGAAGAGCTGGAACCGATGCTAAGTGGTAACTAACAATGACTGAACTTCCGCGGTCCGGGTCAGCACTGTCTCAGTCCACTCACACTGCTGTAACAAGACACCAAAAACCAAGCAGCTGATAAACAGCAGAACGTTATTTCTCACGGTTCTGGAACCTGGAAGTCCGAGATTCTTTTCTTTTCTTTTTTCGTTTTTTTGTTTTTTGGTTTTTGGTTTTTAGGGTCTCACTCTAGCTCAGGCTGACCTGGAATTCACTATGTAATCTCAGGGTGGCCTCGAACTCACGGCGATCCTCCTACCTCTGCCTCCCGAGGGCTGGGATTAAAGGCGTGCCCTCTCAATTCCAGTTACCACACAGGGACCAGAGAGCCTTCCTGCCTCTTAGATAACACTCAGAAATATTTTCATTCCCTGGATTTTGGCCAGTTGCAGAAGGCTTTATTGTCCCTCTACGTTACCAGCAGAGGCTGTTGTAAGCGCAGCAAAGCCTTCCTTACCAAGTGCATTTGTAATTTTCAAATCTTTTAGGCACGTTTAAATAATGGCATCAAACGTTTTGAGTTACATAAGTTACCTAAGAGCAATGACTATTTCTTTCTTTCTTTTTTTTTTTTTAAGGCAAGGTCTCACTCTAGTCCAGGCTGACCTAGAATTCACTGTGTCGTCTCAGGGTGACCTCACATCCTCTACCTCTGTCTCCAGAGTGCTGGGATTAAAGGTGTGTGCCACCATGCTCTGGCCAATGACCTTTTTTTTTTTTTAAGGTATCACATATCAGTATAAGTGAAGATAGATTTTTTTCATCAACTTTGGAAGGTATGTTAGGGATCATATCACTAAAAATCTCAATTATGTGCATGTGTGCATGTCCACACACATACACCCAAATACATATGAAGATGCATGCATGCATACATGCATATCACACATGACACACAAATAGCACTGGGAAAATGGGCTATTCATATGTGGATAGATAATGTAAACTCTTACACCATATACAAAAAGCTACACAAAATAAGTCATAGACATAAATGTGGAGCTAAAACTATAGAAATATGAAATGAAAACAGGAATAAATCTTCATGACTTTGGGATCAGCCAGGATTTCTTAGTTAGGATACCAGAATATGAGCTATATTAGAAAAATAATGGGGCTGGAGAGATGGCTTAGTGGTTAAGACACTTGCCTTCAAAGCCAAAGGACTCAGATTTGATTCCTCAATACCCACAGAAAACTAAATGCACAAGGTGGCACATGTGTCTAGAGTTTGTTTGCAGTGGCTAGAGGCCCTGGTGTACCCATTTTCTCTCTCTCTCAAATAAATAAATACCTTTAAAAAAATTTTTTTTTTAGAAAGAGAGAATGGGTGCACTAGGGCCTTCAGCCACTGTGAACTAACTCCAGGTGCATGCACCCCCTTGTGGGCATGTGTGACATTGCATGCTTGTATCACTGTGAGTCTGGCTTGCATGGGACCTTGGAGATTTGAACATGAGTTCTTAGGCTTCATAGGCAAGCACCTTACCAGCTAAGACATCTCTCCATCCCTGAAAACTTTTTTTTTTTTAAGAAAAGAAAAAAATGATAACTTGAAAATGTTTTACTGGGCTGAGAGGTGGCTTAGCCATTAAAGTGCTTCCCTGCAAAACCAAAGGACAATTCCCTAGGACTCATGTAAGCCAGACGCACAAGGTAGCACATGCATCTGGAATTTGTGTGCAATGGCTGGAGGCCCTGCTACATGCACTCTCTCCCTCGTTCTCTCTCTCAAATAAATAAATGTTTTTACTTTCTATACTATTCAGAAAGTAAGAATATGAGTTCCGGACTGAATGAAAATATTCATAAAATCAAATAAGGGATTTGTATTCAGAATCTTCAAAGAACTCTTACAACTCACTAATAAAAAACACAAAGAAGCCAACTTGAAAATGGGTCCAAAAGATAGATATGCATTACAACAATGAAGCTGTAAAATGAACAAAAAAAATACATGTAAATCCAAAACAGGAGTCTTTACAGTAGTACAGAATAAAGCCATAAAGAAATACCTCTTACAACACCCAAGAATGACCGCGATCAAAAAGGCAGATAGCACGTTCGGGTAATGACGTGGGGACAGGGAACATTCACATTGCCGGAAGGAATGTAAACACACGGCCACTCTGGAGACAGTTTTTCAATTACTTACAATGTTAAGCATAAATTTAGCATGCGACCCAGCGATGTTGCTGGAGATCAGGGGACTTTCTTGCTGTCCCCTGAGGCTGGAGGTGAAATAATCATTATCTTGCTCTCCTTGTCAAGAGCCCCTGACAACAGGCCACCTGCTCTACCTGCTAGCTTCTCTTTTTTTAAAAAAAAATTTTTTTTGTTATTTTTATTTATTTATTTGAGAGCGACAGACAGAGAGAGAAAGAGGCAGATAGAGAGAGGGAGAGAGAATGGGCGCGCCAGGGCCTCCAGCTACTGCAAACGAACTCCAGATGCGTGCGCCCCCTTGTGCATCTGGCTAACGTGGGTCCTGGGGAGTCGAGCCTCGAACCGGGGTCCTTAGGCTTCACAGGCAAGCATTTAACCGCTAAGCCATCTCTCCAGCCCTGCTAGCTTCTCTTGATGCCAAGTGTTCATGCAACAAAATGGAAGCTTCTGGCCTTGGCATGACGAGGGAGACATGAGCCGGTGAGACCCTGCTTCCATGGAGCTGGGGTATGGATGTGTAAGCGATCTCAGATGCTAGATCACGACCCCAAACTATGGAGAAAAAGAAATAACGGAAGTCCTTGTCCCCGTGGAAGGGCATGTGGAGGAGGGAAAGGGCTGAAGGGAAGGGACTGGGGAAGAGACTTTGTGCCTTGTGGAAAGTGAGAGGGCGGAAGTGTGTGAGTCACTAGTGACCCTTGGAGTCAAATATTTAGAGACTGGAGGTGAATGGAGGCAAGCTGTGGTGCAGGTGCCTCGATGTCCACTGGCCAGGAATCGCAGGTAGCCGGGGGCCAGTAAGCTGTTCAGAGCGAGAAAGAAGACAGTCTGTAGAAGATAAAATTAGGTTGAGAAGTGTAGCCGAGGTGTCAAGTGAAAAAAAACAAATCCCACCGGGACAGGATGAGCAAAATGTCAGCTAGGAAAAATCAACGGGAGAGAAGATGGGTGGCTAATGTGTGACAGGCAGGGAGAGAGAAAAGCAAGGGAGGGACACTGAGGGTTGTGGACAGGAAGGAGTTAAGGGCAGAATGACAGTTGAAGGCCTTGACCTCCGAGAGAGGCATGCAGTGGGAGTGGGGAGATAGTGTTAAAGATAAGAGGGCAGAAAAAATTGGGAAGGAAGAGAAACCCAAAGGGATGGGTTGGGTGTGTTCCTTAGGGCCGCAAAAACAAAGAAGCAAGGCAGCTGCTTGGTGCCCAGGCCATGAAAGTCTCAAAAGAAGGGTGTTTATTATCAGTGGAACTCCTTGCAGCCTAGGTGCCCAGAAAAGGGCTCTTCAATTCACCCCCAGCCGCCTGGCACCGAGAGAGAGAGAGAGAGAGAGAGAGAGAGAGAGAGAGCGAGCGAGAGCTCACAGTGGGCACTCAGCATTGGTGAGATTGGAAGCCATCCCAAAAGATAGTGGTGACCTTGAGGTGACTCAGAAGGCACCATGGTGCTGGAAAGAAGTGACAGGAGTGCTCAGTACTGCAATATCTCTATCACACCTTCCAAGGCTCATGGTCCATTGCGGAAGAGATGGCAGAAAGAATGTAAGAGCCAAAGGAAGGGTAGGACTCCTTAGAACGTGCTCTTCCAGACACAAAATGGCCTGGATATCCATGACCTCACAGCGCCTGACACTACCTACACAAGACCATGATAGGAGAAGAAGATCGTGACATCAAAATAAAAGAGAGATTGGTTGGGGGGAGGGGAGGGAGAAGTATGAGGAAAGGGGCTGGAGAGATGGCTTAGCGGTTAAGGCATTTGCCTGCAAAGCCAAAGGAGCCTGATTCAATTCCCCAGGACCCACATAAGCAAGACTCACAAGGGGGCGCACGTGTCTGGAGTTTGTTTGCGGTGGCTGGAGGCCCTGACGCGCCCATTCTCTCTCCCCCTCTCTCTGCCTCTTTCTCTTTCTCTCTCTCCCAAATAAATAAAAATAAAGTTCAGCCGGGCGTGGTGGCACACGCCTTTAATCCCAGAGGTAGGAGGATCGCCGTGAGTTCGAGGCCACCCTGAGACTCCATAGTGAATTCCAGGTCAGCCTGGGCTAGAGTGAGACCCTACCTCGAAAAAACAAAACAAAACAAAATAATAATAATAATAATAAAGTGTTTTTTTAAATTTTTTCTGCTTATTTAATTTATTTATTTACTTGAGAGCGACAGACAGAGCGAGAAAGAGGCAGAGAGAGAGACACAGAGAGAATGGGCGCGCCAGGGCCTCCAGCCACTGCAAACGAACTCCAGATGCGTGCGCCCCCTTGTGCATCTGGCTAACGTGGGTCCTGGGGAGTTGAGCCTCGAACCGGGGTCCTTAGGCTTCACAGGCAAGCGCTTAACCGCTAAGCCATCTCTCCAGCCCCATAAAGTGTTTTTTTAAGGGAGAAAAAAGAAATGGGCTCTTCACAATCACAGGGAGGAGAGTGATTATTGAGACACAGGGGATCACATCTGCCCTTTCCTGCCTTCCTTCTTGGCCTGCGCACTGACCAGCCCCAGCTACCAGCCGATTTTCCATCCAATGGTGTTTGGGAAAGGAATTTCACTGGGTGCTTAGTTTGGCTAACGGACCCTTCTTTAGTCATCTTAGGCGGGTGTGACGCTTACACAATGTGGGGAGTCCTCCTAAGAAAAAGAAATACAGCTGGAGCTGAGCTAGAAACCTCCCTTCTGTTGACTAGCTGTCAGAATGCTGGAAAGAGCTATGCCGCATGCAGCCTCTGGGGGGAGAGAAGACATCAGTGGGCCCTGCAAAAGCCTTAAGGCTGGACAGCCAGGCCAAATGTGCCAGTTGGTACATGGTGTCAAGTCTGTTATGGGGAAAAACAACTGCTCTCTGATTGGACTGGAGGCCTGCTGCATGGAAGGGAATTCATGCCTGGTATACTGAAAACCTAGCCAAAAGCCTGCGGCTTGGGAGGTCACAAACCATAGGGGAGTAACGACTGCTAAATGCATATAATAGGTCCATATGTTCATACCCAGATATTAATGCTACTCTCAGTTTTGGTTAGAGAAGCTTCTCTTTTCAGATGGCAGGGACCACTGGGGTGACTCAAAATTGGCCAAAAGTGCCGGGCGTGGTGGCGCACGCCTTTAATCCCAGCACTCGGGAGGCAGAGGTAGGAGGATCGCCATGAGTTCGAGGCCACCCTGAGACTCCATAGTGAATTCCAGGTCAGCCTGGGCTAGAGCGAGACCCTACCTTGAAAAACCAAAAAAAAAAAAACCCCAAAAAATTGGCCAAAAGTGCTGAGAAGTGACAGTGGAGTGTTCAGCACTAAGAGAGACATTTCTATCACATCCTCTAAGGCTCAGGCACCATTGAGGAAGAGGTGGCAGAAAGAATGTAAGAGCCAAAGGAAGGGTAGACTGCTTACAATACTGTCTTCCAGACACAAAGTGGCCTTGATATTCATGACCTCACAGTGGCTGATGCTACCTACACAAGACCTACAGAATAGGAGAAAAAGAATAATGGCATCAAAATAGAAGAGAGAGCTGGGCATAGTGGCATAATTTTTTTTATTTTTTTTTGTTATTTTATTTATTTATTTATTTGAGAGTAACAGACAGAGAGAGAGAGAAAGAGGCAGATAGAGAGATGGAGAGAGAATGGGCGCGCCAGGGCCTCCAGCCACTGCAAACGAACTCCAGACGCGTGCGCCCCCTTGTGCATCTGGCTAACGTGGGTCCTGGGGAGTGGAGCCTCGAACCGGGGTCCTTAGGCTTCACAGGCAAGCGCTTAACCACTAAGCCATCTCTCCAGCCCGCATAATATTTTTGATTGTGTCTTTTTGGTGGGTAAATCACTGGCCCCTCAAATGTCTGCACATTCACCAGAACATGTGACTAATATTTCCTTGTAGAGAAGGAAGGCGTATTGGCAGATGTGATTAACTATAGACATCTGGAGGAGAGGAAAATATCTGAATGTGTCATGTGGGCTCAATGTAATCACATGAATCTTTAAATCAGAGAAAGTTTCTGAGACTTGGTCATAAACAGAGGGGTGACATAGACCGGGTGTGGTGGCGCACGCCTTTAATCCCAGCACTTGGGATGCAGAGGTAGGAGGACTTCTGTGAGTTCGAAGCCAGGCCTAGAATTACAGATTGAGTTCCAGGTCAGCATGGACTAGAGTGAGACCCTACCTTGCAAAAAAAAAAAGAAGAAGAAAAAGAAAAAAAGGGCTGATATAGGGGTCATGTGGTATACTACCAGTGTAGAAATGGAAGAAAAAGGCATGAGCCAAGGAGGGCGTGGTATCTAAGAAACTGCACAGGGCAAGCCGTCTCAGAAGCTTCTAGCGGTTGGACAAAGAAGGACCCCCGCTTGACCAGCAGGAAGCTGCCTCTGGCCTCTATGCTGCATGGTCTGTCTTGAATGCTGCACTCGTGCTGGTCTGAAGGAACACAGGGGGCTTCGCAAGAAGAGCCTGGTTGTGGGGGGGGGCAAGGTGGGAGTGGAAGCGAGGCTTGTGGTTTTAGGAAGGGGCTCGTGGAATGACTCCTTTTAGGGACAAGGGGTCTTGGTAGACAAAAAATATAACTTCCTCTCCTTTCCCTGCAGGTGTCAGGTCATCTGTCAACGCGTGTGAGGCGATCGTATGAAGAGACAGGAGGTGTCACCTGTGAGTGTCCACGGCCTGCCCGGCCCCGTATAGCGGATTCTTGCAGACGCGGCCCAGCCTGACCTGGTAGGAGGTGGCCCTGTAGCCCGTGCCCTCATCTCCTCAGGGAGGCTCATGTAGGACAGGCCCCAGGTGTCTGAACAAAGAACGCAGGGGCTTTCTGGAGCCTATGAGGAATGGCCTAATTGCCTCCTTCCAGGGACAAGTGATCCACTGACTCACTCAGCTCCTGTCCCAGTGAGCAGGATGTATAAAGACAGAGCCACATTAAAGGCTGCTGCCCACGAGGTGCCATTTATAAAGGTGCCCAATAAAGCACTAGTCAAAAGTGAGGTGAAGCCGGGCGTGGTGGCACATGCCTTTCATCCCAGCACTTGGGAGACCAAGATAGGAGGATCACCGTGAGTTTGAGGCCATCCTGAGACTACAGAGTGAATTCCAGGACAGCCTCAGCTAGAGAAAGAGCCTACCTTGGAAAATAAATAAATAAATAAATAAGGCCAGAGAGATGGCTTAGCGGTCAAGGCACTTGCCTGAAAAGCCAAAGAACTCAAGTTCGATTCCCCAGGAGCCACGTAAGCCAGACGCACAAGTGGCATATGTGTCTGGAGTTCTTTTGCAGATGCTGGAGGGCCTGGTGTGCCCATTCTCCCCCAACTCTCTGCCTCTTTCTCTCTCTCTCAAACAATAAATAAATAAAAATTATATATAATTTACATATTTACATATAATTATATTGTATATATATTATTATATTATAATATACATAATTATAATAATAAATATATATATAAGAAATAAGCCAATTGCAAAACAACAATTTAAGGCATGATTTTCCTTATAGGAAGTGCAGTAGCCAGACACAAAACATAGAATCATAGTTGCAGGGGAAGGGAATGGAAAGTTCTTGTTTAATGTGTGTAGAGATTCAGGTTTATAAGAAGGAAAACCCCACGCTGGGTGGGTTTGAATGTCCACAATGACCGGAACACCACAGAGAAAGAAGCCATGACAAGGAGGTCAGGAGACAAAGGAAGCGGGAAGGAGACCGGAAGGAGAGAGCAGCCGAGTCCGGGTGCCGCAGTGTGGGATCCAAAGGCAGCCGGCCATCGAGCGCCCTGGAGTTCAGAGCTGTGCTTGAATCCCTGCGGTCCAGGTCTGGCCAGTTTAAGGGAACCTGGAACTCTGTTTAAATCCCCGAGTGATCCTCCAGCTTTAATGAGCTTCCAGGAGACCTAGGAGCTTCTTAGTTCAAACCCCCCAGTGGGCATGTGTGTGAGGGGGCAAGGGGCCTGGTGATGCTGATCCGAGCCAGGCGGTCACTCTTGGAGGGACAAGGACCTCAGAAATCCAGTGAACACCACTGAAAACCAACAGAACACAAAGAAGTTGACTGCTTCAACAGAACCACCTTTCAGGTCCTAGAAGACAAAGGGAATAACAAGGGGGCTGAAGAGATGGCTTAGTGGGTAAGGCACTTGCTTATAAAGTCAAAGGACCCAGGTTTGATTCTCCAGGACCCACGTAAGCCAGATGCCAAGGTGATGAATATGTCTGGAGTTCATCTGCAGAGGCTGAAGGCCCTGGTGTGCCCATTCTCTCTCCCTCTCTCTCTCTGCTTCTCTGTCTCTTTCAAATAATTAAAAATAAAATATAAAAATGTTTTTATATTTTATTTTTATTTATTTATTTGAGAGAGAGAGAAAGACGCAGGCAGAGAGAGAGAGAGAGAATGGGCACACCAGGGCCTCCAGCCACTGCAAACGAGCTCCAGAGGCATGCTCGACCTTGTGTATCTGGCTTCCGTGGGTCCTGGGGAATCAAACCTGGGCCCTTTGGTTTTGCAAGCAAGTGCCTTAACCGCTAAGCCATCTCTCCAGCTCCCCTCCAAAATTTTCTTAAGTAAATAAGGGGATAGAGAGATGGCTTAGCAGTTAAGGCGCTTGCCTGCAAAGCCAAAAGATCCCGGTTCAATTCTCCAGGACCCACGTAAGCCAGATGCACAAGGGGGTGCATGCATCTGGAGTTCGTCTGCAGTAGCTGGATACGCTGGCATGCCCATTCTCTCTCTCCCTCCCCTTCGCTCTTTTTCCTCTCTCAAATAAATAAAATATTATCTTTTTAAAAAAAGTAAATAAGGCATGTGAAATTACTCATATCATAAACTGTTGTTTAAAACCAATACATATTGGTGCTAAATCAGTCCCTTCCCAAGAAGAGGCATGGGGAGGGTATGAAGGTATGTTGAGTCTTCAAATGAGTCACACCTTAAAAGTTTTGAAACCAGGTCACTGAGATGGGAAGGAAAGAGCAGATAACTCCAAGTTGAAGCAACAGAGTTTACATGAAGGGGAAATGGCAAAAGAATCACACTCTTAGCAAGAGAGACCTTTGGAGACAAGCAGGATGGTGTGTGTGCGTGTGTGTGTGTGCACGCGTGCACGTGCAAGCCCGTGCATGTCACTACACATACATAGACTGCAGGAGTGGCGGGGGGTGGGGGTGAAGCAAGGAGAAATACCATCAGAAGACAGAAGTTGGGAAGCGGAGCTTATACCATGACTTTGCCCAGTAAGATGAGAAGACTGGTCAATTCATAAACTGACATTTACACAGGCTTTGTCGATGACGAGATGATTTCAAAACCATGATTTCACATGGAGATGCCATGATGTGGGGAAATCAGGGGTTCTCTACCCAGGTGAGCAGAGAGGGGGCTGAGGAAGCTGGGGGGTTCTGGGGGGGGTATTCTGAGGTGATGAAGGCTATTGATGGCAGAACCCCTTTTCTCTTTCTCCAGCGAACGGGCAGACCATGTTCATCAGAGAATTCATACAGGTAAAACTCTTTTGAAATGGTTCGAATATTGTGAGTAAACATTACCCCTTGGCCCTGGCATGAGCCGATCTCCTAGGGTTGTTCCGACAGCAAAAGCCACGTATGATGAATTCAGACAGAGGCCAGCTGCTATCTGCAAGCGGCCATAAATGGAAGTTGGCCTTTGTGCCTCCCACTCAGTCACCAGATACAAGAGGTCAGAAGGTCTGTTACTCTACCTGGATCACAGTTGAAAGCTGTGCCACAGCTCACGGCCAAAGTACACCCTGTACCCCTTGCTGGTATCGGACAGGACACGGTGACCTCTGATTTAACTGCCTATTTCCTACCAGGGCACAGGCAGTGCCATGAGGCCTACAGTTTTACACTTTGACTCCTTTTTTTTTTTTTTTCGAGGTAGGGTCTCACTCTAGCCCAGGCTGACCTGGAATTCACTATGGAGTCTCAGGGTGGCCTCGAACTCACGGCGATCCTCCTACCTCTGCCTCCCGAGTGCTGGGATTAAAGGCGTGCGCCACCGCGCCCGGCCCATAGACACTTTGACTCCTTGCCTGGAATTCAGAGTCCTGGGAGAATTAGTTCATGTATTCGTCTCTTGCTCTCCGTTGTCAGTGGGAAGCTTATTATTTCAATATGTCCTGGGAGTGTTCAATATGTTCAGGGGGTGGATGTGGTGAGTAGGTTCTGGGCAGCAGTAGTTTTTCACAGTTTCCTCCAAACATACCACCTCAAAGGCCCTTATCTATAAAAGGACTCACGTGTCCCTCACGTCCTGAACAAGATTCTGATAGCTCAGACATCAAGAATTTGAACTGGGGCTGGAGAGATGGCTTAGCGGTTAAGCGCTTGCCTGTGAAGCCTAAGGACCCCGGTTCGAGGCTCGATTCCCCAGGACCCACGTTAGCCAGATGCACAAGGGGGCGCACGCGTCTGGAGTTCATTTGCAGTGGCTGGAGGCCCTGGCACGCCCATTCTCTCTGTGTCTCTCTCTCTCTGCCTCTTTCTCTCTCTGTCTGTCACTCTCAAATAAATACACACACACAAAAAAAGAATTTGAACTGACCTTCCATTCCTGAATTATCTTTCTTTTTCATGAGGAAATCAAGGGTCTCTTCCAAAGGTGGGGAATTGGGTCATTTCTTTTTCTGTCCCCTTTGGGCGGAGTGACGGCTCATGACAATGAAAGCAATTAAACTATTTTTCTCTGAAACATTGAGAATTGTTCAGCCGAGCACAGTTAAAATTCAGGTATATTGGCTCGAGAGATGGCTTAGCAGTTAAGGCACTTGCCTGCGAAGCCTAAGGACCCAAGTTCGACTCTTCAGGTCCCACGGAAATGGAGGCCCTGGTATACCAATTCTCTCTCTCTCGCTTTCTGGCATTAAAAAAAAAAAAAGGCCAGTTTGTTGGGCTTGCATAAAAAGAAAGGAAGAAAGAAAGAAGAATGAAAAAGAAAATTCAGGCATACGCTTTGCCTTTTCTGCTTACCAAAACACTGGACACAAATTTATGAAGACCAGCCGGGTGTGGTGGCACACACCTTTAATCCCAGTACTTGGGAGGCAGAGGCAGGGGGATCACTGTGAGTTCGAGGCCAAGCTGAGACTACATAGTGAATTCCAGGTCAGCCTGGGCTAGAGCGAGACCCTACCTCAGAAAACAAAAACAAGCAAACAACAACAACAAAAAAAGGGCTGGATAAATGGCCCAGCAAGTGCCTTAACTGCTAAGCCATCTCTCTAGCCCAGGGTTTACCTTTTTGTCTTGCCACTAGTTTAAACTACTCTAACATTGCTTTATTCTTTGTTTAAAAAAAAAATCTTATGTTGGAGAGATGGCTTAGCAGCTAAGGTACTTGCCTGCGAAACCTATGGGCTGAGGTGCAACTCCCTAGGATCCACATTAGCCAGATGCACATGGTGGCACATGTGTCTGGAGTTAGGTTACAGTGTCTAGAGGCCCTGGAGTGCTCACACTTTCTCTCTATATATATATAAATAAATAAAAATAAAAAATATTTTTGAAAAATCTTATCTGGGCTGGAGAGATTGCTCAGCGGTTAAGGCGCTTGCTTGAGAAGCCTAAAGACTCATGTTTGACTCTCCAGATCCCACATTAGCCAGATGCAGAAAAGTGAGGCAAACGCAAGGTTGCACATGCCCACTAGATGGCGCAAGTGTCTGGCGTTTGATTACAGTGGCTGAGGCCCAATTCCCTCTGTCTCTTTAAAAAAAAAAAATCTCATCTGAAACAGGAACTCTCTATGAGGATAGGCTAGTCTTGAACTTGTGATCCTTCTGCCTCTGCCACCTAAATTCTAGGACTATAGGTGTGCGTTACAGTCAATTTGTTAAAATTATTCTTTAAGATACAGTTACCTTCCACAGCAAGCTGTTTCCATCCGTGGGATCTGTGTATGTCCTATACATTGCTTGGTTTTCTCTTGTTAATCTGTCTTTTGTTCTAGGAATGTCCCAACTATAAACTCGAAGGTTCAGGAAAACATCCTCTTTTCTTCTTCTTTTTTTAACAAACAAACAGGGCCTTCAGCCGCTGCAAACAAACTCTAGACACATGTGCCACCTTGTGCATCTGGCTTATGTGGGTCCTGGGGAATCGAACCTGGGTCCTTTGGCTTTGCAAGCAAATGCCTTAACCACCAAGCCATCTCTCCAGCCCACCTATGCCTTTTGACCTTTTAAAAATAAGATGAGAACCGGGCGTGGTGGCGCACGCCTTTAATCCCAGCACTCGGGAGGCAGAGGTAGGAGAATCGCTATGAGTTCGAGGCCAACCTGAGACTGCAGAGTGAATTCCAGGTCAGCCTGAGCTAGAGTGAAACCTTACCTCAAAAACAAAACAAAAAAAAAAAAAAAACAAAAACAAAAAACAAAACCAAATAAATAAATAAGACAAGGAAATTAATAAAGCAAAACATTTACTAAAACTCAATACCTTATTCATGATTTAAAACTCCTTGGTTAGCCAAGAGGAATAGAAGAGAACTTCATTAGGTCAGTGCAGGATAGCTTCTAGAAACATTTATTGCGCGTGGGCATACACACACAGACACACACACACACACACACACACACACACACACGACTAATTCTCATTGACATAAAAATCGGGATTTTATTGCTGATGCTATCTGTGGTGGAGAAAGTGATCACGAGAACTTAGGGGACTAAGACGCAATGGGAGCATTGGAGATAAAGGCCAGCCTACAAGGCAAGGTGGGATGTCATGGCCATCAGTATGAATGAGGGCGACACCCTCAGCAGAATGAGGTGACACCCTCTATGGCCCTCTTGGGTGTGGCTCCAGGAGAAGCAGGAGGAAACCGGTTCCCTTGAGAATTCCCAGGCAACAAGCCTATCAAGGTTGGCTTGAGTTCAAACGTATATGACTATGTGGCCAGTAAAAGCCTAGCTGACGGCCGGCCGTTCCCATCGCTACTGAAATCCCCTGCAAGGAAAAAAAAAAGTTTCCGTCTCAACTTCAAAGAGTTGGGGGGAGTATGTGGAATCCTGATGCATATCTCCCTGCACACTTACTGGCAGTTAATGCGGGGAGACATTTGTTTCCGCGGAGCGGCCACTTGTAATTACGCACATACCCTTCTCAGACCCTGCTCTTCTAACAAACTCGGATTAAACCCATCGGGTCACCAAACAAAACTCAGGAAGACATAAAAGTAAAAAGTGGCAGAAGAAGGGGGTCTGCATGAGCGGGAGAGGGAAGAAAGAGGGTGACGAGGCGTGAGTGTGATCGAAGCCCATCATAGGCATGTATGAAGATGCATACCAAAACCCACTATTAGCCGGGTGTGGGGGCGCACTTTAATCCCAGCACTCGGGAGGCAGAGGTAGGAGGATCGCTGTGAGTTCGAGGCCAGCCTGAGACTACATAGGAGTGGGCTAGAGTGAAACCCTACCTCAAAAAAAAAAAAAAAAAAAAAAAAAAAAAGTTAGGAACACGGTAAGAATACTGTGGTGGTTTGATTCAGGTGTCCCCCATAAACTTAGGTGTTCTGAATGCTAGGTTCCCAGCTGATGGATATTTGGGAATTAATGCTTCCTGGAGGGAGTGTATTGTTGGGGGCGGGCTTATGGGTGTTATAGCCAGTTTCCCCACGCCAGTGTTTGGCACACCCTCCTGTTGCTATTGTCCACCTTATGTTGGCCAGGGGGTGATGTCCACCCTCTGCTCATGTCATCGTTTTTCCCTGCCATCGTGGAGCTTTCCCTAGAGCCTGTAAGCCAAAATAAATCTCTTTTTCCCAGAAGCTGCTCTTGGTTGGGTGATTTCTACCAGCAATGTGAACCGGACTGCAACAAATACCAAGGACAGTTTTTTGTGGAAAACGTTCTCTATAAGGACAGTGTAGTGTACAGCCCCCACAACTGTGTGCATCAACCCTGAGACTGGCCCATCGGCCCTTGCCATTGCTCCCCTCGCGCGGACGGCAGCAAGAAAACAGAAAGCCAAAATAAAAATTAAACTATGCAAGAAACCTGGCTGGATGGCCAGGTGTGGTGGCGCACGCCTTTAATCCCAGCACTCCGGAGGCCGAAGTAGCAGGATTGTCATGAGTTCGAGGCCACCCTGAGACTACAGAGTGAATTCCAGGGGGAGGGGGGGGGGAAGAAATGGGCTGGAGAGATGGCTCTGTGGTTAAGAGCACTTCCGGAGCCAGCAGGAGGCCTGAGAGTCTGCTAGGGGTCATCTTCAGGACCCATGTCAATAGCTGGGCATGGCCAGGCACATCTGTAACCCCAGTCCTGTAGGGGAGCAGAGACCCGAGCATCACTGGGGCTTGGGGTGACGGGGTGCAGAGCCAAACACCCAACAACCTGATCAGGCCACTGCAGGTGAGTGCACCCCAGAACAGGCCCGCACATGAGGCACACTGCATGGGAACATAGCCGTGCACCCACCAAACATACCATACACACTCCATCACAAGCAAGAGGAAGGAAGGAAGGAAAGGAAGGAAGGAAGGAAGGAAAGAAGGAAAAGGGGAAGGAAGAGGACTTGCACTGTATCAAGACCATATGGCTGCCTAAGTCCAAAAAGAGCTATTGCAAATGTTTTAAAAAATTCAACAAAGGCTGGAGAGATGGCTTAGTGGTTAAGGCGCATGCTTGCCAAGCCTAAGGACTCAGGTTCGATTCTCCAGGTCCCATGTAAGCCACATACACACGGTGGTGCACATGTCTGGAATTCGTTTGCAGTGGCTGGAGGCCCTGGCATGCCCATTCTCAATCTCTCTCCCTCGCTCCCTCTCTCTGTCTCTAATAAGTAAGTAAAGATAAAAATCTTCAAAAAAAAAAAAAAAAAAAGCATTTTAAGAAAAGGAAAAGAAAATTCAACAAGGAAACCAGATAAATATCTAGAACAAAAGAGATCGTCCACACACCCCAGGAACACGGAGGAAAGGGAAAAGCAACAGTGGGATTGGCTCAGGAAGAAAAAATAAGCGCAAGGAAGGAGTGTCTCAAAATGGACATGGGTGTGTCCATTTACTACACAGTAAAGGTGGCATTTCAGGTATTAAAATTTTCATTAAGGGGGGAGGGCTGCAGAGGTGGCTTAATGGTTCAGGCGCCTGCCTGCAAAGCCAAAGAACTCAGGTTCGATTCCCCAAGACCCAAGTAAGCCAGATGCATAAGGGGCCGCACGCATCTGGAGTTCGTTTGCAGTGGCTGAATGCCCTGGCACGCCCATTCTCTCTCTGTCTCTTCTTCTCTCTGCCTCTTTTTCTCTCAAATAAATAAAAATTAAAAAAAAATTTTTTTTAAAAAAAAGAAAATATCATTAAAGGCTACAGAGATGGCTCAGCAATTAAGGCCCTTGTCTGCAATGCCTAATGAACAGGGTTTGATTTCCCAGTGCCCATGTAGAGCTGGGTGCACAAGGTGGCACATGAATCTGGAGTTCATTTGCAGTGGCTGGAGGCCCTGTTGCGCCCATTGTCAATCTCTTTTCTCTCTGCTTGCAAAATAAATAAATAATATAATATTAAAAAAAAAATCTTCATGGGGCTGGAGAGATGGCTTAGCAGTTAAGGCACTTGCCTGTGAAGCCTAAGGACCCAGGTTCAATTCCCCAGGACCCATGTAAGCCAGATGCACAAGGTGGTGCATGCCTCTGGAGTTCATTTGCAGTGATTGGAGGCCCTGGCATGCCTATTCATTCTCTCTCTCTCTTTCTCTCTCTCTCTCCTTCTTTATCTCTCTCTCAAATAAATAAATAAAAATATCTAAAAAACCAAAAAAAATGTTCTTTAAAAATCTTCATAATCCTAGAGGCAGAAAGGCTTTCTTAAATAAGCTTCAAAGCAAGACACACAAAGAAGAAAACTGACTAATTCAACGGGAGCAAAACAACAAGGCCAATAATAACAGTAAAATCTGCTCTAAACACATGTTGAAAGCAAGTGACAGAATATTATACAAACATCAAAGGATTAGCATCAGAAATAAACAGCAAGCTCCTACAAATGAACGAAAAACTCTTAAGATGAGCTAAGCAGATGAGTGGGCAATTTAAGAAAAGAAATACAATAGCCAAGAATTATCTAAAACAGAGTCCTCAGCTTTAATTATAATCAGGGAAATAAAAATATTAAAATAAGCCGGGCATGGTGGCGCATGCATTTGATCCCAGCACTTGGGAGGCAGAGGTAGCAAGATTGCTGTGAGTTCAAGGCTACCCTGAGACTAGATAGTGAATTCCAGGTCAGCCTGGGCTACAGCGAAACCCTACCTTGAAAAACAAAACAAAACAAAAAATTAAAATGATAGATTAGCACTTTCACTTATCCAAATTAGAAAAAAAAAAAGTTACTGAATCAACAGCAAGTGTGGTTTAGGGTAGGAAGGAGTGATAAGTACTTTCCTCTGTTGGTAGGAGTATAAATTGGTTATGGGCATTTGGGGGATGATGTGACAATGTCAGATCTATGAGCCACATATATCCTTGTGGTATCAATGCCCTGACTGAGCATCTCAGTAGCTCCTCTAGAGAAACACTTTTATACATGATAAAGCAGACAGGAACGGGGAGGTTCCGTTTTGATACTGAAAATTTAGAAGCAGCTTAAATAATGATTAAAAAATGATAAAAAAAAAAAAAAACCCAAGGTGGTGTGGCTAGGCGTGGTGGCTCACGCCTTTGACTCTAGAACTCAGGAGGAAGAGGTAAGGACTACAGAGTGAATTCTAGTCTGCCTATGCTTCAAAACAACAACAAAAACAAAAGAAAAAAAATAAATAAGTAAAAAGGAAATGGTTAAACAAAAGTATTCTATACTGGGCTGGAGAAATGGCTTAGTGGTTAAGGCATTTGCCTGGGAAGCCTAAGGACTCAGGTTCAACTCCTTAGAACCTACGTAAGCCAGATGCACATGGTGGCACATGAGTGTGGAGTTTGCGGTGGCTAGAAGCCCTGATGCATCCATTTTTTTTTTCTCTCTCTCTTAAATAAATAAAGTATTATATACTGAAATATCTTATAGCAGCTAAAATAAATGAAGTAGAGCTCTTTGTGGGTATGGAAAATCTCTGTCATGTTGAGTGTAAAAAACAGAATGAGAACAGTGTGGCAATAAATATAGCATGCATCCATTCTGCTCATAAAGAACATTGTCTGGCAGAAGACATGGCACGTCATGCTTTGGCAGGATAACCAAGATTGAGATAGACAGGATGGCCAGAGAGCTGAGCTGCGTTTATACTGCCTTTTTGTTTAACAAAAAGCTTGTGAGTGGGCTGGAGGGATGGCTTAGCAGTTAAGACTTTTGCCTGCAAAGCTAAAGGACCCAGGTTCAATTCCCCAGGACCCACGTTAGCCAGATGCACAAGGGGGCGCACGCGTCTGGAGTTCGCTTCCAGTGGCTGGAGGCCCTGGCGCGCCCATTCTCTCTCTCTCTCTCTCCCTCTTTCTCTGTCAACTAAATCAGTCAATAAATAAAAATATTTCTTCAAAAAAGCTTGTGAGCATATGTTACCTTAACATTTAAACAGTGACTAGCTACAAAAAGAGGGTAATTTGTTTTATTTTACAATAAGTTAGGATCAAATAAGTTAGGTTAGGAATTAGCAAATGTTTCCTGTGAAGGGCCAGATAGTTAATGTGTTAGGCTTTGGGGTCATGGTGTCTTTTGTTGCAACTGTTCAGTCCTGTCATTACAGGGCAAAAGCAGTCATGTGCAATGCATGGTAAATGAATCTGGCCGTGTTCCAATAAAATTATTTTAAAATTTATTTCATTTTATTCATGAGAGAGAGAGAGAGAGAGAATGGGCACACTAGAACCTCTCTCCCCTGCAAACGACTTCAGATGCATGAGCCACCTTGTGCATCTGGCTTATGTGGGTCCTGGGGAATTGAACCTGGGTCATCTCTCCAGTCCCCAGTACATATAGAATTTTATTTACAAAACAGCTGGTGGGGACTGGAGAGATGGCTTAGTGGTTAAGGCGCTTGCCTGCGAAGCCAAAGGACCCAGTTCAATTCCCCAGGACCCATGTAAGCCAGATGCACAAGGTGGCGCGTGTATCTGGAGTTCATTTGCAGTGGCTAGAGGCCCTGGCACACCCATTCTCCCCCCCCTTTCTTCCTCCCTCCCTCTTTCTCTCTCAAATCAATAAAAATAAATTTTTTTGTTTTTTTGTTATTTGATTTTTCAAGGTAGGGTCTCACTCTAGCTCAGGCTGACCTGGAACTCACTATGTAGTCTCAGGGTGGCCTCGAACTCATGGCGATCCTCCTACCTCTGCCTCCCAAGTGCTGGGATTAAAGGCGTGCACCACCACTCCCGGCATAAAGTATTTTTTAAAATAATAATAAAAAAAAGCTAGTGAGTCACATTGTGTCTGTGAGCTATACAGCTTGCCAATCTCAGTTGTAGACTAAGTTTGTTATGTAACTAAAAGATTATTTTTTTTAAGTAAGTACATTTGTATATGGAAAATAATCTTTCCTGTTTACCAACTGGTTTAGCCATAGCCTCCGAGGTCTTGCTTAGAATTTTTTAGAGCAACCCTGATGTGTCACTGGAGACCAGATATTGATCTCAGTGTAGCTAATCTAGACACCTCTCATGTGGGTGGTAACCACTGACCTTCCCCGCAGCAATGACACCCGGCAATGAATGTGCAAGAGACAGTGCCAAACCTGACTCACGGAGGAAAGGTTCAACGGCCCCAGATGTGGCGGGGCCTTAAAGCAGTACCTCTGGCCTTTGCCTGGGCCACACCAGCCTGTGCTGAGGGGAAGAAGGAGCCACGAGAGCACAGAGAACCCACACCACCGCTGCATTCATTAAGCAAGCTGGCTGCCTCCTCTTACGAGCACAGATAGAAAATTCAGTGGTCTAGCCGGGCATGGTGGCACCTGTCTTTAATCCCAGCACTCAAGAGGCAGAGGGAGGAGGATCGCCATGAGTTTGAGGCCACCCTGAGACTACAGAGTAAATTCCAGGTCAGCCTGAGCTAGAGTGAGACCCTATCTGGAAAAAAAAAAAAAAAAAGAAAAGAAACAAAGAAAGAAAGGTGCAAACTGGCCATGGTGGCGCACACCTTTAATCCCAGCATTCAAGAGGCAGAGGGAGGAGGATCGCCCTGAGTTCAAGGCCACCCTGAGACTACAGAGTGAATTCCAGGTCAGCCTGGGCTAGAATGAGACCCTACCTCGAAAAACCAAAAAAAAAAAAAAAAAAAAAAAAAAAAAAAAAAAAAGAAAGAAAAGAAAAGAAAATTCAGTGATCTAAAGCCAGTCACTCTGCATGCTTGTGACAGGAGTTCCAAGAGACCACCAGTGAGGCCTTGTGACCATCCTGAAAGCATCTTTGACCCTGCATGCTACCTGCCAGCCCTCCCCTGACAAGCCCAGGGCTACTGTCGCCAGACCCCAGAGCCCAGAGCAGCGGCGTTTTCTGACTCAGGGGCTCCAGCTGTGTCAGGTCCGGCACATGGTAACACTTGCCAAAGCGAGGCTTCCACTAGAGTATTCCTCTCAGAGGTCAATGCGGGGCTCAAGGGCTCGATTTAGTGACTGTCTGTCTGCTTTCTTCAACCCAGAAAGGGCTAAAACCATGCTCCATCCTCCCCGCGTGACGGACCCCAAACGGGACATACACCTGCGTTCCCACACGCCTTTGCACAGGTACGGAAAGCAAGCCAACGCGTACCTGCCCTGTAGTCACTGCTGTCCTGGGATTTCTCCCTTGGGCTCCACGCTGAAGACTCAGGAGCGAAAGATGCACCCAAGGCTGGGTGCTCCCGCGATGGCTGCCTTGCTGCAGACAGAGGTCCCCTCCCGGGGAGTGAAGGCCAGGGGAGCCCCCCACTAGAGAAAGGACAGTGTTCTCTGCTCCCCGGCTAGCTTTGGGCTATGTCACCCCAGGACGTACGAGACAGGCCTGCCTCTCACCCACATTTCAGGCCAGCTTCCTGACATAGGCTGTAAGAGGCCCCATTTGACACTCCTAAGTCCCAAGTCCAGCACCTGAACTAGCAAATGAAAAATTACCGTATTTACTGGCATTACAACCCCCTTCCTTTTTCTTCCTGCAAAACACAGAAGAGGAGGTGTATTGCTAAGGAGACCTGGGTAGATTTATACCGCTATAGGTCCTTGTGCACAGCCACCTGGGGAAAGTCCATTTATTTATTATAACTTTTTAGTTTTTTTGAGGTAGTGTCTCGCTCTAGTCTAGGCTGACCTGGGATTCACTATCTAGTCTCAGGGTGGCCTCAACTTTACAGTGATCCTCCTACCTCTGCCTCCCGCATGCTGGGATTAAAGACGAGTGTCACCACACCCAGCTGAGAAAGTTCTTTTCTTTTCTTTTCTTTTTTTTCTTTCTTTCTTTCTTTTTCTTTTTTTTTTTTTTTTTTTTTTTTTGATTTTTGAGGCAGAGTCTCACTCTAGCCCAGGTCGACCTGGAATTCACTCTGTAGTCTCAGGGTGGCCTCAAACTCACAGCAATCCTCCTACCTCTGCCTCCCGAGTGCTGGGACTAAAGGCGTGCGCCACCACGCCCGGCTTTGGGAAAGTTCTTTGTAAACCTAGAACTCCTAATAGTTCTTTGTTAAGCCACCTTCCTGGATAGTGCTATTTCACATGAAATGAAGGAAGTACTGGATTGTGATGACGCTGGCCCGTTTACATGAGGCAGAGGGAGGCACAGGAAGAGGGGCTGTGAGGCAAGAGCCACCCTGCAGCTCCAATGTCAAGACAGAAGGCTGCCAAGGAGCAGGGCACTGGACCATCCGGAAAGTTCTGGGGGCCTGTTTCCTCCCTCAGGTCCCTTCAGAGCTGGGACACAGGGATCTGTAAATCCTGCTGCCTGGGAGGTTGCCCTGAGCTTTGGGTGGGGACCTAGAATAGGTGAAATACTGGATTCCAGCCCCGTGGAGGGGGGCCTGTGTGGTGTACTCTGGAGTGGCATGGGGTCTATGTCCTGGGCCTGGAAGTCCTAGCCAAAGAGCATGGGGGATGGCTGAACAAGGACTTTCATTTCCAAGATAGGAGGTAGGTCTCTCGGCATAAACAGGCGCTTTTGCAGCCAGGGTAGGTAGGGCGGCTTGCCAGACGTCCTGGGGTCATGGGTAGAATATACAGCCTCCTGGTTCACAAAGGCTGGGCTTTATCTCTGTTATAAAAATGGCGAATTATTTACAGCAGAAATAAGGGAACTCGGGACAGGCTAGAAACCCACCGACGGGAAGGAGTGTCCTCAGTGCTCTGATTCTAGGTCTTTCCTCCTCAGGCTGTCATACAGCCTCCCAGATGACAGGAGAAGACCACAGGGCCGCCAGGCCTTGCTAGTGGTGACTGCATGTTCTAATCAGGCAGGGCTCCGTTTGGAAACAAGTTAAAACATGCAGAAAGTACCTGTTAGTTCCTAAGAGCAGGTGACTGGTGCGGCAGGAGAGAGCCTGTGTCCGTCCCAAGCTCAGCTTGGAAGTAGGAGAAACTGGAGTCCCGACATACTCCACAGCAACCAGAATGGGGATAAGTCTGGACCGTTTCCTTGAGAAATTTTAAATTGTCTGTCTGTCTGTCTATCTATCTATCATCTGTCTACCTGGGAATAGATCTATTTAAGACAAATAAACTTACGAAAACATAAATAGAGATTGCTCAGTGGTTAAGGCACTTGCCTGCAAAGTCTAACAACCCGGGATTCGATTCCCCAGTTCCCATGTAAAGCCAGATGCATAAAGCGAAGTATGCATCTAAGTCTGTTTGCAGTGTCTGGAGGTGCTAGGTGCACCTAGTCTCTTTGTCTTTCTTCTCTCTCTCTCCCTCTCCCTCTCCTTGCTAAGAAGTAAATAAAAATATAAATAACAAAAGTTATAAAAATAAAAACTCCTGAAAATATAGAGATTTTGAGTGAGAACTGAGAAAGCCAACTAAGTGAGTGGTGCAATGGTGGTGTAAAGCCAGATGAAGACAGACCAAGTGGTCTTTTATTTTTGTTTATCCAAGTGGTCTTTCTCAATGTCCTTTAACATCCCTCTGAGCTGTGGCCCAGGGACAAGAGCCCAAGCATGGCGGTCCCATGAGGGTAGATTTGGAGGAGCCTTCTCCCTTTTATTCCTGGGTAGAGAGAGCAGCAAGATACCCAGGAAGACTGGGGTCACTTCCATTTCACCCCCGGGGCTGTATTGCCACAACACAGTTCCAGCAACAGGGGCTGGGCAGGGACAAGACTGTTCCTTCCTAGAGATGGCGTTTCCAACGGTGGGATCTGGGGCAAGGAACCACCTCTTCTAGGCCATCTAATCACTGAGGCTTCACGAATGACCTTTGCCGTGTTTGGGGACCCAGTCTCTCTGCCTCAGGATCCTGAAGCGCTGTGTTTGCACCTCATCTATAACGACACTGCAGAACGTGCTGCCGCGACCCCTCCCGCCACTTGGTCGTAATCTCTGCTATCATTTAGACCTGGAATAACTTCAAAAGCACGTGTGTTAAAAAGCTTAGTCCCTACATATCTCAACATAATAAAGGCTGTTTATGACAAGCCTACAGCCAGCACATTACCAGATGGGGAAAAAAACTGGAAGCTTTTCCACTAAAATCAGGAATTAAAAACAAAGGTGTCCATTGTCCCCACTTTTAGTTAATATAGTACTGGAAGTCTTAGCCAGAGCAATAAGGCAAGAGACACACATAAAAGGGATACAAACTGGAAAGAAAGAGATCAGGTTATCATTATTTGCAGATGACATGATTCTATACATAAAGGATCCTAAAGACTCTACCAGCAAACTGTTAGAGATGATAAACACGTATAGCCATGTACAGGATACAAAATAAACACAAAGAAATCAGTAGCCTTCCTATATGCTAACAACAAACACACAGAGGATGAAATCAGAGAATCACTCCCATTCACAATTGCATCTAAATAAATAAATAAATAAATAAATAAAGTACCTTGGAATAAACCTAACCAAGGAAGTGAAGGATCTCTACAATGAAAACTTTGAAACAGTCAAGCGAGAAATTGCAGAAGACACTAGGAAATGGAAAGACATCTCTTGTTCTTGGATCGGAAGAATCAATATTGTGAAAATGACAATCTTACCAAAAGCAGTCTACACATTTAATGCAATCCCCATCAAAATTCCAGTGTCATTCTTCATGGAAATAGAAAAAAACAATCCAAAAATTCATTTGGAATCACAAAAAATCTTGAATTTCTAAAACAATATTGAGCAACAAAAATAAGGCTGGTGGTATCACCATACCTGACTTTAACCTATACTACAGAGCCATAGTAACAAAAACAACATGGTACTGGCACAAAAGCAGACATGTAGATCAATGGAACAGAAGAGAGGACCCAGATGTAAGTCTGGGTAGCTATAGCCACCTGATATTCGACAAAAATGCCAAAAATACTCATTGAAGAAAAGATAGGGGCTGGAGAGATGGCTTAGCAGTTAAGCGCTTGCCTGTGAAGCCTGAGGACCCCAGTTCGAGGCTCGATTCCTCAGGACCCACGTTAGTCAGATGCACAAGGGGGCGCACGCATCTGGAGTTAGTTTGCAGTGGCTGGAGGCCCTGGCGAGCCCATTCTCCCCCTCTCTCTCTCTCTCTCTTTCTCTCTCTCTCTCTGCCTCTTTCTCTCTCTGTCACTCTCAAATAAATAAAAATAAACAAAAAAAAATTAAAAAAAAGAAAAGATAGCCTCTTCAGCAAATTGTGCTGAGAAAACTGAGTATGTGTCTGTAGAAGGATGAAAATAGATTCTTCTCTCTCTCCATGCACAAGAATTACATCCAAATGGATTAAAGACCTTAACATCAGACCAGAAACTCTGAAACTGCTAGAGGAAAAAGTAGGGGAAACCCTTCAACATATTGGTCTTGGCAAAGATTTTCTGAATATAACCCCAATTGCTCAGGCAATAAAACCACAGATTGGGCTGGAGAGATGGCTTAGCGGTTAAAGCGCTTGCCTGTGAAGCCTAAGGACCCCAGTTCGAGGCTCGATTCCCCAAGACCCACGTTAGCCAGATGCACAAGGGGGCGCACACATCTGGAGTTCGTTTACAGAGGCTGGAAGCTCTGGCGCGCCAATTCTCTCTCTCTCTCTCTCTCTCTCTCTCCCTCCTTCTCTCTGTCGCTCTCAAATAAATAAATAAACAAACAAAAAGAAAATTAAAAAAAACCACAGATTAACCGCTGGGACCTCACGAAATTACAAAGATTTTGTACGGCAAAGGACACTGCGAATAAAACAAAGAGGCAACCTACAGAATGGGAAAAAAATCTTTGTCAGCTATACATATGATAGAGGATTAATATCTAGGATATACAAAGAACTCAAAAAATTAAATAATAAGAAATCAAACAAGCCAATTTAAAAATGGGCTATGGAACTAAATGGAGAGTTCTCAAAAGAAGAAATATAGATGGCATATAAGCATATAAAAAAGTTCTACATCCCTAGTCATCAGGGAAATGCAGATTAAAACTACGTTGAGATTCCCTCTCACTCCTGTCAGATTGGCTACCAACATGAAAACAAATGACCATAAATGCTGGCAGGGATGTGGAAAAAGAGGAACTCTTCTACACTGTTGGTGGGAATGCAATCTGGTCCAGCCATTGTGGAAATCAGTGTGGAAGTTCCTAAGACAGCTAAAAATTGATCTACCATATGACCCAGCTATAGCACTCCTAGGCATATATCCTAAGGACTCATCTCATTACCTTAGAGATACTTGCTCAACCATGTTTAATGCCACTCAATTCACAATAGCTGGGAAATGGAACCAGCCTAGATGTCCCTCATCTGATGAGTGGATAATGAAGATTGGCACATTTTCACAATGGAGTTCTACTCAGCGGTAAAGAAAAATGAAGTATGAAACTTGCAGGAAAATGGATGGATCTGGAAAGGATTATACTAAGTGAGGTAACCCAGACCCAGCAGGATTTCTTAGTGACCTTAGAGAACTGGTGTGCCAGGCCCTGAAGCCACTGCAAGTGAACTCCAGATGTGTGTGCTATCTTGTGCGCATGTGTGCCCTGCGTGTTTGTCACCTCGTGCATCTGGCTTACGTGGGATCCGGAGAGTCAACTATGGGCCCTTAGGCTGCGCAGGCCAGTGCAGTAACCGCTAAGCCATCTCTCCAGCCCTCTAATGTATTTTTTCTGTTCTTTGAACTGTGTCTAGATAATATATATATACAAAAACATTTTGTCACTGGATTTGAAATATTTCGGTATCTTTTTCCTTCTTGCCAGCTTTCTTTGCTTTTCAGCACGCATCTGTCTGCTTTTATCTTTCCCTATTTCCATTTACACAGAGATTTTTTTCTTGTTGCTTCCTACCGAAAACATTAGGAGTTTTCTTGAAACTAATCTTATTTTTTGATAATTTTATGTTTTCTGGCACGTTCTTTTGTTCTGGCTTCAGCCTAACGTATCTTTTCCTTTGCAACGTCAGGGAGTCATGCACTCCGTGTTGGTAGTTCTGTTCACTTACTGTGTTTGCTTTGAGTGGGTAAGGATCCAGTCAACTCTGAGGCTTCTCTAGAGTGGGCACATGGCCCTCCGACAGTGCTCTCCCTGGGGGTGCTCAGCGAATATACACCCCAGATCTAGAGGCCACCTGTGGATTGATGCATCATTGTATGGAGCCATCAACTCTTCTTTTCCCTTTTTTGGTTTTTCAAGGTAAGGTCTCGCTCTAGCCCAGGCTGACCTAGAATTCATTATGTAGTCTCAGGGTGGCCTCGAACTCACAGAGATCCTCCTACCTCTGCCTCCCGAGTACTGGGGTTAAAGGAGTGCACCACCACGCCCGTCTAACACTTTTTTGTTTTGTTTTGTTTTCGTTTTTTGAGGTAGGGTCTTACTCTAGCTCAGGCTGACCTGGAATTCATCTGTAGTCTCAGGGTGGACTCGAACTCATAGCAATCCTCCTACCTCTGCCTCCTGAGTGCTGGGATTAAAGGTGTGCACCACCACACCCGTCTAACACTTATTTTTTCATTCTAATAAAGATGATCACTTGGATGTCCAGTTTGGAAGACATCCTGAATAATAATATCCCTGTGAGTGTTCTTGTTATGCTTGTTGATTCACACACTAATGCTTTTCTGTTATAATGCTGGATGATGGGGTGATGCATATTTCACCTTTAGTATATAGTGTCAATATCCTATGAATATAAAACCAAAGCTACTTAAGAAATATTCAGAGGCTGGGGAGATGGTTCATGGGTAAGAATGCTCACTGCATAAATATGAGGACCTGAGTTCAACGCCCCATGCCCACCTAAATAGCTGAGTGTGGCTGTGTATGCCTATGACCTTAGTGCTAAGGGGGTTGGAGAAAGGCGGCTCACTGTTCAGCCAGTCTAACCTAAAAAGATTCTCTTGGGGGGCTGGAGAGATGGCTTAGTGGTTAAGACGTTTGCCTGCAAAGCCAAAGGATCCTGGTTCAATTCTCCAGGACCCACATGAGCCAGATGCACAAGGTGGTGCATGCATCTGGAGTTTGTTTGCAGTGGCTTGAGGCTCTGGCGTGCCCATTCTCTCTCTCTCCCTCTTTCTCTCAAATAAATAAATACATTTTAAAAATTCTCTTGAAGTAGAAGACACCAAGGAGAATAAAGTTCTTTCATTTGACTGTTACTGAAAATCATCTTCAGTACTGAGAATTTTAGGAAAATAAATATTTTTCCTCAAGAATCACACTTTGACAAGCCCATAAGAGTTGTGCAGTTTAGGAGACGCATAGGCTACTAAAATATTTATTATTTTATTTATTTGCAAGCAGAGGGGGGGGGGAGAGAGAATGGGCATTCCAGGGCCTCTAGCCACTGCAACGAACACCAGATGCATGTGCCACTTTGTGATCTGGCTTTATGCAGGTACTGGGGAATTGAACCCTGGTCATTGGGCTTTGCAGGCAAATGCCTTAACCACTGAGAAATCTCTCCAGCCCAGGCCTACTGAAATATTTTAAGTGAGTTGTAACACTTTCCCTCCCCCCCCAAAAAAACATCAAAAAAAATAGCAAGAACACAAGAGTATGTCATATTTTGTAAAGATTTATTGTCAGAATGAATGGAACTGCTGTGCTACAATGAAATGGAGGCCTGGCTTTGAAGTCAGGGCTGGAACATCCCAGCTCTGCCATTTGTGAACCTCACTCTACTCCTACCTCCATGGTTCTGCTTCCAGACTCTACCAGCCTTCCATGAGCTCGCAGAAGCTGCAGAGCCTCTGGCCCCGTGTGTCACTGTAGAGGTGGACTGCCACACCACTTCGTCTCCTACAACTTCCATCCTTTTCTATCTTTTTCCTTCATTTAAATCTTTCCTTCTCTCTACCTACCTTCTTCTTTTCTCTCAAGCTGAACGAATTCCGTTAATTCCCTTTGAGTTTCTCATTTTGTCTACCATATTTTTAGTTTTAATTTTTTAAATTTTATTTATTTATTTGAGAGACAGAAAGAGAGAGGGAGGGAGAGAGAGTGGACGGGCGCACCAGGGCCTCCAGCCACTGCAAACGAACTCCAGAGGCATGCGCCCCCTTGTGCATCTGACTTACATGGATCCTGGGGAATCAAACCGGGGTCCTTTGGCTTTGCAGGCAAATGCCTTAACCGCTAAGCCATCTCTCCAACCCTCTACCATATTTTTTAATCTTAGATTTTCTATTTTCTTTAAATCTGCTACGTGTTTTCACTGTTTCTAGTTCTCTTGGACATTTCAAAGTTGGCATTCACCTCTTTAAGCATATTAGTCAGCTCAGGCTGCCCTGACAAAGTCTAGAGATTGAGTGGTATAAACACAGAAATACTGAGTAGCTGAGACAACAGAAATTTATGTTCTCATCATTCTAGATTCTGGACATCCAGGATCGAGATGCCACCAGTATGTTTGATTTGGGGTTGAGGGCTATCTTCCTAGTGTATAGCTAGCTGCCATCTCACCGGGTCCTCACATGGCTGGAAGAGGAAGCAGGGAGAGAGGGAGGAAGGGAAACAGAAATAGAGAGAACTGCCTCTTCTCTTTACGAGTGCTGGTCCCATCATGACAGCCCCACCCTCATGACTTCATCTTAATCTAAGTACCTCCTAAAATCCTAATACCATCACATTGGGAGAGGAACTTCACTATATATATATATGTTTTTGGTTTTTGGAGGTAGGGTCTCAGTCTACCTCAGGCTGATCTGGAATTTACTATGTAGTCTCAGGGTGGCTTTGAACTCATGCCGATTCTCCTACCTCTGCCTCCAGAGTGCTGGGATTAAAGGCATGTGCCACCATGCCTGGCTTATTTTATTTTATTTTATTTTTTATTGATAGCTTCCATACTTATGGACAATAAACCATGATAATTCTCTCCCCTCCCCCACTTTCCCCTTCACAAATCCACATTCCATCATATTCCTTCCCTCTCTCCATTAGTTTTTCTTTTATTTTGATGATCATCAACTTTTCCTCCTATTATGAGGGTCTTGTGAACATTGTGCTAGTCACTGCAAGGTCATGGATATCAAGGCCAATTTCTGTCTGGACAATTGCATTGTATGCAGTCCTACCCTTCCTTTGGCTCTTACATTCTTCCCATCACTTCTTCTGCAATGGACCCTGAGCCTTGGAGGGTGTAATAGAGATGTCTCAGTGCTGAACACTCCTCCGTCACTTCTCCATGGTGCCTTTTGGATCATCCTAGTGGTCACTGCCATCTGAAGAGAGAAGCTTCTCTAACCAAAAGTAAGAGTAGCACTAATATATGGGTATAAACATTAAGTAAACAGTACAGGGCAGTCTGGTGAGCATAATATATGCATTTAGCCAGACAAGAGTGGGCATTACACAACTAATGCTCATGACCAGCCCCACCCCACAGGCTTTCGATTAGGTTTTCAGTGCCAGGCTTGTATTCCCTCCCATGGAGTGGGCCTCCAGTCCTATTAGAGAGTAGTTGGTTTCCTCTATAACAGACATGACACTATTGCACCCATTTGGACATTTGGCCTGGCTGGCCAAACTTGAGGCTTGTAGTGTCCACTGTTTCACCATATACATTTTATATGGACACAATTCAGCTCATGGAATTCTGCCCCAGCCCCTACCCTCCAGGTTTCATGTCCTCACCTACAAAATATATTCAATTCCATACCAATACTCCAAAAAAATAATAACTTGTTTCAGTTCTGATTCTAATGAATAAAATCCAAACATTCAAACAACATCAAAATCAAATTTGGTGAGACTTAAGATACAATTCATTCGGAGGCAAAATTCTTCCCTAGCTATAAAGGCTGTGAAACCTGACAAGTTACATGCTTCCAAAATACAAGCCTGGCCGGGCTTTAATCCCAGCACTCGGGAGGCAGAGATAGGAGGATCGCCCATGAATTTGAGGCCACCCTGAGACTATATAATGAGTTCCAAGTCAGCCTGGGCTAGAGTGAGACCCTACCTTGGGGTGGGGGGTTGGGAAACAAGCCTGGCCACCATAGCATAGATATTCCCATTCCAAAATGGAAAAGTTGGAAGGAAGAAAGGTCGATGAGTCCTAAGCAAATATGAACTATAGTAAGGCAAATTTCTTTAAATATTAAGGCTCCAGGATGCCCCACTTTGGTTAATGTCCCACAATGCCCCCTAGAGTCATAATATCATCCTTGCGGCTCTATGGGGTGGCACTGTCCCTTAACCTCTGCTGTTCGTTGCCCCTTGGTTGTAGGTGGGGACCCTGCCCTTGGGCTATGCTGGGCTGGGGTCCCACTTGGCTCCACTAAGTGGAGTCTGCCAGGCTTGTTGAAATGGAGGCGATGGCCTTGACAGTCTCTGAATCTCTTTGGGGGTCCTTTCTGCCTCATTGTGATGAATGGTACATGCTCACAGCCTAATAACTCTTGTCCTGTTTTGTCAAACCCCAGGAGCCTGGCGTCCTCCCTTAACTCTTCCTCACTGTGTCCCCTTGAGTTCACACTAGCAGTATTTCTGCTCATATGACCCCATAAACGTTCCGTGAAATGTCTGTTTTGCCACACCCCTAGAGCTCCTTTCAGAAGGTTTTCTCACTCTCCCCCCCGCCCCCACAATATGAACAGGCTGAGAAATTTCCAAAACTTCAAGTTTGGTTCCTTTTCTTTTCCTTTTTTAAAATTTAATATTTTTATTTATTTATTTATTTGACAGAGAAAGAGGGAGAGAGAGAGAGAGAGAGAATGGGCGCATCAGGGCCTCCAGCCACTGTAGATGAACTCCAGACACGTGCACCCCATTGTGGATCTGGCTAATGTGGGTCCTGGGGAATCAAACCTGGCTCCTTTGACTTTGCAGGCAAATGCCTTAACTGCTAAGCTATCCCTCCAGCCCTGGTTCCTTTTCTTAAAAACATTTTTTTTTGCTGGGCATAGTGGCGCATGCCTTTGATCCCAGCACTCGGGAGGCAGAGGTAGGAGGATTGCCGTTGAGTTTGAGGCCACCCTGAGACTCCATAGTGAATTCCAGGTCAGCCTGGGCTAGAGTGAGACCCTACCTCGAAAAACCAAAACCAAAAACAAAACAAAACAAAACAAAACAAAACAAAACAAAACAAAACAAAACAAAAAACCCACTTTTTTATTGACAACTTCCATAATTATAGACAATAAATCATGATAATTCCCTCTACTCCCCCTTTCCCCTTCACAAATACATTCTCCATCTTATCTCTTCCCCCTCTCAACCAGTCTCTCTTTTATTTTGATGTCATTATCTTTTCCTCCTATCATGACGGTCTTGTGAAGGTAGTGCCAGGCACTGCAAGGTCATATATATGTATATCAAGGCCAATTTCTGTCTGGAAGAGTGCATTGTAAGGAGTCCTACCCTTCCTTTGGCTCTTACATTCTTCCCACTATCTCTTCCTCAATGGACCCTGAGTCTTGGAGGGTGTGATAGAGATGTTTCAGTGCTAAGCACTCCTCTCTCACTTCTTCTCAGCGCTATGGTGCCTTTTGGTCACTGCCAGTTACAAAGTCACTCGCACCCCATAATTTGGAACTTATTACAGTGGCACCCCAATGCTGTTTCAAATATTTGTCCTAGTCATTTGGGGCTTCTGTAATAAAATAATTGTAGACAGGGTGGCTTAAATCACAGAAATACAAGTCTACAGAAGAAAACACAGGTATTATAAAGTCTCTGTGCAATAGTTTCAATATTTTAGCTTCTTTTAAATATGTTTTGGGCTGGAGAGATGGTTTAGTGGTTAAGGCGCTTGCCTGCGAAGCCTAAGGTTCGACTACCCAGGACCCATGTAAGCTACATGCACAAGGTGGCGCATGCATCTGGAGTTCATTTGCAGTGGCTGAAGGCCCTGGCACGCCCATTCTCTCTCTCTCTCTCTTCAATAAATAAATAAATTAATTAATTTTTAAAAGGATAAAAATTTAAAAAAATATATGTTTCTATCATCCAGTGTTTCTTCCATGGTTACTTGTTTAGTGTCATGTCTCCTCATGTACCTCGACAGTCTAGAAATCATATGTGAAAATTTGTTTGTGAAAATAAATTGAGGTCCAGGGTGATGTTACCTTTCTCCAGAAAAAATTTACATTTTATTTCTGACAGGCTCCTTGAGGCAAGAGTCAAGCCTCTCCGTTGATTCCGTTTCTGAGTCTGAGATGTTCTGAATTACTTGGGCGGTGACAAGCTGCCCTGTAGAACATGCAGGGATCTCCTCCCAGTTAACCCTTGCCACCGGGCCTGGCCTTTGAGAGTTCCTTCTCAAATACAAGGGGATCATCAGGTCCTCGCCTTGGCCCTAGATTTTTGCAGGGGGGGGGGTTGTTGTTGTTTTTGAGGTAGACTCTCTAGCCCAGGCTGACCTGGAATTCACTCTGTAGTCTCAGGCTGGCCTCAAACTCACGGTGGTCCTAACTACCTCTGTCTCCCCACTGCTGGGATTAAAGGTGTGCGCCACCACGTCCAGCCCTTGGCTCTAGGTTTTGCTCTCTTAGTTTATGCTTTTACAAGACTTGCCCAGCCTTTTAGCTGCATTTTCTAGAATTGGTGTTTTCTCCAGAAAAAAAGAAAGAAAAATAATAAAATAACCTCTGAAGTCACTGAAGATAGAAAACACATGTACAGGAAAATAGTTGCCAAATACTAGACCCAACTCTCTGAATTTCTATCTTCCACATTTTGGCCCAGAAGGCTTCTACTGTTTTATTAGTATTCTATTGCTTTCAAATAGAGTTTTATAATATTCTCTCTCTTCTGTGTTTAAATCAGTGGCCATGCCTTCTGCCCTTCTCCCTACATATTACTCAATAACCTCACATCTGTCTATAAGAAAGAAGGAAGAATTACATGTTGGGAACAACCAAGCTTTGTGTTTCAACCATGTAATTTATTCATGATCTTCTTTGCTGCATATCTGTAGCAAGCCTGGCAACTAACTTTTTATTTTTTAATTTATAGTTTTTGGTGTTTTGAGGTAGGGTCTCACTCTAGCCCAGGCTGACCTGGAATTCACTATGTAGACTCAGGGTGGCCTCGAACTCATGGTGATCCTCCTACCTCTGCCTCCTGAGTGCTGGGATTAAAGGTGTGTGCCACCACGCCTGGCTATTTTTATTTCTATTTTTTAAAATATTTTATTTTTATTTTTATATTTGAGAGAGAAAGAGGCAGAGACAGAAAGAGGCAGAGAAAGAAAGAGGCAGACAGAGAGAGAATAGGTACACCAGGGCCTTCAGCCACTGCAAAAGAACTCCAATTGCGTGTGCCACCTTGTGCATCTGGCTTGCGTGGGTCTTGGGGAATTGAACCTGGGTTCTTTAGCTTTGCAGGCAAGCACGTTAAGCACTAAGCCATCCCTCCAGCCCTATTTTCATTTTTTGCAACTAGATCTTATAACTGTCATGTAGACTTTGTGTATGTGTGTGTGTGCATGTTCATGTGTGTAACTAGGAGTGTGCACTTGCTACGGTGTGTGTGTGGAGGTCACAGGATGGTCCCAAGTGCTGGTCCTTATCTTCCATCTTTATTATTATTATTATTTTTATTATTATTATTATTGGCATGGTCTCTGTTCACCCAGAGCTTCTGGGGTTCTCTTGGCCGTGCTGTCCTCCTTGCCGCAGACGCAGGCACACGGAGGTTACAGATACAAACTCCTCCTGCATCGGGCTTCACGTGGGAGCTGAGCATCAGTTCCTCGTGCTTGCAAAGCCAGTGCTTTCCTCACTGAGCCATCTCTCCAGCCCCATCATGTATGCCTGACAGAAGTTTTAGCAAAATGTATTTTATCATTTAATAGTAAATGGAGCCGGGCGTGGTGGCACACGCCTTTAATCCCAGCACTCGGGAGGCAGAGGTAGGAGGATCGCTGTGAGTTCAAGGCCACCCTGAGACTACAGAGTGAATTCCAGGTCAGCCTGGGCTAGAGTGAGACCCTACCTCGAAAAAAAAAAAAAATAGTAAATGGGAGGTGACTTCTTTTCACTCCATGGGCTTGATTTCACAGGTCAACAGGTGTCATAATCAGAAGTCAGCAGAACTATAGTGAATTCAAACTGTATAAATTACTAATTTTATTCAATTTCCATGTCAGAAAATGGCATTACAACTCTATGCTTACTTTTATCACAAATGTATGTTTTTACAGTAATAGATGGTATTGCATGTAAACATGTGGCTTATACAGTGATTTCAAAGGTCACTTCATTATTTTTGTTGTTAAGTCAGGGCCTCACTACATTGCCCAGGCTGGTCTCAAGCTCCTGGGATCAGCCTCCCCAAGAACTTGGGACAGGATTGCGCCACTGCACCCAGCTTGGTTGCTTCGTTATTAATGAAAGATGAAAGATTTTCTGCTGTAATGTACAGCCACAATTTGACATTGAAAAATTGTGTGCCTGTTTTCTCTCAACTCTTTATTTCTCCTCTTTACCTTATATCGACCTTCCTTTCACAATCTCCACCTTTGGTTGAAGCTTGAGATTCCAACAGAGCCCCCGCAGAGGGTCTCTCACCCCAAAGGAAGGGAAGTTATGTATACAAGACTGTACCGTTAGAGGCAGAGCCTCTCAATGACAAGACAGACGTTCTCCTGGGGCAAGAACACTCAGGGAGAACGTGTCCCTCCTCCTCCAAGGCAGGGAGAGGGTTCACGTTGCCTTCCCTTAGCTGACTGTGTTCTCCTAGTAACCTAGGAAATGTGGTGTGTGTCAACTATGTTACCAAGCAACTTTAACTGCTCCAGGTAAGGACGACCCCTGGCTGGTAAAGTGCATCTGGACTGGAGGGAAATATAAATGCACAATTAGTGGCCAACAGGAAATTACAGCTTTGAATGTCCCTCAGGGCGCTCACTTTTGGAACTGGGCAAATCCACTGTGGGCCTCCAGGTAGTTATATCGATGGGATTATTGTAAGATTCTGGCCCCTGGGATGGGAGGGTCATAAACCCTCAGGTCCTGTACGCACCCGATATAAATGTCTTTTTGTTGCACCTCACTGCTGTAGTGGGGGAGGGGTAGAGAAAATAGCTCTGTGCCCTGTATGGTGTGGCAACAGCTTCTGCAGGAAGAGGCAACTGGTGTCGCCCTGCTGGAAATTATGACCCCGTCTTACATCTTGCTGAGCAGATTCGTGCCAAATATGGACTGTGTTTTGTGAACATGAATATTGGCTTGAGCCTCGCGCTGACCCTTGGTGGCCCCTGCAGACAACGCCTAGGCGGAAGTGGGCAGGCTCTGGGCTGCGTGCTGGGCTTAAGGCTAGCACAATGACTCCAAGTCCACCTGGTCTACCTCTGGAGAACAAGCTTTTAAAACAATGTTCATGCATTCTGTGACATTTTATTTGTGACAGAGTACAGTTATCTGCTAAAAAAAACTAAAATTTTTTAAAAAAGGACTCACAAAATAACCCAGATCCCTGCTTTCCTAGACCACAAAAGCCCATCTGCTATGAAACCAACTAACTCTAGCTCTACTGCCCTGCCCTGGATGAAGTATGCCGATTTTAATGGAAGTGCTTCATTTTTTTTAAGCAACTGGCAATCCGTTCACACGGAGCTCAAGGGCACTTCTCCTCTACCGTTTCCTTGTGGGTGGAAGCCAAGCTCGCCCTAGCTGTTTTCCTCACGGGGGGCTTCTTCTGGGGGCGAGCCGTCGGGGCCGGGGGCCTCACCCTGCTGGTACTCGCTGGCGTTCTGCTGGACCATGGTTTCCGTGTGGCTGTGGATGACCTGGTGGGCAGCAAGAATGTGCTTCTGCTGGGCGTTCCTCACTGCGACAAAGCGACACGAGAAGTTTGACTCTAAAAATCTGCATGAAACCACGTCCAAGTGTTGTCAAGCTCATAGTGAGAAAGGCGGTGATTTTGCAGAACATAGGTCATCTGTTGGCCCAATTCTGTCAAATGAAAATGACCTCCTTTCTACTTTAGAAGGACATGTTTTACGTATTTTTTTTAAATTAGCATGCAAAGGGTTAAGTTTCATTAGGGCACTTTCAACCATAGTTTGCTTTTCTGTCTTCATGTCACACAGGTTCCATGACCTTCTCCCCTTCCTCAACAACGCTTTATGCTCTCACGGCCCCCTTTCTAGTTTAACTACCTATGCCCACACTCATATGGATTATGTGTGTCGATACACACGTATACATGTGCATCTGGGCACTAGAAACTAAGGTCTGTAGATGAGAGTAGAAGGAAACCTTCTAAAACCAACCAGGCCTATCATCTTTTAGATTTCAGGTGTTCTCCAAAAAGGCCCTGGCACAAAATCCATGCCCTCTGTCTCGCTGCTCTGCGTGCCAGCTCTCCTTGCTTCAGTGCGGCGTTCTCCTTCCAGGCCTGCTTTAATTCCAGCCCTCGTCAGCTTGCCCGCGCTGGAATGCCTGCACCCCATGCCCTGCCCTTTTGCCAAGCTGAGGTCCCCCAGGAAATCGGCTCTGCTTAGGCCAACCCGCACTTGCCGTGAGGCATGCTCACGTGTGCTCCACCCTCTGGCCCCCGCAGCACCAACATACTTATGTGCGTTTCTTATTTTAGTTATTTGAGAGAGAGAGAGAGAGAGAGAATGGGCATGCCAGGGTCTCTAACCACTGCAAACAACTCCAGATGCATGCGCCACCTTGTGCACCTGGCTTACGTGGGTGAGCCTGGGGAATCAAAACAGGGTCCTTTGGATTTGCAGGCAAGCGCCTTAACTGTGAAGCTATCTCTCCAGCCCAACACTCTGATTTTTTACCTACATTATCCATAAGTGACTACTTATTCATTAACAGCTAATTAACTACAGTTAATGATACTGTTGCCTCACACGTGTCTTGAACCCGGCTTCTTAACATGGAGGGCAGTGATGGTTGCTGGTGGTTCTAAGCTTATGGCTTTGGAAGGTGGTCCTCACTCCAAGCTCTGTGAACATTTATAATCAAACCTTCGTACAGACAACAGCAAGTGCAAGGCCCTTAGAAAGCAGGGGTGTCAGTGTCGATAATGAGGACGGTGTCAGCCACATCACTTATCCTTACTTTCTGCAGCTGATGTTTAATTCTCCCACAACCCTAAAAATGAATATGCTTCATATCCTCCTTTTCAGAAGAGGAAACACAAACACAAGAAGTTGGGGGACTGGAGAGACAGATCAGCAGTTAAAGACACTAGTTTATAAAACCTGACAGCCAGGGTTTGATTCCCCAGTACTCAGATAAAGTCAGATGCACAAAGTGGCACATGTATCTGGAGTTCTTTGCAGTGGGAGGAAGTTCTGTCTTTCTCTCTTCCCTCCTCTCTTTGGAAGCCAGCGAGAGACAAGCCTCTTGTTGATCTGAGCAAGGAAGTCCCTCCTCCAGGTGAGGGGGCCCTTCCAGTGGGGACTCTATATAAGGAAGCAGGAGAACGAACGTGCCTGAGCAACTTTTTGATGTGTACTTTTTATTTTTTTATTGATCGCATTTTATTTATTTGAAAGAGACTGAGAGAGAGAGAGAGAGAATGGGCACTCTGGAGCCTCTAGCTACTGCAAACAAACTCCAGATGCATGTGCCACCCTGTGTATCCGGTTTATGTAGTTACTGGGGAATGAACCTGGGTCTTTAGGCTTCACAGGCAAGCACCTTAACCACCAAGCCATCCCTCCAGCTCTGACGCGTGCTTTTTCCCTTGCTCCCCTCACCACTCGCTTGTGCTCATGTATCTACCATTCTGACTACCCCCCAAGGACACTGGAATCCAGCCAGCATCCAGCTATGGGCACTGAGCAGCGATTGGGTTCTCTGACTCTCCAGCCTACTGGTAGTTGTTGATGGACTGCCTGGCCAGTATTTTGCAAGGCAATCCAATAAATTTCCTATTTATTTATTTATTTTTGAGGTAAGTTCTCACTCTAGCCCCGGGTGACCTGGAACTTACTCTGTAGTCCCAGGGTGGCTTCTAACTCACAGCGATCCTCCTACCTCTGCCTCCCAAGTGCTGGGTTTAAAGGCATGCACCACCATACCTGGGTTTTATTTTGATTTTTTTTTTTGTTTCATTTTTTGAAGTAGGATCTTGCTGCCACCCAGGCTGACCTGGAACTCACTATGTAGTCTCAGGCAGGACTTGAACTCACAGTAATCCTCCTGCCTCGGCCTCCTGAGTGCTGGTATTAAAGGCATGCACCACCATACCTAGCTATTTTGATTTTTAAAAATATTTTATTTATTTACTTGAAATAAAAACATAGAGAAAGAGAAGACAGAAAGAGAGTGAGTGTGGGCCCCCTGGCACTGCAAATGAACTCCAGATGCTTTTATGTGGGTACTGGGGAATAGAACCCAAACCGTTAGGCTTTGCAAGCAAACACCTTTAACTGCTGTGCCAATCTCTCCAGTCCCAAATCCCCTTTGAAATACATATTCCTTTAACCAGTTCTGTTCCTCTAGAGAACCCTGCCTGTTACAGTAACAAATGACAAGCTGGGGTGTTTATACTTAGGTATAGTCCCAACAGAAACATAGTATTGGTGACTCAGGCACAATACAGAGATCCCTTGGGTATCCTTGCTTTCCAACACTCATGGCTTACATGCCCTGCCTGCAAAAGGCTGCTACAGTGTAAATGATATAATGCACCTCTCCAGGGAACCTGGGAAGTTCCTTCTAAAGGTGGTTGAATTTTGATATTCTGCCAGGCCTGCTAGATATGAGAAGATCCTAGGCCCAGCTAGATAGCAGGAAGAAAATTTGACAAGCTCAAAAATAAGAGCACTTAGGGCTGGAGAGATGGCTTAGTGCATCTGGCTAAGTAGTTAAAGTTAAGGCACTTGCCTAAGAAGCCTAAGGACCCATGCTCAACTTTCCAGATCCCATATAAGCCAGACACACAAGGTGACACAAGCAGACGGTTACACATGCCCATTAGGTGGTGCACGTGTCTGGAGTTTGATTGCAGTCGCTGCAGGCCCTGGTGCTCCAATTCTTTCTCTCCTTTCTCTCTCATTAAAAAATTTTTTTAAAGAAAAGAAAAATAAAAAAGAGAAATAAGAGCACTTAGTGATTCTCTTTTAGGAATTTCCCTACACCTTTGTTTAGTGTTACACTTCTGTGATAGTAAAAATAATTTTTGCATTGGCTTACCTTTTGTTTTGACAAAATCTTTTTGCACCTCTGGAATGAGAAAACTATAAACCAACTCGGCAACGATCTCCTCTGACTGAAGATACGTTCGACTGAAAAATAAATAAATAAACAACCTATTGTCTTTGTTTCTTTGCTGAGCTGATGATCCACCCTTAGACCTTCCTGGCTTATGAGAACAACTCCACAACCTAAATCTTACCAACACCTTCTCCTTAACCAAATGATCAGAAATAACACATTTCTGGCAACCTTAACTCCATGGAAAATTACAATTTTTGTCTAGTCTTCATTTACTATCCTGCTAAAGGAAATATTTTAAAAATTCCGCTTATTTGTGGAAGTCAAAATCCTTGGGATTGAGTCCAAGGGAAACTGCACATGTGTATCACATTGCTTTCTTTCTTATGGATGTTCTGAAAGTGTGCCAGTAATCCAGAATGCAGAGGCTAACCAAGACTTCAATTCCGGATGCTCATACCACACAGAGGTGTGGGCACGCTGACGTCTAACCAGTTTTGCTAGCAAAACAGTGGCCGCCAAAGCAGTCTATCTTGCTGGTGAGACTGTAAGCTCCTGGGAAAATTACATACGGTTAACAGCAAAGGCGCTGTCCACTCTATGGTCAATTCTTTTGATGCATACCGGCTTTCCAGTTCGTAAGCAATGTCATTGATTTCCTCGGCAATCCTCTCGATCTCCTCTCTGGCTTGTTCTTCTGCAGTATTCTCTTCGGTGTTCAGTATTATGTCTTCCAGATAGGAGGTCACAGTACTCTGGTGAACTTTAACAACCTGTAAAAAGCAAAAACAGGCCAACTTACTAGGAACACCTATTTTAAGCAAGACAAACCCCATAAACATGGGGTAATATTTTCACAGTATGTTCAAGTCCTCTTTTAGTCAAGAGTCCATTCTTTTTCTCATACTCGTAGACCATATTGGAACTATTGCTCTTACTTGGGGCTGTGTAAAAGGCAGGGCAGAAATATCATGACTGAAGCCTGGTCAAAAGCCTGGTTGGGAACCTGGTTTTGTCACTAGCAGTGTGACTTACCTATGTAACCACTGCATGGGCTAAAAGAAATTTCTCAGTGTCCTTTCTGTCTTTTAAAAAATATTTTGCTTTAATCCCAGCACTCGGGAGGCAGAGGTAGGAGGATTGCTGTGAGTTCAAGGCTACCCCGAGACTACAGAGTGAATTCCAGGTCAGCCTGGACTAGAGTGAAACTCTACCTCGATAAACCAAAAAAAATAAAAAATAAAAAAAAATAATATATATATATATATATATATATATATATATATATATATGTATGTATATATATGTATTTGTTTATTTATTTGGGGGGGGGAGGGAGAGAGAACAGGTACACCAGGGCCTCTAGCCATTGTAAATGAACTCCAGATACATGCTCCACTTTGTGCATCTGGCTTTATGTGGGTACTGAGGAATCTAACTAGAGTCGTCAGGCTTTGCAGGTGTAAACCTTAACTGCTGAGCCATCTCTCCAGCCCATCTTTTCTGTCTTTTATCCTAAATAACAAAGTCCTGGGATTTGAGCTGGCAAAAGGGTGATTAGAAAGGACTATATGTCCCAGGATTCACAGGAGCTTGACCAGGCCATGTGACCAAATTCTGATCAAGGGAGTGTTAACAGAAATTATATGTGAAGCTTCTGTAACACATTGTTAAACGGCAAGACATAGCTTCCTTTTTGTCCTTTTTCTCTCTATTTATTATTTCATGAAGACAAGATGCTAGAGCACCAGTAGTCCCAAGGGCCACACTTGAGGGACTGATGAGCAGAAAGTTAGAAGGGTCCAGGCTGGAGAGATGGCTTAGCGGTTAAGGTGCTTGTCTGCAAAGCCAAAGGACCCAGGTTCAATTCCCCAGGACCCACGTTAGCCAGATGCACAAGGGGGCACAAGCGTCTAGAGTTCATTTGCAGTGGCTGGAGGCCTTGGCGCGCCCATTCTCTCTCTCTCTCCCACTTTCTCTGTCAAATAAATAAATAAAAATATTTTTTTTAAAAAAAAAGAATGTTAGAAGGGTCCTGGGTCTTGGAAGGGTTTATTAAATTCTCATATTAGCCCTGGACTACAACTCTCTGAAGATTTCTTGAAAGCATGAACTAAAAGACAGAGCCATAAAGGCCCAGTGTGATGCATTCGGGTAACCCCCCACACACATGGTCACTGCAGTACCTGAGAAGGCCACCATGTTTCTCCTGACCACAGCCCTTTCCACATCCACAACTGTTCTGGTACATACTTCCTTTGCTTTACAGCTTTGCTCTCTACCTTTGGAACCTCGAGCAGAATAACTGGCCTTGTTCTGTTTGACAGGCGTAGTAGACAGCTTCGGTTGTTGGGATGAACCTCCAGCCCAGACACCGCGTATGGGAGGAAGAAGGGATTGATTTGACACTTACAGATCCAGGGGAAGTTTTACAATAGCAGAAGCAGCTGGCCTGTTTTCATAGATCCAAGCAGAGAGAAAAACCACCAACCAAAAAGCAAGAGAACACACTTCAGGAACTCCAGGCAGAGCTCAAGCATTTGCATATCTTTAGGCTGGAATTCCAAATCCACCCCACACGTTAGGGATGGAGCCTCGCTAGTCTGCCCACCGTGACAACTCCTCCAGCCAGGCGGCTGCAGGTCCAAATCATAAGCTTTTAATAAACTCCTGAATCTACTGGGGGACATCTGTTTAAACTACCACAGCAGGAAGCATGGGCGTCAACATAGGGAGCTTGATATGTATTCTCTCCTCAAAAAATTGTGAGTCCTTGGAGGCAGAGGATTTATATGTCTATTTCTTTGGATCCAAAATATTTCCCAGGATTTGGCATTCATTCAGATCTTGTTTCTTTCTTTATATATATATGTATATATATATATTTCATTTATTTATTTTATTCATTTGAGAGAATGAGAATGGGTGCGTCGTCAGGGCCTTCAGACACTGTAAGCAAACTCCAGATGCATGCACCCCCTTGTGCATCTGGCTTACATGGGTCCTGGGGAATTGAACCTGAGTCCTTTGGCTTTGTAAATGTAAATGTAAATGTAAATGCCTTAACCACTAAGCCATCTCCCCAGTCCAGGACTTGTTTCTTTTTTTAAATTTTTTATAATTAACAACTTCCATAATTGTAAATATCCCATAGTAATTCCCTCCCTCCTCCCACTTTCCCCTTTGAAACTCCATTCTCCATCATATCCCCTCCCCCTTTCAATCAGTCTCTCTTTTATTTTGATGTCATGATCTTTTCCTCCTATTATGATGGTCTTGTGTAGGTAGTGTCAGGTACTGTGAGGTCATGGATATCCAAGGCTATTTTGTGTCTGGAGGAGCACGTTGTAAGGATTCCTACCCCTCCTTTGGCTCTTACATTCTTTCTTAATGGGTACAGGAGCACATCCCTTCTCTGTATCTGAAGCCCACCATCAACCTTGAGCCCCCCCCTGCCCCCGCCATGGAAGCATCTCAATGATGGGTCCACACACGATCAACCAAAGCACGTTTTGTTGACTGTCTAGTACGCACAGATGCTGGCACTGTGGAAGGTAGAGACCACATGTACAATATGCCCGCTCTCCTGACACCTACCATGTCCTTCGGGAAGCAAGCTGCACACACACGAGGCATCAGTTGAGTCATAACTTGGAAGACATGGAGAAGTTATAATGACATGTGTACTGTGTGATTACACACATCGCTAGAAGTTAACAGGTTTCTGGGCATATTTGTGCTTATAGGTACATGTGTGCATAAGGAGGAAATGGGTGGCTGGGTGTGGTGTCGCACACCTTTGATCCCAGCACTCGGGAGGCAGAGGTAGGAGGATCACTGTGAGTTCGAGGCCACCCTGAGCCTGCGTAGTGAATTCCAGGTCAGCCTGGACTAGAGTGAGACCCTGCCTCAAAAAACCATCCAACCAACCAAACAAACAAATAAACAACAAAAAAAGGGAATAGATGGCTTTATGTGTTCCTTCTATGCTTGTGCTAATAGTGTACAAATTATAATACTGTGCTAATATTTGTGACTACTTCTTTGTGTATAAACCTGAAAATAGTGTGCTAATATTTAAAATATAACTTGTGACTCTGTGTACCTGTGTATTCCACTGCCCACATATGCTTTTTTTCCCCCCTGGAAATTGATTACATATATTTTTCTTTTGCTTTTTCTTCCCCTGGAATTTGATTACATATATTTTTCTTTCGATATAGTTATGTGCAGACCTATCTATTTTCAAGAGAGCCTGTAGGAAGGGGTAAGATGTAGGAAGGGAAACAGCAGTGGCATTTTAATTAGGAAACCTAGGAATTGAAATAATGGGTGGCTACTGGAATGTGTGGGTCTGTGCTGGGTTAATCTCTGTGTAACTGGTTATCGTAACTCTTTCTTGTCCTTCCTCAACGTGACTGAACTGTCTGGCATCTTTCCCATCTAGAATATACCTTCCTGAGAAGCATTTTACCAGTGCCATCCCTTCTCTATTTTGAGCTGTATGGTGACTCTATTTTGTTTCTTTTTATCCTCACTCCTACTGAATTCTTTACATGCACAGCTGGTTTCTCCTTAGTGACATCAGATAGGAGAGAATAAGTTCTAGTTTATTAATCATTTCTAAATCTCAGTAATTCTGTTTGAATAAAAGTGTATTAGGAGCTGGAGAGATGGCTTGGTGGTTCACTTGCCTGCAAAGCCTAAGGACTCATGTTCGATTTCCCAGGACCCACGTAAGCCAGATGTGCATGGTGGTGCAAGCGTCTAGAGTTCATTTGCAGTAGCTGGAGGCCCTGGCATGCCCATTCTCTTTCTCTCTCTCTCAAATAAACAAATAAAAATAAATTTAAAGTGTGTTCGAATTGTAGAAATCTAGAAAATGAATTATTACACATCATAGTTGATCTACTCAATGTAAAAACCTGAGCCTGATGACATATAACCCCAAACATCCTCTGAAGGGAAGTTGTTTGTTGCTTAGTTTAAATAAATAATAAAAATGATTTATTTATTTGCAAGGAGAGAGAGAAAGAATATGGGAGTGCCACTGCAATCAAACTCCAGATGCATGCACCACTCTCTACATCTGGCCTTACAAGGGCACTGGGCAATCAAACCCAGGCCATCAGGCTTGGTAATAAAGCACATTTGAACTCTGAGCCATCTCTCCAGGCCCAAAAGGTGCTTTTCGTTGTTGTTGTTTTGTTTTGTTTTTGTTTTTTGAGGTAGGGTTTCTCTCTAGCCCAGGCCGACCTGGAATTCACTATGTAGTCTCAGGGTGGCCTCGAACTCACGGCGATCCTCCTACCTCTGCCTCCTGAGCGCTGGGATTAAAGGCGTGCGCCACCACGCCCGTCTTCCAAAAGGTGTTTTTTTAAATACACCTCAGTGTAGCATGCCAGCCTGACTTCCCTAACCTTCTCCATTGCTAGGAGTCAGACACACCCCACCTACAAGTATACACAACGAACTCTCCTGATGGGAAAGGTCTCCACCATATACCTCTGGGCAGAGCCAATGTCAGCACTACTCCTTCTGAAGAAATCCTCAAGGTCCATACTTGACCTGTAGTGTTTTCTTTTTTAAAAAAAAAATATTTTTTTTTCCATTGATGATGGAAGAGCTGGTTCACTCCAGAGGGCATAGCAGAGAGATACCACCTAATAGCCAGAGCTCAAACTGCTTCCCTCCACGCACCTAATAGGGCTGGTCTACAAGATCTGTCCCCAGTGACACCTCCTCTAGCAGGCTGCTGGAGACTTAAGTAGGAAGCTTAACCTTAGTCAAAACTCCCTAAGACTGCTTACTGGATGTGGTGGTACACACCTTTGAAACCAGCACTCAGGAGGCAGAGGTAGGAGGATCAATGTGAGTTTGAGGCCAGCCTGGGAGAACAGAGTGAGTTCCAGGTCACCCTGGACTACAGTGAAAACCTACCTTGAAAAACCAAGGGAACAAAATCCCTATGGGTGACATACATTCAAACCACTAGAAAGCTTTGAGAAATTACTGGTGGCTAGAATGTCCTCTGAATTTGTATTTTGATCACTGAAATTTCATATCCATTGTCTTGGTTAAGATTCTAATTTAAGGCGAGAGAGATGGCTCAGCAGTTAAGGCTCAAGATTCTAATTCACTAACCTAGTACAACTCCCAAATTTATACCTTCGGCCAAAGTTTCTCTCCTAAATTCTCTGTTGTAGATTCATCTGCTTGAATGGTAGTTCCACTCAGCTGTCCCAAAGCAAAGTTATTTTTTGCTCCACTTACTCGCCTCAGAAAAAAAAGTAGCCTCATCTCCCACCACCTTAAACGCAGCTACCATACGTCATCTTTGCTGCTTCTCACTCTGCCCTTCACTTACTTCAAGAACAAATGTCACCAGCGCCACCGGCTTCCTTCACAGAACCGCCCCACTTTCTAATTCTATGCTTATCCACATGTCTTATGTCATTTAAATTCCGGGAGCAAAGGGACTATGTCAGGATTTCCCTTCCCAAGTATCCACCCCCAATGCCACCAGACATCCTGGTATACAGCAGGAACCCAACACATATTTGCTAAATAAAATGAAAAAGAAAAAAAACCCAGATGCCAGTTTTGTTATGGAATGCCGTTGGTAAAAGGGGAAAGCTACCTATGATCTGAAGAGACATCAAAGCATGAGATGTCTTTGGTTTGGGGTTAGGATGGGGCTTCCCCACACCCGGGTGCCCCACTTGCCTCCTTAAATATCTGGTCCTCCTGTCGCAAGCGTCTTTGCTCCACCTGGCGCCGCCCGCTCTCTTCGGCCTCGCGCATCCGCCGCTGGCGCTCGGCCAGCATGGCAAAGGCGTGGATCCTCCTCTCCTCCTGCAGCCTCACCAGCTCCTTGGACAGGAAGTCAAACATGTCCGCCAGAGCCTTTCCTTCCACTCCAGCCAAATGGCTTTCGATCAGCGACACCTTAAAGACAGCGACAACTCTAAGGATAGGAATTCCACTGTGAATGGTAAGGATTAGAAGTATTGGATTAAGTTGCTGTCAGAATGCAGTTAAGTTTTTCTTAGGAATGCTATGCCTAAATGGGGAAACACGATGTGAGAAAGTGGACTGGCCCGTCAGTCACCGATACATCCCAGTTCTCAAGTCACCAAGAGCACTTAGCAAAACATTTCTCTTAGCAACCACACACAATGTATTTTTCTTTCGTTTTTATGCAGAAGGCCAAGTGACAAAACTCACTACAAACTCCAATATAGGAAAGTAGGTTGGGCTAGAGAGATGGCTTAGTGGTTAAGGCACCTGCCGGACTGCAAAGCCTAAGGACCCAGGTTCAATTCCCCAGCATCCACATAAGCCAGGTGCACAAGGTGGCACACGCATCTGGAGTTTGTTTGCAGTGGCTGGAGGCCCTAGGTGTGCCCATTCTTCCTCTCTTAAATAATAAGATCTTTAAAAAATAAAAAAAAAGAAAGAAAGAAAGGTTGCCCAACCAGTCCCTGATAGACCACAGTCCTCAAGTTAGGAAGAAGACTTACCAAAACATTTCTCTTAGCAACAACACAGAATGTATTTTCTTCTTTCAATTTCACTCAGAAAGTCAGACATGAAGGGAAATGTCAATGCTCTTATTAAAGATAATATTGGAGTCTAATAAAATAGGATCTCCTACAAATTCATTCATGCTAACTTTTAATTTTAAATGTCTGTTTTTTTTTTTCATACAAGCTTGAGGATTTTTAAGATATTGAATAACATAAAGTAGAAAGCCTTGCTACTCTGCAGTGTTTGTTTGGTTGGTTTTGGTTTTGGTTTCAAGGTAGGGTCTCACTGTAGCCCAGGCTGTCCTGGAATTCACTATGGAGTCTCAGGGTAGCCTTGAACTCATGATCCTCCTACCTCTGTCTCCTGAGTGCTGGGATTAAAGGCGTGCGCCGCCACACCCGGCCTCTGCAGTCTTTTAATACCTTCAAAACTATTAACCATTGTTTTTGAAATAGTGCAGGGAAGAAGCCTAAGTCTATGTGATCCTCAGATGGTCCTGGCTCTGAGCCAGGAGTAGGCCACAGTCCTGATTTGTGGATCCTGCGTCCTGGCTTTGACACGAGGACAAGGAAGTGTTTAAGAAGACTTGCTAGGCTGTGCCGTGCAGCTTTACCAGCCCCTCCCCCTCCACGGGCACAAGGGAAAAGGGCTCTTGTGCTGTAACACGGACAGGTCTGCCTCTGGTTTGTGCCTGAAAAGAAGGAATACTCACAGGCCTCAAAGGAAGTGAGGCCGCGGGCTGCGGCTGTCCATCAAACACAGTTGCTGGCCCAGCTTCCACACTCCATCCTCACCCACCTCTTTGATCATACCTGCTTTTGGTTGTGTGTTCGTTTTTCCAGACAGAGTCTCACTCTAGCTCAGGCTGACCTGGAACTCACTATGTAGAGTCAGAGTGGCCTTGAACTCACGGCGATCCTCCCACCTCTGCCTCCCGAGTGCTGGGATTAAAGGCGTGCGCCACCACGCCTGGCTGTTTTTGTTTTGTTTTGATTTTTTTTTTAAGAAATCTTCTATATTTATATTTATTTATTTGAGAGAAGGAGAGGGAGAGTTGGTGTGTATTGATATGCCAGGGTTTCTTGCCACTGCAAACAAACTAGACTGGTGCACCACTTTGTGCGTCTGAGGAACTGGCTGGCAGGCTTTTAAGCAAGTGCCTTCACCACTGGGCCGTCTCCCCAGCCCTGCTCACATACTTTCTAACCACAAAGTCCAACTGGACTTACGTAACAGGGAAAGGTGAAAAGAAAGGGTGAAATCTGATCATGCCACTAATCATTCATGCACAAGCAGGTGGGGGGGGGGTGAGCCCAGAGATCACAGACTGTCTTCCTGTTTCCAAGGAATATAAGCTATCGGTGTTCAGGGCCCCTCGTCCCGCAGAAACTGAGATAGGAATGCTCACGCAGGCAATCGAACTTGAAAGTAAGCGTTAGCACGTAGGAAAGTGAGTCAGTGTGTGATGCGTGACAAAACTGGCGAGTGCGCACGCTCTAACTTTTCCTCAGAAATGACAGGAGGGGAAGAGAGCAGAACGGCTCCAGCTGTGAGGCCTCCTCTCCCTGGATCGCGGCCCATCACTGGTGCACGGGGGTGGAGCTGAACATCAGCGGTGCTTCGCTGAGTGACAGCTCTTACCACTGACCCCTCCCCTCACGCAACAGTCACGTGAACATCTGCTGCTGGCTGGCTTAGCAGCACCTGCGAAAGCCCGTTACGGGGTCTCTTGATGGGCTAAGGAGGACACTGGTTCTTCCATCCTGTCTCAGAACCCGCTGCTTTCACAACTCTCTAGTCTCTACCTCTCTCCAGACTCTGTGACCACATTTTCTGGTCCTCTTGTTAAGTGGCACAGCCTGTGGCTTTCTTCCTGCCCCACCCACCCTCACGCCTGCTCTCCGAAGCGCACTGACCATCTACAGTGCTGCTGTCACGTGAGGGAAGCAAGGCTGAGGCCATGTCCATGCTGCTTGCCATATAGCACAAGAGATAGGCATACTGTGGAAAGTGGGTCATGGGTCTGGAGAGATGGCTGAGCGGTTAAGGCATTTGCCGGCAAAGCCTATGGACCCAGGTTCCATCCCCCAGTTACCCACATAAGCCAGATGCACAAGGTGGTGCACGCATCTGGAATTTGTTTGCAGTGGCTAGAGGCCCTGGCATGCCCATTCTCTCTCTCTCTCTCCCCTCTCTCTCTCAAATAAATAAATAAATATTTTTTTAAAGTGAGGGCTGGATAGATGGCTTAGTGGTTAAGGCACTTGCTTGCAAAGCCTAAGGACCCTTGATCGACTCCTCACATCCCATGGAAGCCAGACGCACAAGGTGATACTTGTGAAAGGTCACACATGCACACAAGGGGGCACATGCGTCGGGGTTCTATTACAATGCCTGGAGGTCCTAGCATGCCAATTCTCTCTCTCTCACTTAAAAAAAAATAAATAAAAGGCCTGTCTGATGGGCTTGCCTCAAAAAAATAAAAAATGGATCAGAAGGCCAGGCATGGTGGCGCATGCCTTTAATCCCAGCATTTAGGAGGCAGAGGTAGAAGAACTGTTGTGAGTTCAAGGCCAGCCTGGGGACTACAGAGCAAGTTCCAGGTCAGCCTGGGCTAGGAGACCCTACCTTAAAAAAAAAAAAGAAAAGAAAAACAGCCGGGCATGGTGGCGCATGCCTTTAATCCCAGCACTTGGGATGCAGAGGTAGGAGGATCACCATGAGTTCAAGGCCACCCTGAGATTACACAGTGAATTCCAGGTCAGCCTGGGCTAGAGCGAGACCCTACCTTGAAAAACAAAAACAAAAGCAAACAAACAAACAAAAAAAAACACAGGGCTTCTAGTTTGGGCTGGAAAGATGGCTCAGCAGTTAAGATGGCTTGGCGGTTAAGGCGTTTGCCTGCAAAGCCAAAGGACGCAGGTTCGATTCCCCAGTACCCATGTTAGCACAAGGGGGCGCACGTGTCTGGAGTTCGTTTGCAGTGGCTGGAGGCCCTGGCGCACCCATTCTCTCTTTCTCTCTCTCTTTCTTTGTCAAATAATAAGATATTAAGAAAAAATAAAATAGGGGGAAAATGCATTTTTTCCCAAATGCAGAAAAGAACACGGTGTTCAGTGGTGAAGGAAGGACACAGCCCTGTTGGAATGGCAGACCGCAGCAGGACGTGGGCAGGAGTGCGGGGCTGTGGGGTACTTATTTCCTCTCATCCTTCCTGTGGTGTGGGCGCAGTGCTGCGGGGCACCAGTGGAACGGGCGGGGAGCCGCGAGCAGAAGGAAGCAGACCTTGTGCTCGTGCAGGTTCCTCTGCCTCTGCAGGGCCAGCGTCACTTGCTTCTCCGCTTTCTTCACCAGCTTGTCGTCTTCCTGCAGCGCGTGGCTGGTGCGCAGCTCCTGGATCAACTCCAGTCGCTTTTCCTTCCCTTCAAACATCTGTGGCAAATCAAATCAAGAGATGGCTTAGGGGTTAAGGCCCTTGCCGGCATAAGCCAAAGGACCCAGGTTCGATTCCCCAGTGCTCACACAAAGCCGGGTGCACAAGGTAGCGCATGCATCTGGAGTTCGTTTGCAGTGGCTGAAGGCCTTGATGCGACATTTTCTCTCGCTCTCTCTGCCTCTCTCTCACTCTCAAATAAATAAATAAGACTAGCCTGTTACCATGCCTTTGTGCCCAGACTAGGCCCATTTACCATCCCTTCATGCCAAGACCAGGAGCCACAGACGGCGACCCGTGGGCATCTGTGAACAGCGAGCCCGCCCCTCCTTTGGGCCTGGGAGCAGGTGGCTTCCAGTGCCAGAATCCAGCCCCCTTAGCCTCTGTTGGGGGCGCAAGCAGGGAAGTGGCTCAGTGTTCAGAGAGTTGTGTGTCAGCTTCCGAAAATGTCTCAAAGTCACCAACTACAGGCCCATAGTAAGGAACTAGAACCTTCCCACAAATTCACGTGCTCCTTCCCCCAGGAACGTGGGACAATACTACCCATGGCCCTGTTTTCTTTCTAGTGAAGGAGCCCCTGGTTACACATTCTGCTGTCTGAACTGAGCTGTGTATCTCCTGGGGAGTGCTGAGAGGAGAGGTAAGGCCAGGGCTCAGCACAGGGGTTTGGGGGGCTGAGCTTACGGGGGGGGGGGGGGGCTGAACTTACTCGTCACAGTGGAGTCTCTTAAGAACTACAGCTTGAGAGGCAGAGGTAGGAGGATCACTGAGTTTGAGGCCACCCTGAGACTACATAGTGAATTCCAGGTCAGCCTGGGCTAGAATGAGACCCTACTTTGAAAATAAAAACAAACAAACAAAAAACTACTACAGCTTTCTGGGGTCGGGGAGGACAGGAAACAGGGGGCTTTATGTCAGCCCAGTTTGTAAGTGAAGTGGGCCTGCTATAGCAGCGGAGATCGTCTGACAGAGCTTCAGTAAGGAGGACGGGCGCTGAATTTGCTGGTAGTTAGCTAAGCCTACTTCAGCCTCAGATGACTCGCCCAGAGAATGAGGTTCCCAGTAGGAAGGACACCGAGATGACAGCTGCAGAACACAGAATATGTACGGGAACATACAGGAGGGGCTCACACCTGCAGTTGCTGTTATTAGCTATTTCATAAGGAATGCAGGTATTGTTAGCTATGTGCAGACTTACATAACTATTATGACTGATGTGAAATGAGGGAATGCACTTGCTTTGTAATGCTGCAACAGTCAAAATTCAGGTGAAGCCAGGCGTGGTGGCGCATGCCTTTAATCCCAGCACTTAGGAGGCAGAGGTAGGAGGATCACTGTGAGTTCGAGGCCGCCCTGAGACTACATAGTGAATTCCAGGTCAGCCTGAGCTAGAATGAGACCCTACCTCGATAAACCAAAAAAAAAAAAAAAGAAAGAAAATATCAGGTGAGAAAATGTGAGGAGTTAGGGATTCTAAGGAAGAAAGGGAAGTCTACAGTGGTTGAGTCACAGCTGTAGCGAGCAGCAGGCAGGTGGCTCCTCTCTCCCCCCTTGGCGTTGTGTGGCCACCTGAACGAAGACAGCATGAGCTCCCCACTAAGCTGAAGAGGGCAGCGGGGGGGGGGGAGGTTACCCTGGAATCAAGCATGCGCATTCTAGAGAACTGAGTCTCAAAGGAGAAACACGGGGCCCGTTGCTGGACCTACGCACCATATTCTGCACGGCTCTGCCCCGGATTAACTTCTGCAAGTAGGTCACGGCCATTTCTATTTCTCCTTCCTCCTGGAAGAACATGGGGAGAGCAAAGCAGCTTGAGGACAGCAGGAATCTGAGCATCAAAGATTTTGTTTTCAAGATTTATTTGAAACAAAAGAGACTGTGGGTATGAAGAGATGGCTTAGCCGTTAAGGCGTTTGCCTGTGAAGTCTAAGGACTCATGTTCAACTCTCCAAGTCCCATATAAGCCAGATGCACAAGGTGACGCAAGCATACAAGGTCACACATGCACACAAGGGGGCGCACGTGTCTAGAGTTTGATCACAGTGGCTGGAGGCCCTGGCACACCAATTCTCTCTCTACCTCTCATTTTCTTGCATAAAAAAGAAACTGTGCTATGCCAAAAAAAAAATTCAGGAGAAATAAGACATGGTCTCTGCCATCACTGACCATACAGTATTTTAAATATTGTTTATTGTTTCGTTAAAATACATAATTTTTGTTGGATGTGGTGGCGCACGCTATCCTAGCACTCAGGAGGCAGAGCTAGGAGGATCGCTGTGAATTTGAGGCCACCCTAAGACTACATAGTGAATTCCAGGTCAGTCTGGACTAGAGGGAGACCCTACATCAAAAAAAAAGGCAAAAATAATTCATACTTTTTATTATTACCAGAAGGGGTAAAGCACTGCCATGCTATCCTTACAAATGATGTCATTTCAGGAAAATCTTTCTTGAATGAGCAAATATAGCTTATAATATCCTTTGAACAGTAGCACTTTCATGTTGGATTATGAGCAATGAAGAATATAGCTAGGGTAGGGTGCTTCTCACAAGATTCAGTGAAACTGGTAAAATTCAAATGCAGTGGATAAGGTTGGTTCACTATCTACAAAAATAATTTTTAAAAATTTTTATTAAGAATATGCTTTGTAGGCTGGACAGATGGCCTAGCGGTTAAGGTGCTTGCATGTTAAGCCTGAGGAGCTAGATTCGTTTCTCCAGATCCCACGAAAGCCAGATGTACAAGGTGGCACATGTGCCTGGAGTTCGTCAGCAGTGACTACAGGTCCTGGTGTGCCCATTCTCTCTGTCTCTCTTCCCTCTATCTCTCTCTGCTTGCAAGTAAATAAAAATATTTATGAAAAGAAAAAAAATCACCATGTAGCCATGGCTGGCCTCAAACTCATGAGCCTCCTAGTTGGGCTTCCCTAGTGCTGGGATTACAGACATGCGCCACCACACTTGACACACATTCTTTATTTGGCATACCTGAAGATTACTTTGTGATGACTGTTTTCCATAGAAAAACTTCTCATGCTTATGTTTCTGTTCTTGAGTTTCTTGTGTGTGTGTGTGTGTGTGTGTGTGTGTGTGACGGTTGAGACTTAGAAATAAGAAATCAATTTTCAGTCAGAGCTTGAGAAATTAATGCTCCAACTACACTTGCTTCCCACCCAAACTATGCAAAGAATGAACTGACCACAATACTAAGCGTAGTGTCTCAAACGACAGTTTCATACTTACATAGGAGCTCATTTCTAAGGTTGGAGTTGGAACTCGAGCCTGCGGGAGCGGCTTGCTCTGAAGGAAACGCAGGGGTTTCTTTGGCTCTGGAACTTTATTCTTCCTGTCCAGCAGAATCTGAAATAACACCAGCTAACGTCAGCTCTGACTGTCTCACTCTCCTCCAGTACCAGGCCTCGGATGACGAACAGAATAGAATATCCATGAGGAACAACATCTCTAGGGCTGCCAGTTTGAGACGGTCTCAGCGAGGGTGCATGACTTCCCATCGATGCTACGACACTCCCAAGGATACACGAGCCATGGAGTAAACACGGCATGTGTGTGTAGTGTACTAATCACAGGTTTGTGGGATTTCATTTTTTTTAAAAATAGATTTTTTTTATTATTTATTTATTTGAAAAAGAGAAAGAGAGCTGGGTGTGGTGGTGCACGCCTTTAATCCCAGCACTCGGAAGACAGAGGTAGAAGGATCGTTGTGAGTTCGAGGCTTGGGCTAGAGCAAGACAGTACCTTAAAAAAGAGAGAGAGAAACAGGCAGAGGGATGGCGGGGGAGTGAATGGGTGCTCCAGGGCCTCTAGCCACTGCAAACAAATTCTAGCCGTAAGGGGGAGTGAATGGGTGCTCCAGGGCCTCTAGCCACTGCAAACAAATTCTAGCCGTATGTGCCACCTTGTGCATCTGGCTTTTGTGGGTCCTGAGGAAACGAACCAGGGTCCTTAGGCTTCACAGGCAAACGCCTTAACCACTAAGCCACCTCTCCAGCCCCAGATTTCATTTTTAAAATGTTCTGTCCTGTATGCACAAGCAAAACCTATAACTCCTACTTTCCCACATTTCCTAATTTTTTTTTTTTTTTTTTTTTTTTGCTTTAGACTATCGGAGCAATCAAAAATCTTTCCGTGTAGCAAATGTTTTATTGTTACAGAGGAACTGAAGAACCTAAGTGGTAATATTGATCAAAACCGTGAATAAGCCCACATTGTGACCCCGCAATTCCGTGTCAAGATGCGTTCGCACTTGAACCCAACTGTATAAAGAAGGTCTTCACTGCCGCACTGGCTTGAATACTAAAAATTTACAAACAGGGCTGGGGAAATGGCTTAGCAGTTAAGGCGTTTGCCTGCGGAACCTAAGGACCCTGGTTTAATTCCCCAGGACCCACGCAGGCCAGGTGGCACAAGGGGGTACATGCGTCTGGAGTTCGTTTGCAGTGGCTGGAGGCCCTGATGTACCCATTCTCTCCATCTGCCTCTTTTTCTCAAATAAATAAAGTAATTAATTATTACCAAAAAATAACAAAACAAAATAACAAGGGCTGGGAAGATGGCAAAAAAGAAAGAAAAATGTGCATAATACTGTGTGGACCAAAAAACAAAGTGTTTTTTGGTCCACACAGTATTCAGGACAGGTATATAACAGCACAGGAGATGGAGATAAGGTGGGAGGAAAACTGGATACATGTAACTGTTATTAAGGCTGTTTCTTAGGTTGAATTTGGGTTCTCGTGGACTTTTGTGGAACAAATAGAGCATGCACGGACATGGCAGGAGGGTGTCATAAGGCAGGTCTCGGAAGTGTGGTTCCAGGCCCACGGCACCAGCACCACCTGGAAACTGCCGATTTCCAGCAGCCTCGCCCAGACCCTCAGAAGCGGGAATTCTGGGCGTGGGGCCCTGCAGCATGCATTTTTAATAAGCCTTCTGTGTGGTCCTTGTGTGTGGTCCTGACGCTTGGTGAAGTTTGACAGACCTCAAACTTTCTGGTTTAGTTAGCAGAGGTACGAGGATTGCTGTGAGTTCAAGGCCAGCATGGGACTACAGAGTGAGTTCTAGGTCAGCCTGGACCAGAGTGAGACCTCATCTTGAAAAAAAAAAAGAAGGAAGGAGGGAAGGAGAGAAAGAATGAGAAAGAAAGAAAGAAAGAAAGAAAGGAAGGAAGAAGAAGGAAGGAAGGAAGGAAGGAAACAAACTATTCCAGATGCTTGTACCACCAGGTGGGCATGTGCCACCTTGTGTTTGCCTCACCTTGTGTGTCTGGCTTACATGATATCTGCAGAGTCGAACATGAGTCCTTAGGGTTTGCAGGCAAGTGCCTTAACTGCTAAGCCATCTCTCTAGCCCCAAGTACTTCTTAATACTAGAATACACATCCAAGGTTGAAAGCAGGCTCAGAAATCTACATCTACAAACTTGGAAATTATGCTGCAGTTTGAAGTGAGGAGGGAAAGCGCGTTAGTTCAGCACACAGTGGCTGACCTCCAGGACAGGAGCGCCTGGACAGGAGAAAGCTGTGTCAGGCCCATGGACACCACGGCCCGGGACGAAGGTCGGTGTGGGGAGGGCGGCCCTGCTGTGCGGTGGAGGAACAGCACGCAGTCTGGCATCACCATGGTACCTTATGAACCTCTGCCAACTCGTAGTCCAACCTTGCTGCCCTCTTCAGAAAACCGGCTTTGGTGGTAGTGACTTTTGGTTTGGGAGGCTTGATTCTCGGTTGCGTCACAAAATCTGGGAGACACGACTCGAGTTCCACTAATCCTGTGGGAAGGAGGCACAAGCTTTTCAGTACGCAGTTCTTCCGCTTAACATACATGGGAAGTTGACTACTAATCTTAGTAGCTGTTTGCCGAGTGTTTTCATTGGGATTGTTGGTTCAGGTGTAACTGATGTAGTACAACGAACTGTCCCTGAGAGGAACCGATCGTGACTTTTCCAGCCACCTTTCTGTGTGACTGACTTAGGTTCTCAGCGACCTGGGATGGAAGGTGAGAAATGCACAATAAAAGAACATGCGCACTGAGCTGGGTGTGGTGGCGCACGCCTCTAATCCCCCAGCACTAGGGAGGCAGAAGTAGGAGGATTGCTGTGAGTTCGAGTCTACCCTGAGACTCCATAGTGAATTCCAGGTCAGTCTGGGCTAGAGCGAGACCCGACTTCAAACAACAACGATAACAACAACAAATGCACTGTGAAAAGTAATAGTCAGCAAAAAATTAGTGATCCTGTAACACACAGGGCCACCATCCTAAAGTGAATGTCACTGATTCATCTTTTTGCTCTGGGGACCGCCAGCCAGAGTTAGAAGTCAAGAGTGTGGCCGTCAACTCATGGGCTTGGCCACGTGAGGCTTCAGGTTGTGAACTGAAATTTAAACACACCTCTTAAACTTGGTAAAAACCGTAACCTCGGGCTGGAGAGATGGCTTAGCGATTAAGGCGTTTGCCTACAAAGCCAAAGGACTTCGGTTCAATTCCCCTATGACCCACGTAAGCCAGATGCACAAGGCGGCACGAGTCTGGAGTTCGTTTGCAGTGGTTGGAGGCCCTGGTGCACCCATTCTCTCTCTCTCTCTTTCTCTCTCTCTCTCTCTGCCTCTTTCACTCTCTTAAATAAATAAATAAATAAATAAATAAATAAATAAATAAAACATATCCTCTCCATGAATTTATCAGCTGGTGACCCATTTTCTTGTTGCCTAGATTTTTAAAACATTTAAAAATATTTTATTATTTATTTAAGAGAGAAAGAGGCAGATAGAAAGAGAAAGGATGGACACACCAGGGTCTACAGTCACTGCAAATGAACTCCAGATGCTTGTGCCACCTTGTGTATCCAGCTTTACATGGGTACTGGGGAATCAAACCAGGGTCCTTTGGCTTTGCCCGCAAATGCCTTAACTGTTAAGCCATCTCTCTAGCCCATGTTGCCTAGATTTTTGAAAGTTCTTTGAAGGATGATTTCATTACAAAAGTCTATCTTATTTCATAAACCTGGTATAAAAAGTTTTCAGGGTTTTTTTTTTTTTCCAGGAATAAAACTTATTCCTGGAAAAAAGCCTTTATTCATTCATCTATCTTATTTTGAAATGGGTGCCTTGTTATGCTGCTCAGGCTGGCCCCAAACTCAGACTTAAGTGGTCTGCCTGCCTCAGACTTCTTAGCAGCTGGGGCCACAGATGTGTGCTACCCCATCTAGCTAACATCTTTAAATGTTCAACAGCTAACTAAATGTACTCTGCCAAATTATGCTAGTGCGTTTCTTTTCTTTGTTTAGGTCAGCAATTTTTTTTTTGAGGCAAGCCCAACAGTCTGCCTTTTTTTAAAAAGAATATTTTTATTTATTTATTTGAGAGAGAGTGAGACCCTACCTTGAAAAACCAAAAAAAAAAAAAAGAAAAAAAGAAAAAAAAAAGAAAGAAGGAAAGAAAGAAAATAGGCAGGTAGAAAGAGAGAGAGAGAGGCACACCAGGGCCTCCAGCCCTGTAAACAAACTCCAGAAGCATGCGCCCCCTTGTGAATCTGGCTTACGTGGGTTCTTGGGAATCAAACCAAGGTTCTTTAGCTTTGCAGGCAAACACCTTAACTGCTAATCCATGACTCCAGCCCTAGGTCTAATTTTTATTGTTCTGCATGTGCTTATTGGTGAGCACACAAAACCTGTTCATTGATTTAAAAAAATATATCTTTTGTTTGCCTTTTACTTTGAGTTGATATAGTTGACTCATGTGTCTGAGGCAGCTCCCTTCTGTAACTTTCAACTGTAAACTGCGTACCTTCGTAGGTGTTGAGATAGCGGTTCTTGACCACAAAGTCCTCAGAGTTGTCTGGGAAGCGACCAAGGCGAGCGAGAGGTCCGTAGACCTGGGAAGCGTAGTCAGAGTAGTCCTTGATGATATCTCTCCTCTCCAACTTCCCCTCTATGTTCTTCCCCTGCCTCATAAGCTTTCTGATTGCTAAAATAAAAAAAATAAAAACTCCCTAATTATCTCCCAAATGCAGTTCTCGATTATAAATACAGGATAGTGAACCGATTCGGCTTTTATTCATCGGGAAGCTACTGAACAGAATGAGTTTCCTGACTCAGCACGGCCAGAACGTAACACTCAACACAGAGACCTGCCATCTGTGTGGCTCAGAATGCCACGGGACAGGCAGCAGGGACAGAGGCTGACTCAGCTAGCATCCTCCGTTGGTAGTTACCAAAAACAGTATATAACTGAAAACTTTTATAAGCCCCGGGCCAATAAATACTACTGAATAAAAGTTTGCTGGGGCTGGAGAGATGGCTCAGCAGCTAAAGGCACTTGTTTGCAAAGACTGATGATCAGGTTCAATTCCCCAGTGCCCATGTAAAGCCAGAGGCACACAGTGGCACATGTGTCTGGAGTTCATCTGCCGTGGCAGGAGGCCCTAGTGTGCCTATTCTCTCTCTGTCCTCCTCTTTCTCTCTCAAGTAAGTAAATAAATAAATAGTTTTTAAAAGTTTGTTAAATGACTGAAAGCAGCTCAAAGCAAATGGACAATAGATGCTCGGTACAGAGTTAGAGAAATTCGTCTTCACTATATGAAAAGTTAGCAGGGTGGATTGCTGGCTGCTGTTGGCTGACACCAGGGTGACCAGGGGCCCGGCTTCAGCTTTCAGGCAGGTGTGGCACCTCTGCGGTGGAGCGCTCATCAGAGGAGTCGGGCTTGCATCCCAACCGCTCTTCTCTGACATCTCCCTTCACAGCCACCCCTTTGACAGCTCTCCCCAGTGCACTGTCAACGGGTATGGGATCACACCACAGCACTGCAAAGTCATGATCCAGGAGGGGGATCACACCACAGTACTGCAAAGTCATGATCCAGGAGGGGGATCACACCACAGCACTGCAAAGTCATGATCCAGGAGGGGGATCACACCACAGCACTGCAAAGTCATGATCCAGGAGGGGAATCACACCACAGTACTGCAAAGTCATGATCCAGGAGGGGAATCACACCACAGCACTGCAAAGTCATGATCCAGGAGGGGAATCACACCACAGTACTGCAAAGTCATGATCCAGGAGGGGAATCACACCACAGTACTGCAAAGTCATGATCCAGGAGGGGAATCACACCACAGTACTGCAAAGTCATGATCCAGGAGGGGAATCACACCACAGTACTGCAAAGTCATGATCCAAAAGGGGGATCACACCACAGTACTGCAAAGTCATGATCCAAAAGGGGGATCACACCACAGCACTGCAAAGTCATGATCCAGAGGGGAATCACACCACAGCACTACAAAGTCATGATCCAGGAGGTATCACACCACAGCACTGCAAAGTCATGATCCAGAGGGGAATCACACCACAGCACTGCAAAGTCATGATCCAGGAGGGGGATCACACCACAGCACTGCAAAGTCATGATCCAGGAGGGGAATCACACCAGAGTACTGCAAAGTCATGATCCAGGAGGGGGATCACACCACAGTACTGCAAAGTCATGATCCAGGAGGGGAATCACACCACAGTACTGCAAAGTCATGATCCAGGAGGGGAATCACACCACAGTACTGCAAAGTCATGATCCAGGAGGGGGATCACACCAGAGCACTGCAAAGTCATGATCCAGAGGGGAATCACACCACAGCACTACAAAGTCATGATCCAGAGGGGAATCACACCACAACACTGCAAAGTCATGATCCAGAGGGGAATCACACCACAGCACTGCAGTCATGACCCAGGAGGGGAATCACACCACAGCACTGCAAAGTCATGATCCAGGAGGGGAATCACACCACAGCACTGCAAAGTCATGATCCAGAGGAGAATCACAGCACAGCACTGCAAAGTCATGATCCAGGAAGGGAATCACACCACAACACTGCAAAGTCATGATCCAGGAGGGGAATCACACCCCAGCACTGCAAAGTCATGATCCAGGAGGGGAATCACACCACAGTACTGCAAAGTCATGATCCAGGAGGGGAATCACACCACAGTACTGCAAAGTCATGATCCAGGAGGGGAATCACACCACAGTACTGCAAAGTCATGATCCAGGAGGGGAATCACACCACAGTACTGCAAAGTCATGATCCAAAAGGGGGATCACACCACAGTACTGCAAAGTCATGATCCAAAAGGGGGATCACACCACAGCACTGCAAAGTCATGATCCAGAGGGGAATCACACCACAGCACTACAAAGTCATGATCCAGGAGGTATCACACCACAGCACTGCAAAGTCATGATCCAGAGGGGAATCACACCACAGCACTGCAAAGTCATGATCCAGGAGGGGGATCACACCACAGCACTGCAAAGTCATGATCCAGGAGGGGAATCACACCAGAGTACTGCAAAGTCATGATCCAGGAGGGGGATCACACCACAGTACTGCAAAGTCATGATCCAGGAGGGGAATCACACCACAGTACTGCAAAGTCATGATCCAGGAGGGGAATCACACCACAGTACTGCAAAGTCATGATCCAGGAGGGGGATCACACCAGAGCACTGCAAAGTCATGATCCAGAGGGGAATCACACCACAGCACTACAAAGTCATGATCCAGAGGGGAATCACACCACAACACTGCAAAGTCATGATCCAGAGGGGAATCACACCACAGCACTGCAGTCATGACCCAGGAGGGGAATCACACCACAGCACTGCAAAGTCATGATCCAGGAGGGGAATCACACCACAGCACTGCAAAGTCATGATCCAGAGGAGAATCACAGCACAGCACTGCAAAGTCATGATCCAGGAAGGGAATCACACCACAACACTGCAAAGTCATGATCCAGGAGGGGAATCACACCCCAGCACTGAAAAGTCATGATCCAGGAGATGCATGCATCTGAAGTTTGTTTGCATGGCTGGAGGCCCTGGTGTTCCCTATTCATTCTCTCTCTCTCTCTCTCTCTCTGTGTCTTTGCTCTTTGTGTGCAAATAAATAAATAAAATGATTTTAAAGAACCAAATCCATCATTAGTTATGTCATAGACTGAAAACAAAAATGCCAACATCTAAATAAATATATAACAGCTAATTAGGTTAAAAGTCATTTTCTGGGGCTGGAGACATGGTTCAGTGGCTAAAGGCACTTGCTTGCAAGGACTGATGGCCCTGGTTCGATTCTCCAGTTATCCATGTAAAGACAGATGCACAAAATGGCGCATGTACCTAGAGTTTGTTTGCAGTGGCAGAAGGTCCTAGCACGCCCATTAAGTTCACTAAAATAATGTTTTTTGTTGTTTTTTCAAGGTAGGGTCTCACTCTAGCCCGGGCTGACCTGGAATTCACTATGTAGTCTCAGGGTGACCTCGAACTCACAGGCGATCCTCCTACCTCTGCCTCCGAGTGCTGGGATTAAAGGTGTGCGCTACCACGCCTGGCTTGAATTTTTAATGTAGTTAATTTGCACTGAGTAAACAGTAAACTGCATAGTCCCTGATTTTATGTATGAGTGTAAAGGTATAATTATAGCATATATGAATATATATGCAATATATGTTAGAGAAAGGCAATTAGTTTAAAAAAATGACTGAATTTTCACCTTTAGGGAGCAATACAAGAAACACACAGCACAGACTTTAGCACCAGGGTCTCGATCCAGAGCTTTGGCCCATAGACAGGGGGTACCCGACTGCAGACACTCACATACAGACACGCCCCATAACGTCAGCAACTTGACTACCTATTAGAATATGGTCACTGGGGCTGGGTGTGGTGGCACACACCTTTAATCCCAGCACTCGGGAGGCACAGGTAGGTGGATCGCCGTGAGTTCGAGGCCGCCCTGATACTACGTAGTGAATTCCAGGTCAGCCCGGGTTAGAGTGAGACCCTACCTCAAAAAACCAAAAAAAAGAAAGAAAAAGAAAAAGAACTTCTCTCTCGTCCCTTTTACCTATATGATATACCAGAACTTCATCATAGCGAAGTCAGGCTTGGTCAGAGGCCCAAAGGAAAACCCCCCACCCCTTTCCTGGCGGTCTTGCTGCACATTACTTGATACGTGTTTGCGCTGGATATAGGCCACTTTCGCCTCCTTCGCTTCCTGCAGTCTACACCACTGGGCGTTCAAGTGCTTCATGTCCAACTCATTTTGGTTCTCTTCGCGCTTTTTCAACAGCTCCTTCAAAACCTCCAGGCGTAGCTCCTGCAGCCTTCAGACAAACGACAGAGCATTAAGACACACAGGGGAGTGCGCAGAGCGGAGAGCGAAGCCACAGCAAGCTCCGTCCCGTGAGCACCACGTGCGTGTGCTCTATGAGGACCATAGTGGCCAATGCGCCGAGACGAGGGGGACGCACGCAATAGCAAATCATTCCCTTTCCACACACACACACACGTGTGCACACACGCATCTACTCGTGCAGTTATGTGGAGGATGAAGAGCGGATGGCAGGCAGCTGGGGCCATGGAACAAGCGATCTGTGGACAACTCGGGGTCTACCGGAGGGCTAAGTAACCAGACAAGTGATGAAAACTGCGGTGGCACGCCATCTTGAGGATGAGTGTGGTAGTGCCCCTCCTGCCACACAGCAGACACTTTCACCTTCCCTTTTCCTTTGTAAGTCTGTGCTCGCCTCCCACATCCCCTCATGTGTTCTCTAGGGCTGCCCTACACACATGTCCAGTCATATGTCAGTGGTGGTGAAATCGAGGCCACGGCCCAGGTGCTTCTTGAACCACCGCTTCTGTCTATTGACTCTCCTGCTGTCCTTTCAAAATAGTTTATTTTTTAACTTTATTTTTATTTATTTGAGAGAGAGAGATGGAGAGAGAGTGGGCACGCCAGGGCCTCCAGTCACTGCAAACGAACTCCAGACACATGCGTCCCCTTGTGCATCTGGCTTACATGGGTCCTGGGGAATTGAACCTGGATCCTTTGGCTTTGCAGGCAAACGCCTTAGCCACTAAGCCATCTCTCCAGCCCTAAAATATTTTATTTATTTATTTATTTACTTAAGAGAGAGACAGAGGGGGCCAGACAGCAGTGGGGAGAGAGAATGAGCATGCGTAGGACTCCAGCCACTATAAACAAACTCCAGACGCATGCACCACCTTGTGCATCTGGCTTTACGTGGGTACTAGGAAATCAAACCTAGGTCCTTAGGCTTTGCAGGCAAGCACCTTAACTGCTAAGCCATCTCTGCAGCCCCTCCTGCTGTCTTTTGACAGTCTCCAAAACAACTCGTTTGTTTCCCCTAAAAAAACTGTTTGCCCGCAGCCTCCTTCTCTGCTAATGTTTCCTCCTTTGGAGCTCCTGGGACATCTCTCCCCTAACCTGGACTTCCTGGACATTGTATTTTATGTCACGTATGCACTGTATTTTATATCAGATATGCACTGTACTTTATATCACGTATGCACTGTATTTTATATCACGTATGCACTGTACTTTATATCACGTATGCACTGTACTTTATATCACGTATGCACTGTATTTTATATTACGTATGCACTGTATTTTATATCACGTATGCACTGTATTTTATATCACATATGCACTGTACTTTATATCACATATGCACTGTATTTTATATCACGTATGCACTGTATTTTATATCATGCATGCATACCAGGGGTAGAATGCAGTGGTTTGATTCAGTTCTCCCCCATAAACTTAGGTATTCTGAATGCTAGTCTCCCCAGCTGTTGGCAATTGGAAATTAAAGCCTCTTGGAGACAGTGTATTGTTGGGGCGGGCTTATGGGTGTTATAGCCAGTTTCCCCATGCCAGTGTTTGGCACGCTCTCCTGTTCCTGTTGTCCACCTTATGTTGACCAGGGGGTGATGTCCACCCTCTGCTCATGCCATCATTTTCCCCTGCCATCATGATCTTCCCTTCAAGTCTGTAAGCCAAAATAAACCCTTTTGCTCCCCAAAAGCTGTTCTTGGTCAGGTGATTTCTGCCAGCAAAGCGAACCTGACTGCAACATATATTTTTAAAAAAAAATTGCTGCCAGGCTATGCCAGCAGCAGCCTCACACACTGCTGTTTACCACGTCTCTTTATCATGTTAAGAGGCCACCGTGCATGCCTGAGCTATGCTGTCCAGATCACTGCAACATTCACACAGTGAGGAAATCACCTTGCAACACAGTTCTCAGAACAGATTCCCCATGCAGTACTAGGTTCAGCTCTCCACCTTACTTTACCTCAGTTTCTCCAACTGCAAAACCTCCCTCTGAGGTTGCTGTGAACATTGACTGAGTTAATGAGCACAGAGTGCTAGAACGGTTCTCAAACTTGAGTGTGCACCAGAATAATCTGGAAGGCTTGCTATGACAGACTGTTGTGCCCCAGCCTGATTCAGTAGATCTGAGTTGGGCCCAAAAATATGCACTTCTAAAAAGTTCCCAGGTGATGCTGCTAGCCTGTGGGCTGCACTCTGGAAGCCACTGGCTTGGGACACAGTCGGGCACAGTGAGCACTCCGTGGGTTTCCATGTTCTACAAGGATCTTCATCATTACGGGTGCTGTCATCCACCAATGGCTTCATGCCCTCCTTCCACACCCACCAAGTCACTCATCTCAGCGTTGTGGACAGAATAGCACATTGCCTGAGAGCAATCTGATAGGGGCTGGTCTGAAGGTCCCCTGCTTCATCTCCTGTCTGCCTCTCCAGCCCCAGTTGGCCTAAATTGCTCTGCTAGAGTCCAGAAAGTTCCTATTCATATGTGCTTCCCCATCCCACAGCACAGAGCTCACACACAGAAGGGACTCAAATGTGTTTATTAAAATTGTGTGCAGTAGCCGGGCGTGGTGGCGCACGCCTTTAATCCCAGCACTCGGGAGGCGGAGGTAGGAGGATCACCGTGAGTTTGAGGCCACCCTGAGACTCCATAGTGAATTCCAGGTCAGCCTGGGCTAGAGTGAGACCCTACCTCGAAAAACCAAAAAAAAAAAAAAAAAAAATTGTGTGCAGAGATGGCTTGGGGAGGAGGAAAGTTGGCGCCACTCAAGCTGGAGTGCCCAAGCTTGATCCCCAAAAGGCTGGGAGCTAAACTGATGAAAAACGTAAGGGCTGGACAGATAGCTCAGCAACTAAGGCACCTGCCTGTAATGCCTAACAACCAGAGTTTGATTCCTCAGTACCCCTGCAAACAGCCAGATGCACAAAGCGTTGCACGCATCTGGAGTTTGTTCTTAGTGGCTGGATGCCCTGGCATACCCATTCTCATTGTCTCTCTCTCTCTCCTCAATCTCTGCTTGCAAATAAATAAATAAAAATATTTTTAGCCGGGCGTGGTGGTGCACGCCTTTAATCCCAGCACTCAGGAGGCAAGGAAGGAGTATCACTGTGAGTTTGGGGCCACCCTGAGACTACATAGTGAATTCCAAGTCAGCCTGGGCTAGAGTGAAACCCTACCTCGAAAAACATATATATATTTAAAAGGGGGTGCTGGAGAGATGGCTTAGCAGTTAAGGTGCTTGCCTGTGAAGCCTAAGGACCCAGGTCCAATTCCCCAATACCCACCACATAAGCCTGATGCCCAAAGTGATGCATGTATCTGGAGTTTGTTTCCAGTGGCTACAGGCCCTGGTGCATCCATTCTCTCTCTATCTCCCTCCACCTCCACACCAAATAAATAAAATTTATTATTTTTTTTAAGCTGGAAGCATGGCAGGCTTTTGTAGTCCCAGCACAGGGACAGTGAGACAGGAGAATTTCCTGGAAGCTCACGGCAAGCACATGGCAAAGAGCAGCCGAGCAAGAATCGAGAGCGGGAAGCCCTGCCTCAGATGAGGTGGACAGGCCAGGCCGACCTGCAAGCTGTCCTCAGACCCCCACATACATGCCATTGCACATGTGCGCCTCACATGCATGCACACACATACACACACAAAGAAAAAACAAAATATAAAAAAATTAAAAGTTAAAATAAAAACATACTCGCAGTTGATGGCTTCAAGCCAGGCGTGATGGTGCACGCCCTTAATCCCAGCACTCGGGAGGCAGAGGTAGGAGGATCGCCATGAGTTTGAGGCCACATAATCTTTTAAAAAATTTTTTTGTTTATTTTTATTTATTTATTTGAGAGCGACAGAGAGAGAAAGAGGCAGAGAGAGAGAGAGAATGGGCGCACCAGGGCCTCCAGCCACTGCAAACAAACTCCAGATGCATGCACCCCCTTGTGCATCTGGTTAACGTGGGTCCTGGGGAATCGAGCCTCAAACTGGGGTCCTTAGGCTTCACAGGCAAGCGCTTAACCGCTAAACCATCTCTCCAGCCCGAGGTCACATAATCTTAATACTGACCTGGAATTCACTATGTAGTCTCAGGGTGGCATTGAACTCATGGCAATCCTCCTACCTCTGCCTCCCCAGTGCTGGGATTAAAGAGCTGCACCACCACATCTGGCTCTCATAATCTTAATACTTTTAATGCCCTCTGGCAGGCCCCGTCTTCTCCAAAGAATGCCAATCAATTTAAATGTCTTTTAAGATTATTTATTTATTTGAGGGAGAGAGGAAGAAAGAGAGAATGGGCATGCCAGGTTCTCCTGCCACTGCCAATGAACTCCAGATGCAGGGCATCTTGCTTTATGTGGGTACTGGGGAATCAAAAGTGAACCGGAAGGCTTTTAACCACCGATTCTTCTCCCCAGCCTTCAGTTTGAACTTCTACAGACAATATTAGGTAGCTTGGCATTTGCTTTGCCCCCTTCCCATGGTTTTCTAGTAAAAGACCACAGAATTTGGATTCAGTCATATTAAAAGGAATTGTTTATTTTTAAAAAGGGGGGCTGGAGAGATGGCTTAGCAATTAAGCGCTTCTCTGTGAAGCCTAAGGACCCTCGTTCAAGGCTCAATTCCCCAGGACCCACGTTAGCCAGATACACAAGGTGGCGCATGCGTCTGGAGTTTGCCTGCAGTGGCTGGTGGCCCTGGCGTGTCCATTCTCTCCCTCCCTCCTTCTCTCTCTCTCTCTCTCTCTGTCTGCCTCTTTCTCTCTCTCTGTCTGTCATTCTCACATAGATAAATAAAAATAAACAAAAAAATTTAAAAAGGAGAAAGGAAGGAGGAAACACACACACACACACACACACACACACACACACTCACACACACATGTGCCATTGAGCAACAAACAGAGCTGCTCCCTTTGAGCCCCTGATGCTTGTATGTTGGTGACCTGGTCAGCATCGCTATGTAAGTGAATGACTCCACACAGTCTGAAACAGAGGACAGCCTCAGCAGTGCCCTTCCCTGCTTGCTTGTTAGCAAGTTTAGTCTTTGATTCTAATGATTTCTTGTCATTCTACATTATCAGCAACAACCTCATTACCAAAAAAGACGTGGGAGTGGGGAGGCTCGGGAGGCAGAGGCTAGAGGGATGGCTTAGCAGTTAAGGTGCATGCCTGTGAAGCCTAAGGACCCCATTAGCCAGATGTACAAGGCGGTGCACACGTCTGGAGTTCTTTGCAGTGGCTAGAAGCCCTGCCGTGCCCATTCTCAAACCCCCGCCCCATCTTAAATAAATCTTTTTTTAAAAAAAAAAAAGACCTCAGGGGCTGGAGCCTATTCTCTTTCTCTCTCTCTCTCTCTCTCTCTCTCTCTCTCCCTGCAGGGCGTGGTGGTGCAGGACTTTAATCCCAAGGTTTGGGAGGCAGAGGATAGGAGGGCTGCCTTGAGTTCGATGCCAGCCTGAGACTACATAGTGGGCTAGAGCAAGACCCTACCTCAAGGGAAAAAATTAAAAAAAGAGCTCAAGTAAAATGATGTGAAACTTACGAAGACGTACGCCTCAGCGCACTGTTTTCTCACGCTGTCATGTGAGCTCACGGCCTCATGGGTGAAGTCCACTCTTTGTCTTTGAAACAGGAAGCACCCCACAGTTCAATAGAGAACTCGGGTATCCTATGAATCCAGGGCCAGGTGACTAAGGACAGGGCTGTTGGTGAGTTCTGGTGGCAGGTCTAGAATAGTGGCACTAGGAATGAACCAAGGGGCCGTATGAAAGGTGCTTTGCGGCCAGGAGTGGTGACGCATGCCTTTAATCCCAGCACTCGGGAGGCAGAAGTAGGAGGATCGCCATGAGTTCGAGGCCAGCCTGACACTACATAGTGAATTCCAGGTCAGCCTGAGCTAGAGTGAGACCCTACCTTGGGGAAAAAATAAAAATTTGGGATTCTGAGACAGTCTGCATAGATGCTGAAGGAGAGCCCTGGAGCAGCTGTTAGGCTGAACCTCACACCCAGGGACCTTATTTCTGGAACACGACGCGGAGCTCCCACACCACACGGGGAGTGGATGATTGCTCCTGAGAGAACCCAAAGCCCAACTTGCTGTCGGCTCGGCTTGAGGGATGCTTTCCAGAACCAGGCATGGGTGGAAAGAAAAGGTCTCAGATTACGTCCGCAGGTGACCCCATCCGCTCAGGAGTAACTGGCTGTCACTGACAGTGCACTTACTTCTGGATCTCCTGCTCTCGGAAGGCCCACTCCTTCCTCTCCATGGCATCCATCATCCTCCTCCTCTTCTCAAACTGGGCCGTGTCGCTCAGCTTGGGGAGAGTGGCTTCCCAGGTGCGCTTCTCCCGGGCCCGTTCTATCATCTCCACTTCGGCCTGTCCTGCTGGGAGACCGCGGCCTGCAGGAGACAGCGCAGGCGCAGGGACCGACACAAACACACGTCACCAGTGCATAATTTACTCCTGTCCTCCTCCTAAATTCATGGTTATGACATGGTTCTTTTTGCTTAAAACAAAGTTTTTTTCAAGGTAGGGTCTCACTCTGTAGCCCAGGCTAACCTGGAATTCACTAGGTAATCTCAGGCTGGCCTTGAACTCTCTGTGATCCACCTACCTCTGTCTCCTAAATGCTGGGATTAAAGGCGTGCGCCACCACACCCAACTTAAAATAGTTTTAAATATTATTTATTTATTTGAGAGAAAGAGACCGAGAGAGAGAAAGATTGAGAGAGAGAGAGAGAGAGAGAGAGAAAGAATGGGTGCACTAGGGCCTCCAGCCACCGCAAACAAACTCCAAATGCATGCTCTACCTTATGCATCTGGCTTACATGGGTACTGGAGAATTGAACCTGGGTCCTTAGCCTTCGCAGGCATACACCTTAACCTCTAAGTCATCCCTCCAGTCCTAAATGACACAATTCTATTAGGAAAGAACCCCAGGATGTGCCTCATGGCTTGTATCAGCTGTGCCCGGCACCCCGTCTTCTTACTAACTGAGCTGTTAGTTATTTTAAATTGCACATAAACTGAAAGAGAGTATTTGAGAAGCAGTAAACAACCAATGAATAAGTACATTTTTTGGTTTTTCAAGGCAGGGTCTCACTCTAGCCCAGGCTGACCTGGAATTCACTATGGAGTCCCAGGGTGGCCTCAAACTCACAGATTTTGAAATGCAAAGACTAATAGGCTCTGAGGGGGAAATATCATGAGACGTGGAAATCTGTTAGTCAAAAGTAAAAAATAGATACCTTAAAAAAAAATAACAGAGTAGCCGGCGTGATGGTATAAGCCTTTAATCCCAGCACTCGGAAGGCAGAGGTAGAAGGATCACCATGAGTTCAAGGCCACCCTAAGACAACACAGTGAATTCCAGGCCAGCCTGGGCTAGAGTGAGACCCTACCTCGAAAAACAAAACAAACAAACAAAAAAAACAGACAATGAAGAAGTAATCCTTAGCTGAGAATTTATTATCTTTGTATTTTGTCCCCTAATGGTGGCTATACAATTTAGGGCTGTTCCTTGCCTCCAACTTTAAGGGTTCAAAGTAGCCATCAGTTACGGCTCCCTGCCCAGCTCAGCCCGAGACACAGGCTGACACCTGACTTGACTCAGTCCTCTCTGGACCAGGTTGTGAGGACACAGCCATGCATTCACGCAGGCTAGCACGTCCAAAAGTAGCTTTGACTTGTTGCGTCATCTTTCTAAGGTCAAAAGCAGCCAATGTAATTGTGTTTCCTATTTGATCACTGAACCCCAATAAAGCAAACTGTTTCATTTGCATTGTTAAAAATTGCTACATAAACCGGGTGGTACACACCTTTAACCTCAGCACTCAGGAGGCAGAGGTAGGAGGATCGCTGTGAGTCTGAGGCCACCCTGAGACTACTTAGTGAATTCCAGGTCAGCCTGAGCTAGAGTGAGACCCTACCTTGAAATATCAAAAAAAAAGAACAAGAAATTATTATACAAAATGATAAAGGAATAAAAAGTCATATTTCTACCATAAACAACAAGCTACTTTCAATTTTTTCGCTATTTTTGTTCAAATCTCATGTTCTGTTTATATATTTCAAAAACACAGCTGGAGTTCTGTGTTCTGCTCTTTATTGTGATCAATATCCCCAAAGCAATCACAATGTGCTTACAGTGAGAATACTGTCAATTCACCTATGTATGGAGAGAAATGCATGTGTGCATGTGTATAAAGAAATGAGTAGTCTCATGTATAATATATACATATGCAAATATATACATACAGAATTTTATTTTGTGTGTTTTCATTCAGGTTTATTTCTTTCTTTCTTTCTTTCTTTTTTTTTTTTTTGAGGTAGAGTTTTTTCACTCTAGCCAAGGCTGACCTGGAATTCACTATGGAGTCTCAGGGTGGCCTCAAACTCAAACCTGTGTCCTTAGGCTTCACAAGCAAGTGTCTTAACTGCTAAGCCATCACTCAGCCTAGGAATTTTTCAAAGTATGAATGGGCCATACTTAGATTTAACAACTATGCATATATGTTACATAACAAATATGCTTTATCTTTTCCAATAAAAGAAATTAAAAGCCGGGCGTGGTGGTGCACGCCTTTCATCCTAGCACTCAGGAGGCAGAGGTAGGAGGATCGTCTTGAGTTCGAGGCCACCCTAAGACTCCATAGTGAATTCCAGGTCAGCCTGCGCTAGAGTGAGACCCTACCTCGAAAAACCAAAAACAAAGAAAAAAAAAAAAAGAAATTAAAAGATTAAAACTATAGTTGAGGGCTAGAGAGATGGCTCAGCAATTAAAGGCACTTGCTTGCAAAGCCTGATGGCCTGGGTTTGATAACCCAGTACCCATGTAAACCGAATGCACTAGATGGTGCGTGGGTCTGGAGCTTGTTTGCAGTGGCAGTGGGAGTAGTGCCCACTCTCTCCTCTCTCTCTCTCTCTGTCTGTGTCTGTTTGCCTCCATCTCTCTGTATTTCTCTCTCAATTAAATAAATAAAATTTATAGATAGATAGATAGATAGATGATAGACAGATAGACAGACAGTTGAAGCCAGGTGTGGTAGTGCACAGCTTCAGTTCCATCACTCAAGACTTGTAAGTCTGGGGCCAGCCTGGGGCTACAGAATGAGTTCCAGGTCAGCCTGGGCTGGAATGAGACCCTGCCTTGAAAACAAGAAAAACAAACAAAAAATACAGTTGAGCTGGGCGTGGTGGTGCACACCTTTAATCCCAGCACTCGGGATGCCATGAGTTCGAGGCCACCCTGAGATTATATAGTGAATTCCAGGTCAGCCTGGGCCAAAGTGAGACCCTACCTCGAAAAACAAAAATACAGTTGATACCATATTGAGCCCCATTCTATTCTTCCTTCTCCCACAGCAGACACAAAAAGGAATTCAGGACTCTTCCAGTCAATCTTAGTATTTTAGACACAGATTTATGTAACTATGACTTAGAATATTAAGTTATATTTTAAACATTTATAATATGCCAAGAGCTACTCAAACTTACTGAGTCCTCAACAACGCATTACCATATAAATATAGTTATTCCCATTTTACAAATGAAGAGACCAAGGTGCTAAAGGTGCAATAGCTTGTCCAAGATCAGAGCTGGGAAGAAGTGGGACTTTGGGATTTTTATGTGTTTACGGAATATCGCTTGCTGTAATCAAGTGTGAATCAGAAAGCAGATCTGGCTTAAATGTGAACCAAAAATTCACTACACACAGAAAATTATTGTTTTATCTAATTTTTGTTTCTCTTGTTTTTCTAGCCCAGGCTGACCTGGACTTCACTACGTACTCTCAGGGTGGCCTCGAACTTATGGCGATCCACCTACCTCTGCCTCCCAAGTTCTGGGATTAAAGGCGTGCACCACCACACCCTGCTTATCTAATATTTATATACATACTATTATACTACATGAAGTTTTCTGAATCTTGCCTTCTTTACTCAGATTTCTTTGGGGGACTTAGCTATACTAACATAGAGATCTGGGACTTCATTACAATTTAAGCTTACTTCTCAGGTGACCTTTAGATTACTTCATTTTTTTTTTTTTTTGGTTATATTTTTATTCACTTATTTGAGATAGAGTGTGTGAGAGACAGAGTATAGACATGCCAGGACCTCTTGCCACTGCGAACAAACTCCAGATGCATGGGCCATGTTGTGCATCTGGCTTTATGTGGGTGCTGGGGAATTCAACCCAGGCTGGCAGGCTTTGCAAGCAAGCGCCTCTAACCACTGAGCATCTCTCCAGCCCTGCTTCAGTGTCTCAACAAACCCTTGCACTGGCCGCCCTGTGACCATCTGTGAGTTTCTCTAGGGTTCGTAGGAGTAGAAAGGCTAGAGTCTAGAAGCAAAATCGCAAAATATGATCCTTTTTAATTCTGGAAACTGCCAAATCTATCCTCAGGAAGTGTTATTTCTGTGCCTGCCTTCTGAGAGTCCTTGGTGGCTCCTCCCCCGTGCACTAGTTCCTGCCGACACTGCTTTCTACAGGCCTTACAAATGTTTAGCAGCGCACAGATTATATATAATTTTTACTTTCATTGAACGTGGAGTTTATAGAAGTCTTACCCTTGTTATTTTTATGTAATTTTAGAAAACAGTATCTCATTTACACAGGGATAATTGAGGTAGGAATTTGGCTTAGAATTATTTGAAGGCATAAGTTATTTGGGGAAGAAATTTTAACCTTAGGGCTGGAGTGATGGCTCGGCAGTTAAAGGCATTCGCTTGCAAGGCCTTTAACTCACTCTCTCTACCTCTCTCTCTCTCTCTCTCAATCTCTCAAATAAATAAAAATATTTTTTATTATTTATTTTTATTTATTTGAGAGAGAAAGGCAGATAGAGAGAAAATGGGCATGTCAGAGCCTGCAGCTGCTGCAAATGAACTCTAGACATATGCGCTACCTTGTACATCTGGCTTATGTGGGTTCTGGGAAGTTGAACCTTTGGCTTTGCAGGCAAGTGCCTTAATTTCTAGGCCATTTCCCCAGCCCTAAAAATATTTCTTTTTAAGAAAGAAATCATAGGGCTTGAGGACCCAGGTTCAGTTCTCCAGTGCCCATGTAAGCCAGATGCACAAGGTGGTGGATACATCTGGAGTTTGTTTGCAGTGGCTGGAGGCCTTGGTGTGTCCATACTCTGCATTCTTACTTGTTACAATTATGAATGTGCTTTTTTCCAATAATTTTATACTTAGACATTCACTGTCCATAGAGAAAAGGTACTATTCTCTGTATGTTGATTTCATAATCATTTGTCTTGTAGAACTCTCTTCAGAATTCTGATAGTTTATTAGGTTTTTTAATTTTTACTTATTGGGCTGGAGGGATGGCTTAGTGGTCAAGGCGTTTGCCTGTAAAGCCAAAGGACCCTGGTTCAATTCCCCAGGACCCACGGCAGCCAACGCACAAGGGGGCACATGCAGTCTGGAATTCTTTTTCAGTGGCTGGAGGCCCTGGCATGCCCATACTCTCTCTCTCCCTCTTTCTCTGTCAAATAAATAAATAAATAAAATAAAATATTTAAAAATATGTTTAAAAATTTATTCATTCATTTATTTATTTGTAAGCAGAGAGAAGAGAGACAAAGAGAATGGTAGGTATACCAGGACTTCCAGCCACTGCACTCAGACTCCAGATACATGTGCCACTTTGTGGGTACTGGGGAACTGAACTTCAGTCTTAGGCTTTGCAGGCAAGCACCTTAACCACTCAGTCATCTCTGCTGCCCCTTTACTTGGTTTCGAAATGAGCACTGTCTACAAATAAAAGTAGTTTTCCTGCTTCTATCTAATCTGCTTAATACTGACCTGGAATTCACTATGTAGTCTCAGGGTGGCATCAAACTCATGGCGATCCTCCTACCTCTGCCTCCCAAGGGCTGGGATTAAAGACATGCGCCACCACACCTGACTAGCTTTTAAAATATAGTAAAATTTGGAGCTGGAGAGATGGTTCTCTCTCTTTCTCTCTGCTTGCAAATTAATAAATATAAATATAAACAAAATAAAAGGTAGCAAGATTTGATGGCTGTGTCTTATTTAGATTATTTGCATATTTTCTTCATATATACGATTGTCCTGCAATTTTCTTTTGTCCTAATCCAATTTCAAATCAAATCTATACTAACTTCATAAAAGAATAAATTAAAATTTATTTTTTCTGTCTTTGTAGAGAATTTTCCAAAAGAGAGTTCATGTGTTCCTTGCAGTCAACTTGGTAATGTATGTTTTCTTGTAAAATAATCTAATTGGCTGGGTGTGGTGGTGGCACACACCCTTAATTTCTTGGGAGGCTGAGGTCAGAGGATCAGCTGTGAGTTTGAGGCCAGCCTGGGGCTGCAGAGTGAGTTCCAGGTCAGTCTGGGCTAGAGTGAGACCCTACTTCCAAAAAAACAGAAATGAGTTAAAAAAAAAATACACATATACACACACTAAGTTTTTAAACATACGGAACATATATTTACAATATTTTCTGTTTCTTATGTTATTTGCTCTGTGGTTAAGCTCTCTTTAAACTTAATAGTCTATTTGCATACTTTTGTATGTGTGTAACCAAGTACTTCAGCACTGGGCTACAGCCCTGGCCTCTGTATCTTCTTTTTTCTTAGTGCTTCCTTCAATTATCCTGTAAAACAATTATTTGCTCATTTGCATGACTGTGTGCATGGGTGAAACAGGCTTGTGCCACACACACACACATATTTGTTTTTCGAGGTAGGGTCTCAGTATAGCCCAGGCTAACCTGGAATTTACTATGTAGTCTCAGGGTGGCTTCAAAATCACAGAGATCCTCCTACCTCTGCCTCCCAAGTACTGGGATTAAAGGCGTGTGCCACCATGCCTGGCCTAAATAAAATATTTTGACAAAGAATATGTTACAGGGCGGGGGAGATGGCTCAGTGGCTAAAAGCACTTGCTTGCAAAGCTTGGTGTCTGGGGTTCAATTCCCAAGTAACCACGTAAAGCCAGATGCACAAAGGGGTACATGCATCTGAAGTGCCCTCATTCATTTATTCATGCTCTCTCTTTCTCAATCTCTCTCTCCTTGCAAATAAATAAATAAAAATACTTTTACAGAATATGTACTACAAGATATCATTCTGGTAATTTTCCTTTGTGAATAACTTGGCTTTTCTCTCTGATAGTTTTTGTGAGTTGTTTGTTTTTTCCCCCTTTCTTTTCTCTTGATACTCAATGGAATTTTCCTTTATGAGGCCTCAAGTTTTTCTTCTGTTCGGGTAAATTCTTAGCCATTGTCGTTCTTACATCATTTCTCTACAAGTTCCCTCTATTATCACTATCTGGAGCTGTAACCCTAGCCAACATGACTGGTTTTCTTTTGTCTTGCCTATTTTGCATAATGGAATTCGTTTCCATTTTTCATATATCTGTTGACATGTCTTCTTTCGAGAAATGCCTATTTGGGGCTTTGTTCATTTCTGAACAGGTTATGTTTTCTTGTTATTGAATAGTTTGAGTTTCTTGTATACTTTGGTTGGAGACCAGCAATTTGTACAATTTTTTTTTTTTTTTTTTGAGGTAGGGTCTCGCTCTAGCCCAGGCTGACTGGGAATTCACTACGTAGTAACAGGGTGGCCTCGAAATCATGGCGATCCTCTGGCTCCCAAGTGCTGGGATTAAAGGTGTGTGCCACCACACCCAGCTTTGGCCAATGTCTTATGTGCAAATGTTTTCTCTTGATTTGTGGGTTATCTGTCCACTCTACAAACCAGAACCGCCTAGGCCTATGTCATTTCCAGAAACTCAGTAGCACGTGTGGTTATTAGTACCACCATGTACAATATTCAACAAGAATTACCAACTCACCCCAAGTCAGCGTGGCCAGGGTCAAGAGTTCAGGAACGGTGTCCTGACAGACCACATACTCCGGAGAGTACGGGTCTGTTTGAACATCAGCATCCCGGTAGTCAGTCTGAGTGCCCACATTAGACTTGGAAGGAATGCTTGCATGCTTTGTAGAAGTAGGAGAGAAACTAAATGGTTCTACCCTAGAAGAGGAAAATTAGTTTAAAAGTTGAAAGTCAATGAAATCATTTAAAATCCTATTTGCTGGAGACTGGCTCACTGACTAAAGGTGCTTGCTTGCAAAGCCTGTCAGCCTGAGTTCAATTCCCTAGCCACACATGTAAATCCAAATGATCATTTGTTTACAGTGGCGAGAAACCCCAGAGCACCTGCACACGTTCACACAAAACATCTGAACTAACTGATGAATGAATTAAAACATGATATAATGCCCTAAAGAAAAATCTTTGAGCTTCACGAAATACATTTCTCCTTTTAATGTTGAAAGGAACAAAGTTAAGACTCCAGTGTGACTAGGATTATGTCCCAAATCTCAAAAGAATTGCCTTGTTATTAGTCTCTTATCTGCCAAGAATGGAAGCAAAAATAAATACCTTGCTATATTTACAAAAGTGTCTATCTGTGCTGGGCATGGTGGTATATACCTTTAATCCCAGTACTTGGGAGGCAAAGGCAGGAGGATCACCATGAGTTCAAGGCCACCCTGAGACTAGTGAATTCCAGGTCAGCCTGGAAAAAAGGTGTCTATCTGTGGGCTGGAAAGACAGTGGTTAAGGTGCTTTCCTGAAAAGCCTAATGACTCAAGTTTGATTCCCCAGTGCCCATGTAAAGTCAGATGCACAAAGTGGCACATGCATCTGGAGTCCACTAGCAGCAGCTGGAGGCCCTGGCATGTTCATCTATTCTGTCTCTCTTCTCTCTCTCTCAATCTCTCTGCTTGTAAATAAATAATAATCTAAAAAACATATTGTTTTAAAAGGTGTCTGTGTCGGGCTGGAGAGATGGCTCAGCAATTAAGGGGCTTGCCTGCAAGGTCTAAGGACCAGATTCGATTCCCCAGGACCCATGTAAAGCCAGATGCACAAGGCGGCTCATGTGTCTGGAGTTCGTTTGCAGTGGCTAGAGGCCCTAGGAGGTCTTTTATCACTATCTACTTCTTTCTCTCTCTCAAATAAATTAATTAATTAATTATTTTTTTCTTTATTTTTTTGTTTTTTTTTAATTAAATATTTGTAAAGTGTCTGTCTGTGTGGTACTGGGCGAAGTTGCAGTGTGAAGCTCTGAAAGATGGATTCGGAGGTGTTGCGCCAGTCCTCTGAGCCTGTTCAGAATCACTACGTTCCGTGCGTCATTTCCACTGTCAACCATACACCTGACTTAGCTGTTTCTCTGCAGAAATCCAGAAGGAGAGAAGGGAAATGAAGCTTTCTGAGCAGGAAACAAGCTTAAGAGGCCCCCATCTCTTTCTGGATTATGACTCAGTAATTAACGCTAGAATAGCTCGGGAACATATGGGAAAGTCACCAAATACCTTGTACAAAAATTAACTCCAGATCATTTTTGAAGGGACAAGCCCAACAGACTGGCCTTTCTTTTTTATGAGAGACAGCAAGAACGAGAGAGACTGGGAGATACAGAATCGGCGTGCCAGGACCTCCAGCCACTGTAATTGAACTCCAGATGCGTGTGCCACCTTGATTGCATGTGTGACCTTGCACACGTGTCGCCGTGTGCATCTGGCTTATGTGTGACCTAGGGAGTCGAACATGGGTCCTTTGATTTCGCAGGCAAGTGCCTTAATTGCTAAGCTATCTCTCCGGCCCCAGATCATTTTTAAAATAGTGTAAGCATTAAACTACAAAAACACTAGCATGAAGTATAAATAGTCAGGAATGGTGGTACACAACTATAATCTCAGTACTTAGGAAACAGGCAAGTGCTCTAACCGCTGAGCCATCTCTCCAGCCCCTAGTTGTAACTTTCCGGCTGCTGGGTCATTCGTGCTTGCTGCTGTTTGGTGTTTGCTGGCTGGTGCTGGTTTCTCTCTCTGTACTGGGGTTTATGAATGGGGGCCAGCTGCTTCTGCCACTGACGGAACTTCCCCTGGATCTGTATGTTTGGAATAAACCCCTTCCTCCCTTAAAACAGTGTTTGGTTGGATGCTCATCCTGGCATTGCGGAGCTGCCTACTACACACACTCTCTCTCATAATAAATAAAATAAAATAATAAATAAAAATGTTTAAATTTTTTATGTAAAAAAAAAAAAGGTTGGACAGATGGCTTAGTAGCTAAGGTGCTTGCCTGCAAAGCCAAAGGACCTAATTCAATTCCCTACAACCCACGTAAGCCAGATGCCCAAGGTGGCATATGCTCTGGGTTCGTCTGCAGTGGCTGAAGGCCCTGGCATGCCCATTCTCTCTATATATCTGCCTTTCTCCCTCTCCCTCTCCCTCTCTCTCTCTGTCTTAAATAAATAAATATATAAGTGATATATTTTTTAAATGTTTTTTGTTATTTTTTTATTTACTTATTTGAAAGCAACAGTGACAGAAAGAAGCAGATAGAGAGAGAGAGAGAGAGAATGGTTGTGCCAGGGCCTCCAGCCACTGCAAATGAACTCCAGACGCGTGCGCCCCCTTGTGCATCTGGCTAACGAGGGTCCTGGGGAGTTGAGCCTCGAACCGGGGTCCTTAGGCTTCACAGGCAAGCGCTTAACTGCTAAGCCATCTCTCCAGCCCTATAAATAATATTTTTAATCTAGTTTAGGACTGGAGAGATGGCTTAGCAGTTAAGGCACTTACCTGTGAAGACTAAGTACACATGTTCAAATCTCCAGGTCCCACGTAAGCCAGACACACAATGACACAGGCGCATTGACACATGCGCACAAGGAGGCACATGTGTCTGAAGTGTATTGCACATCTGGATTTACATGGGTACCAGGGAATCAAACTCAGGTCGTTAGGATTTGCAGGCAAGCGCCTTAACCACGGAGCCATCTCTCTCTAGCCCTAGTTGTAATTTTCTTGTTGCTAGGACAAAATACCTGACAAAAATCAGAAAGGAACAACTTATTTCTGCTTAGAGTTCAAGGTTATGGTCCATCACAGTAGGGAAGGCACGGCAGCAGTCAAGAAGTAGGGAATGGGGCTGGAGAGATGGCTTAGAGGTTAAGGCACTGGCCTGTTTAGCCAAAGGACACAGGTTTGATTTCTCCAGGACCCACATAAGCCAGAGACACAAGGAGGCACATGCATCTGGAGTTCATTTGTAGTGGCTGGAGGCCCTGGCACACCCATTCTCTCTCTGCCTCTTTCTTTCTATCTCTCAAATAAATAAATAAAAACAAAAAAATTATCTTTAAAAATAAAAGTAGTAGGGAATGATGAATGCTGGTGTTCAGCTCTCTCTCTCCTTTTCTTTCTGTCTTTCTTTTTCTCTCTCTCTCCTTTTCATCCAGTCCAGGACTCCAGCCCATGGGATGCTGCTGCTGATAGTGAAAATGGGTGTGCCAGGGTCTCAACCACTCACTGTAAAAGAACTCCAGACACATGCACCACATTGTGCATCTGGCTTATGTGGGTCCTGGGGAATTGAACCTGGGATCTTTGGCTTTGTAGACAAGCACCTTAATCACTAAGCTACGTCTTCAGCCCCAAGAAATAAACTTATATTGTTTATAAGTTATCTACTGTGTGGTAATTTGTTACGCTAGCACAAACATAAAAAGAAATACATTTATGCCATAATCCATTATAGACACTTAAACAAAAGACATAAACATAAACAACTTACCCTCAATATGCATGATGCTTTAGTTATTTTATATTCTCTTGTGATTTTTCTTAACTGTTGCTCATGACTCAGTAAAAAAACAAAAATCAATGAGCTTTAATATTCCGTACAGCACTAATCCTCAAACTTTGGCACATAGAAAATCACCGGAGAGAGCAGGACACTCTTGTTTACCTTCTCAAGGTTGTTGATCATAGCTTGGTAAGTAGTTTAGAGAACTATCTTCTGGAAACAAACACGGTTACTGGGAAAGAGTTTTGAAATAAAATCACTTACTTGGATCTTGCATAAACCACATTGAATATCATCTGTTGAAACGGAAGAAGGGGCCTGCGAAAGAGCAAAAACACCTATGTGGGATTTTTGCATTTGGGTGTATTCTTCCAACTTTAGTATTTTTTCCTTAAAATCAGTGACATTCAATAAGCCCTGTATCAGTAATATTCAAACTTTGGCATGTGCAAAAAGCCCTGGGGTGGGGGGTGGCTAGGAAGGCGGCTTAGTGGTTAAGGGACCTTGTTTGCAGTGTCTGCCAGCCTAGGTTCAATTCCCTACACCCATGTAAAGCCAGATGCAAAAGTGGCATCTGTGTTTGGCACTCATTTGCAGAGGTCATAAACACACAAACTTACACACACACACACAGAGAGAGAGAGAGAGAGATAGAGAGAGAGACATAAATAATTTAAAAAAATCACTGTGGAGAGATTCTTGTTCAATGTGAAAATTCCCAGATGTGGCCCTAGAGATTCTGTCAGGCTAGTGTACAGCCAGTGAATATGCATTCTGAACAAGTGTCTTCTCTGAGGATGACAAGTCACACTCTCAGAAGAATCTCTATTTGCAGGCTGCACTATCCATTAGTCCCCAGCAACCCCTCACGTCCCTGAGATCTTCTGAAATTACCAGTGATTTAGCTAAAAGCTTCTCCCCCCAAGAGCCTAAAGACAGGAGTCCATGTTAGCTAAGGAAAAGATCAGCATCAGAAACTTTCCATAAGGAAATGCTCATAAATAATGTGGATTCGAAATTCCCTTTCTAAATCCAGCATGGTGGCGCACACCTTTAATCCCAGCACTTGGGAGGCAAAGGTAGGAGGATCACCATGAGTTCAAGGCCAGCCTGAGACTACATAGTGAATTCCAGGTCAGCCTGGACTAGAGTGACACCCTACCTCAATAAACAAAAAAGAAAGGAAGAAAGAAGGAAGGAAGGGAGGGAAGAAGAAATTCACTTTCTAAAAGAAGTTTATTCAGATGTGGTCTCAAGACCATTTTCCCTAATTCACGATTCGTAGAAAAATCCTCATCTTAGATTAAGTTGAGTTGTGTTATGATTATCACAGGAGTATGAGTCACAAAAGAAATGAATCTTCTGACCATGTTGGTTTGGGCCAATGTTGCCCATTTGAAGACTTCTTAACACTTTTTCCTGCACTGTAATCTCATGACATTTTGGTTTATGCTTAACTCCATTTGAAAACTCCCTTTTGTTCTCGAACATATGTTCTAAATTGCTGTCTCTACCACGAGAGTTAGGTAGCCTGAATTGGATTTCCAGCTCCGCCCTTTGGTAGTTTACATAACTGAGACATTCACTTTCCCTCACTGTTTCAACTTCATTGTTGCCGTAGGAGGGAAGAGCTGGGCGTGGTGGCACAGGCCTTTAAGCCCAGCACTCAGGAGGCAGAGGTAGGAGGATCACTGTGAGTTCGAGGCCACCCTGAAACTATATAGTGAATTCCAGATCAGCCTGGGCTAGTGAGATCCTATTTCAAAAATCAAAAAAAAAAAAAAAAGGGGAGGGGGAGGGGAGAGGGTAACATATACCGTCTCTGACATGTTGGTTGTGAAGACTGCAGGGACATGCACTTAAAGAACTTAAAATTATGCCTGGTGTACTGCATCCACTTAAAAATCATAACCGAGCCGGGTTTGGTGGCGCACGCCTTTAATTCCAGCACTTGGGAGGCAGAGGTAGGAGGATCGCCAAGAGTTCGAGGCCATCCTGAAACTACATAGTGAATTCCAGGTCAGCTCTGAGCTAGAGCGAGACCCTACCTCAGATAACCAAAATAAAATCATAACCACCATCATTGTCATAAAGAGGTTTTCAAACAATGTTAGGGCTCTAATGTTCATTACATGTTACTTTCTACCTGTCAAAGAATTTATAACGATTCCTTCCAGTAACTTCAGGATCTTGGTAAACTTCTTCAGTCATCTGGAAAGAAGCATCTGTTCTACAATGAAGCAGGAAAACATGATTCAGCATTGTCACTCCCACATATCACTGCCATGTCATATTTCTATGTACATATAGTAGGAGACAAAGAGGATCTCAAACTGACAGCAAAGTCTTCTGTAACATGCTTTTAACTGCCCTGCATTTTGAACTTAAAAAAAAAAAAAAAAAAAGACTTCCCCTCAGCCAGAAAACCAGAATCCAGGGCTGGGGAGAGATGGCTTAGCGGTTAAGCGCTTGCCTGAGAAGCCTAAGGACTCCGGTTCGAGGCTTGATTCTCCAGGACCCACGTTAGCCAGATGCACAAGGGGGCGCACGCATCTGGAGTTCGTTTGCAGTGGCTGGAGGCCCTGGCGTGCCCATTTTCTCTCTCTCTCTGTCTGTCACTTTCAATAAATAAATAAATAAATAAATTAAAAAAAAAAAGAAAACCAGAATCCAGTAAGGGGGAAAGTACAGATGGAGAAATGAAGTGCCCAAAATACCCATTTTAAAATTAAAAGCACATTAAAATAGTAGAGCTTCAAAGGACAATTTTATTCCAGGCTAAAAGAAAGACATGGCTATTAAGTTACTAAATATTAACTTGTAAGTAATTTAAATACCAAGGATTTCAACAGATTTATGTTTGAAGGTGCTTCGACTTCAGGTCACCAAGAAATATTTTAGGACAGCAGCAAAGAATTTTCAAGGTGGATTGAAGGAACTACACACTCAGTCAGATCTGTCTCTGACAAGCTGTCATATGATGTATACAGAAATATTCAGGCCAGTTCCTGAGAAGTTCCTCTGACCAACGAATGTGTGACCCTTGCTCCTTAATCAGGCTTGTTTTAGAAAGAAGAATTTTATCACAGCGATAAAACTTCAAATCATGCAAAGTAAATGAAATTTAAAAAAAAAAATCACAACGCTGAAAGCATGAGTGTACCACAAGCCACTTACACAGCAAGCTGCCGGGGGGCTTCTCTGGCTCTCTCGGCATGGCCCTTCCACTGTCGACGGAAAAATGGAGGGACGGGATCTGTCTTGCTCCAATACAGGGAATACCGTGGACAATGAACCAGGTTACTGAACATGGAGCTGAAGCTGGGAACCTTCCTCTAACGTCGGAAGACGGAGCAGAGAGGAAACGGTCAAAATTACACCCTGAAATTTCTAAATAATTTTAATTATATATAAGCTTTTTTTTAAAAAAAAAAAAAAGTAAAATACAACACATATAGAATAGGAAGAGGACTCACTGGAAGATGGGCAGAATGTCTGTAAAAGGATACTCGAGAAACTGGCAAAAGTGGTTATGTGGCAGGGACTGGGGCTAGAACTACTTCATTTTGGGTTTTTTTGTCGTTGTTGTTGTTGATGATGGGTTTTTGTTGTTGTTGTTTTGTTTTGGTTTGGTTTGGTTTTTCGAGACAGGGTCTCATTCTAGCTCAGGGTGACCTGGAATTCACTATGTAGTCTCAGGGTGGCCTCGAACTCTCAGCAATTCTACCTCTGCCTCCTGGATTAAAGGCGTGCTGCCACCATGCCCGGCTAGAACTACTTCATTTTGTCCTGCTTAAATTCTCTCTATTCAGTTGTAGCTTTTACACTGAAATAACTTAGCTTACGGGTCCTTTATTAACTATTAGTTACTCCTCACAATGGGCTATAGGTATGAACATGGATGCAGCCCCTTAATAATCACAGCAAAATAACCTCTACAGAACCTAAAAGCCAGAGGATATTTGGTGACTATTAAATCCAATTATCACTAAAGTAGCTAAATTAGATATTAAGATTCATTAAGTCGGGGCTGGAGAGATGGCTTAGTGGTTAAGGCCGTTTGCCTGCAAAGCCAAAGGATCCCGGTTCGACTCTCCAGTGCCCACGAGGACGCACATGCATCTGGAGTTCGTTTGCAGTGGCTGGAGGCCCTAGCACGCCCATTCTCTCTCTCTCTCTCTGCCTCTTTCTCTCAAATAAATAAAATATATAAATAAAAATTTATTTAAAAAAATCACTCGGGAGGCAGAGGTAGGAGGATTGCAGTGAGTTCGAGGCCACCCTGAGACTCCATAGTGAATTCCAGGTCAGCCTGGGCCAGAGTGAGACCCTACCACAAAACAAACAAACAAACAAAATTCATTAAGTCAAGCCGGGCATGGTGCACATGCTTTTAATCCCAGCATTCCGGAGGCAGAGGTAGGAGGATCATTGTGCAGCCTGAGCTACAAGTGACATACTACCTAAAAAAAAAAAAAAAAGATTAAAAAAAAAAAACAGATTCATTAAGTATGTTCCTCAATGGAGACTTACCAGTCTGCTTCGAACCAGGGTGGCTTGGATATTTGCTTGTGCATGGTCTCGCTCGCTTGACACAATAAATAATGGATCTGCGAAACAATGCATTAACATAAGGAATAGTTCATGTTTACACTTAGGACGAGAATAATGGCAAAACAATGCAGCTTTATTGCTCTTTCCTTCTTTCTGTATTTCTGTCTTGTTTTTTGCTTATGTGTTGGGTGTGCATGCATATGGAAGTCAGGGGTCGACATCAGATGTGCTCCTCTGTGTATTTCTGTGTATGTGCATGTGTGGTGTGTGTGTGTGTGTGTGCGTGTGTGTATGTGAACGCATGCCACCACACAGGTAGGAAGCCAGAGGACAACCTTGGGGTTTATGCCTTCCACTTTGTTTGAGACAGGGTCTTTAAAATTTTTTTTGTTAATTTATCTATTTTATTTATTTATTTAAGAGAGAGAGAGAGACAATGAATATGCCAGGGCCTCCAGCCACTGCAAACAAACTCCAGACGCTGTGAGTTCAAGGCCAGCCTGGGACTACTGAGTAAGGTCCAGTTAGCCTGGGCTAGAGTGAAATCCTACCTTAAAAAAAAAAAAAAGCAATTCAGTGCCTGGAGAGATGGCTTAGTGGTTAAGGTGCTTGCTTGTGAAACCTAAGGACCCAGGTTTGATTCCCTAATACCCCATTAGCCAGATGCACATGGTGGTGAATGCGTCTGGAGTTTGCTTGCAGTGACTAGAGGCCCTGGTGAGTCTATTTTCTCTATGTACCTCTTTGTGTCTTTCTTTTTTCTTTTTTTTTTTTTTTTGGTTTTTCGAGGTAGGGTCTCACTCTAGCCCAGGCTGACCTGGAACTCACTATGGAGTCTCAGGGTGGCCTCGAACTCACGGCAATCCTCCTACCTCTGCCTCCCAAGTGCTGGGATTAAAGGCGTGTGCCACCACGCCCGGCTTTTTGTGTCTTTCTTAAATAAATAACTTTTTGTTTTGTTTTGTTTTTGTTTACGAGGTAGTCTCACTCTAGCCCAGGCTGACCTGGCACTCATTCTGTAGTCCCAGACTGGCCTCAGACTCACGGTGATCCTTGTACCTCTGCCTCTGCTGGCCTGCGTGGCTTGGCTTCCTGGCTATGGGGACTGTGACCTCCCTGCTCCACTGTGACCATCCACGCTCTCATCTGGCTTAGTCTGAGTGGGTTTCCGTTCTTTGCAAGGGACACGGAGCCACTTACTAAACCCTCTGCAAAAGAGACACTTAAAAGCTAAAAGAAACAACATGTTTAGTAAATTCTTTGCTTATTTTTAAAAATTTTTTTGTTTTTATTTTTATTTATTTATTTGAGAGCAACAGACAGAGAAAGAGGCAGAGAGAGAGAGAGAGAGAACGGGCGCGCCAGGGCCTCCAGCCACTGCAAACGAACTCCAGACGCGTGCACCCCCTTGTGCATCTGGCTAACGTGGGTCCTGGGGAATTGAGCCTCGAACCGGGATCCTTAGGCTTCACAGGCAAGCGCTGAACCGCTAAGCCATCTCTCCAGCCCTCTTTGCTTATTTTTACTAAAAAGTTGTATCTCTACTCCCAAGTTGCCTTTGAGAAGAACACAGTGAGTTTTTGTTTTGTTTTGTTTTGTTTTTGAGCCAGGGTCTCACTCAGCTCTAGCTCAGGCTGACCTTGAATTCACTGTGTAGTCTCAGGTGGCTTCAAACTCTCTGCAGTCCTCCCACCTCTGCCTGCTGAGTGCTGGGATTAAAGGCGTGTGCCACCATGCCCTGCTTAATGTTTTTTTTGTTTTGGTTTGGTTTGGGTTTTATTTATTTATTTATTTATTTATTTATTTTTTTTTTTTTTTTTTTTTTTTTTTTTTTTGGTTTTTCGAGGTAGGGTTTCACTCTAGCCCAGGCTGACCTGGAATTCACTATGGAGTCTCAGGGTGGCCTCGAACTCACGGCAATCCTCCTACCTCTGCCTCCCAAGTGCTGGGATTAAAGGCGTGCGCCACCACGCCCGGCTCGTGGTTTTGCTTTTTGAGGTAGGGTGTCACTCTAGCTCAGGCTGACCTGGAATTCACTCTGTATTCTCAGGGTGGCCTCAAACTCTTGGCGATCTTCCTACCTCAGCCTCCCGAGTGCTGGGATTGAAGGCGTGCACCACCAGGCCCAGCTTTTTTTTTTCTTCCAAGACTCTCCCCCACCCCAAATATTGACTAAGACCTTATTTATCCAACAATGAACACCAATAACACTACTGAGGAGAGCTCACTGGGAAAGTGGGGCGGCGGGGGGGATATAAGACTACAGCCTTTACGTGGTAGCGCACCCCTTTAATCCCAGCACTCGGGAGGCAGAGGTAGGAGGATTGCCGTGAGTTCGAGGCCACCCTGAGACTACATAGTGAATTCCAGGTCAGCCTGGGCTAGAGCGAGACCTTACCTTGAAAAACAAAATATAAATAAATAAATAATAAACTGGGCTATATCAGCCCTTGTAACCAGCTCACTGATATTTTGATGTGTAAAATAAAAACTAAGTATAGTGCTCGTTTTGGTGGCACATATACTAAAATTGGAACGATACAGAGAAGATTAGCATGGCCCCTGCACAAAGATGACACATAAATTCGCCAAGCGTTCCATATGTTTTTGGAGTAATTGGTACAATGAAAGACTCAATGTCCTGTTCAGCTCTTAAATGCTACAACCACACCTCCACCTGTGCTTTTCTAAAAATAGTTTTTATTTATTTGAGAGAAAGCAGCAGCAGCAGAGAGAGAGAGAGAGAGAGAGAGAGAAATGGGTGTCTCAGGACCTCCAGCCACCGCAAACAAACTCCAGACACATGTGCCACCTTGCACACTGGCTTACGTGGGTCCTGGGGAATTGAACCTGGGTCATTTGGCTTTGCAAGCAAGTGCTTTAACTGTTAAGCCATCTCTCCAGCCCTGTGCTTTTTCTCTCCTTCCTACTGTAAGGATAAAGAAACTGATCTAAATTATCAATTAGTACTTTTTTTTTTTTTTTTTTGGTTTTTCGAGGTAAGGTCTCACTCTAGCCTAGGCTGACCTGGAATTCACTATGGAGTCTCAGGGTGGCCTCGAACTCACGGCGATCCTCCTACCTCTGCCTCCCGAGTGCTGGGATTAAAGGCGTGCGCCACCACGCCCGGCGAATTAGTACATTTTTTGAAGTCATATTTATTCATATTCTAACCTGTACATATCAGACAAATGTATGTTACATAAATAAAAAGTTCAGGGCTGGAGAGATGGCTTAGCGGTTGAGGCATTTACCTGCGAAGCCAAAGGATCCCAGTTCAACTCTCCAGGACCCACGTAAGCCAGATGAATAGGGGGGTGCACGCATCTGGAATTCATTTACAGTGTCTGGAGGCCCTGGAGGGCCCATTCTCTCCCTCCCTCTCTCTCCCTCTTTCTCTCTCAAATAAATAAATAAATAAAATACATTAAAAAAAAAAAAAGAAGTTCAGCTGGGTGTGGTGGTGCACGCCTTAAATCCCAGCACTCGGGAGGCAGAGGTAGGAGGACTGATATGAGTTGAAGGCCACCCTGAGACTACATAGTGAATTCCAGGTCAGCCTGGACTAGAGTGAGACCCTACCTCAAAAAAACAAAAAGAAAGTGTGTGTGTTAACCGAGCATGCTTTTAAAATCCTTTAAAAACTCACAATATATACTTGGATTTGAATTGGCCGGTGCTATTTTTGTTTGTTAAATTTTCCAAATGTGTGCTCTTAAGAAAAGTTTCTTTTGGACTCTGACTTACTGAATTATATGTAACCTAATTATATTCTAATATTGCAAATAATACCATAACTGGGAAAATGGCTCCTCTGAAAATGTGTCCTGTGCTTTTAGACTTCTCAGTTCCAGAAATAAAAAATACAGTCTTCACTTTCATAAAACCTCAATATATCATTTCTTTTTTAAAAATTTTATTTATTATTTATTTATTTGAGAGCGACAGAGAGAAAGAGGCAGATAGAGAGAGAGAGAGAGAATGGACGCGCCAGGGCCTCCAGCCACTGCAGACGAACTCCAGAGGTGTGCGCCCCCTTGTGCATCTGCCTAACGTGGGTCCTGGGGAACTGAGCCTCGAACCGGGGTCCTTAGGCTTCACAGGCAAGCTTTTTACCGCTAAGCCACCTCTCCAGCCCTCAATATATCATTTCTAAATTTAAAAAAATGAACAACCATATAAGAAGGTAAAGATTTTTCTGCTTAAAATGAATATAGTTACTGAATATTTCTAAGTATACCAAAAATAAGGGGCTGGAGGGATGGCTTAGCAGTTAAGGTGCTTGCTGGCCAAGCCAAAGGACCCGGTTCAATTCTCCAATAACCACGTAAAACCAAATGCACAAGTTGGTGCACGCATCTGGAGTTCATTTGCAGTGGCTAGAGGCCCTGGCTGCCCATTCTCTCTCCTCTCAAATGAATAAGTAAAATATGGTTTCAAACTGGAGAGAAAAAAACTCAAGTACAAATCTATGACAAATTGGCACTTCTTTACCTAGAACGCCAAATGTGGAGGTGCCCAGAGAAGACAGTAGGAAAATCGTGTTCTCTGGGCATTTTATGCAGTTTGAATGCGGGAACGCTGTGTGAAGCTCCAACTCTGCATATCATAAGCATGCTTTCCCGGACGCCACAAGGCCCGGGGCTAGACTTCAGGGAGATGATCATCAGTACAAAAGTGTGACCAGGAGTAAGGTGGCCCCAGAAGTGCCCAGCGGCAGCAGCAGGGCGCACGGCCACCCGCAGGCCTCCTTCCTGCCCGCACCCAGCAAAGGTCCACGGAGGTGTCTTTCCTTCGCCGCGCCGCGCCCCCGGCCAGGTGGCACCACCCCGAAGGGGGGCCCCGGGGGCAGCGCCTTACCATACAGGAAATCGTATGTCCGGTTGGTGGACATCAAACCCCTGCCCCGCGACCTCTCGCCACATGACTCCTGAAGTCTCTCCAAGCTGGTCTTGGGCTCCTCGATGGTCACGACGTGGCTGCCGATGCTGCCTCTCATCCTGCCTGCGGAGCACCGGCGCGGGGGGTCCCGGCGGCTGTGTGCGCCGTCGCTATGGCAACCTCCGCGGATCCAGGGAGAGGGGCGGGGCGAGTCAAGGGAGGGGCGGGGCGAGTCAAGGGAGGGGCGGGGCGATGATGCGGGGGCGGGGCCTCTCTCTCCAAGAAATAAGGAAAAGACTGTAATGTCCATTTTCTGCTATCGCTCCCTCCCTTTCCGGCTTTGAGGAAGCAAGTGACCGTGTTGGAGAGCCCCTATGTTGCAAGGACCTTGTAGGTGGCCTCTAGGCGCTGTGGTGACCTCCAACTGACACTCAGCAAGAAGACAGAGCCCAACCCAAACACTGAATTTTGCCAAGAACCTGAGTGAGACTGGGAGCATAATTCCCCACTAGAACATCAGATGAAACTTCCAACTCTTCCAGTCTTTTTTGTTGTTGTTGTTTTATTTATGAAAGAGGCACAGAGAGAGAGAGAGAGAGAGAGAATGGGTGTGCCAGGACTTCTGGTCACTGCAAACAAACTCCAGACGCATGTGCCACTTTATGCATCTGGCTTATGTGGGTCCTGGGGAATTGAACCTGGGACCTTAGGCTTCACAGGAAAGCGCCTTAACTACTAAGCTATATCTCCAGCCTGACTCTTCCAGTCTTAATTGCAGGCTAGTAAGATCCTTATGCTAGTCCCAGACTCCTGTCCTATAGAAATTGTGAGGTGATAAGTGTGATAAGCCACTAGGCTTGAGGTAATGATGCTACATGGCTGTCTTGGTCTCCTTTGACTGTTATGACACAGCAAATAGTGTAGGTGGTTTAAACAACAGGTATTTATTTCTCACATTTCTGGAAACCAGATAAGGTGCTAGTCAGTTTTGTTCCTTGTGAGAGCTCTAGTTCTCCTCCTGGCGGCCAATGGCTGCCTTCTTGTTATGTTGTCATGGCAGAGTAGAGGCGAGGGGGGTGTCTGGTCTCTGCCTCCTCTTGTAAAGTCCCCACCATGGGGACTCCATGCTTCTGATCTCAAGTGAATCTAACTACCTCCAGGTCCTAACCCCAAGTGCCATAATATTAAGGAATAAAATGTTAATATATGGATTTAGGGAAAACACAAGCGTTAATTAAGTACATAGCAACAACAATAAATGACTAATACACAACCTTTATGAAATCAGGCCCATGTCACTTAGTCTATTTGTATAAAGGAAATTTCAATAGTGAAGAGGGGTACTAGCTAATAAAATGTCATTAAAATGAAAGTCATACTTGGCCATTTTGGGAGACATGGGTGTTCATGTTCCTACATGTCTTCTTCTTCTTCTTCTTCTTTTTTTGTTTGTTTTGAGGTAGGGTTTCACTCTAGCCCAGGCTGACCTGGAATTCACTATGGATGGGTGGTCTTGAATTCACAGTGATCCTCCTACCTCTGCCTCCCGAGTGCTGGGATTAAAGGTGTGTGTCAGCATGCCCAGCTTCCTACATGTCTTCTAACAAGGCAGAAGTCACTGTCTGTCCTTGCTCCTTTGTGTGGGAAACACCCCCAGTGATAAAGATCCCATCTCCCTTTGAGCAAAGGGCAGACTCCCTTATTTCTCTCTCTCTCTCTCCCTCCTTCTCTCTCTCTCTTTCTCTCTCTCTCTTTTGTTTGTTTTCCAGGGTAGGGTCTCACTCTAGCCCAGGCTGACCTGGAATTCACTATGTAGTCTCAGGGTGGCCTTGAACACACAGTGATCCTCCTACCTCTGCCTCCCAAGTACTGGGATTAAAAGCATGTGCCACCATGCCTGGCTCTCCCTTAATTTTCTTCATTACAGATTTTGTGTTCCTTTTCTTAGAAAGCTACCCAAGGCACATGTGGATATTATCTAGCCTTTTCCCCAACACCTTGTGGAAAAATGGGATTCTGGAAACTAGCATAAAAATGTTAATACTCTACTACTCTAAGTAACAAACTGTCCTTTTTCTGTAACCCAGTAGTTTGATGGCTTCTGAATTCTAGTAAGACATAGGAAGTAAAGTGTCAGACTCTTCAGGTACTTGAGACCCTATAGAGAACGCTGTACAGCATATGTTTATCTGGGGAAATCAGAAAGGGCTTTTTGTTGTTGTTGTTGTTGTTGGTTTTTCAAGGTAGGGTCTCACTCTAGCCCAGGTTGATCTGGAATTCACCGTGTAGTCTCAGGGACGTTTTGAACTCACAGAGATCCTCCTACTTCTGCCTCCTGAGTGCTGGGATTAAAGGCGTGCGCCACCACGTATGGCCAGAAACCTTCTAATCCTTCAGAAACAGATGTGTTAATACTAGGCAAAAATTACTTAGCTTTTGTGAGGCTGCACAAAGTCTAGCTTTTAACTAAACAAGAGACTTCATGCCTTGTAGTTCTTCTCTCTCAACATGTAGTGTCAGTCCTGTACTAAGGGCAAGCCCTATTTGGTAGAGTCACCACACCTGGGGATAGTTAGGCATGATCATTGGCTAAATACCTTTATCAAGGAAGGATTTTATGAAGTGTTTCCTTAGTTATTGCTTGTTGCATGGTCACGACTGTCATCCCATCAAAAGAGCAACTATGTGGTACCATCGATAACTAAAACCCCCATTCAGTACTGTACAATAAGGATGTTGCATGGTGCTAGGAGAAAGTCCACTCAGGTCACTATTTCAAGCTTGTTGCCTGCTACTTTAGCAAGTATAGCAACAGAAGGGGTCCTAGAGGTTTGTTTATTTATTGGTTTATTTGTTTATTTTTTGGAGGTAGGGTCTCACTCTAGCCCAGGCTGAGCTGGAACTCACTCCGTAGTTCCAGACATGCTACACATTCTGTGGTTCCAGGCTGGCCTTGAACCCACGGTGGTCGTCCTACCCTTTGCCTCCTGAGTGCTGGGATTAAAGGTGTGAGCCACCAAGACCAGCTCCTAGACGTTTAAAAGTAAAATGTTGCTGCTTAAAATCAGAATTGAGCAGTAGCAACTCTGAGCAAAAGGTGCTGAAGCAACCTCGGGGTTATCTCTCTAAAACAAATGCGAGGATCTCGTCCTTTACTGTTGAGTCTACTGACATCACCTACTTTCAACTTAATTTCTAACTGTAGCTCTTGAAAATTGTTGGTTTTTTACTTAGGAGGACTAAGAAATTGAGATTCCCCCTTCCCGCCCCCCCCCCGGGGGGTGGAATAGGAAACAATAATTTCAGATATTTTATACTCTTACTTCTTCTTTAATGCCAAAATAAGCAATCCTAAATGACCACAGGCACTTAAGCTGAGCAGTAAAGATAAGACTTTAATGCTTCCTTGTTCATAAATTTATTTTTATTTACCTACACATGTGGGTGTGTGCATGTGGACCTCTTGTTGCTGCAAACGCTTGTCCCACTTTTTTGGGTTCAGTTTACATAGCTGGCTAAGAACTGAACCTCAGGCTGGCAGGGTTTTTCAGAAAGCACCCTTAACCACTGAGCGATCTCACCACCTTCCTTGTTCATAAATTAAAAGGAAAAGAAAAAGTCGCTCATATGTGCAAGTTAGCTCTACCATTTTTGTTTGTTTGTTTGTTTTTGTTTTTCAAGGTGGGGTCTCACTCTAGCCCAGGCTGACCTGGGATTCACTAGGGAGTCTCAGGGTGGCCTCGAACTCATGGCGATCCTCCTACCTCTGCCTCCCGAGTGCTGGGATTAGAGGCGTGCGCCACCACGCCTGGCAACTCTACCATTCAAAAATAAGAGAAGAATCAAGTCACTGGGCATAAATAAGTAAATGTTTCATTTTAAAAAATATATATTTTATTTATTTATTTATATATTTATATATTTGAGAGAGAAAGAGACAGAGAGGCAGAGAGAGAGAATGGGCATGCCAGGGCCTCCAGCCACTGCAAACAAACTCCAGATGCGTGTGCCCCCTTGTGCATTTGGCTTTCCTGGAGAATCAAACTGGGATCCTTTGGCTTTGCAGGCAAACTCCTTAACCTCTAAGCCATCTCTCCAGCCCAAATGTTTCATTTTTGAAGAAACAGCCTTTGTTTAATTGTTTGTATTTTAGACAAGGTCTTGCAACATAGCCCAGACTGGTCATGAGCCCACCATGTGACTCAGGCTGGCTTTGAACTCCCTATCCAATTGCCTCAGTCTCCTGAGTGCTAGGATTGCAAGCTTGTGCCACCATGCCTGGCTTGCTCTTTTATTTATTTTTCAAGACTAGGAGACTATTCTATCGCAAAGAAACAGCTGCTGAAAGAATGTGTCATAGTGCTCAGAGAGGAAAACAAGGGTTTGTTGCTGTCTTGGACTCAGCAGGCTAAATCAAAGAGCTGTGAGGAAAAAAGATGTCTTTGCCTGCGGCCTGTCATTAGTAGTAGAGTTCACAGAGATTGTCGCAGCCAGTACCCATCCCCCTAAAGCAGGGAAGGGGAGCTGGGGGGGGGATCTTTTCTCAATTTGCAAAAAGGGGTGTTTTAGAATTGGGTATGCCCGTGATTGTGTTCTCTCTCCTATGGGGATCCTCGCTATAAATGTTTACATTGGGTTGTGGGTCACAGTAAAAATCAGTAGTAGCATCCAGGAAGCTAGAAAAGGGCTGTAAGGGAGGGAGGAGAGGGCAGGACTTAAGGGAGGGTGTTGTGTGTATGTAAGTACAGGAGCAGATTACAGGAGGTGGAAAGGCCTAAGTGGGTCACAAGAAGGGATTGAGGAGAGGAAGGAGGGGAGGAGGGTTCATCAGAATTTAAGACGTTATGAATAAGCCATATGAAAACCTACTTCTTTGGGTAACAGCACATCCAGAAGCCATAGATTGCTAGAAAAATTTTAGTGCCAGGGGTGGACTATCTTCCAGTGAGTTGTTGGCCAGGGAAGTCCCTGATGTCCTCAAGATAGACCAGGCCATTGCCAAGGCTCTTGGTTTTCCACCAGATAAGACTCCACATGCTTGGGCTGCAGGTCACTGAGAAATCAAGCAGGAGCTGAGCTGGAAGCCTCCTCCCTGTTGACTAGCTGTCAGAAAGCTGGACAGAGCTCTCCTGCAGACAGCCCTTGGAGAGAGAAATCACCAATGGTGTTAAACAGCAGTGGACCCTGCAAGCCCTAAGGTTGGCCAGCCAGGCTAAATGTGCCAACTGGTACAATAGTGGCATGTCTGTTATGGGGGAAACCAACTGCTGTCTAAATGGACGTGAGGCCCGCTCCATTGGAGGGAATGCATGTCTGGTACTGAAAACCTAGTCAAAAGTCTGTGGCTGGGGAGGTCATGAGCCCTAGGGAAGTAATGCCTGCTGTTGTCTGACTGAATGCATATATTATGCCCATTAAACTGCCCTGTAAGCACTTTTTAAAATGATCATACCCAGATACTAATACTACTCTCACTTTTGGTTAGAGAAGCTTCTCTTTTCAGATGGTGGTGACCACTGGGATGACTCAAAAGTCACCACCATGCTGAGAAGTGACAGTGAAGTGTTCAGCACTGAGACATCTCTATCACACCCTTCAAGGCTCAGGGTCCATTGCAGAAGAGGTGGCAGAAAAAAATGTAGGAGCCAAAGGAAAGGTTGGACTGCTTACAATGCAATCTTCTAGATACAAAATGGCCTTGATACTCATGACCTCATAATGCCTGGAACTACATACACAAGTCCTTCATAACAGGAGAAAAGATGACATCAAAGTAACAGAGACTGGGCTGGAGAAATGGCTCAGTGGTTAAGGCACTTGCCAACAAAGCCTAAGGACCCACGTTCGATTCTCCAGGTCCCACATTAGCCAGATGCACATCGTGGCACATGCGTATGGAGTTTGTTTGCAGTGGCTAGAGGCCTTGGCGCGCCCATTCTTTCTCTCTCTCTCTCTCTCTCTGTCTCTCCCTCTTTCTCTGTCAAATAAATAAATAAATAATAAATGTTTTTTTTAAAATAACAGAGACTAGTTGGAAGGGGGAGGGGATTCAGTGAAGGGTGGATTTGAGAGGGGGAGAATGAGGGTGGGGAAGGAATTATCATGACTTTATTATCTATACTTATGGAAGCTGTTTTAAAAAAAAGAATTGGGTGTAGTGGTGCACTCTTTTGTCCTAGCACTAGGGAGGTTGAAGTTGAGGCTTACCATGAGTTCGAGGCCAACCTGAGCCTACAGAGTGTGTTCCAGGTCAGCCCAGGCTAGAGTGAGACCCTAGCTCAAAAAAAAAAAAAAAAAAGGAAAGAAAAGAAAAAGAAAACTCAAGACAGAAAGACCCTGTCTTGGGGCTGGAGAGTGTTATGCCCAGTTCTCGGCACCCCCAGTGACCACCAAGGAGAACCAAACACGTATGCAAGGGCAAGGAGCTTTATTTCGGGCTTAAGCTCGGTCTCTTGACTTCACCAATGCAGTGGATCCGTACAAGAGCCCCAAGTAGTGGGAGGGTAGGGTTTTTATAGGGATTTGAACATAGAAGAAAGGGATGGGTACATGATTGGTTGATTTAAACAGTGTGCTCTTCTGGTTGGTTTAGGATTTTGGCGGGCAAAGTTGGTGGGCTGGGGCTAGGGGAATTGAGTTTATCTATGACTACAGGAATGTATCAGTTCAACTGATAAACCTACCCTTACGGCAAGGTCGGAGGGCTGGAGCTAGGGGAATTGAACTTATCTTATGTCTTCAGGAATGTATGGCATAATGTTTCCAGTAACTGTTAAACCCACGCTTTCCAGAAGGTAAAAAACTTAGATCTTGCCGGGAAACAGAAACTTAGGCCTACTGAGGACTCTGAAGCCTGTCATGGCATCCATCTGGTTCCTGAGTCCTTCAGAGAGATGGCTTAGCAATTAAGGTGCTTGCCTGCAAAGCCAAAAGACCTCAGTTTGATTCCCCAGGACCCACATAAGCCAGATGCACAGGTGGCACATGCATCTGGAGTTTGTTCGCAGTGGCTGGAAGCCCTGGTGCACCCATTCTCTCTCTCTCTCTCTCTCTCTCTCTCTCTCTTTCCTTCTATCAAATAAATACATAACAATGATTTTTTTTTTTTTAAAAAAGACCCCGTCTCAAGCTGGGCATGGTGGCGCACACCTTTAATCCCAGCACTTGGGAGGCAGAGGTAGGAGGATCTGAAGGACTCAGGAACCAGATAGACGCCATGACAGGCTTCAGAGTCCTCAGTAGGCCTAAGTTTCTGTTTCCCGGTAAGGGTGGGTTTAACAGTTACTGGAATCTGACTATGCCATACATTCCTGAAGTCATAAAATAAGCTCAATTCCCCTAGCCCCAGCCCACCAACTTTGCCCGCCAAAATCCTAAACCAACCAGAAGAGTACACTGTTTAAATCAACCAATCATGTACCCATCCCCTTCTTCTATGTTCAAGTCCCTATAAAGACCCTACCCTCCCACTACTCGGGGCTCTTGTATGGATCCACTGCGTTGGTGAAGTCAAGAGACCGAGCTTAAGCCCAAAATAAAGCTCCTTGCCCTTGCATACGTGTTTGGTTCTCCTTGGTGGTCACTGGGGATGCCGAGAACTGGGCATAACAGATCACCATGAGTTTGAGGCCACCCTGAGACTACATAGTGAATTCCAGGTCAGCCTGGACTAAAGTGAAACCCTACCTTGAAACCCCCCCCCCAAAAAAAAATAAATAAGTAAAAAATAAATAAAATAAAAAGACCCTGTCTCAAAATAAAAATTAATTAATTAACAAAAAGTTGTTTCAGTTTTAGTCTTTTGATCTATAATTCGTGTCAACCTGAATTATCTTAAGTCCTTGAATTCTCTAAGGTGCTTATGTCTCTTTTCTTCCTTGTCCATTTACTATACATTAAAGTAAAGTACCACAAGTAATTACAGATCAACGATTATTATTATTTTTTCTTTTTGAGGTAGATTCTCATTCTGTAAGGGTATGAGAATCATTGAATAAAGACCCCAGACTCAAATAGCATGTAAAGGCAAAGAGCGTTTATTCTGCAGAATCAGCCACCATGCGGGGGTCAACCATTCATGCAAAATGGCGACCCTGAGAAGAGCTCACAGGCTCCCTTTAAGCACAGCTAGAGGAATTTTGGAGGGCTTAGGTGATTTTTAAAAATGATTGGCTAGGCAAGCAGCAATTACAGTTGTGCATCTCTGATTGGTTGGGGCAAATGGGTTGTAAAAAGGCAAGAAAGGGACATGTCTCCAGGGACTGACTCAGTCCCTGGGCGGTTATCTTTCCCGGCCACATGTCAGGATCACTTTCTCAGGAGTCTTGTCTGCCTCTCCAGGAAACTGGAACTTAGGCCTAGTTAGGGTGGCACCTTACTGAAGTCTGTCGTGGTGTCAGTTCGGTCCCTTCATTCCCCTCTGGAGTATGGTCCCATATGGTATCCTTGAGATGTATCTAAAGGTTGGTATTGTTGTCTCAGAACCATTACTTGTACCGTGGCTACGCGAGCCTTAACAAATTTGACCAAAGCATTAATGATACAAGGTCCACAGGTGAGGGCAAGCAATAAAAGGATAAGGGGACCAGTTAGGGCAGAAATTAAAGTTGTTAACCAAGGGGACCAATTGAACATGGATTCATGCCATCCTTGAGATTGTTCCTTTTCTAGTTTTCTTTCATGTAGTCTTTTTCTAAGTATGGCCATGGATTCTTTTATAACACCAGAGTGATTAAAATAGAAACAACGTTCTTCCTTTAAGGCGGTGCAGAGACCACCTTGTTGGAGGAATAGTGGGTCTAGTCCCCACCTATTCTGCAGTGCTACCTCAGCTAAGGAGGAGAGAGAGTCCTACTGTACATGGGTGGTTGATTTTTCTAATTGTCCTAAATCTGCATTGATGGCTGACCTTAGGTATTTATAGTTTTTGTCTTGAAGCACCAGAATGGAGGTGCCAGTGTCTATTGCCCCAGCTAAACCAAGGCCTAGAAGAGAAGACAATAAAACATCAGTAACGATTTCTCATTTTTCCCGTCCCATTGGCTCTAATTGTGAAGGAACGTCTTGGTCGGGGTAGTGGACTATCCTGGGGATCAACTGTACTAACACACAGAAGTCCTTTGTGTGGTTGAGGACCTGGGCATGGACACAGGGGTTAATCCTGTGGTACAAGCCCACCATCTGTCTTCTGGGGGAATTAAGTACCCGGAGGCAGTGGGAAATTGGGTTTGGTTACATAGATGGGAGTAGGCTTGGGGAATCTGATCTCCAATGCAATGCAGAGTCCCTTTCCTGTCACTGACTGAAGGAGTATTTTTCCTTTTTCTGATTGTTGCCAATGGCAGGCCATTGCCTCTGCTGCCGTGGAATAATTTTCTGGTACTGTTATGCCTTCGTAGAAAGGGGGTTGTGGGTCGAGACAGGCCTTAGTAAGTTCAGGCCTAGAGGACTTGAGGACCTTATAAGTTGCCTCCAACAGTTCCAGTGGCCCAATGTTGAGTGGAGAGACATGAGTCGCTGGTTCAGTGTTGGGGGGACTGGGGATGGGGCTCTAGAAGTTTGAGCGATTAGGGAGGGGGCTGTGGTTCTTTGAGGCAGCCTTTGAGGCCGAGCCAACACTTTGTTGGGCCCTAGGGATCGGTGGAGGGAGGGGCATTGGATCAACTGCCAGTCTAATAGTGAATAGAGCACCAGGATCTGTCCCCATTTATAAGGTGTTCTGTATCCTTCCCCCATGTGGCCCTCTCTAGTGTAATTAGATCTGTGTCTGTGTTGGCAGATGCCCATGTACAGGGGCCAGTTGTTTCATATCCCCAGGAGGCACAGTAGTACTGCCTAGGTCCCCCACATATTGTTTTTTGTTCCCTTGTCAGTCTATGCCCAGGACAAACATAGATAGTTAAGGCTTGATTTCGTTGCCTCTTAGCCAGATAAGTGCACTCAAAAGAGGGAAAGGGTTGTTGGTCACTGGGTTCCCATTCTCCTTCAAAAATATCACTTAAGTCTACAGTAAGTTCTGGCCACCATGTATTCAGTGGGGCCAGCCAGGAGGTGGAGTTAAGAATAGTCCTGGTGGTGGGGTTAGAGATTACCCAGGTGAGATTATAAGGCTCATGTGGGTTGTAGCGACGAGGAGCGAGGTTCATGGGGAATGCCCAAAGTTCTGAACAGCAAGCAAACATAGTAAGAAACATAGCCATAAACATCCTTAGCATCATTGTTGAGTCTCTTCACGAATCCTCAGTTTGAGTGGATCCTGTGGGTGTGCAATGGCTCGCCACAGTCCTGGCTTCTCTTCAGGTGCATAGTCACCTGGATCCATGTGTGGGTCAGCAGGCTTCATGTGGGAGTGATGTATACAAGCGGGGACTCCATCCACCTTAACAGCAGTTGGGGTGGTCAGGATCACGGTGAAGGGTCTCTTCCAACCAGGTTCAAGAGTCTCTTTTCGGTGTCTTTTGATGAGCACTAGATCTCCTGGCCTGAACCCGTGGGGTGTAAGTGGAGGTGCCTTCTCACAGATGGCCTGTAAGCTGAAGCCAGAGATGTTCTTGCACCTGAAATAATGCTTGTAGGGAGGAGAGGAATCTTTCGTCATCAAATTCAGTTAACATTTCTGCTTTTATATTGGGCAACAAGGGTGGGGGCCTTGCATACATGATTTCAAAAGGGGTCAGCCCCATGGTATATGGGGAGTTTCGAACTTAGCAGAGGGCAAAGTGAAGGAGAGACACCCAATCACGCCAGTTTCAAGGGTTAATTTCATCAGGGTCTCCTTTAGGGTCTGATTCATCCTTTCTACCTGTCCTGAACTCTGGGCATGATACACACAATGGAGTTTCCAATTTGTCCCCACAATTTTAACTATAGCCTGGGTTACCTGGGAGATGAAGGCTGGTTCATTGTCTGACCCCAAAAGAACAGGTAAACCATACCTTGGAATGATGTCACCTAACAGTTTCTTGGCCACAGTTGTGGCAGTCTCATTCTTAGTTGGAAAAAAACTCGGTCCATCCTGAAAAGGTGTCCATAAATACTAGTAAATATCTGTATCCATATAAACCTGGTTTTATCTCTGAAAAGCAATTTCCCAATTTACTCCTGGTCAGGTTCCTGTTTCTCTGATTCCTGACTGAGAAATTCCGAGTGTCCTCGGAACCCCCCAGCCCCAAGGTAATTACTGGTTCATCAGCCTTACCTCCATGGGCCTCCAGATTGTGCCCAGATGCCAGATTTACTGAAAACAAAACAAAGAACAGAGAAGACCAAAGACACACAGTACAGAGGGGTGCCCTGACTCACCGATTGGCAGAAAACCAAATGCTCTCCTGGAAACGCTCCACTATTGAATCTGGGGGGGTCCCCAAGATCCCGGATGAGCCCCCAAATGTAAGGGTCCAAGGATCACTGAAGAAAGACCCCAGACTCAAATAGCATGTAAAAGCAAAGAGCATTTATTCTTCAGAGTCAGCCAGCATGCGGGGGTCAACCATTCATGCAAAATGACAACCCTGAGAGGAGCTCACAGGCTCCCTTTAAGCACAGCTAGAGGAATTTTGGTGGGCTTAGGTAATTTTTAAAATGATTGGCTAGGCAAGCAGCAATTACAGTTGTGCATCTCTGATTGGTTGGGGCAGAAGGGTTGCAAAAAGGCTTGAAAGGGACACGTCTCCAGGGACTGATTCAGCCCCTGGGCGGTTATCTTTTCTGGCCACATGTCAGGATCACTATTGACTAACAGCCTGCCCTTTCTCAGGAGTCTTGTCTGCCTCTCCAGGAAACTGGAACTTAGGCCTAGTTAGGGTGGCACCTTACTGAAGCCTGTCATGGCGTCAGTTTTTTCCCTTCAATTCTAGCACGGGCTGACTTGTAAATCACTCTGTAACCCCAGCCTGGCTTCAAACTCACAGTGCTCCTCCTACCTCTGCCTCCTTAGTGCTGGGACTAAAGGTATATACCACTACACCCAACTTAATGATTAACTTTAAAATAAGAAATAGGGCTGGAGAGATGGCATAGTAGTTAAGGTGCTTGCCTGCAAAGCCAAAGGATCTGGGTTCAATTCCCCAGGGACCACAAGGTGGCACATGCGTCTAGAGTTTGTTTGCGGTGGTTGGAGGCTCTGGCATGTCCATTCTCTCTATCTGTCTCTTTCTCTTTCTCTCTCCCTCTCAAATAAATAAATAAAAATAAGAAATAAGGCTGGAGAGATGGCTCAGCAGGTAAGGTACTTGCACCTAATGACCTGGGTTTGATTCCCCAGTACTCACATAAAGCCAGATGCATCTGGAGTTCGTTTGCAGTGGCTAGGGCCCCTGGCACACCCATTCTCTCTCTTTCTCTCACAAGTAACAAAATAAATAAGAAATCATTACCTTGCATTTAGACAAATTACATGGGATGGTAGACGTGACGCCTCAGAAGTATGTGACCTTCAAATTATGTGTAGTTTTGAACAGTCACTTGTTTTTATCCATAAGTGTGCTTTCAACTGCTGTGAAGATTAAATGATTCACAAAGTCAACAGCACTAAACATGGAAGCTAGTATGCTTCTACCTGAATTCAAGAAATAGCCGGGCATGGGGATGCACACCTTTACTCCCAGCAGAGGTAGGAGGATTGCCATGAGTTCAAGGCCACCCTGAGACTACATAGTGAATTCCTAGACAGCCTGGGCTAGAGTGAAACCCTACCTCGAAAACCAAAAAGGAAAGAAAGAAGAAAGAGAGAAAGAAGGAGAAAAGAAAGATAGATCGATTGATTGGTCAAAGAAAGTGTGTTTTTGCAATTATGTTAATTGGTGTAACAACAAGTATATGATTGAGCAGTTCATGCTAAAACCAGCTTGGGGACTGGGGATATAGCTTAGTTGGTAGAGTGCTTGCCTGGTGTCAAAATAAAATACACAGGCCAGGCGTGGTGGCGCACGCCTTTAATCCCAGCACTCGGGAGGCAGAGGTAGGAGGATCACCATGAGTTCGAGGCCATCCTGAGACTCCATAGTGAATTCCAGGTCAGCCTGGGCTAGAGTGAGACCCTACCTTGAAAATCCAAAATAAAATAAAATAATAAAATAAAATAAAATAATAAAATAAAGTAAAATAAAATACACAGATCTCATCTCAAAGGGGTAAGAGTTTATTCTGAGTGACCACGGCCATGACCCAGGAAAAGTGATTTAGGTCACCCCAAATTCCATGTTCCAGTGTGTTACCAATCTCATGAAAGTTTTATAGTTACAGAACAAAAGAAAGTCACAAGCCAAGGTCCTTTTCAAATACATTGGTGGAAACATGGGGAGGCTGGGTTACAGCAAAGTAGGTGGAAGGGGGAGCTATAAGCTTCAGATCTTATCTGATGACATTCTTAGTCTTTGGGTTGGTGAAAGCTGGTGGTCTGTAAGTACAATCAAAAAAGGTTTCATCTGACCACCGGACAGTCACAAGAATGTTAGGTTAAACACAGAGGTGGACAATAAATGGCTGTTAAGGAGCGAAAGGTAGCCCAAACTCCAATCCTACAAATTCCAGATCTCCGTGATCCCAGGAGTTCTGTCAGTCCATTCAACTTTGTTCCAAGTAGATGTAGAGCTTTTCTTGAACTTAGTTCACACTAATATGCACGAGGTTCTTGGTTTGCACTAAATAAACAGGCGGGGGCATGGTGGCACACATCTGACTTGATAGGCAGAGGCAGGAGGATTCAGAAAGTTCAGAGTCATCCTCAGCTACCACTGGGGAGTTCAAAGCCAGCCTGGGCTAGAGGTCTTTTTCTTTCTTCCGAAGTAGGGTCTCACTCTAGCTCAGGCTGACCTGGAATTCACTATGTAGTCTCAGAGTGGCCTTGAACTCATGGCGATCCTCCTACCTCTGCCTCCCAGGTGCTGGGATTAAAGGAGTGTGCCACGACACCCAGCTTTAACTTTTTAAATTTAATGAATTAAAATAGTTAATCTGGGCTGATGAGATGGCTTAGCGGTTAAAGCGCTTGCCTGCAAAGCCAAAGGATCTAGGTTCAATTCACCAGGACCCACATAAGCCAGATGTACAAGGTGGTACATGCATCTGGAGTTCATTTGCAGCTGTTGGAGGCCCTGGTGTGCCATTTTCTCTCTGTCTCTCTCAAAAAATAAAAATAAGGGCTGGAGAAATGGCTTATTAGTTAAGGCGTTTGCCTGCAAAACCAAAGGACCCAGGTTCAATTCCCCAGGACCCATGTAAACCAGATGCACAAGGGGTACATGCATCTGGAGTTCATTTGCAATGTCCGGAGGCCCTGGCGTGCCCATTCTTTCTGTCTCTTCTCTCTCTCTCTCTGCTTGCAAATAAATAAATTAAATATTCTTTTAAGTATTTTTTAAAATATTTTTATTTATTTATTTGAGAGCAACAGACAGAGAGAGAAAGAGAATGTCAGGGTTTCCAGCCACTGCAAACGAACTCCAGATGCGTGCGCCCCCTTGTGCATCTGGCGGGGAATTGAGCCTCGAACCAGGGTCCTTAGGCTTCACAGGCAAGTGCTTAACCGCTAAGCCATCTCTCCAGCCCTCTTTTAAGTATTTTATTTTTGTTTATTTATTGAAGAAGAGAGAGAAAATGAACGCATCACGGCCTCCAGACGGATGCACCACGTTGTGAATCTGGCTTACGTAGTCCCGGGGAATCGAACCCACATTCTTTGGCTTTGCAGGCAAGCGCCTTAACCGCTAACCCTTCTTTCCAGCCCTACGGTGACCTTTTAACCTGTGCACACGGGCGCAGAGCCGCCCTCGGTGCGGAAAGGCCTCTTCTGCGCACGCGCCCCCTCAGAACCCGCCCCCCCCTTCACCCGCTTCCGCTCTGTGAGGCCGGACTTCCGGTTCCTATCAGCGCGTTTGCGGAAGTGGCTGCGGACGGTTCGGAGTTGTCCTGAGCTCGGAGCTGCCTGTCTGCGGGAAGGATGCCGGGTCTGGCGGCCGCGAGCCCTGCGCCGAGCGAGGCCCCGGAGAAGAAGCCGCTGAAGCCCTGCTGCGCCTGCCCGGAGACCAAGAAGGCTCGCGATGCGTGGTCAGTGCGCAGCCCCGGCCCGGCCGGCCGGCCAGCCCGCCGCTGCCTCGGGAGTTCCGGGTCCCGCAGGGTCCTCGGTGGAGCCGTCTGGTCCCCGAGCCCTCTGCTGAGTCTCAGGAAACCAGGATGGAGGGAGGGCGAAGAGGGCGCTTTCCTGCAAGTGACTTTTGAACCCTTTTAATGAGTTAGGCGCTGTTTTAGGTCCAAATACGTAAAAGATCATAAAGAACTTAAAATGCATGGACCTATTCCAGCGCTTGATCGCGTACTGTATTGTAAAGGCTAAGATCATTTGGCAAGACCCAAGTGCAAACTTTTCTGCTTTCTTTTATATAATTTATTTGTTTTTCGAGGTAGGGTCTCACACTCTAGCCCAGGCTGACCTGGAATTCACTATGTAGTCTCAGGGTGGCTTTGAACTCTTGGCTATCATCCTACCTCTGCCTCCAAGTGCTGGGATTAAAGGCGTGCGCCCTTCTCGTAATTTCTAATGAATCCCCAAACGTGCACGTAGTATGTAGGGCACAACATGCATTTCTGAAAGATTCCCCTTTACCCCTTTTAAGACATCAAAAGTTGAAAAGGAAATGAATCAGTCTACACTATAGGTGACGTTAATAATATTTATCTGCTTATTCGATTTACAAAAGGGTGGGTGCTTTTTCTTTCTTCTCTTTTTTGTTTAGAAGAATTTAGCTTTCTAGCCCAGGCTGACCTGGAATTGACTTTGTAGTCTCAGGGTGGCCTGGAACTTCACGGTGATCCTCCTACTTCTGCTTCCCTAGTTCTGGGATTAAAAGCAAAGGCGTGGGACACCACGCCCAGTGACAAAAGGTTTTGTTGTTGTTATTTTGTTTATTTTTATTTATTTATTTGAGAGCGATAGAGAGAGAAGGGCAGAGAGAGAATGGGCCCACCAGGGCCTCCAGCCACAGCAAACAAACTCCAGGTGCGTGCGCCCCCTTGTGCATCTGGCTAAGGTGGGTCCTGGTTCTCACTTTATATAGCCTCTATTGTAGGACAAATCTCATTAGGAAGAGTCCAAAGGTAACGTGATTCTGTCTCTCTTTTTCTCTTCAAAGCGGAAAAAAAAAAGTTTAAAAAGTGTATAACTTGGTGTGGATACTCACCTGTAATCCCAGTACTCAGGAGTGAGGCAGGGAGGATCTCCAAGTTGGAGGCCAGCCTTGCCTATGGTGAGACCCAACATGGGCTAGAGAGATGGCTCAGTGGTTAAGGCACTTGCCTGTGAAGCCTAAGGACCCCAGGTTCAGTTCTTCAGTACCCTCGTAAAGCCAGATGCACAAAGTGGTGCATGCAACTGGAGTTAGTTTGTAGCACCTGGAGGCCCTGGCATGCCCATTCTTTCTGTCTGTCCTCTCGCTCTTTCTCTCCTTGTAGATAATAGTTATTTTTATTTTTTTGGTTTTCTGAGGTAGGGTCTCACTCTAGCTCAGGCTGACCTGGAATTCACTATGTAGTCTTAGGGTGGCCTTGAACTCTTGGTGATCCTCCTACCTCTGTCTCTGGAGTGCTGGGATTAAAGACGTGTGCCACCACACCTGGCTCTAAATAATATTTATTTGAGAGTGACAGAGAGAGAAAGAGGCAGAGAGAATGGGCGCGCCAGGGCCTCCAGCCACTGCAAACGAACTCCAGATGCATGCGCCCCCTTGTGCATCTGGCTAACGTGGGTCCTGGGGAATCGAGCCTCGAACCGGGGTCCTTAGGCTTCACAGGCAAGCGCTTAACCACTAAGCCATCTCTCCAGCCCCTAAATAATATTTTAAAGTGTTTTTATTATTTATTTATTTGACAGAGAGAGAGAGGAAGAGAGAGAATGGGTGCACCAGGGCCTCTAGCCACTGCAGACAAACTCCAGACATGTGCGCCCCCTTGTGCAGCTGGCTAATGTGGGTCCTGGGAATCGAACCTGACTCCTTTGGCTTTGCAGGCAAACTCCTTAACTGCTAAGCCATCCCTCCAGCCCCCTAAATAATATTTTTTTAAAAAAACTGCGCACACACACAAGGATATTAACTGATATGATGAGGTAATAGCATAGCCCACTGCTTTTATGAGTTCTCACCACTTTGTAAGTAGTCCTGTAAATGGACAGCTTAAAGACTGCATTCTGATACTGAGGTTGCTCCAGTTGTAGAGGTTATTGAACCTTTTGAAAAGTATGGGTGCAGATCAGAATTTGAATTTTTAAAATTTTTATTTGCTTATTTGCACATGTGTGTGCCATGGCCTTTTGCCACTACAAACAGATGCTGGATGCATGATCCACTTTGTTTTGTTTTTGTTTTTTTGTTGTTCTTTTTCTCTTTTCTTTCTTTTTAATTTTATTTGCAAGCAGAGAGAGAAAATGGAGAATGGGTGCGCCAGGACCTCTAGCCACTTCATACGAACTCTAGGCACATGTACCCCTTCTGCATCTGGCTTACGTGGGTCCTGGGGAGTCAAACCTGGGTCCTTTGGCTTCACAGACAAATGCTAAACCATCTCTCCAGCCCCTCTTCTTTTTTTATATATTTTTATGTAAAAATATTTAACATACCAGCTTCATATGTTTGTCAGATGATTATTCATTTGCAAGAGGATGAGAATGGGTGCCAGGGCATTATGCGTGCTGGCCCAGGCACTATCCACTAGGCTACAACCTTAGCCCCTATTATGTATTCTTTGTGAAAGTTCTTAATATAATATCTACTTTATTGGGTAATGAGTGCATTTTATTTTATAGCATCATTGAGAAAGGAGAAGAACACTGTGGACATCTGATTGAAGCCCACAAAGAGTGCATGAGAGCCCTGGGGTTTAAGATATGACATGGTGAGCATATTACTTCAAATTTGTGTGTACTAATTTACAGAGGTAGCAGGTACTGGGCAACATTCTATTGGAGAGGTAGGATGTTGCCTGGTAACATGTTTAAATAGTACTAACAATACTTCAGAGCTGGGCGTGGTGGCACACACCTTAAATCCCAGTGTTTGGGAGGCAGAGATAGGAGGTTTGCCATGAGTTCAAGGTCACCCTGAGACTACATAGTGAATTCTAGGTCAGTCTGGACTAGAGCAAAACCCGTACCTTGAAAAACCAAAAAATACTCTTGGATTTCCAGTATGGGGACTAAATGATGACATTAAATTGAGAGGTGTTTAGTTAATTTGAGATGGGGAATGTGTGGCTTTCAAGAAATGGTTTAACAAAAGCCCTTAGAGTATTATTATTATAGTCAAGTGGGTCTTGTAGCTTAGGAAGTTCAAAGTTCTTCATTTTCCAAGTTAAAAGCACTAAATGGAAAATGTTCTCTATTTATTGTATCTAGTGTGGGTCTTCAGTAAATCGAAATGTTACCTTCTGTTAGTGAAAATGGAAGTGTTCTGGTTTCTTTTTTTTACTGTGCTTTATTTTAATACAACTAAAGCCTCTGACCTTTTTTTTTCAAGAACTTTGAATCGAATTTTTAATGCCAAAATGAACCTTTGGTGATGTATATATAATAGTCTCACAAATAAACGACCTCTTGCTTGGGATCTCTTGCATCAGAATGGACTTTGCTCCACTCTAGCCTGGTCATTATTTAAGAGTCTCGTTGAAGAGGCTTTCCCTCACCATACATGTAAAGCAGTGCCCTTTCCCCATCTCTACTCCAGCCATATCCAGACCACTCTGAGGGTAGTAATGTCTCGTGTCCATAGTCTTCATTGTGGAATCCATTAACTATATGTGGCTGTTGAGAATTTGAATTGTGGCTAATGAGGTTGAAGAACTGAAGTTTTAGTCTAAAATTTTTTTCAGTCATATTATTATTATTATTATTATTATTATTATTATTATTTTGTTTCCATGGCAGGGTCTCACAGCTCAGGCTGACCTGGAATTCATGATGTAGTCTCAGGCCTTGAACTCTTGGCAATCCTTATACCATTGCCTCCCAAGCTCTGGGATTAAAGGTGTGCGCCGCCATGCCTGGCTAGGTTTAATACCATCAACCTGCATGTTAAGTTTTTTTTTTTTAATGGTTTTTCGAGGTAGGGTTTCACTCTGGCCCAGGCTGACCTGGAATTCACTATGTAGTGTCAGGGTGGCCTCGAACTTAAGGTGATCCTCCTACCTCTGCCTCCCGAGTGCTGGGATTAAAGGCGTGCACCACCATGCCTAGCTCTGCATATTAAGTTTTTAAAATAAATTATAAGGCTACAGAGATGGCTCAGGAGCTAAAGTGCTTTCTTGGTAAGCCCTGCAGACCCAGGTTCGATTCCCTGGTACCCACATAAAGCCAGATGCACATCTGGCATTTATTTGCAGAGGCAGGAGGGCCTGGTGTGCCCATCATCATTCATTCTCTCTCTGACAGATAAAAGATATTAAAATAATCTTCATTACTTAACTCCATCTAGAATGTGCACTCTGAGCTGGGTGTGGTGGTGCACGCCTTTAATGCCAGCACTTGGAGGCAATGGTATGAGGATTGCCATGAGTTGAAGCCCACCCTGTGACTACATCGTGAATTCCAGGTCAGCCTGAGCTAGAATGAGACCCTACCTTGAAAAACCAACATAAATAAATAAATAGAATGTACATGCTGAGGAAGGTAGAATTTTCTGTTTCACTCAACTACCATCTCCTCAGCACTTATAATACTTCCTGGCACATGAGGATTGTTAATTAAATGAATAAGTGAATAAATGGGAAAGTGAAGTCTTCTCACTATGCAAGGACTCCTGAGGTGAGTTAACCAGGATCACTACTGGCATCTTGGTCTTCCGTCAGGCTCTGCTTTGTGCCTCTCTCTGTTAAGTCTACACCACGTTGCCACCTTTAACTTAATGATGTCTGAGAGATACTACCTGGAGCCACATGCCAGTTTAATAGTAACAGAGAGCCAGGTTTCTTTTCCCTGACGCCTCTTTGCTATCATTTTGGAATTTCACGTATGGCTAGTCTTTATACTAACCCCAGCTGATAAGAAGAGTGACTGGGAGAAGAGCATAGGCTAAAAGTCCCAAGGCCACACTTGGATCCTCGCAGTACATAGTTTCACAGGTTTTTCATTTCAGCTGTGTTTAATTTTCCAGACAGTCCTCTGTGGATTTCACTTATAAAATGAACACATATACACACACATATGTATGTATATTTGTGTCTGCTATTGTGTGTATATGGGATACACTTATGTGGCTTTTTGATTAGATTTTGGCTAAAGAAATCTTTGTGAGTCATTTTATAAAATAAGTGAATTGGGGGGGAAGTATATCCTTACAAAGTATACCTATTACCTGCTGCTTTTAAAGACACAGTCCTCAGCAGTTTTTTCTTTTTTTTCCTCAGCATTTGTACACGGCTTCCTTGTTCATATTCTAGAGTACTTTATAGTTAGTTGTGCTAAACTGTTGGTTAGGGCTGAACCTGTGTTGGTAAAAAAAAAAATTTTGTTTGGTTTTTTGAGGTAGGGTCTCACTCTAGCCTCAGGCTGACCTGGAATTCACTATGTAGTCTCAGGGTGGCCTCGAACTCATGGTGATCCTCCTACCTCTGCCTCCCAAGTGCTGGGATTAAAGGCCACCACACCCAGTTAAGAATTTTTTTTTTTTGTTTACTTATTTATTTATTTGAGAGCAACAGAGAGAAGGAGGGAGGGAGGAGAGAGAGAAGAGAGAGAGAGGGAGGGAGGGAGGGCACGCCAGAGCTTCCAGCCTCTGTAAACAAACTCCAGATGCGTACGCCCCCTTGTGCATCTGGCTAACATGGGTCCTGGGGAATTGAGCCTCGAACCGGGGTCCTTAGGCTTCACAGGCAAGTGCTTAACCGCTAAGCCATCTCTCCAGCCCAAGAATTTTTTTTTAAAGTAACTTTTGTTTGTTTGTTTTTTTGTTTGTTTTTATTAATTGAGAGTGACAGACAGAAAGAGGCAGAGAGAGAGAATGGGTGCCCTAGGGCCTCCAGCCACTGCAAATGAACTCCAGACGTGTGTGCCCCCTTGTGCATCATTCTAACGTGGATCCTGGAGAATCGAGCCTTGAACCAGGGTCCTTAAGCTTCACAGGCAAGCGCTTAACCGCTAAGCCATCTCTCTAGCCCAAGAAATTTTTTTAAATGCTGATTTTAGGAGCAAACAAAGCTTCTCTGTGATGTGATATAGTTGTTACAGGTAGTATACATTCCCAGGGACTAGAAAATACCATATTTGTTTTATGTTTTCAGGTCAGAGAATTTGAATAATAGCTTTATTCTTCATTTGTAAATGAAAGAAAATGCAAAAGCTCTGAAATTGGAAAGCTTGATAATTAACTGTGTGGTCTTGGGCAGATTCTTAACTTTCTGAACCTGCTTAATCCCCCCATTTGTCAAATAGAGATAATGCATATACAAAGCACTTGGAGCTGTTGTGATGATTAAATTATATAACGCACACTGTGTATATATATGATTTTTTTCCCCATAAGTTAGGACATGAAAGCCACATAGCAGCATGGCCCATACCTGGGATCATGTGGCTAGCAAACATTCAGTTGAGGTCTGTGGAATGTATGACCTGATTATAATTTTGAATCCTGATTATTGGAAGGATGGTCTGAATTCACAGTGAGGCCTTTCTAAGAACTCAAACTGGCATTTGTACTCTGAGTAGATGTATTCTTTTGGAAGAGGAACAGGCGTCTGAATCCCCTTTGGTCCCAGGTATATTACTTCCTCGGCCTTCGTGAGGAAGTCAAGGCACAGTGAAGTCGCAAAGGGCTTGTTCAAGTGAAGAGGGATAATGGTAGAATTAACACTAGTGTCCAGGTTTCTGTAGTCCCAGTCGTAGACACACACTTCACTCTTCTCTCCTTGAACTTAATGAGATACAGTGCCAATGTGCACATTGCCATAATCTTCAGATGAATGCCAATTGGACTGGCCTGTTTCTGGGATGCGTTGGTTATAGGAGAAAGTCCAGCGCAGCTCTCCACTGCTCTGAGCATGAGTATCTCGTAGACTATTAGACCATGTTTTGCTGAGAGTAGTGTCAACGAAAGATACTTTGCAAACTTGCATTGCTTTAGCGTGGCCGTGAAAGTTCCTTAGTGTAAAAACCTAAGTAGACTTTGTTGTTATTCCTGAGGAAAATGACCTTAGCTGTACCTTGACCTCAGTATATGTGTGGATAAATATAGTATACCTCTTTTATACTTTTATAAAAGTTGACTGAATTCAGCCTGTGCTTCTGAATCAGGTACACCTCAGAAACCCGAGAAACATTTTCCAAAATTCATAAGCCTGGACCCTGGCCTCACATGTTGACTCAAAGTTGTAGATGATTTTCAGGTGTAGCCCTCCTTAACAACCTGAGCTGAAGAAGTATTCGGATATATGCTAAATAGAAAATATCTGACGACTTAATAGTAGCAAAATCAGAGACTTGAAATTTACTAAGAAAAAAATAGGTAGGGAGCCAGGTGTAGTGGTGCATGCCTTTAATCCCAGCACTGATAGACTGAGGTAGGAGGATCACCTCCTGGGTTTGAAGCCAGCCTGGGGTTACAGAGTTCCAGGTCACCCTGGGCTGGAGTGAGATCCTGCCTCAAGAATAAAAGAGGTGTGATCGTAATGATTCTAGGTAATTTTTTAAAACCTTAATACTTTTTCTTACTGAAAATGAAGTAAATGAGCCTGACACCTTATTAGACATGTTAGAAAATAGATGACTAGTATCTTTCTGCTCTTAAGAATCAGAAGAAATAAATAAATAAAAAGCAGAAGAAACATGGAAAACCCAAAAATTGGAGCTTAAATCAAAATGAGAATGATATTCACTTAGTGTTTACTAGTTTAATACTGTTGGGTGCTTAAAATATGCAGCTTTCATGTGGAGACCCACATAAATGATTAGTTGTTTATGAAACTATTCTAAGGTAGTCCAGAAAAGGGTTATTGCTACTAAAACATTTTTAAAATAGTTCTTAAGACCTTATGCCAAGATGCGAATGATAACTTCACCTCCCAAGGACTTTACACTCAGAGGGATAACGAAGAGGTTCCCATTCCTGTTTCACAAAATAGCGCTTTCTGATAGGTAGTATCAGAGAGGTGAGGGTGTCGCAGGCTGTTGTCAGTGAGGGTGGTCAGTGTCAGAGAGGTGAGGGTGTCACAGGCTGTTGTCAGTGAGGGTGGTCAGTGTCAGAGAGGTGAGGGTGTCGCAGGCTGTTGTCAGTGAGGGGTGGTCATTGTCAGAGAGGTGAGGGTGTCGCAGGCTGTTGTCAGTGAGGGGTGGTCATTGTCAGAGAGGTGAGGGTGTCGCAGGCTGTTGTCAGTGAGGGGTGGTCAGTGTCAGAGAGGTGAGGGTGTCGCAGGCTGTTGTCAGTGATAGGTGGTCAGTATCAGAGAGGTGAGGGTGTCGCAGGCTGTTGTCAGTGAGGGTGGTCAGTATCAGAGAGGTGAGGGTGTCGCAGGCTGTTGTCAGTGAGGGTGGTCAGTGTCAGAGAGGTGAGGGTGTCGCAGGCTGTTGTCAGTGATAGGTGGTCAGTATCAGAGAGGTGAGGGTGTCGCAGGCTGTTGTCAGTGAGGGTGGTCAGTGTCAGAGAGGTGAGGGTGTCGCAGGCTGTTGTCAGTGATAGGTGGTCAGTATCAGAGAGGTGAGGGTGTCGCAGGCTGTTGTCAGTGAGGGTGGTCAGTGTCAGAGAGGTGAGGGTGTCGCAGGCTGTTGTCAGGGATGGGTAGTCAGTGTCAGAGAGGTAACGGTGTCACAGGCTGTTGTCAGTGATGGGTGGTCAGTGTCAGAGAGGTGAGGGTGTCACAGGCTGTTGTCAGTGATGGGTGGTCAGTGTCAGAGAGGTGAGGGTGTCACAGGCTGTTGTCAGTGATGGGTGGTCAGTGTCAGAGAGGTGAGGGTGTCACAGGCTGTTGTCAGTGATGGGTGGTCAGTGTCAGAGAGGTAACGGTGTCACAGGCTGTTGTCAGGGATGGGTGGTCAGTGTCAGAGAGGTAACGGTGTCACAGGCTGTTGTCAGTGATAGGTGGTCAGTATCAGAGAGGTGAGGGTGTCACAGGCTGTTGTCAGTGATAGGTGGTCAGTATCAGAGAGGTGAGGGTGTCGCAGGCTGTTGTCAGTGAGGGTGGTCAGTGTCAGAGAGGTAACGGTGTCACAGGCTGTTGTCAGTGATGGGTGGTCAGTGTCAGAGAGGTAACGGTGTCACAGGCTGTTGTCAGGGATGGGTAGTCAGTGTCAGAGAGGTAACGGTGTCACAGGCTGTTGTCAGTGATAGGTGGTCAGTATCAGAGAGGTGAGGGTGTCACAGGCTGTTGTCAGTGATAGGTGGTCAGTATCAGAGAGGTGAGGGTGTCGCAGGCTGTTGTCAGGGATGGGTAGTCAGTGTCAGAGAGGTAACGGTGTCACAGGCTGTTGTCAGTGATGGGTAGTCAGTGTCAGAGAGGTAACGGTGTCACAGGCTGTTGTCAGGGATGGGTAGTCAGTGTCAGAGAGGTAACGGTGTCACAGGCTGTTGTCAGTGATAGGTGGTCAGTATCAGAGAGGTGAGGGTGTCACAGGCTGTTGTCAGTGATAGGTGGTCAGTATCAGAGAGGTGAGGGTGTCACAGGCTGTTGTCAGTGATAGGTGGTCAGTATCAGAGAGGTGAGGGTGTCACAGGCTGTTGTCAGTGATGGGTGGTCAGTGTCAGAGAGGTGAGGGTGTCACAGGCTGTTGTCAGTGATGGGTGGTCAGTGTCAGAGAGGTGAGGGTGTCACAGGCTGTTGTCAGTGATAGGTGGTCATTGTCAGAGAGGTAACGGTGTCACAGGCTGTTGTCGGTGATGGGTGGTCAGTGTCAGAGAGGTGAGGGTGTCACAGGCTGTTGTCAGTGATGGGTGGTCAGTGTCAGAGAGGTGAGGGTGTCATAGGCTGTTGTCAGTGAGGGTGGTCAGTGTCAGAGAGGTAACGGTGTCACAGGCTGTTGTCAGTGATAGGTGTCATTGTCAGAGAGGTAACGGTGTCACAGGCTGTTGTCAGTGGAATGGTGAATTCGCTTTGTTTTTTGCTTATCTATCTTGTCCAAACTTTCCCCTAAATGTGTACTTCCTTTGAGCTCTTTGAGGTCTTTGTGTCTTTATCTGACCCTAGTGAAGGGAAGCCCTGGCATTAGAGGGAGAGTTGGCTCGCCCAGTGCAGTTACCTTCTAACCTTTCTTCTCCATCCTCCTGGACAGGGACTGGGAAGCGTGAAACATGCTGCCAGGACCCGGCAGCGCCTCGGCCCTTGGCCACTCTCCCTTTCCAATCTTTTAAAAGGGATGCCCTCATTGTGCCCTTGGGATTAAAGGAGAAACTTTCCACAGGAAGTGTTTTGCGTACTAAGCTGACCTTCTGCCTTCCACTCTGTGGATCTTTGCCAAACATTCTTGAATCAGCCAAGAGAGGGATTCGCAGGTCTCTTCTGTTGAATGTCTATAAAAATAAGATGCCTTAGCCTTTTTTGTAAGATGTTTTTAAGATTTAAAAAAAAAAATCTGCTTTTATCTCAACAAAACCTTCTAAAGAATGAGCAGTGTAATAAATTGAACAATTCCAAGATGTTTTCAGTCAGGCTAAAGCAGAATTTTGAAATGTCGATCTTTCTTTCATAACTGATTTAGAATCATCGTGGCAATTAGTCAATTCTTGAATGAAGCTTTTATCGCTAGTAGTCTTAAATCCCTAGCTACAGTGATCTAGTTTCATGTTTGGAATCTAACTTTGTCCAATAAATCTTTTCTGTAGGTGGCCTACTCTGTGAATGAATAATCCCTGAAGAATGAAGAAGATTAAACATTTTGGAAGTTCTTTGATTATCTTTGATAAGTAGATAAAGTATTTATTATTTATTTTGAAAAGTAAAATTAAAAAAATGTCCTCATCCATGATCTTCAGGTGTGTTTCTTTTTCTGTTCCTCACATACTCACATAGGTTGTTTTGTTTCATTTTTTTCTTTGAAGAATATTGTGGCAAATCTTATGACACAAGTTTCTCTTGTTTGTTACTGTGTCATGATGGAAACTGGATGTTATTAATAGGAAGAAAAAAATACAATTATTTCTGTCAGCCAGAAAAATCTCCAAAATTTAGGTACATGGCAGGAAAAATGAATACCTTTTACCCTTTCAGTACAACTGTGGGAGCCATATCATTTTTTAAAGACATGTTTTGTTGGTGTGGTGGCCCATATCTGTAATCCTAGCACTTACAGAAACAGGAGTACTTCAAGTTCAAGGATAGCCTGGGCCATGTTGTAAAACCTATCCCCCTTTACCCCTGCAATACACACCACAAAAAAGCATTTTCAAAAATATTTATTTATTTGATAGAGAATGATAGTGGGCATACCAGGATCTCTTGCCACTGCAAATAAACTAGACACATGTGCCACTTTGTACCTCTAGCTTTATATGAGTACTGGGAAATTTAATCTGGGCCATCAGGCTTTGCAAGGAAGCACTTTAACTACTGGGCCATTTTTCCAGCTTGAAAACATTTTTTTTTTTTCCTGAAGACACTTTTATTTATTGATTTTCATTTTTTAAATTTATTTTTTGATCTAGATCGATCTGTCAGATCAAACCTAGTACTTTGTCCCCTCACTCACCTCTGAGCCACATTCCCAGACCTGAATATTAAAACCATTATTGTTCATTACTAGTTCCGTTTTCTGGAAAGGTTGATTAGGTTCTGGACAAAGATAGAGCTGATTTGTCTTGGAAAAGCTTACCTGTTTGTCACAGTTAATCTTTACATTGTAGATACACTAGGAATAGATGCTTAGTACTTAGGGCCAAAATAGTTGTCTGTTTTTAAGAAGCTGGCCCAGACTGTAGCCAGCTTGGTGGTGGATACGTAGTTCATGGCAGAGCACTTGCTTAGCCTGCACAAGGCTCTAGGTTCTATCCCTAGTACTGCTCCCCAAAACCAGCCTTTGTTGGGCTGGCGAGATGGTTCATTGGTTCAAGACAGTTACTTGCAAGACCTGAAGGCCCAGGTTCAATTCTCCAGAAGCTATGTGTAGCAGTCAGCTTCACTGCTGGCATGAACCTGCAGACCAGGCACAGTTTATGGGAGGAATGGCATTTATTTGAAGCTTACAGATCCAGGGGAAGTGCCATAACGGCAGAGGCTGGCCCCCTTTTCACAGATCCGTGCAGAGAGAGAAACCAAAATCGACCAGCACAAGCAAGCACACTCCCGGAACTCCAGACAAAGCTCCAGCACTTTCCATACCTTTTTTTTTTTTTTAAATCTTTTTTATTAACAATTTCCATGATTGTAAACAATATCCCATGGTAATGCCCTCCCTCCCCCCACTTTCCCCTTTGAAACTCCACTCTTCATAATATTCCCTCCCCCTCTCAATCAGTCTCTTTTATTTTGATGTCATGACCTTTTCCTCCTATTATGGATGGTCTTGCGTAGGTAGTGTCAGGCACTGTGAGGTCATGTATACCCAGGCCATTTTGTGTCTGGGGAGAGCATGTTGTAAGGAATCCTACCCTTCCTTTGGCTCTTACATTCTTTCCACCACCTCTTCTGCAATGGACCCTGAGCGTTGGAAGGTGTGATAGAGATATTGCAGTACTGAGCACTCCTCTGTCACTTCTCAGCACCATGATGCCTTCTGAGTCATCCCAAAGTCACTGCCATCAGAAAAGAGAAGGTTCTCTAACCAAAAGTGAGAGCAGCATTAATATATGGATATGAACATTAAGAGAAGTGCTTACTGGGCAGTTTGGTGAGTATAAGCCAGACACCTGTAGATGTTACACTGTAGGGCTCATGACTACCCCTGTTGCAGGTTTTCAATATCAGATGTTTCCCTCCCATGGAGTGGGCCTCCAGTCCAATTAGAGGGCAGTTGGTTTTCCCCATAATAGATGTGCCACTATTGTACCCGTTGGCTCATTTGGCCTGGCTGGCCAAATTAAGGCTTGCAGTGTCCACTGTTGAGTATCTTACTGGTGATTTCTGTCTCTCCCATTGAACTGCATGCAGCATGGCTTCTTCCAGCTTTGTGTCAGCTACAAGGTTTACAAGGAGGAGGTTTTCAGCTCAGCTCCAGCAGGATTTCTCAGTGACCTTGCAGCCCAAGTATGTAGAGTCTTCAGCAATAGAGTCTTACCATCTATTCCTGGTGGAAAACCAAGGGCCTTGGCAATGGCCTGTAGTATTTTGGGGGCATCAGGGACCTCCCTGGCCAACAACTCACTGGAAGGTATCCCATCCCTGGCACTGAAAATTTTCTAGCAACAATCTATGGCTCCTGAGTGTTCCATTGTCCAAAAAAGTAGGTTTCCATTTTTATCCTCTTAGATTTTGATTAGCCCTCCCTCCATCTTTCCTTTACTCACTCTCTTCCGCTGACCTCACTTTGGGCCTTTTCACCCCCATTAGTCTGTTCTACTTACATATATACAATACCATCCTATTAAGTCCCTCCTCCCTCCCTTTCTATTCCCTTTATATCTCCTTTCTAGCTTACTGGCCTCTGTTACTGAGTTTTCTTCCTACTCAAATAGAAGTCCAATTATTTGTAGCTAGGATCCACATATGAGAGAGAACATGCAACGCTTGGCTTTCTGGGCCTGGCTTACCTCACTTAGTATATCTTTAGACTGGAATTCCAAATCCACCCCCACACCTTTGGGCTGGACCCTGGCATCTATTCACAGTGATACCTCCTGCCAGGTGGCTGGAGATATAAATTATAAGCTTTAATAACCTTTTTATTTATTTATTCATTTATTTTGTTTTTTTGAGGTAGGGTCTCACTCTAGCTCAGGCTGATCTGGAATTCACTATGTAGTTTCAGGGTGGCCTCAAACTCATGATGATCCACCTACCTCTGCCTTCCAAGTGCTAGAATTAAAGGTATGCACCACCATGTCTGGCTAGGCTTTAAAAGCTCTTGAATCAAGGCTAGAGAGATGGCTTAGCAGTTAAGATGCTTGACTGTGAAGCCTAAGGCCCCAGATTCGATTCCCCAGTGCCCACGTAAGCCAGATATACAAGGTGGCACATGCATCCGGAGTTTGTTTGCAGTGATTAGAGGACCTGGCACACCTATTCTCTTCCTTCCTGTTTTTTTTGAGGCCAGCCCAACAGACTAGTCTTTTCTTAAAACAACTATTTATTTATTTATTTAACAGAGAAAGAGAGAGACTGAGAATGGGCACGCCAGGGCCTCCAGCCACTGCAAATGAACTCCAGACGTGTGCGCCCCCTTGTGTATCTGGCTAACATGGGTCCTGGAGAATTGAACCTGGGTCCTCTGGCTTTGCAGGCAAATGCCTTAGCCACTAAGCTATCCCTCTAGCCCTTTTTTTTTTTTTTAATGAAAGAATTGCCACTATAGCCAAGCTTCAGATGTGTGCGCCACCTTGTGTGCATGTGCGACTTTGTGCACTTGAATCACCTCTTGTGTCTGGCTTACATGAGACCTAGAGAGTTGAACATGGGTCCTATGGGTCCTTAGGTTTTGCAGGCAAACAGCTTAACCGCTAAGCCATCTCTCCAGCCCCCATTCTCTTTCTCTATCTGCCATTCTCCCTGTCTCTCTTAAATAAATAAACAAACAAACTTCTGGATCAATTGGGGGACATCCATTCAAACCAGTACACCATGTAAAGCCAGATTCACTAAGTGGTGCAAGCACCTGGAACTCATATCCAGTGGCCCTGGTCTGCCTGTTCTCTCTCTTTGTCTCTCTCAAATATTTTAAAGGAGCAAGATACTAGGGAACATAACTAAAGAGACTATGTAATCGTGTAGCAGGATGAGAAAATTGCTTACTTTATAGAATAAAAGTTGAATTAAGTCATTCCTTGGGATTCCTACCTAATTAATTGGTTAGGTGTATGGCATATTTACCTTTCTGATAATCCTGGAGGTTGAAACTAGGGCCTCGTTTATGTCAGACAAGTGCTGTACCAACTAAGTTTTATCCCCAGCCCTGTGGGGTTTTTTTGTTTTGTTTTGTTTTTCATTTTATATCGAGACAGGGTTTAGCCAAGTTGCCCAGGGTGGTCTTGAACTAGACCAGCAGGCCTTGAACTTGCAGTTCTCCTGAGAAACTGAAAATTACAGGCCTGTACCGTCCATCCCAACAAGTGCATATCTGTGACAAACAGCTTTAACAGCTGCCTATGTGATGTCAGCTGTAAGATGTCAGATGTAAGCCACCGCATCTGAGTCTGTTCTCATCTGGAAAGAAACAAGTAATTCTCTATCTTAAAAGCTTGTGAGTACTAAGCTAGTACATATAAGGCATTTGGCCACCAGCAATTATTGTTAGTTATCCTACAATTTTTTGATTTTTGTATTTACATTTTTACTTAATATTCATGTGACTATAATACTTTTTATTTTTTAGGTTTTTTTTTTTTTTTTGAGGTAGGGTCTCGCTGTGGCCCAGGCTGACCTGGAGTTAACTATGTAGCCTCAGGGTGGCCTTGAAATCACAGCAATCTTCTTACCTCTGCCTCCTGAGCACTGGGATTAAAGACATGCACCACCACACCTGACTTCTGCTCTCAGTTTATAATCTGGTGAGTACATATATATTAACAATAAAGATAAAAATTTGGGCCAGACATGGGGGCACACACGTTTAATCCCAGCACTTGGGAGGCAGAGGTAGGAGGATCACTGTGAGTCTGAGGCTAGCTTGGGACTACAGAGTGAGTTCCAGGTCAGCTTGAGCTAGAATGAGACCTTGCCTTGAAAAAAAGAAAGTTGATGGAGGGAGAGATGACTTAGCAGTTAAGGCACTTGCCGGTGAAGCCTGAGGACTCATGTTTGACTCTCCAGGTCCCATGTAAGCCAGATGCACAAAGTGACACAAGCACACAAGGGGTACACATGCATGGAGTTTGATTGCAGTGGCTGGAGGTCCTGGTGCCCCAATTCTCTCTCTTTCTCTCTCTCTCACATTAAAAACAAAAGGCCAGTCTGTTGGGCCTGCCTCAAAAAAAAAAAAAAAGAAAAAAGAAAAAAGAAAAAAGAAAGAAAGGAAGGAAGGAAGGAAGGAAGAAAAAGTTAAGTGTCTGGTGCTAAGATGGATATTCAAGGTGCTTTCCTCAAGAGTTCATGTGTGACTGTGTTCTGGGTTTCTTTCTGTAGCTATTAAAAACTTAAGTAGAGGGCTGGAGAGATGGCTTAGCAGTTAAGCGCTTGCCTGTGAAATCTAAGTTAGACCCCAGGTTCAAGGCTCGATTCCCCAGGACCCACATAAGCCAGATGCATAAGGGGGCACATGCGTCTGGAGTTCATTTACAGTGACTGGAGGCCCTGGTGCTCCCATTCTCTCTCTCTCTTCTCTTTCTCTCTCTCTCTCTCTCTGTCACTCTCAAATAAATTAAAAAAGAGAAAAAAGAAAAAACAAGTAGAGCCTGGAGAGATGGCTCAGTGGATAAGCGCACTTGCCACACATGCATGAATACCAGAGTTCCCAACACCTGTGGAAAAAGCCAGATGCTGTGGCAAATGTAATCAGCCACACCTAGGGTGAGAAGGAAGATGGAGACGGGGGAGTCCACCCGAAGCGTGGGAGCCAGCGAAAGCAGACGGGAACAAGAACCCTTGCCTCAAAAGAGGTGGAAGGTGAGGGCCAACACCCAAACGTTGTCCTTGGATTTCCACAAGTGCACCGCGGCACACATATGCCCACACTTACATATGAACACACACATCAAAAGTAAGTAAAAACAAGTGGGATAACCTCCTCCATGGAGACCAGCTGACAGAAAGCTGGAAGAAGCCATGCTGCATGCAGTTCAGTGGTAGAGAGAGAGAAATCACCAGTGAAGATACTCAGCAGTGGATACTGCAAGCATTATATTTGGCCAGCCAGGCCAAATGAGCCAATGGGTGCAATAGTGGCACGTCTGTCATGGTGGAAACCAATTGCCCTCTAATTGGACTGGAGGCCCGCTCCAAGGGAGGGAATACATCCCTGATACTGAAAACTTAAAACAGGGGTAGTCATGAGCCCTAGCGGTGTAACATCTGCTGATGTCTGGCTAAATGTATATACTATGCTCATCAAACTGTCCAGTAAGCACTTCTCTTAATGTTCATACCCTTATATTAATGCTACTCTCACTTTTGGTAGATAATCTTCTCTTTTCAGACGGCAGTGACCTTGGGACGACTCAGAAGGCATCATAGTGCTGGAAAGAAATGACTGCAGTGCTCAATACTTGAATATTTCTATCACACCTTCCAAGGCTCAGGATCTATTGCAGAAGAGGTGGCAGAAAGAATGTAAGAGCCAAAGGAAGGGTAGGACTCCTTACAACGTGCTCCCCCCAGACACATAATGGCCTGGATATCCATGACCTCATAGTGCCTGACACTACCTACACAAGACCATCATAATAGGAGGAAAAGATCACGACATCAAAATAAAAGAGAGACTGATTGAGATGGGGAGAATGGAGTTTCAAAGGGGAAAGTGGGGGGAGGGATGGCATTACCATGGGATATTTTTTTTTATAATCATGGAAGTTGTTAATAAACAAAAATTTTTTAAAAGAAAACAAAACAAATGGGACAAAAGGTAATGATCAAACTACATTTTGTAGGGCTGGAGAGATGGCTTAGTCATTAAGGTGCTTACCAGCAAAGCCAAAAGACCCAGGTTTAATTCCCCAGCACCCACGTAAAGCCAGATGCACAAAGAGATGCATGTGTTTGGAGTTTGTTCACAGTGGCTATAGATGTTCTCACGCATCCATTCTCTCTCTCTCCCCCTCTTTCTCAATAAATAAAATGTAAAAAAAAAATACATTTTTTATATGTATGAAAGGTTCAATAAAAATTTTTTCTCTAACTTTAGTTTCATCTTTGTCAGCTGTGGTGTTTTCAATAGCAAGCAACAGAAAATTCTCATCAAGGAAGTTTTTCATGTACCTGAAAAAGTCCAGTTAGGTCAAGCTCCGTGCAGCTGTGTCCTAGGCTCTGTCGTGCCTTCAACACTCTGGTGATTTTCCTCTTAGAACACCCTCTTCCAAGACTGATGGAGTCAAGACTGACAAAAGGGAAACTTCCCCAGCTTTGGATTTAAGGCCTTTTACTCTGGTTGAACTGTTTTATGCGCTTTTATGAAACAAGATGTCAGTAGAATACCTAATGCTAATTGACGTAAGGGGCTGGAGAGATGGCTTAGTGGTTAAGGCACTTGCCTGCAAAGGCAAAGGACCCAAGTTCAATTCCCCAGAACCCACATAAGCCAGATGCACATGGTGGCACATGCGTCTGGAGTTTGTTTGCAATGGCTAGAGGCCTGGCACACCCATTCTCTCTCTCTCTCTCTTTCTCATTCTCTCTTTTAAATAAATAAAGAAATAAAGAAATAAAACTAATTGGCTTAAACAAGGACTCCTCCCTCAATATCTTGTTAGCAAAACTGAAATTCTGTTACAAGTGGAAAGAGGTAAGTTGAAAGAGTAAGGAATTAATTTTCCACTAAACCATCTTGTTTACCTAACCGCAAGGTCAAAGGAAAAAAAAACAAAAACTAGAGCTGGGCATGGTAGCTCTGATGTCCAGCACGCAAAAGGCTGAGGTAGAATGATTGCCATGGGTTTGAGGCCAGCCTGGGCTATAGAGTGAGTTACAGCTTGGCCTTGTCTAGAGTGCAACCTTATTTCAAAAAAAAAAAAAAAAAAAAAAAAGGGCTGGAGAGATGGCTTAGGGGTTAAGACGCTTGCTTACAAAGCAAAGGACCTAGGTTTGACTCCCCAGGATACACGTAAGCCAGATGCACAAGGGGGCGCACGCTTCTGGAGTTCATTTGCAGTGGCTGGAGGCCCTGATGCTCCCATTCTCTCTCTCTACTTGCCTATTTCTGTATATCTCTCTCTCTCTCAAATAAATAAATAAAAATAAAATTTTTTAAAACGGTGCTGAGGAGATGGCTCAACAGCTAAAGGTGCTTGCTTGCAAAGCCTGCAGGCCCAGATTCAAGTCCCCAGTACCCATGTAAAGCCAGCCACAGAGCCACATGCCTCTTGAAGTTTCAGTGTCAAGAGGCGCTGGCGTACCCATACAGTAGTCTCATTTGCTCACCAATAAATCAAACAGTAACCGAGAAATCAGTAGAACATGACAAGTAGGCTGATGTCCAGTTTTTATAGAACAAGACAGCAAATGTTGAGAGAGAGAGAAAAACAAAACAAAACACCGTTCCCTGCAGAGTCTAGATCTGAGTGAGGATGCATCTACCTTCCAGAACCAAAATACCCCACTGCATGGACGTAGACAGCACAGAAGGGCAACCTGCTCCCCTCGTGAACGCTGGAGATGGAGAGATCTGCTCTTGTGACGATGGGGCAGCCGCGCTTCGGCCACCTGGGCTTGCACTGTTAACTGCTCTTCGCCCCCGTCCTTGGGCACCCCTGAGCTCACGCAGGAGGGCAGCATCATCCCAGCTGTATTCAGGAAGTATGAAAGGCCACTGGCCACCTTACTGCTGGGGTGTATACCTTGCGTTCTACTTCCTGGCTTGCTATCACGTTCTCTTCCCCCGGGCCTGGAATGTCCCCCCTAGGGTGGGGGTGGGGGCAGCCTGCTCACTATTTTAGAGCCACTTAATTACCATCGTCCCTGTGATGTTTCTCCTGAATTTTCTGTGGCTCCGTCAGTGCACTTCTGTTGAGCCTTGGGTCTTCCACTATGAGATTGTAGGCTTGATTCTACATCAGTCTCCTCTCTAAACCAAAAAGTTTCTTGAAGGAGATCATTGTCCTGTTGGGCCTTATATCCCACGGCAGCACATGTAGCTTGTCCTGAGTAAATGTGTACTGAATCAAGTGATGCTCCTCTTTCTACTATACTTGGGTTTCGTGTTTATAGATTTCGTTGTAAGGACACACTATTTTGTTTTTTTAAAGATTTTAAAAATAATTTTAAAAATATATTTATTTTAGAATTAGAGAAAGGCAGATGAGAGAGAGAGAGAGAGAGAGAATGGGCATATCAATGTCTCTAGTCACTGCAAGCGAACTCCAGATACATGCACCCTTGTGCACCTGGCTTATGTGGATACACGGGAATTGAACCTGGGTCCTTAGGCTTCACAGGCAAGTGCCTTAACCTCTAAGCCATCTATCTCCACAGTCCCTAGAGATGTTGTTATTTATTTGCAAGCAGGACGTGGGGAGGATAGGCACATCAGCGCCTGTGGCCTACCGCAGACGACCTCCAGATGCATGCGCCACTTTGTGCATCTGGTTTTACATGGGTACTGGGGAATCAAACTCAGGCCAGTGGCTTTGTAAGCAAGTGCCTTTAACTGCTGAGCCATCTCTTCAGCCCAGAACACACTGTTCTGACACACAATGTTCTTTCTTTCCTCTTCTATCAAATCTGGTTTTAGAAAGAGGAAACACACCTGTGTATTTTTGTACTCTGACCACAGGACCTGTTCCACAGGCATCAACACCACTACAGTGCACGCATGATTCTATGACACATATGTCACCCCGGCAGCATACATGTCCCCTGTAGTAATAATTGCATATACATACATACATACAACCTCCTCCCCTAAATACATAGCTGGATGGAGTAGCAGAGAATATAGATTTTAGAGTCACATTGGCCTAAGCTTTAATCCATATTCACCTATTAACCCTGGGACCTCAGGAAAGTTCTTTAAACCTGTTTCGTCCATTTAAAAACATACGTACAGCCGGGCATGGTGACGCATGCCTTTAATCCCAGCACTCGGGACTATGAGGCAGAAGGATTGCTAGTTCAAGGGCAGCTTGAGACACAGTTTCCAAGAAAAAAAAAATCTATGTCTATCTATCTATCTATCTATCTATCTATCTATCTATCTATCTATCTAGATATCCAAATAGATAAAATAATAATACATAGGTTAGAGAGATCGCTCAGTGAAACGCTTGACTTGCAGGCAGGAGAAGCCGAGTTTCATCCTCCAACTCCCACGTGACATAAGCCCTGTATGGTAGTGTGTGCTGGTAATGCCAGCACTGGAGAGGCAGACACAGCTGCATCCCTGGGGCTTGCTGGTCAGCCCTTCTAGCCTAGTTAGGAAGACCCTGTCCCAGGAAAAGTGGATGGGGAGGTGGCTCAGCAGTTAAAGGCACTTGCTTGCAAAGCTCGCCAGCCTGGGTTTGATTCCTCAGTACCCACGCAAAGCCAGGTGCACAAAGTGGTGTGTGCATCTGAAGATAGTTTGCAGCAGCAGGAAGCCCTGTGCCCCCTATCAGAAATAAATAAGTAAAAAAAAAAAATAATTTAAACCAGGCATGGTGGGGCACACCTTTAATCCCAGTAGTCATAGGCAGAGGTAGAAGGATCACCATGAGTTCGAGGCCACCCTGAGAGTACATAGTGAATTGCGGGTCAGCCTGGGCTAGAAGGAGACCCTACCTCGAAAAACCAAAATAATAATAATAATAATAAAATAATAATAATAATTTAATTTTTATTTATTTTAGAGAGGGAGAGAAAGAGGCACATAGAGAAACAATGGGTGCATCACGGTCTTCAGTGGCTGCAAACGAGCTCCAGAACCATGTGTCACCTTGTGCATCTGGCTTATATGGGTCCTGGGGAATCGAACCTGGGTCCTTTAACATTGCAGACGAGTCCTTAACCTGCTAAACCAACCCTTTAGCACCTCTTCCAAAAAAAATTTTTTTAAACAACAGGTGGCCCTGGAGGAATGACACCCAAGATTGTCCTCTGGCCTACACATATGCACACCCACGTACACAAACACACTCATGAAAGATAATAGTCATTTTGAGTGACATGAGAAAACCACAGCTTCTCTTTGTTTGTTTGTTTGTTTGTGTTTTCCGAGGTAGGGTCTCACACTAATTCAGGCTGACCTGGAATTCACTATGTAGTCTCAGGGTGGCCTCGAACTCTCGGCGACCCTCCTACCTCTGCCTCCCGAGTGCTGGGAGTTGCGCCTTGACAACCAGAGCTTCTTGATAAATGTTAGTTCGCTCTGCTCAGACAAGCACTTGTGGGTCTGCGGGGAAGCAGGCTGAGCTGGGAGAGAGCAAGTGAGCATTGGCTAACGGCTCGGCCTGTCTCTTTAAAGGGTCAGGGCCAATCCCCTAGCCGGAGCTTCTCCAGAAAGCTGCTTTGACCTTCTATCTCGGGCAGAGCCTCGCTTGTTCTCTGTGGCCGTCCAGAGTGGGCAGCTCACAGCTGGCAGGGACTCCCAGCTTTGGGAGCCTGGGTGCATGAGGTCAGAGGTGGGCGGGGGGGGGGGAGAGGGGGCAGCTGCTGTTTCCTCAAGTGGGCGGGTTGGCTGGGAAGCAGGTGACAAAGCAGGGCGTGGAAATCCCCGCAGCACTCTACTGCTCCAGTGACGTCACAGTCACACCTGCAATCCCAGCACTTGGGAGCCTAAGGCAGGAGCATGGCCATTAGTTTGAGGCTGGCCTGGGCTGCAGAGGGAGTTACAGGCTAGCTTGGGCTAGAGTGAGAACCCGTCTTTAAAAATAAAAAAAAGGGCTGGAGAGATGGCTTAGCGGTTAAGGTGCTTGTCTGCGAAGCCAAAGGACCCAGGTTCGATTCCCCACGACCCACATAATCCAGATGCACAAGGTGGCAGCATGCACCTGGAGTTCCTTTGCAGTGGCTGGAAGCCCTGGCACGGCCCATCCTCTTTACCTCGTTGTCTCGCTAATAAATAAAATATTTAGGGCTGGAGAGATGGCTTAGCGGTTAAGGCGTTTGCCTGCAAGGCCAAAGGATCCTGGTTCGACTCTCAGGGACCCACGTCTAAGGATGCACAAGGTGGCACATGCGTCTGGAGTTCGTTTGCAGTGGCTGAAGGCTCTGGCGTGTCGTACATTCTCCTCACTCTCATTCTGCCTCTTTCTCTCTCAAATAAATAAATAAATAAAACTTTAAAAAAGAGGGGTGGGCTGGAGAGATGGCTTAGCAGTTAATATACTTATCTGCAAAGCCAAAGGACCCCAGTTCAATTCCCTCGGGCCCACGTAAGCCAGATGCACAAGGTGGCACATGCGTCTGGAGTTCGTTTGCAGTGGCTGGAGGCCCTGGTGTGCCTATTTTCTCTCCACATCGTGTGTGTGTGTGTGTGTGTGCCCCTTTCTCAAATAGATAAATGAAAATATTTTTTTAAATAAAGGACCACAAGTCCAAACCATTGTTACGAGTGAGGTGTGGGGGCATTTTGTTCCGCAAGGCCTCCACCCCTTCCTCTACCCTTCTTAACTTCAGCAAGAGGGAAATACGGGGCTGGCAAGATGACTCAACAGTTAAGTGTGTTTCTGGCACATGCATGAATGCGTGAGTCACCAGACTCTGAATCTCCAGATCCCACATAAACAGCCGGGTGTGGTCAAATGCACCTGTCACCCCCCCGTCCTGCCGGGGAGCAGAGACCCAAGTGCTGTTGGAGTCTTGCAAGCTCCGCAATCGGTAGAGGCTCCGGCTCAAAGCAAAGAGCGGCGGGCGGCAGAGCGATGCAGCAGGACACCCAGCACTCCATTTCAGCCACTGTGGAGGGGGGCGTCCACCCCCACCACACCACACACACCATACACACACGGCACATTGCCACACACACACACACAGAGATAAAAACATTAAATTGTTATTTTATGTATTTGAGAGAGACAGGGAGAGAGAGAATGGATGCACTAGGGCCTTCAGCCACTGCAAATGAACTCCAGACGCATGTGCTACCTAGTCCATCTGGCTTACGTGGATCCTGGAGAAATGAATTTGCCTCCCTTGGCTGAGCAGGCAAAAGCCTTAACAACTAAGCCATCTCTCCAGCCCTAAAAAAAAAAACAATTTAAAAGGGCAATATGAAACACATTTATTGGACAGTTGATTCTAAGTAAATTTCAAACTTGGCTTCCTTGAACGTGCCATGGCTTCTAGAACTCTCTGCCCGTGCTTCTGCAGTCTCACCGCTACAAATGCTGTCCTCCCTTTGTCTGCCTCATGCCCTGCACCTCATATCTCCCCATCCCGATGTCACCTTTCTTCCTGAGCTGGCACTGTCCTTTCAATGTAACTTGCTCATTTGCTTCACACATTGAATTGCCGTTGTTTTCCAGGGTCATTTCTCTATGAAGTGGGACTCCACTCATAGCAGGCACTCAGTGGATATTTGTCGAGCTGAAAATGTCTGTTCAGCACGGTTCACAATTTCTAATTGCTCACTGTTAGGTCAGAGTAGCCTGGGCCCTGTGGGTCTAGCACTTGGGTGGTTCTGGGAGGATGTTAAGCACCTCACTTGTACCTTAACCGAGTAGCCAGGATAAATCATTAAGGAGCCTTGTAGAAGCCAGCTACATTTCTTAGTTTAATGTTTGCATACTCCAGGTTTAATTCTTGGCAGTCCCAAACACGTCCCTCAGACTCATCCTGAAGTTCCTTGAACATCGACAGACAAGACATCTCAGGAGCGTGGAGCTGGGAGTCATGGAGCTAGGGCTGTGTTTCTAGTTACTGTGTACCCCACTTGAGACTAAGTATTAAAGCCGGGCATGGTGGCACACACCTTTAATCCTAACACTTGGGAGGCAGAGGTAGGAGGACTGCCGTGAGTTCAAGGCCACCCTGAGACTACAGAGTGAATTCCAGGTCAGCCTGGGCTAAAGTGAGACCCTACCTTGAAAAACCAAAAAAAAAAAAAAAAAAGTATGAAGTCTGACAGTCTCAGGTTCAAATCCCGGCCCTTCCACCTACTCTTTAAGGGAACACGCTACCTTTCTGAGCCTCCTTTTCTTTCATATCTAGGAGCTGTGATGACTGAATACAGCATATAAAATGCCCAGTGTAGGAGTGGGTGCTTACTGGATGTTTACCAGCTAGTTATGATTTGGGGGTGCTGGGGTAGGGGGGGTGGTGATCTGGGTAGTGGAGAGTGCATTACCATTCATTAACTATCGCTGGAGGCGGATGTATGTTGAGGAGAGGCAGCTTAGACCTCAAAGGCCTGGGTTACAGAGTTAACTCTGCTGAATGGATGTCAAATTAACGTAGGAGGATGTTTGCGGTGTGTCTTAATGAAATATTTCATGGGGATTTTCCGGTTTTCACTGCCAGGACTGTTTCTGTTAATAGTCCCATACTTTCCTATTTTGAAGTGCCCCGTTTACCTCCGGTGAGCCCTCTAATCCTCCACCGGGAGCTCTGCCCTGTGTCCTGTCGGTTACAATTTCTGCTCACTTTACCCCCTCGACTGCCTCTGTTGACCCAAAGGTCTTATCTCGTCCTCTGAGAGGTATGTTAAGTGCTCTGCCAGCCTGCTGGTGTGCCTGGCCTGTTTTTTCTCAACTGCCAGTACCTCTTGGATTCCAATTCCAAACATGGTAACCCTCCGGGGTCACCCTTTCTTCCGGTGCCAAGAGAGGACGCATTCCAAATGCAACACAAGTGTGCCTGTCATGCTGGGCTCTCCTCATTCTGCTTGGGGACGACACGGGGTGTGTGCCTGCTTCCTCTGGGCCTGCTGAAGTCTCCAGGCTCAGCCTATCTTTCTCCCCGGACAAGTTAATGTGAAGACTGTCCTAGGAAACCTGGAACCGAGGAAGTTTGCCTGGGGGAGCTGCAGGGAGAGAGGGAAAGAGAGAGGAGAGAGAGAGGTGGGGGTGGGAACCTAGCTTTTCAACTCTCCATGAAGTGTACTAGGTTCTGGCATTCATTCCCACAACCATTGGAAGCCTTTCTCCCAGCAGAGGTGGGATTGGTAGTGAGAAGCCGGAGGTGAGAAGTCCTCCCCGGGAGGACAGATCCCTTCACCTTCAGAGGGTCATATGCGGGGACAGCACCAGGGCTGGAGATGACCTCCAACGGCAGCACGGTGGGCCAGTTCCTCTGGCAGGGTCCAGTGTGCACCGGCTGGAAGCAGGAGCAGGAAGGGGCCATCTACCACCTGGCCAACTGCATCTTGCTGCTGGGCTTCATGGCGGGCAGTGGGGTGTACGGGGGGCTCTACCTTTTCGGCTTCCTGGGCACCGGCTACCTATGCCACGTGCTGTGGGGTTGGTTTAACGCCTGCGGACTAGACGTGGTTCTTTGGAGCGCCCTGCTGACAGCCGCCTGCCTGCTGCAGCTGGCATACCTGGGGTATCGCCTGCGCGTGAACACCCTCTCCGAGGAGTTCAGCCTCCTCTACAGGACGCTGGGCGTGCCCCTGCGGGTGCCCCTGCACACCTACCAGGAGATCATCCGCTGCTGCCACCAGCAAGTCTTGACCCTGGCCACAGAGCAGACCTACGCCGTGGAGGGCGAGACACCCATCAACCAGCTGTCCCTGCTCCTTGCTGGCCGGTAAGCTGCTCTTGTCATTGCCACTGCCTGGAATTGTTTTGTTTTGTTTTGTTTTGTTTTTCTTTATTCCCCCAGCCCACACTTCTCAGTTCCTAGTGTCTCCTTTCCGTTTCATGTCCCCTTTCATTGAGAGAAGGATGTGGCAAGTCAAAGAAACCCAAATAGATTCCCCCCCCCCCACCCAGGAGTGAACTTGCTTCCTCTTTTGTAACATTTTCCAAGAGGAAAATAGATCATAAGGCATTTTCTATGATGTCAGGAGTGATTGTGTATATGTACTTGCTGCTGGGGGAGAGGGGGAGGTGAACCCAGACCTGAAATGAACAAACACCTACAAACACACACACACACACACACACACACACAGAGAGAGAGAGAGAGAGAGAGAGAGAGAGATGCATCATACCAGTGTGTGAACCTTATGCTACAGCAAGACTTTTGTGAGCTTTGGAAAACTGACCATTTCAGTAACTTTCTTTCCTTCCATTTGCATTCAGCATTTGCTAAGCACCAGCTATGTGCAAGAATAAAGCCAGGGCCAGGTCAGGTTTCCAGTCACTCCTGCTCCCCAAAGCATCAAGGGAACACATCCCCATTCGTGTTGGGGATGTCCCCTGCCAACCCTGGAGCACAGCCGTTCCGGGCATGTGCGGTCCTGTCCACTTTCCCATGTCCATGATTGTGGACATTTCGCACTGCAAATCTAAGGGCCCCCGGTGACAGAAAAGTAGTGACCCCCTCACAATTGTCTTCGCGGATTTGGAGGAGACACCCACCTCTGTGGAACACTGACAGACGTTGCGGGTGGTGGTCTCAGTTAGTGCGAGTGGATGCCCGCTCGGCCTGCTTGGGACTGGTGGCCACTGATAATTCTGTCCTGTGCACGTTGTAAGCAGTTGTGCATTGGTTGGCGTTATTAGCTCCGTGGCACTTGATCACGCCGTGCCTGCCCAGTTTGATGGCGCACCCATTCTCTCTCTATCTGCTTCTCTCAAATAAATAAAAGAATTTTTTTTTTTTTCCCCAAGGTAGGGTCTTGCTCTAGCCCAGGCTGACCTGGAATTCACTATGTCGTCTCAGGGTGGCCTTGAACTCACGGCGATCCTCCTGCCTCTGCCTCCTAAATGCTGGGATTAAAGGCATGCGCCACCACGCCCGGCTAAGAAAGATATTTTTTAAAAAACAGTGTAAGGAAGCCCTGGGCATGGTGGCGCACACCTCTAATCCCAGCACTCGGGAGGCAGAGGTAGGAGGATCGCCATGAGTTTGAGGCCACTCTGAGACTACATAGTGAATTCCAAGTCAGCCTAAACTAGATTGAGACCCTACCTCGAACCTGGCCCCCGCCCCCAGCCAAAAAAAAAAAGCAGTATAAGGAACTTGCTCACTCGGGAGACCCATGATGTAACTTATTCCCTGGAGTGCCACTCTGAGGCCAGCAGAAAATGTCCCTCCGCTATGTTATGTGATGCTCACGTCCTGGAAACATTACAATTAGTTTATAGTTCAGATGTCTTTCTTTTCTTTTCTTTCTTTTTTTTTTTTTTTTAACTGAGGTAGGGTCTTGCTTTATCCTAGGAGGACCTGGAATTCACTATGTAGTCTCAAGGTGGCCTTGAACTCTTGGTGATCCTCCTACTTCCGCCTCCCAAGAGCTGGGATTAAAGGTGTGCACCACCACATCAAGCTCCAGATGTCTTCCTCTTTTTTTTTTTTTTTTTTTGGTTTTTCGAGGAGTTAAGCTGAGCTGGTCGGGAAGGGGTCTAGCTAAGGACAGCATGCGTAAGTACCCTGAGGTAGGGTAACAGAGCATGCCATTTTTCTCTAGGAACCCTTCATTACTCAAGGAAGTTCCTCCAGGCAATCTCTGTATGTAATTTCCTGGTCCTGTAAGAGCAAGCATCTTCTTTCCACCAGAGTGTGGGCTAACTCTGTTCTTGGCTTGGTCTGAACCTTCTGCCTTTCTTTTTTAGGTGGTCAGATGATTGGCAATAGCTTAATGGCTCGATGATGGACTTTGGTCATTTAAAAAAAATTTTTAAAGCCTTATCAATTATTGGAAGTGACGACTGTTTCTTTTTATTAAAATATTTATTTTTATTTATTTATTTGACAGAGAAAGATGGAGAGAGAGAGAGAGAGAATGGGTGCTTCAGGGCCTCCAGCCACTGCAAACAAACTCTAGATGCGTGTGTCCCCTTGTTCATCTGGCTAACGTGGGTCCTGGGGAATCAGACCTGGGTCCTTTGGCCTTGCAGGAGAATGCCTTAACTGCTAAGCCATTTCTCCAGCCCGACTTTGATAATTTGTGCACACATATATCTAGGCACTCATTAAGTGCAAGACTGAGGAATGCTTATATCCCATTGGCTAGAACTTAACCTTTTGGCTTATACCCTGCCGTGGGAGTGTAGTCTTGAGCTCTACAGTGTCTGTCCAGTTAAAACTTAAGTGGCGTGAAGGAAGAGAAGCAACAGAGATTCAAAATCATACTGCCACGGCGGATTCCCAGATCTCTGCCCATCCCCATCTTATCTTCTTTTCTTCTTCTTTTTCTTTAAAATATTTTTATTTTATTTATTTATTTAAGAGAGAGAGGGAGAGAACTAGGCAGGTGTAGAAACAGAGAGAGAGAATGGGCGCACCACGGCCTCCAGCCACTGCAAACGAACTCTAGATGCATGTGCCCCCTTGTGCATCTGGCTTACGTGGGTCCTGGGGAATCGAACCTGGGTCCTTTGGTTTTGCAGGTCAGCACCTTACCTGTTAAGCCATATCTCCAGCCATGTTTGTTTGTTTTTTGAGGTAGGGTCTCACAGGCTGACCTGGAGTTCCCTATGTAGTCTCAGGGTGGCCTTGAACTCGCGGCAATCCTCCTACCTCTGTCTCCCTAGAGCTGGGATTAAAGGCATGTGCCACCACACCTGGCTCTCTCTCTCTCTCTCTTTTTTTTTTTTAGTGAGAGAGAGAGAATTGGTGCACCAGGGCCTCCAGCCACTGCAATTGAACTCCAGATGTGCACACCACCTTGTGCACACATGCAACCTTGCAAGCCTTGCGTCACCTTGTACGTCTGGCTTACGTGGGATCTGGAAAGTCAAACATGGGTCCTTAGGCTTCACAGGCAAATGCTGTAGTCGCTAAGTCATTTCTCTAGCGACCCCCCCTTTTTTTTCTTTCAAATTTTTATTAACAACTTCCATGATTATAAAAAATACCCCATGGTAATACCCTCCCTCCCCCCACTTTCCCCTTTGAAATTTCATTCTCCATTATACCCCCTCTCCATCTCAATCAGTCTCTCTTTTAATTTTGATGTCATGATCTTTTCCTCCTCTTAGGATGGTCTTGTGCAGGTAGTGTCAGGCACTGTGAGGTTATTAGCCACCCCCTTTTTATTTTATTTTTTTTATTTTGTTTGTTTGTTTATTTATTTATTTGAGAGTGACAGAGAGAAGGAGGCAGAGAGAGAGAGAGCGAGAGAGAGAGAGAATGGGGCTCCTGTGGATGAAGAGAAAAGAGAATAACTGCTTAAACTAAAGCGTGTGTGTAGAGGGAACATTAAAACTGGGCCTGGGGCTGGAGAGATGGCTTAGCGGTTAAGCGCTTGCCGGTGAAGCCTAAGGACCCCAGTTCGAGGCTCAATTCCCCAGGACCCATGTTAGCCAGATGCACAAGGGGGCGCATGCATCTGGAGTTCGTTTACAGAGGCTGGAAGCTCTGGTGCGCCCATTCTCTCTCTCTCTCTCCAGCCCAGCCACCCCCTTTTTAAATTTTTTTTGTTTATTTTTATTTATTTATTTGAGAGCGACAGACAGAGAAAGAGGCAGAGAGAGAGAGAGAGAGAGAATGGGCGCGCCAGGAGAGATAGCTTAGCTGTTAAGGTGCTTGCCTGCAAAGGCTAAGGTCCCAGGTTTGACTCCCCAGTACCCATGTAAACCAGATGCACAAGGTGGTGCATGTGTCTGGAGTTTGTTTGCAGCAGCTGGAGGCCCTGGAGTGCCCATTCTCATTCTCTCTCTCTCTCTCTCTCTCTCTCTCTCCTTCCCTTCCTCTCAAATAAATAAAAGAATGGGCTGGAGAGATGGCTTAGTGGTTAAGGCATTTGCCTGCAAAGCCAAAGGACCCAGGTTCGATTCCCTAGGACCCACATAAGCCAGATGCACAAGGGAGCATATGCGTCTGGAGTTCATTTGCAGTGGCTGGAGGCCCTGGTGCGCCCATTCTCTCTCTCTGCCTCCCTGTCTCTCTCGCAAATAAATAAATAAGTAAAATAAATAAAAAATATTAGATATAGATATATTAATTAGAATTCCTAGTTGCAGCCACAGAAAACCTCTCAAGTTACCTAAATCAGGGCTGAGGAGGGCCTTTAAAAAAACACAAGGAGGGCTGGAGAAATGGCTCAGCAGTTAAGGTGCTTACCTGTAAAACTTAACGACCTAAGTTTGATTCCCCAGTAACCCATGTAAAAGTCAGATGCACAAAGCGGCAAATGCGTCCGGAGTTCATTTGCAGCAGCCAGAGGCCTTGATGTACCCATTCTCCCTCTCTCTCTCTCTCTCTCTCTCTCTGCTGGCTGTGGTGGAGCATGCCATTAATCCCAGCATATGGGAGGTTGAGATAGGAGGGTTACTGTGAATTCAAGGCCAGCCCAAGACTACACAGTGAATTCCAGGTCAGCCTGGACTATGCTGGGACCCTGCCCTGAAACCAACCAACCAACCAACCAAAAGAAGGATTGCTTATTAAACTCAAAGAAAGATGTACATTTGGGCCTCAGGTTGGAAAAGAAACAAGAACACACTTTATTGGGTATTTTGTATGATTTTAGACTCCTCTTACCTATGGCCAATTGGGGCATATGTTTTGCAAAGACTGAGTTACATCATCTAAAGTGAAAGGTTTCGCTAGGCATGGTGGCACACGCCTTTAATCCCAGGACTTGGGAGGCAGAGTTAGGAAGATTGCCGTGAATTTGAGGCCACCCTGAGACTCCATAGTGAATTCCAGGTCAACCTGGGCTAGAGTGAGGCCCTACCTCAAAAAAACAAAAGAAGCCGGGCATGGTGGCACATACCTTTAATCCCAGCACTCGGGAGGCAGAGGTAGGAGGATCGCCATAAGTTTGAGGCCACCCTGAGACTACATAGTGAATTCCAGGTCAGCCTGAGCTAGAGTGAGGCCCTACCTCAAAAAACCAAAAACAAAAAAAAGAATAAAATAATAAATAAATAAATAAATGCAAGGTTTTAGTTTCTTTTTTTAAAATAATTTTCAAATATTTTATTTTTATTTATTTGACAGAGAAAGAGGGAGAAAGAGAGACTGAGAATGGGCGTGCCAGGGCCTCCAGCCAGTGCAAACAAACTCCAGAAGCATGTGCCCCCTTGTGCATCTGGCTAATGTGGGTCCTGGGGAATCGAACCTGGGTCCTTTGACTTTGCAGGCAAACGCCTTAACCGCTAAGCCATCCCTCCAGCCCAGGTTTTAGTTTCTTAACAGAAAAGTCTGTTGGTTTTGCCAGTACATGATAGTTTCCCCCACCCAAGACATAAAAGCCACATTCACTTAATTTCAGTTCCATCGTTCCATGGAAGGAGCTGGAATGGCTCCACTTGGGTTGGGCATATACCCCAAGACCATCTACTCGACAGGGCATGTGGGATCTCATTGTTCAAGGATATTGTTATCACATTATGGCCAGTGAGGTAGAGAAAGGCAATGTTAGGAGCGCCCACCATCACCCACCTAGAGCTCTGGTAACATGGTGTCATGGAAAAAACAATCACGAAATCTCAATATGGCCACCAAACAGCTATGTCACCTTAAGCCCACCGTTCAGCTCTCCTGAACATCTGTTTGATTGGCTGCAAAACACGGAAAAGAACAATGTCCCTTCAGCTATTGTGATAATTAAACAAGAGGACACCTGTGAAGTGTCTAGCACAGAATCTGGTACACGGCGTACTCACCACGTCCTTCCCAGTCTGAGACGTAGCTAAGCGGGTGATTTAGAGAGAATCTCTCTTCATGCAGTCTGCTGGGAAGGGGGAAAGAAGAGCAGCTTCCCCAGGCTAGACCTTTGGGGCGGCGCTGTCCAATAGAACTTCCTGTAGTGGCTGTGCACTGAATCACCTGAAATGTGATTAGTGTCATTTAGGAACTGGCTTAATTTACTTGATTTTATGTGTAAATGCTTTTGTTGTTGTTGTTTCGAGATAGATAGGGTCTGACCTGGAATTCACTAGAGAGTCTCAGGGTGGCCTTGAATTGATGGTGATCTTCCTACCTTTGCCTCCTGAGTGCTGGGGTTAAAGGCGTGCGCCACCACGCCCGGCTGTAATTTACTTGATTTTAACGCACGTAAACACATGTGGCGAGTGGGCAACTGAGCTCTGGTATGGTGGTTTCTGTCCTGAATACACAGGAGGATCACTGGGGCAGTTTCCAAACTAAACCATGTCCACACTCCACCTACAGAGAGTCTGGCTTAATTCTGACATAAGGCCCAAGCTTAAGTGAGCTTTTTTGTTTGTTTGTTTGTTTTGTTTGAGGCCTTGGTGTACACCGTAGAGCCCGGGCTGGCCTTGAACTCATGGTCATCCTCCTGCTTAGCATTCTGGGAGTGCTGGGATTATAGGTGTGAGCCACCAATCCTGGGTTCTCAGTGTTTTTTGTTTGTTTTGTTTTTTGTATTTATGAGAGAGAGAGAGAGAGAGAATTGGTGCACCAGACCTCCAGACACTGCAATCAAACTCCATTCGCATGTGCAACCTTATGCACTTTGTCACCTTGTATGTCTGGCTTATGTGGGATCTGGACAATCAAACATGGGTCCTTAGGCTTCACGGCAAGCATTTTAACTGCTAAGCCATTTCTGTAGCCCTCAGTGGGTTTTGTTTTGTTTTGGTTTGGTTTGGTTTTTTGAGGCAAGCCCAATAGACTGGTCTTTTTTTTTTTTAATACAAGAGAGAGAGAGAAAATTGGTGCACCAGGGCCTCCAGCCATTGCACTTGAACTCCAGACACGTGTGTCACCTTGTGCTCAAGCCAACCTTGCATGCTTGTAGCACTTTGTGGCTTACGTGGGACCTGGAGAGTCGAACCTGGGTCCCTAGGCTTAGCAGGCAAGCACCTTAACCGCTAAGCCATCTCTCCAGGCCCCCTCGGTGGTTTTTCAAAATGCTCTCCTGGGGTTTAATTCTGTAGGCTGGAATTGAGAGCCTTGTATGGTTAAAAAGGAGACTTCAGGAGACCTCTGTGGGTTCCCAGTCTAAGCACTTCCACATTTAAAGGGGCCACTCCTGCTTTGAGCCTTCCCACCCTGTCAGGAGCTTCTGAGCAGGGTGTCTGAGAGACCACTTCCCTCTCCCACGCACTCTCTTCTCTCCCTTTCCCAGGGTTCGGGTGAGCCAGGACGGACAGTTTCTACACTACATCTTTCCATACCAGTTCATGGACTCTCCGGAGTGGGAATCGTTGCACCCCACGGAGGAGGGGGTCTTCCAGGTAACAAGGAGCCCACGCCCACGGCAGCCCCGCCATACCTGCTCTGCTATAACCCGCTGTCCTTGCCTCCTCTTTGCCTCTCTCACATCTTTTTTCTTTTAAATATGTTATGTTTATTTAGTTATTTTGAGAGAAAGAGAGAGAGAGAGAGGCAGACAGACAGAGAATGGGCGCGCCAGGGCCTCCAGTCATTGCAAATGAACCCCAGACGCATGTGCCACCGTGTGCATCTGGCTTACGTGGGTCCTGGGGAATCAAACCTAGATCCTTAGGCTTCACAGGTGAGCACCTTAACCACTACGCCATCTTTCCAGCACCCCTTTTTTTCTTTTTTAAAATATTTTATTTTTATTTATTTTTTTAAAAATATTTTGTTTATTTATTTATTTGAGAGAGAAAGAGGCAGAGTGAGAGACAGAGACAGACACAGAGAGAGAGAGAGAAAGAATGGGCGTGCGAGGGCCTCCAGCCACTGCAAACGAACTCCAGCTGCATGCGCCCCCTTGTGCATCTGGCTTACCTGGGTCCTGAAGAATCGAACCGGGATCCTTTGGCTTTGCAGGCAAACACCTTAATCACTAAGCTATCTCTCCAGCCCTCCAGCCCTATTTTTATTTATTTATGAGAGAGAGATAGAATGGTCCTGGGGAATCAAAACCTGGGTCCTTAGGCTTTGCAGGCAAGCACCTTAATTGTTAAGCCATCTCTCCAGGGAACCCCCTCCCCTTTTTCAAAGGTAGGGTCTCACTCTGGTCCAGGCTGACCTGGAATTCCCTATGTAGTCTCAGGCTGGCCTCGAACTCATGGCGATCCTCCTACCTCTGCCTCCTGAGTGCTGGGATTAAAGGCGTGCGCCACCAAGCCTGACTCCTCTCTCCTATCTGCCTTTACCCACTGCCATTGTGATCCTAGGGGGGAAACCATGACCTACTGCTCCAGTGGAAGGGGTGTCTGCGCTCCTGGGGAGGGGGACAGGGCAAGCTGATGCTGGTCCCTGACAGGCAGTCATGTCACTCCCGTGTCCAAAACCCTTCTAGAATATTCTACTGCCCACAAGATAAATTGCCCTCTTCTGGGTAACCGAAACCACTTAGTGATCTCTGGCTGCAGCTCCCGGGCTCCCTTCCTCGTACATTTTTGCTCCTGCTCTCTGCGCTGAGTGCTAGTACTTCCTAAACACACTCTTTTGATGTGCCACTTGACCCCACAGTCCCCTCTCTCTCAATTACATTTCCTTTCTAGACAGATGTCGTGGCCCCCGCACTCCTCCGGGAGGATTGACAGCGCCACCTCCCAGCCCCCACCCCCGTAGTTTACTGCCACCTCCTGCCTGCCAGGGCGCCTCCTTCTGTTCCTGCCCACTGTGCACGCGTCGCTTCTCCGTCCTAATGATCTGGGCTCTTCCAGTCTTCCACACACGGCAACCCTTTGAAGTGAAGACTGGGTCTGTCCCTGTCCTTCTTCCCCTATCCTTGCTCCAAAAGCTATCGCCGAAAGCACGACAGATGTTCAATAAAGGTTTGCTGGGCCAGGCGTGGTGGCGCACGCCTTTAATCCCAGCACTCGGGAGGCAGAGGGAGGAGGATCGCCGTGAGTTCGAGGCCACCCTGAAACTACATAGTGAGTTCCAGGTCAGCCTGAGCTAGAGTGAGACCCTACCTCGAAAAACAAAACAAACAACAACAACAAAAAATTGTTGAACTGCTTTGTCAGTAAGCAGTTGGTGTCCGAGAGGACTCTTAGGGCACCCACATCCATGTCCCAAGGGGGAGCCTGGCCCTCAGCCCCTGCTCTCTGCCAGTCCTTCCGACTTGTTGTTCTTTTTATTTATTTATTTATTTATTTAAGAGCAACAGGCAGACAGAAGGAGGAGGGAGAGAGGTGAGAGAGAATGGGCGCACGAGGGCCTCCAGCCACTACAAACAAACTCCAGACGCGTGCGCCCACTTGTGCATCTGGCTAACATGGGTCCTGGGGAATCGAACCTCGAACCTGGGTCCTTAGGCTTCACAGGCAAGCACTTAACCACTAAGCCATCTCTCCGGGCCCCGACTTGTTGTTCTGGCTGACTGAACAGCTAGCAGGTTGCAGGCACCGCATATCACATTGCCTCACTGATCCACACCAGTTGGATTGGATATCGTTATGACTCTACTTGACAGACGAGGAATCTAAGGCCCTGAGACATCAGGTCATTCAGCCAGAAAGCAAAGCCAAGCAGCAGTGTGAATCTACTGTCCCGTTCTTTTTCAGAAATGGAGGGACCACCGGAAGAGTGGAGTTTATATACACACCCTCCCCTCTCCTTAGGAACGCCTCCACTGACAGTTGGCAGGAGTCTGTGTGTTTCCTGCCACTTCTACCAGGGACTCCCCTAGACCACATGTGAACCAATCCCTGAACAGACACATGCTAGACAGTGCCTCTGGAAGGGCCGGCTTCTGTCCCCACCCAGGCACTGGGCTTGGTGGTGATATAGGCCGAGAGGCAATCTTGATCCCATTGCTGGGACCACCAGCCACTGACCCCCTCCAATCACATTCCCATGCCTGCCCATGCCTGCTCTCTCTGCCCAGCCCAGCAGTGTCTTCAACGCCAAGGAGGGCTGATCGACACTGACAGGAGCAGGTGAGGGTGTCCACATCCTTCCCTGACGGTGCTCCAGAGGACAGGCTGTAACCCCAGTTGGCCTCTTAGCCTGGAATGTAAGACCGCTCATATCCCTCCCCTTCCTATTTTTAGCGCGTGCCTCCTTTGGAAGCAGCGGGATCCACGCACTCGCTATGCGCTGTGTGAAGTCCCATTTCCTCTTTGCAAATGTCAAGTAGTAAGTAGTTCACCCTGACGCTGGCCTTTTGCCTTTGTTGACTGCAAGAACGATAACGTGGTGGCCGCCTGAAGCAGAAGCCACACTGTTTAACCCAAATCAATCAACATTTTATCACACCTCTCGGAAGCCCAGTTATGTCACGATCTGCTAACTGATGCTGTGACGCTGTTGTTAGTCACCAAGTAGATCAGTCCGGAGCTTCCCCCTGAAAATTACTTATTCTGGGCTGGAGAGATGGCTTAGTGGTTAAGCGCTTGCCTGTGAAGGCTAAGGACTCCGGTTTGAGGCTCGATTCTCCAGGACCCACGTTAGCCAGATGCACAAGGGGGCGCACGCGTCTGGAGTTGGTTTGCAGTGGCTGGAAGCCCTGGCGCGCCCATTCTCTCTCTCTCTCTCACTCTCTCTCTCTCTCTCTCCCTCTCTGTCTCTCTCTCTGTCACTCTCAAATAAACAAAACAAATAAAAAAAAGAACCAAAAAAATATTTTTAAAAAAAGAAAATTACTTATTCTTCAACCTGCATCCTGTTTACCCAAGTCCTATTTACATATGTTCTCATTTAATCCCTTCAACCAACCTCTAAGGTGAGCGTTAAAGAAAAAGCTAGATACTCATCTGAACTTTCTTTCTTTTTTTTTTTTTTAAAAAAAATTTGTTTATTTTTATTTATTTATTTTGACAGTGACAGACAGACAGAGAAAGAGGCAGAGAGAGAGAAAGAATGGGCGCACCAGGGCCTCCAGCCACTGCAAACGAACTCCAGATGCATGCACCCGCTTGTGCATCTGGCTTACGTGGGTCCTGGGGAATCGAGCCTCGAACCGGGGTCCTTAGGCTTCATAGGAAAGCGCTTAACTGCTAAGCCATCTCTCGAGTCCTGTCTGAACTTTCTTGCAGCTCGCCCTGTATGCATGTAGAAAGCAGACTTCTGGAGCACCTTTGCAGAAGAGTTTTATAAAGAACACGAGAAAGTGGCATGAGGTTGTTTTGCAACATACAAAAGATTGATCGTCTTCATTTGATTCATTCATTCATAGTAACCACTATGAAGCTCATGTTATATGCCAGACACTGCTAACAGGGCTTGGAACACATCAATAAACAGCACAAAGCTGGGCTTGGTGGCGCACGCCTTTAATCCCAGCAGTTGGAAGGCAAAGGTAGGAGGATGGATGTAAGTTCAAGGCCAGCCTGGGATTACTGAGTGACAGTCCAGGTTAGCCTGGGCTAGAGTGAGACTCTACCTCGAAAAAACAAACAAAAACAAACAAACAGCCACAGATCCTGCCCTTACGCAATTCAAACACTAGTGGGAGAGACAAAAAATAAACCTTAAGCAGAATGATAAGTAAATCATATAGGCTAGAAGATGATAACCTGCTAATTTAAAAAATAACAAGTGGATTTTTGCTGAAAAGAAACAAATGAATGAGACCATGAAAGGGAAGAAAAGGGTTTTCTTACTTTACTTTTTAAAAACGGGAAGCAGGGCTGGAGAGATGGCTCAGCGGTTAAGGCGCTTGCCTGCGAAGCCTAAGAACTCATGTTCAATTCTCCAGGTCCACGTGAGGCAGACGCACAATGACGTAAGTGTGCAATGTCGCACACGAGCACAAGGGGGCGCACGCAACTGGAGTTTGATTGCAGTGGAGGGGGGCCCTGGTGCGCCCATTCTCTCCCTCCCTCTCTCCTTCTCACATAAAAGAAAAAAAGGCCAGTTTGTTGGGCTTGCCTCAAAAGAAAAAAAAAAAAAAAAGCAGCAACAGCACTTGCGTGGGAATACCCAAGACTTCTGTGTTTGGCCTTAATGACATTGTTTTCTTCCAAATCAGCTCTTCCTCAAACACACCTGCTCAGGGTTGGCACTGATATATTGTCTGGAAAATTGTTGGTCAGGAAATCTAAGGCACAGGCCATGGCAAATTGTGACAACTGCTTCTTCTACTGTTGGTAATGGACAGCTCCAATTATCCGCAGAATTCTCTGTCGGGAGGCAGTGTGCCCAGCCAGACACGGTTAATAATTTGTCTGATGTCACAGAGCTGGTAAAGGAGTCAAGCGAAAAACAGGAACCAGGGCCGGCGGGGTGGCTTAGCGGTTAAGACACTTGCCTACAAGGCCAGAGGACTCAGGTTCAGTGCCCCAGGACCCATGTAAGCCAGATGCACAAGGTGGCACATGCGTCTGGAGTTCGTTTGTAGAGGATGGAGGCCCTGGTGTACCCATTCTCATTCTCTCTCTCTGCCTCTTTCTCTCTCAAATAAATAAATAAAAACAAACCGAACAAGCAAACAAAAAAGCAGAAACCAGCATCTGGCTGCTGTGTCTACCTGGAGTGGTTTGAAATACCTAACCAAAACCTTTTTTCTCTCATGAAATGTTTTTCTATAGCTACCCCAATATACCGTCCCTCTCTATTCTTTGTTTGTTTTCCTGTGCTGGGGGTTAAAACTAGGACCTTGTAAGTGGTAATCAAGTACTTTATCAATGAACTATATCCCTAGAACACTTTTGTAAACTTTTTATTTTGAGAGTCCTTTTACTCTGGCCCTGAACGCACTGTGTGTAGCCCAAGTTGGCCTTGAACTTGCCAACCTCTTGCCTCAGCCTCCTCGGCTGGAATGACAATACTGGACTGTGGTGGTTTGATTCAGGGGTCCCCCATAAACTTAGGTGTTCTGAACGCTAGGTTCCCAGCTGATGGAGATTTGGGAATTAACACCTCCTGGAGGCGGTGTATTGTTGGGGGAGGGCTTATGGGTGATATAGCCAGTGTCCCCTTGCCAGTGTTTGGCACACTGTCCTGTTGCTATTGTCCACCTGATGTTGGCCAGGGGGTGATGTCTACCCTCTGCTCATGCCTTCATATTCTCTGCCATCATGGAACTTCCCCATCAAGCCTGTAAGCCAAAATAAACCTCTTTTTCCCACAAGCTACTCTTGGTTGGGTGATTTCTACCAGCAATGTGAACCTGACTGCAACAGTAAAGTGGTACCGAGAGTAGGGTTGCTGCTAGACACCTGACTGTGTGGCTTTGACCTTTTGGAGCTGATTTTCAAGAGGAATATGGAAGGACTTGAAACCTTGGCCTAAGAGATGCCTTGCAGTGCTATAAGTACAGCTTGATGGACTATTCTGGCCAGAGTTGAAAGACCTGAATGCAGTAAGAACTATGAACTGTGAGGTTTGGCTTATGAGGGTGAGAAAGAGCTTTGCTTGGACTGGGCTATCAGTTTGTGTGAGAAGCTTGCTGTTATACCCGTGTCCTGAGAAGTTGTGCAGGGTTGCTTTGCATAGAAATGAACTCGTGTGCACAGAGGGATATGGCACAGAAAGAAAAATCTTTGGGTGAACTACTGCCTGTTCAGCTGCAATTGAGAGATTACAACCTTTGAGATTGGGCCAGCTGACCTGCACTGGGGCAACAGGAAGAATGTAGACTTTTTGGAAGGGCCTGAGTGCTCAAGGAGTGTCCTGTTCTTTCAAAGTCTGCTTTATTCCCCCCTGGATTAACAAATTGGCACCCTACCTTGAATTGTGGAGTATAAGAAATGCAGGAAAGAGAGGTTCATTGAGTTTGCAACATGGTCTTGTGTTTTGGAAATGGCCATGGGCAGTGTGAAGCAGGTTTGCTGGTTGCCTACATGGAGACCCCATGGGGCCATGAGGATAAACAGTGGGTTGCAGTGGAGACCCTGTGGAGATGCCAGGACAATGAGATGGCTGCCAAGGACAGCTACTGGCCCAGGATGAAGTTTGCCAGGACTGTGAGTAGCCTAGCTGGAGGGGCGGAATTGGAATACCAGAGACTTGTTGCTGTTTAGAATTATCGGACTTAGAGACTTGTTACTGGTTAGAGTTGTTTGGACTTGGAGCTACAGAGTTTGGTGTTTGCCCTGTTTAAATCATGTATTGCTTGAATATTTCTTTGCTATGTCCAATGCCATCTTTTGCAGTATGAGTGTTTATTCTGTGTCATTATGGTTTTTTTTTTTTTTGAGGTTATTTTTTGGTATTATGGCTCAATGAAAAGATCTTGGACTATGGAGATGTTTGAACATCATTGGGATTGATAACAACTATGGGGACTTTTGAAGTTGGACTGAATGTATTGTATTTTATACCATGTATGGATATCAGTTTATGGGGGCCAGGGGCGGAATGTGGTGGTTTGATTCAGGTGTTCCCCATAAACTTAGGTGTTCTGAATGTTAGGTTCCCAGTTGATGGAGATTTGGGAATTAACTCCTCCTGGAGGGAGTGTATTGTTGGGGGCGGGCTTATGGGTATTATAGCCAATTTCCCCTTGCCAATGTTTGGCACACTCTCCTGTTGCTATGGTCCACCTTATGTTGGCCAGGGGGTGATGTCCCCCCTCTGCTCATACCATCATATTCCCTGCCATTATGGAGCTTCCCCCCGAGTCTGTAAGCCAAAAGCTGCTCTTGGTTGGGTTATTTCTATAAACAATGCAAAAATGACTACAGCATGGACCTTCCAACAAATCCGTCCTTCTTTCTTTCTTTCTTTCTTTCTTTCTTTCTTTCTTTCTTTCTTTCTTTTTTTGTCTGTTTGTTTTTTCAAGGGAGGGTCTCTCTGTAGCCCAGGCTGACATGGAACTCACTGTAGTCCCAGGCTGGCCTCAAACTCACGGAGATCCTCTGACCTCTGCCTCCCGAGTGCTGGGATTAAAGGTGTGCATCACCACACCTGGCTCTCTTCTTTTTAATTTTAATTTAATTAAATTTATTTGCGGGGGGGGGTTGAAGGTAGGGTTTCACTTAGCTCAGGCTGACCTGGAATTCTCTATGTAGTCTCAGGGTGGCCTCGAACTCACAGTGATCCTCCTACCTCTCCCTCCTGAGTGCTGGGATTAAAGGCATGAACCACCACGCCTGGCTTCTGTTCTTCTTCTTCTTTTTTTAATATTTTATTTATTTATTTGCAAGAGTGAGAGTGAATGAATGAGATTGGGTACATCAGGACCTCTCCCTGCTGCAAGCAAACTTCAGATGCATGTGCCTCTTTGTGCATCTGGCTGTAACTGGCTATTGGGGAATCAAATCTAGGCCAGCAGGCTTTGCAAGCAAGCACTTTTAACTCCTGAGCTATCTTCCTTCTTTTATTATTATTATTATTAATTTTTTTTTGGTTTTTCGAGGTAGTGTCTCACTCTAGCCCATGCTGACCTGGAATTCACTAGGTAGTCTCAGGGTGGCCTCGAACTCATAGCAATTCTCCTACCTCTGCCTCCCGAGTGCTGGGATTAAAGGTATGTGCCACCACGCCCAGCTCTATCTTCCTTCTTTTAAAGAAAATATTATTTATTTAAGAGAGAGAGAGAGATTGAGCACACCAGGGTCTCTAGCCACTGCAAAAGAAATCCAAACACATGCGCCACCTTGTGCCTCTGGGTTACATGGGTACTAGGGAATCCATCCTGGGTCCTTAGGCTTTGAAGGCAAGTCCCTTAACCACTAAGCCATCTCTCCAGCCCTCATCTTCCTTCTTTAAAAAAATTTTTTTTGTTGTTCATTTTTATTTATTTATTTGAGAGTGACACAGAGAGAAAGAGGCAGAGAGAGAGAGAGAGAATGGGCGTCCCAGGGCTTCCAGCCACTGCAAACGAACTCCAGACACATGTGCTCCCTTGTGCATCTGGCTAACATGGGTCCTGGAGAATCGAGCCTCGAACCAGGGTCCTTAGGCTTCACAGGCAAGCGCTTAACCGCTAAGCCATCTCTCCAGCCCCAAAATTGACCTCTGTTCAGCACATTAGGAAGGCCCCCCTGCCCCTCCTATCACTAGACTCAAATCTTTTGCAGACATGCAGCCCTAGAATGTAAAAGCCCAGGAAATGGGCTATGGAAACAGGTTCCAGAAGGTAAGCAGTGAGTGACTAGAGGGGCCCAGCCCAGCATCCTGACACAGGAGACCTACCTATCAGTGCACGCAGGTGGAAGGCAGTCCCTGGACCTCCATGGGAGGCCACCGGGGAATTCGGAAATGAAAGAAGTCCCTTGTTGGTGTGCAAGCAGGATGCATGTATTCTAGTGTGAACCTTCTCTCTCTGCTCCTGACCCCCTCAGGTCACTCTGACCGCAGAGACTGAGTGTAGCTACATCTCCTGGCCCCGGAAAAGCCTGCACCATCTTCTGGACAGGGAGCGGTACATCTCGGGCCTCTTCTCCGCCCTGCTGGGCTATGACATCTCGGAGAAGCTGTACACCCTCAACGACAAGCTCTTTGCTAAGTTTGGGCTGCGCTTTGACATCCGTCTCCCCAGCCTCTACCACGTCCTGGGTCCCTCGACCTCCGATGGAGGCCTGGAGTCCGAGAAGGATGACCAAGAAGACTGTGAGCCAGCCATGTCGCCTGCAGAGGGTCTCCCCACCTCTGTCCAGCCCGCACCCTCTCTGACTTCCTCTCCAAGTGCCACAAGCCTTCCTGCACCTCTGCCCCGGGCCAGGATGTCAAGGCCCGACAGCGGCGTCCTGGGTGAGGACTCCACCAGCCTGGTGCTGGAGGATTTTGAGGAGGTGTCGGGATCAGAGTCGTTTATGGACTACAGGAGTGACGGGGAGTACATGAGGTGAGGGCAGAACTAACCCGGGCACACCCATCGCCTCAGGATCCCACGTAAGTAACACACGCGCGAATGCCACCTGCTCCTGCGAGGACAGAAACGCCACTGTACAGAGCTTCGCTCCGAGCAACTCCCAGCAAGTGACATTAACCCATGGGTCAGGTGCTTTTGCATGGCATGAAGGAACCTTCTAAACTCACTCATGACTAACTGTGGCTGCATTTTGGAGATAAACTGCTGATGTTGAGTAGGCAGGTGGGTTGCTAATGTTTTCTTTTTTTGCAAGGTAGGGTCTCACTCTAGCCCAGGCTGACCTGGAATTCACTATGGAGTCTCAGGGTGGCCTCGAACTCATAGCAATCCTCCTACCTCTGCCTCCGAGTGCTGGGATTAAAGGCATGAGCTATCACACCCTTTTTCTTTCCTTTTCTTCTTCTTCTTCTTCTTCTTCTTTTTTTTTTTTTTTTGCAAGATTGTGCTAGTAGTGAGACCACTGCTGGGGTTAAAATTTTTATTTGTGGCTGGACGTGGTGGTGCCCGCCTTTAATCCCATCACTCAGGAGGCAGAGGTAGGAGAATCGCCATGAGTTCAAGGCCACCCTGAGACGACATAGTGAATTCCAGGTCAGCCTGGGCTAGAGCGAGACCCTACCTCGAAAAACCAAAGAAAAAGAAATATTTGTGGCATGTGTTTGCAGGGAAAAGAACACTGCATGTTTCGCTTCCTCCGGATTGTCTTCCCGGCACACAGACAGTTCTGGGAAGGAGCTGTGACTCGACCGAGACTAGGCGGGAATCTGTTAAAATTGTTTTATTTATTTATTTATTTATTTATTTATTTTTGTTGTTGTTGTTGTTGTTTATTCGAGGTAGGGCCTCACTCTAGCCCAGGCTGACCTGGAATTCACTATGGAGTCTCAGGGTGGCCTCGAACTCACAGTGATCCTCCTACCTCTGCCTCCCGAGTGCTGGGATTAAAGGCGTGCGCCACCACGCCCGGCTTGTTAAAATCGTTTTAAAGAGGTCCGTGGGGATGGAGAGATGGCTTAGCGGTTAAGCGCTTGCCTGTGAAGCCTAAGGACCCTGGTTCGAGGCTCGATTCCCCAGGACCCACGTTAGCCAGATGCACAAGGGGGTGCACGCATCTGGAGTTTGTTTGCAGTGGCTGGAGGCCCTGGTGCGCCCATTTTCTCTCTCTCTCTCTCTCTCTCCCCTCTCTGTCTGTCGCTCTCAAATAAATAAATAAACATAAACAACAAAAAAATAAAATAAATAAAGAGGTCCATGATCGCAGGCAAATAGCTCCAGGAGGAAGAAGCTGCCATCTTGTTTGCCCCTTGCCCAGAGGACTCCGCGGTGCTCTGATGAAGCATTACCGTGGCACGCAGGTGGAGGATAGCCTGGCTTTCCCCAGCAACCACATGCGTGGGTGGTGTGCTGGGCCTGGACCTGGGTGGCCTCACAGTTCTGGCAGGATTTCCCTCCCTGGAGAATGTACCAGAAAGGCCACCCTCTAGTTCTGGGAAGCTGCCTGCATGTTTCCCCCTGTCTGTTCTCACAGCATTGTGACATTTTCCTCTGGGCTGTACCCAACCATGGTGGACGCCCGGCTTTTCCTGAGGAAAATCCCACCCTCCTCAGTGTGGAAGGCATTTTACTTATTTATTTTTATTTTTTAAATTAATTTATTTTTTATTAACAACTTCCATGATTGTAAGCAATACCCCATGGTAATGCCCTCCCTCCCCCCACTTTCCCCTTTGAAACTCCGTTCTCCATCATATCCCCTCCCCATCTCAATCAGTCTCTCTTTTATTTTGATGTCATGATCTTTTCCTCCTGTTATGATGGTCTTGTGTAGGTAGTGTCAGGCACTGTGAGGTCATGTATACCCAGGCCATTTTGTGTCTGGAGGAGCACATTGTAAGGAGTCCTACCTTCCTTTGGCTCTTACATTCTTTCTGCCACCTCTTCCGCAATAGACCCTGATCCTTGGAAGGTGTGATAGAGATATTGCAGTGCTGAGCACTCCTCTGTCACTTCTTCCCAGCACCATGATGTCTTCTGAGTCATCCCAAAGTCATTGCCATCTGAAAAGAGAAGGTTCTCTAACCAAAAGTGAGAGTAGCATTAATAGATGGGTATGAACATTAAGAGAAGTGCTTACTGGGCAGTTTGATGAGCATAGTATGTACATTTAGCCAGACAACAGCAGACGTTACACCCCTAGGGTTTTTCGAGGTAGGGTCTCACTCTGGCCCAGGCTGACCTGGAATTTACTATGTAATCTCTCAGGGTGGCCTTGAACTCATGGCGATCCTCCTACTTCTGCCTCCCAAGTGCTGGGATTAAAGACGTGCACCATCACTGAGAAACTCTCCCACTGAGGAAAGCCTTCATGAAATGAATGAGGGAATATATTTTACATATATATTATTTTACATATATATTTTACATATATATATAAAATATTTATTTATTTATTTATTTATTTGAGAGAGAGTGAGAGAATGGGTGTGTCAGGGCCTCTAGCCACTGCAAACAAACTCCAGATGCATGCACCATCTTTTTGCATCTGGCTTACATGGGTACTGGGGAATTGAACCTGGGTCCTTTGGCTTTGCAGGCAAGCGTCTTAACTGCTTAGCCACCATTCCAGCCCCAGAATATATATGTTTTTAGAAAAGCCAAGTCACATAAATGATAAAAGGAGCAAGAAAGGTAGATGTTACCAGGACAGAAATTTGGTTTTATCAATCCAGAATGTGTTATTCCCATGGAATAATTCCAAGGCTCTGAACCCTCTGTGACTTCACTGCCTCGCTCTGTTTGCACAGTTGGTCCTCAATGTCCTTCCCACCACACAGCTTCTAGCCACCTTCCTGCTCTGTCACCCTCAGTGCTGAGCAGTATGTCTTGTGGGCTTTTATCTCACATGCCTCCCCTCCTTCACAGCTCAAAGTGCTCTTCTGTCTTTCTTTCTTTCTTTCTTTCTTTCTTTCTTTCTTTCTTTCTTTCTTCTTCCTTCCTTCCTTCCTTCCTTCCTTCCTTCCTTCCTTTCTCCCTTTCTTTCTTTCTTTCTTCCTTCCTTCCTTTCTCCCTCTCTTTCTTTCTTTCTTTTTTAAGTAGGGTCTCACTCTAGCCCAGGCTGGAATTCACTATGCAGTCTCAAGCTGGCCTCGAACTCACAGCGATCTTCCTACCTCTGCCTCCCGAGTGCTGGGATGAAAGGCATGCGCCACCACGCCCAGTGAGCTCTGTCTTGTCACGTTGTTCTCTTCTCTTCCTGGATCTGCTTATTTTCTTTCTTCTCCTCCCTTTCTGACCCTTGCCTGGTCCTTCTGCCTCAGTTTGCTGCTCATAAGTGTCCCCTCTCCCTCCCAGTCCTTTTCTCTCTGTCTGTCCTCTGACATCTTCCCTTGCATTGCTCCTAACTTTAGCTCTCCTGGTGCCCTCTTTCCCTCTTGCCCACTTTCTCTTCCTTCCAAACGACCTCGTGTCTCTATTTTGTTCATGTTTCATCTAACCCCTCCAAGATCATTTCTGTGACTATAAAGAGAACCATTCAAGTAAAGGTGCGAAAGTCCAGACATCAGGGGGTCGGCAGCACCGTAGCTGGGATCTCACGGCCTTGCCTCCTGTGTCTGGGTCTGCTCCTAGGGAATTTTGTGACTTTTTGCAGAGGACACAACCTCACTCGGCCTCATTTTCACACTGAGTTGTTGGAGCTGCTGTCCCCATGAACCCTTTTGATGAAACATACGCAAAGTTAGTAATATTTCAGAAGAGGAAAGAAAGACACAATCAGTCTGCTGTGCAGTGGACACAAGTCCCCAGACATCTAAATGTCATCCAGCAAGACGTCTGTATTAACTGTTATTTCATTTAAAAAGGTTTAGGCTGAGAATGCTTACGGTTATAGCTCAGGATTCCTGGACTTTTGAGAGACCACAACCCTGGTCATTTCAGCTTGATTTGACTGCTGTCCCAACCGTTGCCGATGCACAAGGGGCACAGCGTTGGATTTTGCAGTGGTGGAGGCCACTCAGCGCCTTTCTCTCAGTCCCCATCATCTTCTTTCTCTCTCTGTCACTCTCAAATAAATAAAAATGAACAAAAAATTTAAAAAAAAAAGGTATTTTTAAATATTAATTTTTACTTATTTGAGAGATAGAGGGAGAGAATAGGTGTGCCAGGGCCTCCAACCACTGCAAAGGAACTCCAGACGCATGCGTCATCTTTGTGCATCTGGCTTTTATGTGGGTACTGGAGAATCAAACCTGGGTCCTTAGGCTTCACAGGTAAGTGCCCTAACTGCTAAGCCATCTCTCCAGCCCTCACTTCTATTTCCTGGTCACCCTCAGGGTGGGGGGTTCTGCTTGGCTAGAAATGAACTCTATCCCATACCTGTGAGGAGTGTGCTGCCCGCCAGGTGATTGCCACGCAGACATCCTATGTGAAGTCGTAACTCAGGCTCCAAGTTCTCAGTCCTCACGCTATTGTATGAAATGTCTCTCCAAACACCAGAGCGAACCTGCTAATGCAACGATTCATACTCCAAAGTCCTAGTGTTTGCAACACAAGGAAAGTGGTTGTTTTGGGTTTATTCATTCATCTGTCTGTCCAAGTAATGGAGAGGAAGTTAGAAATGCAGTTTATTTTTGAACAATAGAGTTTCAGAACAACTTTAAAACATAATCAGGGCTGGAGAGATGGCTTAGTGGTTAAGGAGCTTGTCTGCAAAGCCTAAGGACCAAAGTTCAATTCACCAGGACCCACATAAGCCAGATGCACAAGGTGGTGCATGTGTCTGGAGTTCATTTGAAGTGGCTAGAGGCCCTGGCATGCCCATTCATTCTTTCTTTCTCTCTCTCCCTCTCTCTCTCCTTGCAAATATACAAATAAAAATAAATATAGAATATTTATAGCCTGGTGTGGTAGCACACACCTTTTGTCCCAGCACATGGAAGGCAGAGGTAGGAGAATTGCCATGTGTTTGAGGCCAGTCTGAGACTACATAGTGAATTCCAGAGTGAGACCCTACCTCAGGGGGGAAAAAAATCAAATTGGGGCTGGGACTGAAGAGATAGCTTAACAGTTAAGGCATTTGCCTGTGAAGCCTAAGACCCAGGTTCAATTCCCCAGTACCCCATGTAAGCCAGATGCACAAAGTGGTGCCCGGGTCTGGAGTTCGTTTGCAGTGGCTGGAGGCCCTGGCGCGCCCACCTTCAGTCTCTATCTGCCTTTCTCTCCTTTTTTTTTTTTTTTAAATGATTTTTTTGTTTGTTTATTTTATTTATTTACTTGAGAGCGACAGACAGAGAAAGAGGTAGATAGATAGAGAATGGGCCCACCAGGGTCTCTAGCCACTGCAAATGAACTCCAGAGGCGTGCGCCCCCTTGTGCATTTGGCTTAAGTAGGTCCTGGGGAGTCGAACCTGGGTCCTTTGGCTTTGCAGGCAAGTGCCTTAACAGCTAAGCTATCCCTCCAGCCTACCAATTTTGCTTATGCTTTCACCTTGTCCTGAAAAAATCTTGTGATTTGAACAGATCTGTCATACTGTATTCAGGCTCTTTGGGTCAGGAGGAGAACGTTGGTAGCTGCCACAGTGGGTAAAAGCACATCTAGTTTCCTTCATACTGTTTAAATAAACAAACAATGGGAAGGTTACAGTAGAGGCAAATTGTCTCTCAGTGAAGGGTCCTATGACAATTGGTATCCTTATGGGAAAACCAATGGCTTTAAGGCTGAAAGTTATTAGGATTTCAGCAGAGTATTAATAATAGATGGCTCACGGTATAGTGTGTTAGTCACTATTTGAAGAGCTTAAGCGGGAGGCCAGAAGAAATGTTCATGTAATTTCACAAAGTAATTCAGGTTCTGGGACAAGGATGCCTTTGATTATCACTGATAAGGTGATATGTATTTTATTTATTTATTTACTTATTTATTTATTGATAACTTCCATGATTGTAAGCAATAACCCATGGTAATTCCCTCACTCCCCCCCCCCACTTTCCCCTTTGAAACTCCACTGTCCATCATATCCCCTCCTCATCTCAATCAGTCTCTCTTTTATTTTGCTGTCATGATCTTTTCCTCCTCTTATGATGGTCTTGTGTAGGTAGTGTCAGGCACTGTGAGGTCATGGATATCCAGGCCATTTTGTGTCTGGAGGGAGCACGTTGTAAGGAGTCCTACCCTTCCTTTGGCTCTTACATTCTTTCTGCCGCCTCTTCCGCAGTGGACTGGTAAGGTCATTGCTAACTCTGCCATGTTCTAAGAGCTCCCACGCTGCCACTAGCCACCATCGGGAGCAGAACGGGGCTGTAGTGCCTCTGTCTACCTTACTGGTTTGCTATGGGATGATTGAGATTATGTGTATAATGGCTGTCTGGAAGTTGAATGTATGATCTAGCTTTAAATTCTCTTGTGGGTAGAACTGGAACTGACAGTTCTCTTCCTCTCTGTTCTTTACCCGACACCCCATTCTCTTTCCGACTCCCCCCAGTTTGGCTTTCCAGGCGCGGTGGCAGCTGCGAGAATCCTCAGATAACGGAAGGCGCAGCCTCAGTAGAGGCCTCGAGTGGACATGTCCAGCTCCCTAACTTCTGATTCCTTAAGAGACAGATCTGTCATACTATATTCAGGCTCTTTCGGTCAGAAGGAAAACTTTGGTGGCTGTCACTGAGGGCAAACAACATTTTTGTCACAGGACCTCCGGAAAGACTCCTGCTCTTGAACATGGCCTGGCAGGCTCTGGGGTGTCCAGCAGAGGCTGGCCTGCTGGCCAGAGGCTCCCTGTGGCAATTAAGTGCAGGGCAGTGGTTCCTCCCGTGGCTCCCAGGTCCTTCTTCTGCTTCTGTTCTGTAGGCCTCATTTTCCTACCCATCTGTCTGTGGAAAGAAGAAACAGTTGTCTTCCAGAGCCTACCATATTGCAATGCAAGCGTTTGCTCTTTTTCCTTAGCTCATCTATTAGGGTTAGGAAGAAAGCAGTGTTCTTAGCCGGGCATGGTGGCGCACACCTTTAATCCCAGCACTTGGGAGGCAGAGGTACGAGGATTGCTGTGAGTTCGAGGTCACCCTGAGACTACATAGTAAATTCCAGGTCAGCCTGGGCTAAAGAGAGACCCTACCTTAAACAAAAACAAAACAACAAAAGAATGTAGTGTTCTTTCTATAGATGATTCATAGGAAGGCACAGAAATCAATCTTCTTCTGGTCTCCTCACCTACACAGTAAGATCACTCCACAACAGACTCGCCTAATATCCTAGAATAAAAGGATTTGAAGACACACTGTCCCTACAGTCAGGTATTGGGTACAGTTAAGATTGGGCATTTGTGTGCCGGGAGTGGTGGCGCACGCCTTTAATCCCAGCACTCGGGAGGCAGAGGTAGGAGGATTGCCGTGAGTTCGAGGCCACCCTGAGATTCCATAGTGAATTCCAGGTCAGCCTGGGCTAGAGTGAGAGCCTACCTCGAAAAAAAAAAAAAAAAAAAAAAAGAAATTGGGCATTTGTGGGCTGGAGAGATGGCTTAGTGATTAAGATGCTTGCCTGTGAAGCCTAAGGACCTAGGTTCAATTCCCTAGTACCTATATAAACCAGATGCACAAGGTGGCACATGCACCAGGAGTTTGTTTACAATGGTTAGAGACCCTATTGCATACATTATCTCCCTCTCTCTCCCTCTCTGCCTCTTCCTCTCAAATAAAGAAATCAAATATATATATTTTTTTAAATGGGCGTTTGTAAGAAAATAAATGCCGGGCGTGGTGGCGCACACTTTTAATCCCAGCACTCGGGAGGCAGAGGTAGGAGGATTGCCCTGAGTTCAAGGCCACCCTGAGACTACATAGTGAATTCCAGGTCAGCCTGAGCTAGAGTGAGACCCTACCTCGAAAAACAAACAAACAAACAAATAAATAAAATACAATAAAAACCCTAAAAGAATACTGTGACATCAGGCAAGCCCTCTGGAGCCCTATGCTGACATCCTCTCTCTCTTTCTCTTTCCACAGCTTCTCCGACAGCTCTCCGAAGCTCCCCCCAAGTTAGGTCCAGGGGACAGGCCCCTTTGGCTCCAATCCATACCCCTGAACTTTAAGGACCACCGGGCTGTTGTCTCTGCAGCCAAGACTTCTATTCTTCACGTTCACTGAATGGTCACTTGGGCACACACCTCTCCTCTGGCCCACTGGAAAATTCTGGGACAAGATGGGAGTGGACAGAGGGTACCAGCACTCCCACTATCCGAAGTGACATGAGAAGACTCACCCTCATGGGCCTCGCTCCGAGTTCGAAGCTGGACTCCATCCTTTATGGGCTGCGGACCCTTGGTGCATTCCCTACCTCTGCGCCTAATCTGTCTGTACGCCCACCCATCTCACAGGGATTTGGTGAGGAGTGAGTGGGTTGACTTAGGTAAAGCACCCATGACGTGGCGTGGCGTCTGACAAGCACTCAGTAAATCACCCAGCTCTGGAAATTTCCAGATGCTGTTTCCATGAACTGTCTAAAAGGAGCCGAGAAGCTGTTACTCGTGGTGATTTTTTTTTGTTTCTTTGTTTGTTTCAAACAAGTTTAGTTCATGGAAGTAGAAACTGAAAGAACTGAATTTTCCCTTAGGAATTTAAGTTCAACTTACAAATCTGGTGTTCAACAATAGTTTTTAGAAGGATCTTTGTGAACTTTTTATTGATCACCGCCGCACATACACACAGTATACCATGTACATAATTCCCTCCCACCATCTCCCTTTATGCCTCCCTGTCCTACCGTCCTTCCGCTGAAGCCTTTTACAAGGATTTTTGTTTATACTTGGCCAAATTGGTTCCTTTCCTAAACATTTAAAAGTAAATTTAAAATTAAATATATTCTATTTTCCTTCCTCCTTCCCTCCCTCCCTTCATTCATCTGTCTGTCCAGTAATGGAGAGGAAGTTAGAAATGCAGTTTATTTTTGAACAATAGAGTTTCAGAACAACTTTAAAACGTAATCAGGGCTGGAGAGATGGCTTAGTGGTTAAGGAGCTTGCCTGCAAAGCCTAAGGACCGAGGTTCAATTCCCCAGGACCCACATAAGCCAGATGCACAAGGTGGTGCATGTGTCTGGAGTTCATTTGAAGTGGCTAGAGGCCCTGGCATGCCCATTCTCTCCCTCTCTCTCTCTCTCTCTCTCTCTCTCTCCTTGCAAATATACAAATAAAAATAAATATAGAATATTTATAGCCTGGTGTGGTAGCACACATCTTTAGTCCCAGCACATGGAAGGCAGAGGTAGGAGAATTGATATGTGTTTGAGGCCAGTCTGAGACTACATAGTGAATTCCAGAGTGAGACCCTACCTTGGGGGGAAAAAAAATCAAATTGGGGCTGGGGCTGAAGAGATGGCTTAACAGTTAAAGCATTTGCCTGTGAAGCCTAAGACCCAGGTTCAATTCCCCAGTACCCATGTAAGCCAGATGCACAAGGTGGTGCCCGGGTCTGGAGTTCGTTTGCAGTGCCTGGAGGCCCTGGCGCGCCCATCTTCAGTCTCTATCTGCCTTTCTCTCCTTTTTTTTTTTTTTAAATGTGTTTTTTTTTTGTTTATTTTATTTATTTATTTGAGAGCAACAGACAAAGAGGTAGATAGATAGAGAATGGGCCCACCAGGGTCTCTAGCCACTGCAAATGAACTCCAGAGGCGTGCGCCCCCTTGTGCATTTGGCTTAAGTAGGTCCTGGGGAGTCGAACCTGGGTCCTTTGGCTTTGCAGGCAAGTGCCTTAACAGCTAAGCTATCCCTCCAGCCTACCAATTTTGTTTATGCTTTCACCTTGTCCTGAAAAAATCTTGTGATTTGAACAGATCTGTCATACTGTATTCAGGCTCTTTGGGTCAGGAGGAGAACGTTGGTAGCTGCCACAGTGGGTAAAAGCACATCTAGTTTCCTTTATACCATTTAAATAAACAAACAATGGGAAGGTTACAGTAGAAGCAAATTGTCTCTCAGTGAAGGGTCCTATGACAATTGGTATCCTTATGGGAAAACAAACGGCTTTAAGGCTGAAAGTTATTAGGATTTCAGCAGAGTATTAATAATAGATGGCTCACGGGATAGTGTGTTAGTCACTATTTGAAGAGCTTAAGCGGGAGGCCAGAAGAAATGTTCGTGTAATTTCACAAAGTAATTCAGGTTCTGGGACAAGGATGCCTTTGATTATCACTGATAAGGTAATAGGTATTTTATTTATTTATTTACTTATTTATTTATTGATAACTTCCATGATTGTAAGCAATATCCCATGGTAATTCCCTCCCTCCCCCCCACTTTCCCCTTTGAAACTCCACTCTCCATCATATCCCCTCCTCATCTCAATCAGTCTTTCTTTTATTTTGCTGTCATGACCTTTTCCTCGTATTATGACGGTCTTGTGTAGGTAGTGTCAGGCACTGTGAGGTCATGGATATCCAGGCCATTTTGTGTCTGGAGGAGCACGTTTATAAGGAGTCCTACCCTTCCTTTGGCTCTTACATTCTTTCTGCCACCTCTTCTGCAGTGGACTGGTAAGGTGATTGCTAACTCTGCCATGTTCTAAGAGCTCCCACGCTGCCACTAGCCACCATCGGGAGCAGAACGGGGCTGTAGTGCCTCTGTCTACCTTACTGGTTTGCTATGGGATAACTGAGATTATGTGTATAATGGCTGTCTGGAAGTTGAATGTATGATCTAGCTTTAAATTCTCTTGTGGGTAGAACTGGAACTGACAGTTCTCTTCCTCTCTGTTCTTTACCCGACACCCCATTCTCTTTCCGACTCCCCCCAGTTTGGCTTTCCAGGCGCGGTGGCAGCTGCAAGAATCCTCGGATAACGGAAGGAGCAGCCTCAGTAGAGGCCTCGAGTGGACATGTCCAGCTCCTTGGCTTCTGATTCCTTAAGAGACAGATCTGTCATACTATATTCAGGCTCTTTCGGTCAGAAGGAAAACTTTGGTGGCTGTCACTGAGGGCAAACAACATTTTTGTCACAGGACCAGCGGAAAGACTCCTGCTCTTGAACATGGCCTGGCAGGCTCTGGGGCGTCCAGCAGAGGCTGGCCTGCTGGTCAGAGGCTCCCTGTGGCAATTAAGTGCAGGGCAGTGGTTCCTCCCGTGGCTCCCAGGTCCTTCTTCTGCTTCTGTTCTGTAGGCCTCATTTTCCTACCCATCTGTCTGTGGAGAGAAGAAACAGTTGTCTTCCAGAGCCTACCATATTGCGATGCAAGCGTTTGGTCTTTTTCCTTAGCTCATCTATTAGGGTTAGGAAGAAAGCAGTGTTCTTAGCCGGGCATGGTGGCGCACACCTTTAATCCCAGGACTTGGGAGGCAGAGGTACGAGGATTGCTGTGAGTTCGAGGTCACCCTGAGACTACGTAGTAAATTCCAGGTCAGCCTGGGCTAAAGAGAGACCCTACCTTAAACAAAAACAAAACAACAAAAGAATGTAGTGTTCTTTTGTATAGATGATTCATAGGAAGGCACAGAAATCAATCTTCTTCTGGTCTCCTCACCTACACAGTAAGATCACTCCACAACGGACTCGCCTAATATCCTAGAATAAAAGGATTCGAAGACACACTGTCCCTACAGTCAGGTATTGGGTACAGTTAAAATTGGGCATTTGTGTGCCGGGCGTGGTGGTGGCACACGCCTTTAATCCCAGCACTCGGGAGGCAGAGGTAGGAGGATTGCCGTGAGTTCGAGGCCACCCTGAGATTCCATAGTGAATTCCAGGTCAGCCCAGGCTAGAGTGACACCCTACCTTGAAAAACCAAAAAAAAAAAAAAAAAAGAAATTGGGCATTTGTGGGCTGGAGAGATGGCTTAGTGGTTAAGATGCTTGCCTGTGAAGCCTAAGGACCCAGGTTCAATTCCCTAGTACCTATATAAACCAGATGCACAAGGTGGCACATGCACCAGGAGTTTGTTTACAATGGTTAGAGACCCTATTGCATACATTATCTCCCTCTCTCTCCCTCTCTGCCTCTTCCTCTCAAATAAAGAAATCAAATATATATATATTTTTAAATGGGCGTTTGTAAGAAAATAAATGCCGGGCGTGGTGGCGCACACTTTTAATCCCAGCACTCGGGAGGCAGAGGTAGGAGGATTGCCCTGAGTTCAAGGCCACCCTGAGACTACATAGTGAATTCCAGGTCAGCCTGAGCTAGAGTGAGACCCTACCTCGAAAAACAAACAAACAAACAAATAAATAAAATACAATAAAAACCCTAAAAGAATACTGTGACATCAGGCAAGCCCTCTGGAGCCCTATGCTGACATCCTCTCTCTCTTTCTCTTTCCACAGCTTCTCCGATAGCTCTCCGAAGCTCCCCCCAAGTTAGGTCCAGGGGACAGGCCCCTTTGGCTCCAATCCATACCCCTGAACTTTAAGGACCACCGGGCTGTTGTCTCTGCAGCCAAGACTTCTATTCTTCACGTTCACTGAATGGTCACTTGGGCACACACCTCTCCTCTGGCCCACTGGAAAATTCTGGGACAAGATGGGAGTGGACAGAGGGTACCAGCACTCCCGCTATCCGAAGTGACATGAGAAGACTCACCCTCATGGGCCTCGCTCCGAGTTCGAAGCTGGACTCCATCCTTTATGGGCTGCGGACCCTTGGTGCGTTCCCTACCTCTGCGCCTAATCTGTCTGTACGCCCACCCATCTCACAGGGATTTGGTGAGGAGTGAGTGGGTTGACTTAGGTAAAGCACCCATGGCGTGGCGTGGCGTCTGACAAGCACTCAGTAAATCACCCAGCTCTGGAAATTTCCAGATGCTGTTTCCATGAACTGTCTAAAAGGAGCCAAGAAGCTGTTACTCGTGGTGATTTTTTTTTTTTTTTTGTTTCTTTGTTTGTTTCAAACAAGTTTAGTTCATGGAAGTAGAAACTGAAAGAACTGAATTTTCCCTTAGGAATTTAAGTTCAACTTACAAATCTGGTGTTCAACAATAGTTTTTAGAAGGATCTTTGTGAACTTTTTATTGATCACCGCCGCACATACACACAGTATACCATGTACATAATTCCCTCCCACCATCTCCCTTTATGCCTCCCTGTCCTACCGTCCTTCCGCTGAAGCCTTTTACAAGGATTTTTGTTTATACTTGGCCAAATTGGTTCCTTTCCTAAACATTTAAAAGTAAATTTATAAATTAAATATATTCTATTTTCCTTCCTCCTTCCCTCCCTCCCTTCCTTCCTTCCTCTCCTTTCTCTCTCTCTCTCTCTTTCTTCCTTCTTTCCTTCCTTCCTCTCCTTTCTCTCTCTCTCTTTCTTCCTTCCTTCTTTCCTTCCTTCCTTCCTTCCTTCCTTCCTTCCTTCCTTCCTTCCTTCCTTTCTTTTTCTCTCTCTCTCTCTTTCTTTCTTTCTTTTTGTTGTTATTGTATGTCACTATTGTAGCCCAGGCTGATCTTGAATTTACAATCCTCCTGCGTCTACCTTCTGAGTGTTGGGATTACAGATGTATGCCACCATGCCCAGGTGAATATATTCTAACATTTCGCCCTGAACGCTACAACGTATATTCTGGTTATCTAGCTTTGTGTATCAGCTATTCCTAAAACAGCACTTGAAATAGCTATGACAATTCATTTTGCTCATGTCGTGGGACTAGCGTGGGTGGGCCAGGCGGCGCTCGCTTAAGACCACGTCTCTCAAGCTGCAGCGTTCGGATGCCCCTCGGAGCTGGACTCATTTGAAAGGGCTCTTCATTCATCTGTCTGGGGCTCAGACTGGGAGGACTCACCCAGCCGAGGACCGATCAGCACCCCGGACACTTAGCACGTTTTTGTTCATGTACAACTCTCTAATGTATGAATACATGCCACAAGCTACTCATCTAGTCTACTGCGGCTGTGCCTTTGGGTAGTGTCTAGCTTGGAGTGATTCCAAATAGTGCTACCGTGGACATCCTTATACATACGTTTTGATACATAGTATATACATTTCTTTCTTTTTTTTTTTTCTTTTTTTTTTTTTTGGTTTTTCGAGGTAGGGTCTCACTGTAGCTCAGGCTGACCTGGAATTCACTCTGTAGTCTCAGGCACATTTCTTGAGTATAGAGGTAGAATGGTGTACTTACAGCATGACTTGGGCATTGGAAAGTACACATGTTCAACTACAGTATCACCCAACAATTTTCCTAAGTGATTATACACCCATTCACATTCCCTCCAGCAGTGAGCAGTGTTTGAGAGTTCCTCCCAATATGTTTCCTGGCCTTTTAAAAGAAATACATGCTTTTTTTTTTTTTTTTTTTTTTTTTTGAGGTAGGATCTTGCTCTAGCGCAGGCTGACCTGGAGATACCCTGCAGCCTCAGGCTGCCCTCGAACTCACAGCAGCCCTCCCACCTCTACCTCCTGGGCGCTGGGATTCAAGGCGTGCACCACTACACCCAGCTTTAAAATAGATTTTTTTTTTTCCATCTGAACATGTATAATAGCATATCATTGTGAGTACACTTTTCATTTCCTTGGTGAATACCAAAGTTGACTAGCTTTTCTTTTCTTTTTGCCTTTTGGTGGTCTTTGTTGTTCATTGTTGTTGTTTTGGTTTTTCAAGGTAGGGTCTCACTCTAGCCCAGGCTGACCTAGGCTCTCTCTCGTTCTCTCTTTCCCTCCCTCCCTTTTTCTTTCTCTCTCTAATAAATAAATAAAATCTTTTTTTTTTTAAGTCATCATGCAGGTATTATGCACACCGTCCTCCAAATACATTCATTCTCCTATTTTGCAACTCCTTTTCCGTAAATGGTGTGTTTTGATGAGAAACTTCACTGTAGTGATTTAACAATCTTTTTCTTTCTTTGTTGCTTTCTGTGTCAAGTTTAAGGAACCTTCTTCTCCTGAAGACATTCCCCTATGTTAACCTTCTAGATGTTTTATTGTTTCTTTGTTTTCTGGGGTTTTATGTTTTTGGTTTTTTTGGAGGTAGGGTCTCACTCTGGTCCAGACTGACTTGGAATTAACTATGTAGTCTCAGGGTGGCCTCGAACTCCCGATGATCCTCCCACCTCTGCCTCCCAAGTGCTGGGATTAAAGGCGTGCGCCACCACACCCGGATGTTTTATTGTTTTAGGGTTCACCATGAGGCTGATGTCAGGCTGGATTTGATTTTAGTGTATGTTATGAAGCAAAGGTCCATTTGGATGTCCAATTGATTCAACACTACTTATTGAAATTATTATTTTATTTCATTTCTTTAAACATTTATTTATTTGTGTGTGTGTGTGCGCGCACACATGAGAGAGAGAGAGAGAGAGACAGACAGACAGACAGAGACATGCACCAGGGCCTAATGCCTCTGGTTATGAATTCCAAATGCCACTTTGTGCATCTGGCTTTACATTGGTATTGGGGAGTCGAACCTGGGCCATCTGGCTTTGCAAGCAGGCGCCTTTAACTGCTGAGCCATCTCTCCAGCTCTTGAAACAATTATTTTAATCCCTTAGTATTCAGTATCTCTTTTGTCACAGGCCCAATGTCTTTATTTCTATAGTCTGTTTGTGGAACTTCTTTTCCATTGATATGTTTTTCCTTTCTTTGTCTTTCTAGTACTGACTGGGAATAGAACCCAGGATCTTGTGCATGTTAGGCAGGCACTCTACCACTATGTTACATCTGCCAAGTTGCTCTGTTTGTCTGTTTTTCTACCCATTGACGATACCACCTTGTTGTAGTTGTAATGGTATTGTAATATGCTTTGATAGCTGATATCTTTCAGGTTTTAGTTATTCTGAGCATCTCCCTTTGCACATGCACATAAACTTTATAATCAGCTTGTCAATTTTGATACACACACACACAGAGCTACTGGGATTTTTAACAGAATCATATTGATACTATGAGTCAAGCATGAAAACTTGATATCTATTTTTAAAAAGGTGAAATAAAAAAGCTGGGCATGGTGGTGCACTCCTTTAATCTCAGCACTGGGGAGGCAGAGGTAGGAGGATCACTGTGAATTCAAGGCCAGCCTGGGACTACAGAGTGAGTTCCAGGTTAGCCTGGGCTAGAATGGGACCCTGCCTCGAAAAATACCAAAAAAAAAAAAAATGAATACCTTTCTGATGCTAATTTTTTGGTCTATGAACATGGTTTATTTTGGTTGTCTCTATTGTCTCATAATAAGCATTTTGTAATGTTCTAAGGAGATGTCCTTGCATGGCTTTTAGGTTTATTTATATGTATTTGATGAATTTGATGTGATTATAAATACTACCATTACAGGAAACTGAGTCACACAGAGCTGGCACCAGAGACAGAGTAGAGAAGCATAATATTTATTCATGTCCACATGGACTCAGGGGAATAATTTCCAAAGCCTGAGTGCTGAGCTCCGACAGCTCGGAGAGTGTGGCAGTCTGACATCATCTTGAATTCTATTGGTGGGTTAGAAGTTTCTAAGGTTACATGATTTGGGGGCGCAAACAGAAAATTCATTAGCGATCAGTCAGTGATCAGGAAGTACAAATGTAGAACGGAAAGGTGTTTGTCCAGGGGTGTTTCTTACTCATGGTCCCGTTTTACAAGCTATGGGACTGACTCGGGACAGGATGCGGTGACGCAGGGCACATGGGCCTCAAGACCTGATGAGGAGGGCTTTACATTCTTAGTGTAGACTCTGAGGGTTTGTAAAGGCTGCTCAGCACAGAATGGGGGGGGGAGGGTAGTTTGATTAAAATCTCCACCACAGTCACCGTACCATTGAACATCTTTTTTACTTTTGAATTGTCTATTGCAGCTGTGTATAAATATGATTTTTTTTGCAACTTCCACTTCTACCAGTGATTGTGATATTAATTACTAATTCTAACCTACAGGCTTCTTCAGGTTTTCCAAAGATACAATTGTGTTATATATAAATAATGACAGCTTTCTTTTTTGGGTTTTTTTGTTTTGTTTTGTTTTTGTTTTTTGTTTTTTTTGAGGCAAGGTCTTGCTGTAGCTCAGGCTGACCTGGAATTCGCTATGTAGTCTCAGTCTGGCCTCAAACTCACAGCGATCCTCCTACCTCCCCCTCCCAGAGTGCTGGGATTAAAGGCATGTGCCACCACGCCCAGCTATTTCTTCATTTTTTAAAAAAATATTTTATTTTCAATGCGGAAGAGGTGGCGGAAAGAATGTAAGAGCCAAAGGAAGGGTAGGACTCCTTACAACGTCCTACCCCCAGACATAAAATGGCCTGGATATCCATGACCTCATAGTGCCTGACACTACTTACACAAGACCATCATAAGAGGAGGAAAAGATCATGACATCAAAATGAAAGAGAGACTGATTGAGATGGGGAGGGGATATGATGGAGAATGGAATTTCAAAGGGAAAGTGGGGGGAGGGAGGGTAGCACCATGGGATATTTTTTATAATCATGGAAAATGTTAATAAAAATTAAGAAAAAATATTTTATTTTCATTTATTTATTTGAGAGAGAGAATATGCATATGGGTGTGCCAGGTTTCCAGCTGGTGTAAACGAACTCCAGATGCTTGGTGCCGCCTCATGCATCTGGATTATATGGGTCTTGGGGAATCGAACCTGGGTGCCTTGGCTTTGCAGGCAAGCACCTTAATGGCTAAGCCATCTCTCCAGCCCTGTTTCTTCATTTTTGACCTATACCTTCTCCTTTTTCTTTCTGTCTTTTATTTTCTCTTTAATTCCTTGTGTCAGGTGGGAACTTCACTCCAGGGATAGACAGATGATAAAGGAAATTGGACTTGAAAGAAAATAGTTTCAGTATTTCATCCCCGATATGAAGAGTGCTCCTTAGTTGCTGTGTTTGGCTTTAGGACAAGGAGTAGTTGCTATGTAGACCAGGCTGGCCTTGAACTGGGCATTCTCCTGTCTCCGTCTTGCTGGGAGCATAGGTACCATCACAGGCAGTGGCCACCCCTGTCTGCTGCTAGGTGTCTGTTGGTGTTGTTTTGATTGGTTTGGTTGGGTTGGTTTTGGTTTTTTCAAGGTAGGGTCTCACTGTGACCAAGGCTGACCTGCAACTCACTCTGTAGTCCCAAGCTGGCCTCGAACTCACAGCGATCCTCCTATTCCTGCCTCCTAAATGCTGGGATTAAAGGCATGGGCTACCATGCCCAACTAGGTTTTTATAAAAGGGTATTTTTTTTTCCAGATTAAAGATGTTCTCAATATATTACTAATTTTATGATTTTTAACAATCGTGAATAAATGTTGAATCTCAAAACCATTTCCTGCATTTTCTCTTTCTTTCTTTCTTTCTTTCTTTCTTTCTTTCTTTCTTTCTTTCTTTCTTTTGAAGGATGGGAGGGGGGAGGAGGGAATTACAAGGTAGAGTCTCACTGTATCCCAGGCTGACCTAGAATTCATTATGTAGTCTCGGGCTGGCCTTGAACTCAAAGCAAACCTCCTACCTAGGCCTCCCGAGTGCTAAGATTAAACACGAGCACCACTGTGCCTGGCTAGAATATAATATTTGAATCCCACTCACCTGCTCACTCTCTTGTTCTTTCTCATTTGTGCCCAAAACCTTGGAGACTTTTGATCAGCCCTGTCAGTTATTGTTGTTTTGGTTTTTTCGAAGTAGGGTCTCGCTCTAGCCCAGGCTGACCTGAAATTCACCATGTAGTCTCAGGGTGGCCTTGAACTCATGACAATCCTCTACCTCTGCCTCCTGAGTGCTGGGGTTAAAGGTGTGCGCCACCACACCCAGCCCCTATCAGTTTGTTTTATTTTTATTTTTTAATTTTATTTTTCTTTATTTGAGAGCGACGGAGAGAGAAAGAGACAGATAGAGACAGGGAGAGAGAATGGGCGCACCAGGGCCTCCAGCCACTGCAAACGAACTCCAGCTGCATGAGCCCCCACCCCGTGCATCTGGCTAACGTGGGTCCTGGGGAAACGAGCCTCGAACCAGGGTCCTTAGGCTTCACAGGCAAGCGCCTAACCGCTAAGCCATCTCTCCAGCCCGTATCAGTTTTTTTTTTTTTTTTTTTTTTTTTTGGTTTTTCGAGGTAGGGTCTCACTCTAGCCCAGGCTGACCTGGAATTCACTATGGAGTCTCAGGGTGGCCTCGAACTCACGGCGATCCTCCTACCTCTGCCTCCGAGTGCTGGGATTAAAGGCGTGCGCCACCACGCCCGGCTCGTATCAGTTTTTATCTTCAAAAAATACCCTGACTACAACTCGCCCCTCCGCTGTCGCACTGACTTCAACCCAGCACCGCCTCAGGACTAGATCCTCTTCAACAAAGCCGTAACCGCTCTGCTGTTCTGCTCCTTTCACCCCATCCTCCTCCCCACAACCTGTCCTGCACACAGCAAAGTGGTCTTTTTTGTTTTTGGTTTTTGAGGTTGGGATTAAAGGTGTGCGCCACCCCACCTGGGCGCCACTAAGTATTCTTTGATCTCATGAATATTCACTGACTGCACACACTACCAGAGGCTGGGGACCTCTCTCGCTTCTCTAGGTGGGTCACTCTCATCTCTGCCCCCACAGAGCTCAAGATGCAGAGAAGGAGGAAAGCAAGTTACAGTCCCAAGCTATGCACTATGCACTAAGGCTTTGTTAAGTCACACTCCCTTGACCTGACTCTGAGCATGACATTTTTCCCAGATGACTCCCCAACCCCTTGGATGACTAGGCATCTATATAGCACAACCTTTAATCCCAGCTCTTGGGGAGGCAGAGGTAGGGGGATCGCCGTGAGTTCAAGGCCACCCTGAGACTACATAGTGAATTCCAGGTCAACCTGGGCTAGAGCGAGACCCTACCTTGAAAAAAAAAAAAAAATCTAAAAATAAATAAGTAAAATTTAAATAAATAAAATAAAAATAGCCTGAGGTGACGCTGGTTGCCTGGGGTGCACACACCAGTGAGTTTCCCACCAGTCAGCTGTGGAGAGCAGACTGGGGTGTTTTGCAAATGGGGGCTTCGTACTGTGGCTGTGATCAGAAAGCCTTCTTGGAGATCTGTGCTGTACCTTAAAATATAGAGAGTTTAGAAGGGTATTAGCTATCCAGGTGAGAGAAATGACTGTGGCCCACTGGGATCTGGGCTGTAATCAAACGGCAGTGGGGCCCGATATCCATGCCTGCAATTCTAGCACTTGGGAGGCGGGGAGTTCACAAAATGTTTACTTAATTATTTATTTGTGACAGAGAGAAAGAGGCAGAGAGAGAGAGAGAGAGAGAGAGAGAGAGAGAGGAGGAAATGGGCACACCAGGGCCTCCAGCCACTGCAAATGAGCTCTAGATGCATGCGCCCCCTTGTGCACCTGGCTTACCTGGGTCCTGAAGAGTCAAACCAGGATCCTTTGGCTTTGCAGGCAAGCGCCTTAACAACTAAGCCATCTCTTCAGCCCTTACTTTATTTATATTTATTTATTTATTTGAGAGAGAGAAAGAGAGAAGAGTTCACAAAATTGAGGCCAATCTGGGCTACAGTAGTGACACTCTGTCTCAAAAAAAAGAGGGGGGGGGGGCTGGGGAGATGGTTTAGCAGGTTAAAGCATTTGCCTGCAAAGCCAAAGGACCCAGGTGCGATTCCCCAGGACCCACATAAGCCAGATGCTCAAGGGGCACATGTGTCTGGAGTTTGTTCGCTGTGGCTGGAGGCCCTGGCACACCCATTCTTTCTCTTTCTCTCTCTCTCTCTCTCAAATAAATAAATAAAATATATTTTAAAAAAAGACAACGGGCACTGATCTGGCAAAGTGTGCTGTGTCCATGGGCAAGCGTCTGGTAGAGGGTAGTTGTTTCATAGACGTTATGTTTGGGTGGGTTTGAATAAGGAATACAAATCCAGAAGATCAGCTGGGCAGTGGACATGGCCGGTAGGTCTGAGGCACCCAAGCCCACGGGCAGGTGGCGGCGACAGGAACAGGGGAAGTGAAGACATGGCAAACACCTGTGGAGGGTTGCCCCCAGGAGGGAATGGAGCCAGGCCGGGGCTCTGGCCTTCTTTTCTGGGTTTCCGGCCTGGCTACCGTCCCCACGATCTCACTTCCAGGCGCACTGAGCGCACACCCGTTGTGTTACCCTCAGAAGCGCACCTAGAGGTCGTGGGACTTTATTTCACTTTTGGTGCACCTGTCTGAAAGTCACCTTGCCCCTTCCAGCCAGTGCAAGGCTGCGGTTGTCTCGTGATCGCGCGTCCCTTCCCTTGGGGAAGCCCAGGACACCGCCCGTTCGCAAATCCCATTCATTCAGGCTGGAAATTGAACATTTGCTCCAGGGGCTGAAGCTGCCCTGAATCCTAATCACGGTCCTTCCCACCTCCACCTCCGCCTGGCCCGTGGCAGGGCTGTCCCCAGGGAGCCCCTTGGACCACCTTACTCAGCTCCCCTCCCCCAGGCTCCCCCCCCCTCTCTCTCTCTCGGGGGGCAGGGGAAGGAGACAAGGGGGGCTTCTTTTCTATTGCTGTGGGCTCAGTACCCCCTCGGTGGCACTTGGTAACTGTGAAGATCGTCTGTCGACTCTGTCACCGAGAGTGCAATGACTGACTCATAATGTGTCTTTCAAGATGGGTGACATAACCTGGGACCTCGGAAACTTCTTGTTCCACTTTCCAATTTTCTTTTGCTTCTCTGCCCCATTCAAGCCAGGACCTTTGCTCTGACTCCCAAGACACTGTGTGGTTTCTTGAGGCCCTGCTGAATCACTGCTGCCCCCCCAACACCTGGGCCCACGTGCCTCCCCCCCCCCTCAAGATCTGACAGGAAGATAGTAGCTACCCTCCACTGTTTTTCTCTTCAGCGCCTACTCTTTTCTATGAATTTACATTCAATTTACATTCTTTCCTTTTTTTTTTTTTTTTTTTTTTTTTTTTGGTTTGGTTTTTCGAGGTAGGGTTTCACTCTGGCCCAGGCTGACCTTGAATTCACTATGTAGTCTCAGGGTGACTTCAAACTCACAGGGCACCTCCTATTTCTGCCTCCCCAGTGCTGCGATTAAAGGCATGCACCACCACGCCCGCTGAATTTACATTCTTGTAATTTTTTTTTTTAATTTTAATTTTCCCTTTTCCCCTACCTAGCTCCTAAGTTATTTTAATATTTGCCTTTTCCTCAACCCCCAAATGCATTTTTTTTTTTTTTTTACGGCCAGGGAAGATGACTCAGCAGTTAAAAGCACTTGCTTACAAGTCTACCTGGCCCAGGTTCAAATCCCAAGCCATCCACGTGAGCCAGGTGTAGAAACTGGTGCAAGTACCCTGGCATTCATTTGCAGGAGTGAGAGGCCCTGACACGCCTGTACACACATCAAATAGACAAATAAAACTGCAAAAACTAGATAAATACATTTTTTAACATTTCATTTTTTTATGAGAGAGAGAGAGGGGAAAGAGGCAGATAGAGAGACAGAATGGGCACGCCAGGGCCTCAAGCCATTGTAATCAAACTCCAGATGCATGCCTCGCCACGTGCATCTGGCTTACGTGGGTCCTGGGGAATCGAACTCGGGTCCTTTGGCTTTGCAGGCAAGTCGCCTTAACCACTAAACCATCTGTCCAGCCCCTGATGCATACTTTAAAAGCTGAAAGACAAAATGAGACAGCAATGAGAGTTGACCATTGCCGAGGCTGGCTGACCGTATGTGAGGATTCATTGTACAACTTTTTGAATTTTGTGTTTATTTGAAAGATTAATAAACAGACAAAGGTAGGCATATAAAAACATATCTTTGTATAAGCAAATGCGTACATGTGTTTAGTGTATAGCACATTAAAAAAAAAAATGAAGATTGGGCCCAGAGAAAACCAATTAAGACAGAATTGTTGGGGTCCTTGGGTCTGGAATCGGCACTTGTAAAAGCTGTAAAGAGAGTCTTGGGATTAAGATGAGAAAGTGGGCTATGAAAATAGTGAGGCTGGAGAGCTTGCTTGGTTAAAAGCACTTGCATGCAAAGCCTGACCTCCCAGGTTCGATTCCCCAGCACCCACATGAAGCCAGAGACACAGAATGATGAATGCAAATGGAGTTTATTTGTGATGAGAGGAGGCCCTGGTGCACCCATGCTCTGTCTCCATAAGTCTGCCTCTTTCTCTCTCTGTCTCAATAGATTAAAAACATGTTATAAAGGAAAATAACTGAGCTGACAACAGTAGCCGCCTTGAGACTATAGCCTAAGCTGGCCTCAAATTTGCAGCAATCCTCCTGCCTCTGCATCTCAAGTGCTGGGATTATAAGCACGAGACACAAACCCGGTTTGGGACTGTGAACTTCTGAGGAAATGCCACATAACTGCTTCTGATTCCTGACTTGGACAATTATCAAGAATGCCTCGGGCTGGAGAGGTGGCTTAGCGGTTAAGCGCTTGCCTATGAAGTCTAAGGACCCCAGTTCGAGGCTCAATTCCCCAGGACCCACGTTAGCTAGATGCACAAGGGGGGCACATGCATCTGGAGTTCGTTTGCAGTGGCTGGTGGTGTGCCCATTCTCTGTCTCTCTCTCTCTCTCCCCCCCCCCCTCTTTCTTTCTGTCTGTTGCTCTCAAATAAATAAATAAAAATAAACAAAAATTTAAAAAAATAATGCCTGGAAGAAAGCCAGGGCATGGTGGCACTCCTACAGATGTAGGAAACTACAGTGAGTTCGAGGCCACCCTGAGACTACATAGTGAATTCCAGGTCAGCCTGGACTAGAGCAAGACCCTACCTTGAAAAACAAAACAAAACAAAAAGAATGCCTGGGCAATTTGGTGAGCATAGTATATAGTTTTAGCCAGATAGCAGCAGACATTACATCCCCAGGGCTCATGACTACCCCTGTTGTAGGTTTTCAGTATCAGGGATGTATTCCTCCCACGGAGCGGGCCCCCAGTCCAATTAGAGGGCAGTTGGTTTCCACCATGACAGACATGCCACTATTGTACCCATTGGCTCATTTGGCCTGGCTGGCAAAATATAAGGCTTGCAGTGTCCACTGTTGAGTATCTTCACTGGTGATTTCTCTCTCTCCCATTGAACTACATGCAGTGTGGCTTTTTCTAACTTTCTGTCAGCTGGTCTGCATGGAGGAGGTTTTCAGCTCAGCTCCAGCAGAATTCTCAGTGACCTTGCAGCCCAAGCATGTGGAGTCTTCAACAGTAGGGTCTTACCACCTATTCCTGGTGGGAAACCAAGAGCCTCAGCAATGGCTGGTAATGTTTTGGGGACATCAGGGACCTTCCTGGCCAACAAGTCACTGGAAGGCATCCCATCCCTGGCACTAAAATTTTTCTAGTAACAATCTATGGCTTCTAGGTGTGCCATTGTCCAAAAAAGCAGGTTTTCATAAGGCTTCTTTTAAGCTTTTTTTCTTTTTTTTTTTTTTTTTAAGGGAAGGAAGAAGAAAGGGGAAGGGGGGAGGCTGAAGAGATTGCTCAGGAGTTAAGGCATATGCTTGCAAAGCCCAAGGACCCAGGTTTGATTCCCCAGGACCCACATAAATCCAGGAGACCCTCGTGCACCCATTCTCTCTCTGTCTGTCTCTTTCTCAAATAAATAAATAAATAAATAAATAAATAACAGACAAAATTTATAAAAAGAAAGAAAGGGGGCTGGAGAGATGGTTTGGTGGTTAAGACGCTTGCCTGCAAAGCCAAAGGACCCAGGTTCGATTCCCCAGGACCCACATAAGCCAGGTGCATAAAGTGGCACATGTGTCTGGAGTTTGTTTGTGGTGGCTGGAGGCCCTGGCATGCCCATTCTCTCTCTCTCTTCCCCTCTCTCTGTCAGATAAATAAAAATAAAATATGTTAAAAGAAAGAAAGGGGAAAGGGAGGGAAGGAGAAGGAAAAGGAAAAAGGAGATGGCAGGATGTGAGTTTTTTAGGCACCGGTTATGATGCTCGATCAGCAGGGAAGCAGAGTTCAGAATACAAATCTCAGGCTGGAGAGATGGCTCTGTGCTTAAAAGCACTTGCTCGCAAAGCCTGACAGCCTGAGCTAGAGAGAGACCCTACCTCAAAAACACAAACAAACAAACAAACAAAAAATAGTTGAACAGGGGCTGGAGAGATGGCTTATTGGTTAAGGCACTTACCTGCGAAGCCTAGGGACCCATGTTCGACTCACCTGATCCCAGTAAGCCAGACACATAAGGTTACGCAAGCATGCAAAGTTGAGCATGCACACAAGGTGGCACACGCGTCTGGAGTTCAGTTGCAGTGGTTGGAGCCCCTGTCATGCCAATTGTCTCTCAAATAAATAAACAAAATAATTTTTTTTTTTTTTAGAGAGAGAGAGTGAGAAAAGAGAGAATTGGCATGCCAGGGCCTCAGCCACTGCAATCAAACTCCATATGCTTGCACCACCTAGTGGGCATGTGCGACCTTGCGCTTGCCTCACCTTTGTGTGTCTGGCTGACTTGGGATCTGGAGAGTCGAACATGGGTCCCTAGGCTTCGCAGGTATGCACCTTAACCACTAAGCCATCTCTCCAGCTCAAAAAAATGATTTTTTTTTTAACAATAAAAGGAAGCTGGGCGTGGTGGTGCATGCCTTTAATCCCAGCACTTGGGAGGCAGAGGTAGGAGGATCGTTGTGAGTTCGAGGCCACCCTGAGACTACAGAGGGAATTCCAGGTCAGCCTGGGCTAGAGCTCAAAAAACAAAAAAAAAAGGAAAGAAAAGTAACAAGCAGTGAAGAAAAACCAAGCCATGTTTCTCAGGGTGGTCGACAGTTCTGAGTCACAGCTACAAGAAGCACTGCTTGGTAAGGCCCAGGTAAGGAAGGGTGCCTCTAGGGAAGTCCACTAGGAAGCAGAGTGGAGTCGAGAGAGGGTGTAAAAGAAAGAGTGGCTTTGAGTTTTGAAGGAAAAGGAAAAGGTGACGCAAGCCTCCTTATAGGGGAGCATGCGACTTCAGAGGCGTTTCTATGGGCTGTGGTGACACAGAAAGTGAAGGCGTGGGCAAATGCTTTCATGACATCGCCCGTCCTGCCCAGTGCATTTCCACAGCCTGGAACGTTCTGGAGCCAAAGCCCTGCCGCGAGCCCCGCCTGACTTGGCTGGAGGAGCCACTGTGGGCTGCTGCTTACATCATGCTCCCTGGCTTTGTCACCATGGACCAGCAAGCCAGTTTCCATGCAAAGTACATTTATTTAAGTTTTTTTTTTTTTTTCCAAATTAACTTTAAAAAGAGAAGTGCTGGGCTAGAGAGATGACGTAGAGGTTAAAGTGCTTGCTTATGAAGCCTAAGGACTCAGGTGCGATGCCCCAGGACCACGTTAGCCAGATACACAAGGTGGCACACGCGTCTGGAGTTCGTTTGCAGTGGCTGGAGGCCCTGGCATGCCCATTCTCTCCCTCTCTCTCTCCCTCTCTCTCTTTCTCTCATAAATAAAAAAAAAATAAAAGAGGGCTGGAGAAATGGCTTAGCGGTTAAGCGCTTGCCTGTGAAGCCTAAGGACTCCGGTTCGAGGCTTGATTCTCCAGGACCCACGTTAGCCAGATGCACAAGGGGGCGCACACGTCTGGAGTTCATTTGCAGTGGCTGGAGGCCCTGGCGTGCCCATTCTCTCCCTCTCTCTCTCTCTCTCTTTCTCTCCCTCTCTCTCTCTCTCTCTCTCTGTTTGTCGCTCTCAAATAAATAAATAAATAATAAAAAGAAACAAAAATAAATAAATAAAAATAAAATAAAATAAAAGAGCCAGGCATAGTGGACACACCTTTAATCCCAGCACTTGGGAGGCACAGGTAGGAGGATCACTGTGAGTTTGAAGCCATCCTGAGACTACATAGTGAATTCCACATCAGCCTACCCTGAAAAAAACTAAAAATAAAATAATGAGATAAAATATAAGAGAAAAAAAACTTTAACATTAAAGAACAGAAGTGTCCAGGAGGGTGAGCAGTAACAGTAGAATGTCGGATCTCTCTGTTCCCACATCCATTCTCTACCCGTCTCTGTCTTGCTGTGCGACACTGGGCCCTGTTGGCCACATTCATTGCTTCCTGTCCTCTGGGTTCTGTCCCTGGGTGGGAGGGGTGTCAGTCACTGGGAGACAGGAGCAGGAGGAGAGAAGAGGAATAGGAGGATCAGGCTCAGGATAGTAGCAGCCTCCACCTAAACACAAGGACCCGCACAGGATCACTGCAAGAAGTCTTTCGATTTTCCTTGGGCTGTGGCTGATACCAGGTTATTTACAAATATTAAAGTTTGGGAAATACTGAACGGAAGAAAACCCACCTTCACTCCTGCCAGATCCTCCAAAAACTAGCGGAGGCCACGGGAAGGGATGGGAAGGATACCATCTTCTTCCTCCCCACCTTCATGTCCTCTCTTGTGCTGGGGATTTCTTTTTATCTTTTTATCTTTCTTTTTCTTTCTTTCTTTCTTTCTTTCTTTCTTTCTTTCTTTTTTTTTTGAGGCAGAGTCTCGCTGTAGCCCAGACTGACCTGGAATTCACTCTGTAGTCTCGGGGTGGCCTCGAACTCACGGCGATCCTCCTACCTCTGCCTCCCGAGTGCTGGGATTAAAGGCGTGCGCCACCACGCCTGGCGAGGCATTTCTTTTCAGTTTCTATCTTAAGCAGAGAATTCAGTATGTACTGTCATCTCCAATCCCACAGAATGTAGCTCACTTTTTCTATGTAACCGAATCCCATTCTAATAAAACAATTAAATGATTCAGACATTCCATGATATTTTATTTAAAAAAAAACACCACATTTCTCTGTATATGTTTCCATTGAATACTAAGTGTAGATGTCCAGGATATGGGGTAACTGCAGTTATGTAGAAATCCATGCATAGCAGAAAACAAGTTTTGCACAGTGGACTTTCTCTTCCCTCCACAGTGACTTCTTATGGGGAAAATAGCCCAGGGTTTGACCTTCCACCTTAGTAATGGTCTAGAACGAGTTGCATGTACAGCCCTCACCGCACGGTCCTCAAAAATGTCCAGGCCGATGCTTCCTGGCCAGGCTTACGCTACACGCAGGCCGTCTTCAGGTCGCGAAAGACAGACACGCTTGCTTGCAACTTCACTGGCTCAGGTAAGCACACTGTGTTTCTGCTGTGGGTGAGCAACGAGAGGCAGGTTCGTGATCAGGGGCAAGTGCCAGGAGCTATGTGGATGCTGTTCCCACGATGTTTAGTGAGAGTCTACACTCTGCAGTACACCCTCTTCCTGCCTCCCCTGCCCAGGGTGGCACGGCTAACCATAGAAATGCCTGCTAGGGGCAGGGGAAGGTGGCCGTGGATTCTAGATCCACACCCAAGAATGTGACCAGTGGCATATGGAAATGGAGGCTAAGTAGAGACATGCCATGGGGAATATTGCTCCAATTAAAAAGCTTACCTAAAATCAGGCTGGAGAGATGGCTTAGCACTTAAGCGCTTGCCTGTGAAGCCTAAGGACCCCGGTTCGAGGCTCGATTCCCCAGGACCCACGTTAGCCAGATGCACAAGGGGGTGCATGCATCTGGAGTTCGTTTGCAGTGGCTGGAGGCCCTGGCGTGCCCATTCTCTCTCTCTCTCTCTCTGTCTGCCTCTTTCTCCCTCTGTCACTCTCAAGTAAATAAATAAAAATGAGCAACCACAAAAAAAAATCTTACCTAAAATCAGGCTGGAGAGATGGCTTAGCCGTTAAGGCGCTTGCCTGCCAAGCCTAAGGACCCATGCTCTACTCTCCAGATCCCATGTCAGCCAGATGCACAAAGGTGAGGCAAGCACAAGGTCTTACATGCCCACTAGGTGGCGCAAGTGTCTGGAGTCTGATTACAGTGGCTGAGGCCCTGGCGCACCAATTCTCTCTCTCTCTCTCTCCCTCTCTTAAAAAAAAAAAAAATCTTACCTGAAATCAAATACAAAGGGCACATGAAGAGTTTCTTATGTTAAAGTAAGGGTAGGGCTTAAAGCCCATCCCCTCATCTTCCTTCCTAAAACCCCAATCAAGGTGGCCCTGTAGAACATTCAGGAAAACCCAGGGTCTCTGTCACTCTCCACTTCTAATTTGGTCGTGATGAGATTGACCTTATCAAGCAACACCCCCTGAGGTCCAAGACCGGCGCATGGAGGGTGGGGGTCCGGGTGTGCTTCGTGCTGGGACTTACCTGTCGTTGACGGGCAGGGGGGCGGTGCAGAACTCCCCCAGAATCGTAGTCCTGTCCTTTTTCCAAACTCGCCCGGCGACCTGGAACTTGAACTTCACTTGGTTTATCTGGCACGGTGGGCTGGGGTGGGCTATGATTCCTCTGCCCTGGAGTTGCTGCTTGGGTCTAAAGGGGAAGGAAAAGGGAAAGGACGTCGGTCACTGTGTGGCTTTCCGCTCTGCTCTGCTCTGGCTGCTCGGAGATGGGGACACAGTCCCTTGTGTCTCCCTCACTGACTCTCCTCTGTCCACTGACCGACACTTTGGAACACAACCCTAGAAATATTAATTATTATTATTTTTTTTCGTTTGTTTTTATTTATTTGAGAGCAGCAGAGAGAGAGAGAGAAAGAAAGAGAGAGAGAGACAAAGAAAGAGGCAGATAGGTAGAGAGAGAATGGACGCACCAGGGCCTCCAGCCCCTGCAAACGAACTCCAGATGCATGCGCCCCTTGTGCATCTGGCTAACGTGGGTCCTGGGGAATCCAGCCCCGAACCGGGGTCCCCAGGCTTCACAGGCAAGCGCTGAACAGCTAAGCCATCTGTTCAGCCCCTATTGAATTATTTTTGAAGGCAAACCAGCAGACATGGCAGGGGGGAAAAATAGTAAAAAAAAAAAAAGTAAGATCCTTCCCAGGTGGGCAAGGCTCTGCTTTGGCTCGGCACCTCTCCAGAATTTCCAGGTCCCTGCCCCAGTAAGGCATCCCCCCACCTCATCTCATCCCTGCTGGGCTGAAATGGGGGACCCCCTAACCCTACTCCCATGTGGGTTCCCCATCCTCTCTGTTGCCTTCCACGTGGTAGAAGTTCTCTGTACTTTCTTTTCCTTTTCCCTGAGTAACCGCAATAATTTAATACGAAAAATAATAATAATAATTAAGTCAAAGTTAGAATGCCATGTCCAGAAAACTGTGTCTCACAGCTGGGCTCTTAGATGGATGAGGGTCCCATGTTCAGATCCAGGTATGTGGAGACAGAAGCCCTTTCTTAGGGCCTCCCTACTCAGAGAATTTAGTGCGAGGAGCACTTAGTGTTAGGCTACCTGTGATGACATGGATAGTAAAACCAGCAATAACAACAAAACAGATGCTGAAGATAAAAACTGGGATAAAGCCCAGGTTTTTTGTTTTTTTTTTTTTTTTTTGGCCTGTTTGGAAAAGTCGCCTGTCCCAGCAAGATGGTGGTGAAGTCACGCAGCCCTGGGTACAAACCTGGGGCTTCTCCGTTGGCTGTTATGGGCACGGGGTCTGGCACAATGTATTCACTTTAGCCGAGATGGCCCAGTGCGGAAATGGAATCCAGACCCCTCCTGCCCCAACTTCCTGAAGTCGCCCATTAGTGGGAGATGCACCACCAGGACTAGGAGAAGGAGAAAGGAAACCAACCCAGTGGGGGGCTTTCCAAAGGGCTGCAGGGCCCCAGACAAAGGTAAGAAATGGTGAGACGGTGTGGAAGAAGTCACCTGCTGTTTTAAAGTCCCCAAGCTGCGTACAGGGCTCAGCCATCGTGGCCCAGCCCTGGAGGTTGCTTATAGTGGAGAGGGGCGAAGCCAGGAGGGGCTGCACAGGGCTGGAGGGAAGAGGTGGTCTCCGGAGCCCCGCCCAGGCGGGGCACATAGACTGTGTTCTTTCCTGCTTGGGCTGCGACACACAGGGGACCCTGAGAAAGAGGAAGAGGAGGAGTGCACGGAGGCCCTCCCACACTGCCTCAAGGTGGGTTCCCTTCACCAGAGAAGTTTCCCTTTTCTTTCTGGCTTTACAGAGTGATGATGTCTTTAGGCAAGGTTTTTGTTTTTTGGTTTTGTTTTCCCTTTAACAGAAAGATTCTTATGTAACCATTAAAATCTGTCCTCACCCAGAAGTATTTTTAAATATGTCAGGGAAAAAAAAAAAAAAAAAGATTGTCGTCCTTAAGAAATTGCTTGGTGGGGCTGGGGAGATGGCTTAGCGGTTAAGCGCTTGCCTGTGAAGTCTAAGGACCCTGGTTCGAGGCTCGATTTCCCAGGACCCACATTAGCCAGATGCACAAGGGGGCACATGCGTCTGGAGTTTGTTTGCAGTGGCTGGAGGCCCTGATGTGCCCATTACTCTCTCTTTCTCTCTCTCTGTCTCTCTCAAATAAATAAATTAAAATAAACAACAGCAACAAAAAAAGACATGTGCTACTACACCTGGATTGCTTATTTAAAAAAAGAAAGAAAGAAAGAAAGTGCTTGGCGGGGAAGGGGCACTGGAGAGATGGCTTATCATATCACTTAAAGTGCTTGCCCATAAAGTCAAAGCACCCAAGTTCGACTCCCCAGGATCCACGTAAGCCAGATGCATAAGGTGGTGCATGCGTCTGGAGTTCATTTACAGCGGCTAAAGACCCTGGTACGCACCCATTCTCTCTTCTCTCCCTCTTCCTCTGTCTCTCTTTCAAATAAATAAATAACCTTTTTCTTTTTTAAAAGAGAGAAACAAGCTTTGTGGGAATGGCTTGGGGTGGATGGCCCAGGTAGATTCTTTAATTAAAAGGAAATCTTAGAGGTGCACAGAGCAATAGAAAGAAGAGAAAATAGCTTGCTTTCTCCCTAGCACCCCTTCTCTAAGTTCTAAATAAGTAATATTTAAAATTAAAAAATTAAATAAATAAGGCTGGAGAGATGGCTTAGCAGTTAAGGCATTTGCCTGCGAGGTTTAAGGACCCAGGTTCGATTCCCCAGTCAGTACCCATGTAAGCCAGATGCACAAGGGGGCCATGCGTCTGGAGTTCCTTTGCATTGGCTGCAGGCCCTGGCGCTCCCATTCTCCCTATCTTCCTCTTTCTCTCTCTGAATAAATAAATGAATAACTAGTTTTTTAAAAAGGCCAGTCTGTTGGGCTTGCCTCAAAATAAAAAAAAAAAAATTAAAAAAAAATAAATAAATAACAAGAACGTGAAGGTCAAAGCTAACGCTTTGTGTGGCCTTCTCGAGAGTCTTGTCACACCCTGTGGGAAGAGTCAATAACTCGTGAGTCATGCGGGAGCCTTAGTTGTGGTCTGTGCCCAAAGATGCGTGTGATGGGCCAGGGACAGTAGCATATGGTCCTGATGTGTCAGTGTCTCGGGTCCCACCAGCGTCCACCGGGCGTGACGTCACGGAAAGCGCTCCTCCTGCTTCTAGAAGGTCACGCAGCCTGGATATGCCACCACGAAACATATTCCTCTTACTGGCTCCTGCCACGATCCACAAGCCTGTGTGGTCACCTGCAGATCTGTGGGGCACTGTGACCCCGGGACGGGGAGGGGGGTGGGAGTTGGGACCTCAGAAGAAATGTACTCTTTGCAGCACAGCATAGCTCAAGCAGGACAGCTGAAGTGTTCCCAGACCCAAAACCAATCTGGTCACTCTCCTCTTGAAAACGCCAGGCGCCCCAGCCTGCTGTCAGAATAGAAACCCCAATCTCTGACTTCAAGGCCTTCAAGGCCTGGCTTTCCTCCCCAGCCTCATAACTCGGCTCTCTTCTCCAGGGATACCAGTGTGTCAAATTGCTGGAGGTAAACAGACATTAGCTGGAGGGGCCCCCACCTCCCATCCCTGGTATAAAAGACAGCGTTGTGTAGGTATCAGAGCTGTGGTCCCCTCCTTTAAAAGTTAATCCAGCAGAGGCCTGGAGAGATGGCTTAACGGTTAAGGCATTTGCCTGTAAAGCCAAAGGACCTCGGTTCGATTCCTCAGGACCCAGCTGCACTGGGTGGTGCATGCATCTAGAATTCATTTGCAGTGGCTGGACGCCCTGGTGTGCCCATTTTCTTCCTCTCTCTCTCTCTCTAAATAAATAAATAAATAAATATTTTTTTTTAAAGAGTTAGTCCAACAGCCTGTCAATCACTTACCACTTACTTAAACACATACTAAAGAGGTGGGAGGAACGTCCAATGAGATAATGTGCTTACATCCTCAGAAGCCCCTCCCTTGGCACAGTTTTGTGTAGATCTGCCCATTTCTCTGAGTTCTAACTCAGAAAGTATATCTTTTCCTTTTTCTCCTCTCTCTCTTTGGATGCTGACTGAAATCCTAAGTATGTTTGCCCTGACGTGCCGGGGCTTTTTCTGTCTTTTTCTCAGTAATTTTTTTTTCTTTCTTTGTTTTTAAAAACTATTGTCACTTATTTATTTGAGAGAGAAAGAGGTGTGGGAGGGGGGTGGAGAGAATGGGCATACCAGAGCCTCCAGCTACTGCAAACGAACTCCAGACTCATGTGCTACCTTGTGCATCTGGCGTTCGATTGCAGTGGCTGAGGCCCTGGCACACCAATTCTCTGTCTCTCCTCTCTCTCTCTCTGTGTGTCTCTCTCTAAAGTACAAAAAAAAAAAAAAAAAAAAAAGGAGCCAGGCGTGGTGGCACACGCCTTTAATCCCAGCACTTGGGGGGCAGAGGTTGGAGGATGGCCGTGAGTTCGAGGCCATAGTGAATTCCAGGTCAGCCTGGGCTAGAGTGAGACCCTACCTTGAAAAGCCAAAATAAATAAGTAGATAAAATAAAATACACACACACACAAAAAGGAAAGGCAACCCTGTGTGTGTGGGGGGAGGGGGTTGGTCAGCCACACACACACACACACACACACACACACACGTGTTGCTTTTCACAACGCTTACTTACATGGTAATCTTCACCGAGGAAGTGATATTGCTGCTGAGAAAGGTGACCTCGATGTTGGTGTCCTTTTTCCTTGGCTCCTGCAAGTGAAACTCCACCAGGTTGTGATGCACTACGAAACCAAAACATAGCAAAGGCTAGGCCTGAGGGCAGAGGCGCGATGAACAAAAAGCCCCCACTCCCGGGGGGATGGTTCAGTGGTTACAAGCACTTGCACGCAAAGCCTGAAGTCCTGGGTTCCATTCCCCAGTACCCAAAGACAGCCAAGATACACAAGGTGGTGCATGCATCTGAAGTTCGTTTGCACTGGCAAGAGACCCTGGACACGAACACGCATTCTCTCTCTCTCTCTTTTGTTTTTTGTTTTTTGTTTTGGTTTTTCAAGGTAGGGTCTCCCTCTAGCCCAAACTGACCTGGAATTCACTATGTAGTCTCAGGGTGTCCTTGAACTCACAGCGATCCTCCTACCTCTGCCTCCTGAGTGCTGCGATTAAAGGCGTGTGCCGCCATGCCCAGCCCTTCCCCCCCCCCCCCGTGTGTGTGTGTGTGTGTGTGTGTGTGTGTGTGTGTCTATCTTGATGGCAGCAGTACCATCAGGAACCTTGGCTATACCTCTTAGCCACAGTGTGCCCCATGTGGGTCACCTGTCATCTGTCATCTCAGGTCCTCAGTTTTCGTTAAGTGTGAACTGGGGGATAATAAAACAGCTACACACACACCCCAAGGAGGGATTGGCAGCTGAACAGAGGAATGCATACAACACCCTTGACCCTGCATTTCCCAGACTCCAGACAGTGAGAAAACAAATGTTCTGTTCTTTACAACTTAACCAGTCTTGAATACTTCGCTACAGTCGTACAAACATACCAGGACATATACTAAGTAATTAACCCATAAGAAGCAGCTGTCGGGCTGGAGAGATGACTTAGCGGTTAAGGCGTATGCCTGCGAAGCCTATAGGACTCAGGTTCGAATCCCCAGGACCCATGTAAGCCAGATGCACAAGGGGCACATTCGTCTGGAGTTCGTTTGCAGTGGCTGGAGGCCCTGGTGTGCCCATTCTCTCTCTGTCTCTCTTCTCTCTCTCTCCCTCTCTGCTTGCAAATAAATAAACAAAAATAAAAATAAAATTTTAAAAGTATTTTTAAAAAAAGCAGCAGCTGTCTTCTCCTCTGCCCTCCATACACACAGTGTCGGGGAGCCAAGCTGGGTCCACCCTGGCCTGTTTCCTGCTGTGCCCTTTGAGGTCCTTGATCATGTTTCTGGGTATGGTGAGGAGGTTTCCCAGCAGACACACAATGGAAGACTTATGACCTTGTAGCTTTCCCTCAGAAGGGACCTTAAAACTCTCCTAACCTGTCAGGGATGCCAGGCCTTCCGGCCCGGGGTATTCTTAGCCATGCAGACGCAGAGGAGACAGTTCTGCTTGCTGCCAACCTGCTTAGGGCTAGAATTAGAAGCTGGGACGCCTGGTCCGGGCAGCACTGCCTCCTCTGTGAGACACCACATCCTCCTCCTCCTCCTGCCGACCTCTGATGGCCAGCTGCTGGCAGGAGAGTGAGGAGACAGACTGCCCCCCAGCAGCAGGCTCCCCCGTGAAGTGAGCGTGGAGGCGGGCCGAGACGTGGGAAAAGTTCGGAAGCTTTGTGGTTGAATCCCGGGGCCTGTCACTTTGTTCCTCGGAACATCCTTTTGTGTAAAAAATAAAGCCCACCTCTGGCCTGGAGAGAGGGCACAGTGGCTAACTGAGCTTCCTGGGGAAGCATGGGGACCTGGGGGAGCCTGAGATGACCTTGAGTTTGAAACTCCGGAGCCCACGCACACAGCTGGATACGGCCGTGCACACCTGTAAGCCCTGTCCGGGATCAGCGAGGCAGGCTCCGCCTCACCAGAACGGGCCGAAGGGCCATGGAGCGGGACACCCAACGTTCCCCCCCCGGGCCACCGAAGGCAACAGGTGCAACAAGAGCACGTACATGTGCCCACCCCGCACGCAGGCACACGCACCACACATGTGTGCACACACCATGCTAACAAGAAAAAAAGGAAAGAAAAAGCCCTTCCATCTGTTTTTCTCCCCAGTTCTCTGGCTTGGGGAAGAGAATCGTCACATATTGGGGCTCCGGTTACCATGCCAATGACTTCCTCGACAATGACACTAGTTTAGCCTCACAACTGATCCTTGTAATAAAATGTTTACTTATGAAAGAGAAAGAGAGAGTATGGGTGCACCACAGCCTCCTGCCACTGCAAATGAACTCCAGATGCTTGGGCCACTTTGTGCATCTGGTTTTACGTGGGTCCTGGGGAACTGAACCCAGGCCATCAGGCTTTGCAAGCAAGTGCCTTTAACTGCTAAACCACCTCTCCAGTCCACAATTGATTCTTTTTAATATATATATTTTTTATTTATTTATTTATTTATTTATTTATTTATTTATTTAAGAGAGAGAGAATGGTGTGCCAGGGCCTATAGCCACTTCAAATGAACTCCAGATGCATGAGCCCCCCTCTTGTGCATCTTGCTTATGTGGGTCCTGGAGAGTCCAACGGGGGGGGGGGGGGTTCCTTTGGCTTTGCAGGCAAATGCCTTTAATCAGAGCCATCTCTCCAGCCCCACAATTGATTCTTAAAAGTAGGTACCGTTATTGTTCCCACTTTCCCCATAAGCCTCCTCTCGCAGAAAGGTAAAGTAACTTTCTCTTGATTCTACAGCTGAAAGAGCTGAGATTCAAATGCAGCTCTGGGCTCCAAGTCATGCGGCATCAGACCTTCCAGTAAAAGGAAAAAGAAACTCCTCCACCGACTCACTAGAAGCCGAGGAGAAAACCAACATATCCTCATCCTGTTTATACCACTGAGCAGACAGGAGGTCCCCAAGACAGCAGGCATAATAAGCCAGGGGATGTCATCACCCCAGGGAAGAGGAAAATAGCAAGTAGAGAAGAGCGGCCCAGCTTGTAATGGATTCCTTGGCTCCTGCCTGCCTCGTATCTTATGCTGTTGACGATTATGGGCGCCTGAGCCCGTCCGAGCTTCCAAAACCCACCAGGAGCAGCACCAGCGAGCGGCTGGAATGTCTCTGGGACAGGGAAGGTGGCAGAAGTCAAGGCTCTGCTTTCCCAAAGGATCCTGACTCAGGAAGGCTGCCAGGGTGGGAGGGACACGAGGTGGGATTCGGGGATGAGGGAAAGAAGTATGAAGGAAGAGGGAGCGGGGCGGGAGGGGGGGCACTCCAGGGAGAACCCCCCTGCAAGGCAAGGGAGAAAGGAGGGTGCTAACAGAGGCCGTGGGATACACTGAAGACGTCATCTGTAAAGCCATGGGTTGGGCTCACTCTGGACAGCTGTGGTTCTAAGATCAGGGGGCTGTTCTCCCACCTCACGGGAGATCTTTGCCCAGTAGTAGTTCACACCCCGCGTGGGCTCCACAGTGGCCTGGAACCATCAGTTGGAATAACTGGAATTATTCACTATTCATCTTCCCTTACTCACCGCAGTATGGGGCTCTGGACGTGGTCTGCAGGTAGACTCTCACTTCCTTGGGAAGTGGCTCTAACTTGATGCCACCTTGTTCTACTAGCCCTGGGGGGGGGGATAAAAAGAAGAAGCAAAGCTGGCAGAGTCCTGAGATGGCCATTTCAGGCTCCCGTAGCCCCCAATCGGGTATGGATTCGTGCATGCACCCAGTATTCCACAGACACCCACGCCGCATGGGCTCCGGGTCGTGGCCTGTGGCGAGTCCCAAACTCCAAGCAAAGTCCACTGGGGGAATAAACATGGAAGTAAACAGGCTGTGCAGTCTGCAAATCACTTGGCTCATTCTTGGTAGATAATTGGAACAAATCTAAACTTGTGTGCCTAATTTGCCAATCAGTCTATATCACGATTGTTTGAGAGGCACTTGTATCCTGTTCCTGGGATTTGTAAAACGAACGACCTGAAGACTGGCAGATGGAAGTAGGGGTCAGGGCGATCAGGGAAGAGAGAAGAGTTAGGGTAAAGATCTGCAGGGTCAAGGAGTGTGAGGGACACTTGGAAGCGCATGAGGTCAGCACCACTGTGATGCTCAGTGGGAGGGAAAAAAGCAAAGAATCTGGACAGACAGCGGGAAGTGGCTGTCACACTCCAAGCCTGTCACCTGGTGGTGGTGGGGGGGGGGGGTCTGAACATCCGGTCCACAGAAGAGGAAATAATGCTGGCTTGTGTTGTTATGGGAGGCTGTGTTCCTTTCACGTTTTGTTTGTTTGTTTTGTTTTGTTTTCGAAGGCAGGGTCTCACTCTAGCCCAGGCTGACCTGAAATTCACTACGCAGTCTCAGGGTGGCCTTGAACTCGTGGCGATCCTCCTACCTCTGCCTCCTGAGTGCTGGGATTAGAGGCATGGGCCACCACGCACGGCTCCTTTCACATTTTTGTCAAGCTAGTTCTAGCGTCATCCTGTGATCAGTGCTAGGCTGCTAAGTTCTCAGTAGCAGGAAGCGGAGGATTGTGAGAACAAGAAGAAGCCATCTCTGACACCTGGGAGATTTTTAACTAGAGTTTTCGCCTTGGGAAACCCAGGTTATGAGCTGCAAGGGTCTGTACAAATGAGCAGAGGCCAGATTGATCGGCCTTCCAGGAGTCCTTGTCCTACACTGGCTTGAATCACTCAGGGACACACCCCTCCTCCACCAGCTATCATGTGGTCACCACATCCCCTCATCTCTACAGAGGGCCGGGGCTTAACTTTCGAGCCTCTTTTCTACGCACTAATCAGAGGGAGCTGGAGAATAGCTGCTCTTCTTAGAAAGAACCTACGCAAGGGCTGGAGAGAAGGCTTAGCCGTTAAGGCAGGCACTTGCCTGCGAAGACTAAGGACCCAGGTTCAATTCCCCAGGACCCACGTAGGCCAGATGCACAAGGTGGTGCATGTGTCTGGAGGAGTGGAAAGACTGTTAGAGCCACGTGTTGGGACATTATGCACAGAGACACTGCCCCTTACCCATAACTGATGTGCTAACCCCACAATGCACGACCCACATCCCCCAGCGAGGAGGGTCCCTGCGGAGGGGGGTGGAGGACTAACTGTGGACAGGGAGGAGGCTAACGATGGTACAAACATGGCTGTATAGGCACTGTGTACATAACTAATAATAAAAATAAATAAAAACATTAAAAGACTTATGGAAGCTCGGGTCTGAAAGGGGGAAGAGGCTCTGGCCTATTCCCGTATTTCTGGACAGTGCTCTGAGGCTCGGGACTTTCAGGAAAGAGGCTCTGTGGGGTCAGGGGGTGTTTAGGGGTGCAGTGCACAGCAAGTCTGCCACAGACAGCAGCACAGGAGATGGGGAGTGGGCCACTGCCATCTTCCAGGTGAGACCAGGCTGAGCGCCCCCCCACCCCGGGGTTCATTTCTGGTCCTCAGATGGACCAACCTCTTAGCCACAGGAGGTCAGAGGTGATCTAAGAGGCGAAACAAAAACAGGCAGGTCCGGAACTTGCCCTGAATTGTCAAAGGGAGCCAAAGGGGTGAGTGAGGTTTTACCAATCCTCGGACAGGCGAGCAGGAAAGGGTTAAAGCAGTCCAGACAGTGCCCAGCAAGGAAGTCCTTGTAGCTGGCACAGGGAAAAGCCATCAGCGGGCAGGAGTTCTCCAGGCACTGAGGTAGAGATGCACGGCTCTCATGTGATCACAGATCAGATAACTGTAACCTGAACAGAGAAGAAAACCACGGGCAAGACAGATGGAAATTCCCTCCGCACGGCTTACTGTAACTCTACTCAGCGTTATATCCCAGAAGGCTATAAATACCCAGGCTGCCCCCCCCCCGTCCACCACCCACCCCCTGTCCCGAGCCATTTGAAAAGTATTAACGGACAAGGTTACCACAGTCTCCTTTCCCTTGTAATTTTCCTGACATGTATGTTTAATCTGCCGGGAAAAGGTTATTGATTTGAGACTCATTCTCATGTGCGCCGGCAAACACTCCGGTCAAGTGGGAGCACACAGAGAGCTGGGGAGAACTTTCTGGAAATGGCGGGCGGCATGTTTTTTAATCTTTCTCAGCAGCTGCACAAACATCTTCCCCATCCCAGCAGAGGTAGTCCAGGGAGCCAGCAGACAGTCACCGGTGGTCTCTTAGAGCTGACGGACGTAGCTGTCCCCAACCCCCGGGGCCGAATGACTGACTCAATGAATTCTCCAAATACCCCAACGTACCAACGCTTAGTTTGGTTGTTGCTTTTTGCCATCTAAAGTGTGCAGCTAGCTGGGGTGATCTAGCCCTGTGGTAGAGCATTTACCTAACATGCTCAAGGTCCTAAATTCGATCTCCGGCACTGCAAATGATAATAAATATATTTAATGCCAGCACCGGGGAGGCAGAGGTAGGAGGTGCGCCATGAGTTCGAGGCCACCCTGAGTCTACATGGTGAGTTCCAGGTCATCATGGGCTAGAGTGAGACCCTACCTTGAAAAACCAAAAATCAAAAATAAAAATAAAAGTGTGCAGCAACCCACATAGGATGGAGTGGCTGGGGCTGGGGCTGGGCCGTGGCCTGGGATGCTCTGTCAGGTGGGACAGCTGACGTGAGCTGTGTTCGCTTTCGCCTAGGCTGGGACACCATCCATTGCCAAGTTCCTTTCAGCATCACCAGGGAACCGAGCAGAGTCAAGCTTCCCCGTTCTCAAACTGTGTCATGAAGAGATGAAAAGGGGGTCGGCCAAAATACTACCAAAAAATTTTTCAAAGCCATTGAAACCGAATTAGCCCACCTGATCAGGAGTGTTGAAAATTGTTGTTCAAGTTTTATAAGAAGCATGTTTTTGGAGGAAAAAAAGGTGGGGGCTGGAGAGATGGCTTAGTGGTTAAGGTGTGTGCCTGCGAAGCCTAAGGACCCAGGTTCAATTCTCCAGGTCCCACGTAAGCCAGATGAACATGTTAGCACATGCGTCTGGAGTTCGTTTGCAGTGGCTGTAGGCCCTGGCACACCCATTCTCACTTTCTCTCTCTCCTTCTCTCTGTCTCAAATAAATATATAAAATAGATAAATAAAATGTTTTAAAAAGCTATAAATCCCAATGCTATGATTACATTTTTTAAAAAAGAAAAGAAATAAAACAGTAAATTTGGTAAACTGGATTGTGGTTACTCAATAAAACTGTGAGTCCGATGTGGCTGTGCACCCTATAATCTTACCACTAGGGAGGAGGATTTCTGAGCGCTTGAGACCGGCCTAGGCTACATAGTGAGTTCAGGCTAGCTTGGACAATAGTGTGTGATACTGTGTTAAACAACAACGATGACAACAAAAGGCATGAGATCTGGGGAGACGCCCCAGTAGATCAAGCACTTGCCATGCAAGTGTGAGGGCCTGGGATGGGATCCTCAGCACCCACATAAAAGCCAGCTGTGCTGGTGTACATCTGCAGTCCAAGGGCCAGGGGTGCAGAGACAAGAGGAACTCTGGGACTTGTGGCCTAGCATGTCTGTGAGCTCTGGGCTCAGTTAGAGACCCTGTCAAAAAAAAAAAAAACATATGGTGGAGGGGCTGCAGAGGACTCAGCTGTTAAAGGTGCTTGCTTGCAAAGCCTGCTGACCCAGGGTTCGATTCCCCAGCCGCTCACATAAAGCCAGATGCACAAAGTGGTGCGGTTGGCATTCATTTGCAGCAAGAGACTCTGGTGGACGTTCATGCACACACCCACAAATATTTAAAATAATATAAGGTGGGGAGAGATTGAGGAAGGCACCTGACATTGGCTTCCGGCCTTAACATGCACCCGCATACACATGCATATGCACCTACACACACACATGTATATGCACACTCCCACATACATATACACCCCCATATGTACATGCACACACTCACATGTATATGCACCTCCACATACACATGTATATGCACCTCCACATACACATGTACATGTACCCTCACATGTATATGCACCCACACACATGCATATGCACACACACATATGCATATGCACACACACATGTACACGCACCCCCCGACACATGCACACGCACGCACGTACACATGCACACACACCACATACACAGACACACACCAAAAAAAAAAAAAAAAAAAAGACTAAAAACATCGTAAACAGAAATCGGCATTTGAATTTTCCATCTGAAATGTCATAAGAAAAAGGAAAGATTACTAAGCCATCTTTGGTGTTTAGCTTTAAAAAAAAAAAAAAAACTTGAAGCTGGCTGTGGTGACACACACCTTTAATCGCGTCACTCGCTCGAGAGGCAGAGGCAGGTGGATCACTGTGAGTTGGAGGCCAGCCTGAGACTACAGTGAATGCTGGGCTACAGTGAGACCCTACCTCAAAAAAACAAACAAACAGGGCTGGAGAGATGGCTTAGCGGTTAAGCGCTTGCCTGTGAAGCCTAAGGACCCCAATTCGAGGCTCGATTCCCCAGGACCCACGTTAGCCAGATGCACAAGGGGGCGCATGCGTCTGGAGTTCATTAGCAGTGGCTGGAAGCCCTGGCGTGCCCATTCTCTCTCTCTCTCTCTGTGTGTCTCTTTCTCTGTCACACTCAAATAAATAAAATTGAACAAAAAAAAAAAAAACCTTTCACTTCGTTGACTTGTGTGTCTGTGTATAATAGAGACGTGTGCCACAGCACGTGTACAGAGGTCCTCTGCAGGACAACTTCGAGGTGTCTGTAGTCCCCCTTCTTTGAGACAGGTCTCTCGCCACTGCGAAGAAACCACCAGACTGCAAATGGACGTCAAGCTGGCCGGGAAACTTTAGATTTTCCCGGATTTGTCTCCCATTGTCGCAGGTGCGTGGGGATCGCAGATGCCTGCACCGGTTTTCATCCACCCTACGTGGGTGCTGGGGACTGAACCTGGGCTGGCGGGCTTTGCAAACAAAAGTGCCTTTAACCACTGCGCCACCTCCCCAGGCCCCTGGCGTTCAGCATTTAATAACTTTAATATTACTTAAAACGCCACTGTGAGAAGTATATTCAGTGAATAAATTCATAAGGAGCATTCCAGAAGAATGTATTTAGGAGAGAAATCTGGACTCACTGACTGTATTCAAGATTATCTTCCCCATAATGCACGACCCATATACCCCAACAAGGAGGGTCCCGGTGGAGGGGGGAGGACAGGGAGGAGGCTAACAATGGTACCAACTTGAATGGATTCACTGACTACAAAAATAAAAAAAATAACAAGGCCGGGCGTGGTGGCGCACGCCTTTAATCCCAGCACTCAGGAGGCAAAGGTAGGTGGATTGCTGTGAGTTGGAGGCCCACCCTGAGACTACATAGCGAATTTCAGGTCAGCCTGGGCTAGAGCGAGACCCTACCTCGAAAAAAAAAAAAAAAAAAGGACAGATATTAAAAAAAAAAAGATTATCTTGATAAACCAGACGTGATGGCATACGCCTTTAATCCCAACACTAGGGAGGCAGAGGTAGGAGGATTGCCATGAGTTTGAGGCTACCCTAAGACTACATAGTGAATTCCAGGTCAGCCTGAGCTAGAGTGAGACCCTACCTCAAAAAAAAAAAAAAGATTATCTTGACAATTTTATATTTATTTATTTATTTGACAAAGAAAGAGAGGGAGAGAGAGAATGGGCACGCCAGGGCCCCCAGCCACTGCAAACGAACTCCAGATGCATGCACCACCTTGTGCGTCTGGCTAACGTGGGTCCTGGGGAATCGAACCTGGGTCCTTAGGCTTTGCAGGCAAGTGCCTTAACTGCTAAGCCACCTCTCCAGCCATATCTTGGCAATTTTAGAGAAGTGTTGTGTGAAGTGATCCCATTGGCTTGTTTCTGCCACAACTGAGAGGGAGGCAGCTCCAGAGCTATGCCACATGTCAGAGCCCGGGGGAGAACAGAGGTCATAATTCTGAGTGATGTTAGATCCAGCAGGTGAGAGGGTAGCACAAGTATGGGGCAGGTTTCTTTTCTTTTCTTTCTTTCTTTTTCTTTTTTTTAGTAGCCCAATTTTTTTTTTTTTATTAAGGACATATTTTGTATGGATACATCATGTGTTGGTACCATCTTTTTCCTCCTTCCTGCTCCCATTCTGCAGGGGCTTCTAATGTCAGGGATTCCCACCTGGAATTCATGCGCTCCAGAGATATTCAATAATAAGCGCTAAGTCACTCCAGAACATTGCAAAGGGCATCGCCAGGAGACCGCTGGCCCACCCTGGCTAACTCAGCACACGGACTTGGTGACTTCCAGCCCACGAGGCAGGCAAACATCAGCTACGTGGCTTTCTGACCTGCATGAATGAACATGGGACAGCCAGGTTGGTCTTGCCCTCCATTGACGAAGTAGTCCACGTGTCCAACAGGAATCCGAATACCCAGATCTGAAAGAGATGGGACCCCATCCATTTCTCATCCAAAGGATACATTTTCCACATCCCACTGCAGGTTCTCCCGGAAGCAGAGCCTGCAGGCAGATTTTGGGAGCCAAGGCAGGCAGTGAGTACCTCACTCTAAAATATTGGGCAGCTTTACAAGGTGAGCCATGCTGAGAGGAAGGGCTGAAGAATCAATTTATAAGACACTCGTGGGGCTGGAAAGATGGCTTAGCGGTTAAATGCTTGCCTATGAAGCCTAAGGACCCCGGTTCAAGGCTTTATTCCCCAGGACCCACGTTAGCCAGATGCACAAGGGGGCGCACGCATCTGGAGTTGGTTTACAGTGGCTGGAGGCCCTGGTGTGCCCATTCTCTCTCTCTCTCTCTCTCTGCCTCTTTCTCTCTCTCTGTCTGTAGCTCTCAAAAAAATAAACAAAAATAAAATTTTTAAAAAAAATTTAAAAGACACTCATATTTGCTTAATAAAAGCAAGAAAATATCCCAATACAAGTTTACGTATGTCAGTAAATGTTATATACTTGGTAAGTTTCCTTGTTGAGTAGTTTTACTTTGAACAACCTTTCAGATACATAAGCCTGGGGCCACATGTCCCCAGTCTCCCACAAAGTGTACTCCTGACTTAGTGGAAACAGGATGTGGCGACAAAGAGCTGAGTTTGGGGCTGGAGAGATGGCTTCACAGTTAAGGCATTTGCCTGTGAGGCCTAAGAACCCAGGTTCAGGCTGGATGTGGTGGTGCAATTTTATATTTATATTTATTTGAGAGAGGGGAAGAGAGAGAGAGAGAGAATGGGCGCACCAGGGCCTCTAGCCACTGCAAACGAACTCCAGATGCGTGTGCCCCCTTGTGCACCTGGCTTATGTGGGTCCTGGGAAATTGAACCGGGGTCCTTTGGCTTTGCAGGCAAACACCTTAACAGCTAAGCCATCTTCTCCAGCCCATAGGTTTTTTTTTTGTTTTTTTTTTGTTTTTCTTTTTTAAAGAGCTGAGTTTGAGGGAGCTGGGAGAGATGGCTTAGCAGTTAAGGTCCTTGCCTGTGACACCTAAGGACCCAGGTTCGATTCCCCAGTACTCATGTAATCCAGATGCACAAGATGATACATGCCCATTCTCTCTCTAAAAAAATGAATAAATAAATAAATCTACAGGACTGGAGAGATTGCTTAGCGGTTAAGGCTCTTGCCTGCAAAGCCTAAGGACCCATGTTCGACTCTTCAGATCCCACGTTAGCCAGACACACAAAGGTGAGGCAAGCACAAGGTCGCACATGCCCACTAGGTGGCGCAAGCATCTGGAGTTCGAGTTCAATAGCTGAGGCCCTGACGCACCAATTCTCTCCCTCTCCCTCTCCTCTCTCTCCTCTCTCTCTCTCTCTCTCTCTCTCTCTCCAAGACAATACAAAAAAGCTGTGTTTGAGGCAGAGACTGTGGTCCTTGTCCTGTCACTATGGCTATATCCTGGGCCCTCACATATGGAAATCAATCATGTGGTACGTGTTTAACGCCGTCTTCTCTAGGGTTCCTCGCTTCCTGCCTTTCCCACACACAGCCCACATTGAATCCAGTCAGTGCTACCTCAGAACAAACTTTGGATCTCTGTCCTCCGCTCTGTCTCTGCTGTCACCACCTTGGCCCAAGCCCAGCATGTCACTCTGTAATAGTCACTTTATCTTACTGCTGTTACAGAATGCCTGACAGAATTAAGTTACACGGAGGGATTATTTATTTTGACTCACAATTTCAGAGGGTTCGGTCCACGGTTGCTTGGCCCACGTGCTTGGACAGAATATGATGGTCGCACTAGTATATGGAAAAGACGGTTGTTCACCTCACGGTGGATGGGAGGCAGAGATCGAGGGACCTGGTATCACCGTCTATGACGGTTTGAATGTCCAGCGCTTCTCATAGACTCAAGTGTTTAAATATTTGCTTCCCAGCTGGTGGCACTGTGTGTGAAGGTTGTGGAACCTTTAGGAGGTGGAGCCTCCTTGCTGGCCTTGAACTCCTGGTGATCCTCCTACCTCTCTGCCTCCCTGGTGCTGGGATGAAGGGTGGGCACCACCACATCCGTCCGGCTGGGGTGTGTGTGTTATTTTTGCCTCAGCAATGAGAAAGTAACTGATGTATTGTCATTGCCATGTCCCTGGTGACCTGCTTCCTCCACTTAGGCCCTAGGTCTTTAACCTTCCAGAACTTGCCACCATTTCCAAACCAGCTGTGGACCGAGCATGAAACACATGAGCCCCCATGAGGGGGGGCATTTCTTTATTTATTTATTTATTTATTTTAGGGGGACATTTCTTACTCAAACCATAACACATGCCGCAGACCCCCGGGGGTCGGGTTTCTCTGTGCCCTCCTGGAGTCCCTTCTCTGCATAGAAACCATAACTATCCTTTAAAGAAATTCAAATTAGGCCGGGCGTGGTGGCGCATGCCTTTAATCCTAGCACGTGGGAGGCAGAGGTAGGAGGATCGCCATGGGTTTGAGGCCACCCTGAGACTACATAGTGAATTCCAGGTCAGCCTGGGCCAGAGTGAGACCTTACCTCAAAAAAAAAAAAAAAAAAAAAAAAAAAAAAAAAAAAAAAAAAAGAAAAAAAGAAAGAAAAGAAAAGAAAAGAAAAAAGAAATTCAAACTAGGGCTGGAGCGATGGCTTAAGCGATGGTTAAGGTGCTAGCCTGCAAAGCCTAATGACCCGGGGTTCGATTCCCCAGTACCCACGTGAAACCAGATGCACAAAGTGGCACGTGCATCTGGAGTTTGTTCGCAGTGGCTGGAGGCCCTAGCATCCCGTTCTTTTTGTCTGTCTCTCTTTTCTCTCTCTCTCTCTCTGCTTGCAAATAAATAAATAAAAATGTAAACAACCAAAAAGAAAGAAATTCAGATCACTTCCCTGTTCTCACTGATCTCAGAAGCAAACGTGAGCTCCTTGCCATGCCAGACTACACTGGCTCCCATTGCAGGTCAGCTCAGTGTAGCTCCCTTCTCCACTGTGCCCTGATCATGTGGGGTTTTCCTGTCCTCTGAGCAGGCCAAGTCCTTGCCCACATCTGGGCTGCCCTTTCCTGACCCTCCCCATGTAGGAGGCTTGTCTTCTAGCTCTTCCTGGATCTCTCGCTTCTCCTCCACCGAGTCTCACCTCACTGGACAGACATTCTCCAATAATCCTAGTTGAAGTCATTTCCCTGCCCAAGCCACCCTCTCTCACATGTTCTTTACTGTAACAGTCAAGATTTGTAACTATCTGGTCTGTTTCCTTGGATGGAGGTGCCACGGCGGCAGGCGTTTACCTGTTGTGTTTTCTGCTGGGTTCCCAACAACCTAGCAAAGTGCCTGGCTCAAAGTACCTGCTTGATAAACAGTCATTGAATGAATAAATAGGCAGATGCCTCACCGCATAGCCTTGTTCTCTGCCGTGTTCTCAGTGTTAGCTACGGATCCCAATAAAGATTGATTGACTACACAGAATTATTACTTTTATTTAGTCCCATTAGCAAGAGACTCCAACTTTAAAGGACCAAAAAGGCCTATCTCAGGTAAGTAGGGATCGGAAAAGATACATAATTAGCAAATCTAAGGGGAAAAAAGGGGGTTACCTTCTTTTTTTTTTAAACTTGTTTTATAGGGCTAGAGAAATGGCTCAGCATTTAAGGTGCTTGCCTTCAAAGTCTAAGGAACCAGGTTCGATTCCCCAGTACCCATGGAAAGCCAGATGCACAAGATGGCACATGCATCTGAAGTTCATTTGTAATAGCTAGAGACCCTGGAAAGCTCTCTTTCTCTCTCTCTCATAAAATTAATTTAAAAAAATTTAGTTTTGGTTTTACAGGGTGTCGCTCTAGTCCAGGCTGACCTGGAATTCACTATGTAGTCTTGGGCTGGCCTCAAACTCATGGCGATCCTCCTACCTCTACCTCCTGAGTGCCAGGATTACAGGTGTATGTCACCATGCCTAGCTTTAAAAAATTGTTTTGTATAAGAAAACCATGGCTTTTTTTTATATCATGGTAATATACACAAGACAAAAGTTACCATCTTAACTTAATTTCCTACTTGTGCTGCAAAAATGAGAACAGGGTTTATCCCCACATCTGCTTCTTCCAGAAGTTTGCCTCTGTGAGCCTCAGGGGTTACAAGAAGGGCTTTGGCCTAAGGGACTGCCACACGGCTATCCCTCACTCACACTGCAAGCCCTTCCTTAGCACTGAGCACGTGGCCTATATGCACTCCCAGGCTAGTTTACGACCAGTACAAATGAGGACAATTGTCCACTTCCTTTTGCAGGTGATCAGAATGACAAGGGAGGTAGCGCAGTGGACTGAGAGTTGGAGAGCTTTTCCTAGGCATGTCACTACTGGATGGTGGATTCTTTCTCCAGGGACTGAGAACTGGGCTTGCCCTTTGGTTGAGGAGGGAAGTCCTGACCGAGTGGCTTGAGTGTCTACGAGGTGGAATGCCCGCGTCCCCAGGGACCAGACACACCGAGCCTGATAAAGCAGGATGACTTTGTCTGTGTCATCGAGGCGGCAGTTCCTGCTCCGTCCCACTCAGCCTACAGTTAGGTATTGAATCAACAAGATGCCCAAACAAACAATTTTGGTCCGTGTGTGATAATGCTCCTGCGCCCACCAGTAGCTTAAAATAAAGCCGTTCATCTCAGTGCTGACAGTCATGGGTGGCAGCCACAGGGCGACAGAGCCAGAAAGGACCTTCCAGATCATACCCATAAGGCCCTCACTGTACAAGAGAAGCCTTGACAAGGGACAGGGCATCTCCGGCCAGGGGCCACACGACCGATTGCCAGCCTCCTCGTGGTCCCTGCTTGCGCCTGTCTCTCACCCCGGACACATCACCTCTACTCACTGTCGGTGTCTGTGTGGATGGCTTCCACGAAGAGGGCGTCGGTAGCATCCAAACGTTCCTCCAGGCTGGCTCTCGTGTACTCTGGTCCAGCAGGATCCAGGCCTACAAGGACAGACTGCCATCAGGAGCGTCTTCCCTCTGAACCCCTGAGACTGTCATGGGTCCACCACATGCCTCCCCCCTCCCCCGCACCCCCGGCAGCCCCTCAAGTTCAGCTCACAGAGTTCTCCATCAAGGACCAAGAGTTAGGAGAACCAATTCAGGACCCAAGAAACCCTACTCTCCCTGTTGTTTCTCTTGAAGGCACCTCTCCATAGCCCAGGTCTTCTGACTCCAAAATGAGTTTAATAATACTAAACATTTGGTTAAAAAAAAAAAATTTAAGTGCTACTAGATCTCATCCCACAGGGGTCTCTCTGAGGGATTTTGTAGAACATGTCTCCGAATTATCCCACCAAAAGGCCAAAAAGCCAGGGGATTTACCATGCTACTATAGTCCCCAACTGAAGCATAAATCCCCTCACTCCCCACCCCCCGCCACCACATACACATCTTTTCAGGTGTTTAACAAAACTGTCTGAAGGTGATTTCCACAATAGGCCAAAAAAATATGGCTTACTAAAACCCATTTCATAGAAGTTCACTGAGGTTGAAAAGTAAATATGTGACACCTTGTGCTGATGTTATGACAATGAAATATCGACACTGAAATAACAACACAATAGCATCATATGCAAAGAATAGGCAAGTTTCAATAGTAATAATGATACAATCATAAGACTCTGGGCTCAAGCACAACCCTGAACTCACCTTAGAAGTGTCTCCCAGTCAGTGTCTCTTTGTTGCTAAGCCCCGGGGGAGGAGGGACAGGAAAGGGACATTACCTGTGATCCGTCCCAGCTGGCCTTTGTAGAAATGTCCCACCATGCCTCCAACATGAGCCCCCAGACTCACGCCGATGATGTGGATTGATGATTCCGACACGCCGAGCATCTAGGACAGGCGGTGACAGACAGTGGGTGCCATTTGGACCACATTGGCTCTTCCAGAGGCTTCTGAAGCCAAGGACCCCGGACCCAACACACCCATCACATAAGGTCCTTATGCAAGCCAATTACTACTGTTTTCCTGTTGGGCTCCCCACCCCAATCATGCGCTCACTTCAAAGTCTGCTTCATTCCGGGGTACTCACAGTCACTGCCCATTTGCAGGGACCCCCTTTTTTTCTTTTTTTGGTTTTTTCGAGGTAGGGTCTCACTCTAACCTAGGCTGACCTGGAATTCACTATGGAGTCTCAGGGTGGCCTCGAACTCACAACGATCCTCCTACCTCTGCCTCCCAGTGCTGGGATTAAAGGTGTGCGCCACCACGCCCTGCTACAGGGACACTTTTTACAGAAGAGTGAGGGCCTCGTTGAGGCTCAGTGTCCTGCCCAAGGTCAGCACTCCAAGAGACCAACTCCACCAAAGGCCAAGCAACCCCTGGGTGGCTCTGCTGCTGGAGTGTGACCAGAGCTCCCTCTACAAACAGCCCAAACACCCTGGGCTCTTCTGCACCCACCAGGAGCTTCCCGAGGAAACGAGAGATCTCCAGGCTCAGCTTCACCACGTTCTCCACAGCCGAGAAGTACACGCCCGTGGAGCCGTAAACCCAGTCCACGGCAATCACGTTCGCATCTGCCGCCCGAAGAAGGGCTCTAATGAAGGCGCCAATCCAAGACGGCTTGCTTCCCAGAGCCCTAGACATCAGCCAAAAACAGAGGGAGAAGTTACCCGCCAAGTTGCTATGCATTGTCACAAGATCCCCAGTAACCCCAAACCCAGAGAAATTTAAAAAAAAAATGAGGAGGGGGCTGGAGAGATGACCTAACTATTAAGGCGCCTGCCTGTGAAGCCTGAGGACCCAGGTTCGATTCCCCAGGACCCATGTAAGCCAGATACACATGGTGGCGCACGCTTCTGGAGTCCGTTTGCAGTGGCTGGATACCTTGGCACTCCCATTCTCTCTGTCTGCCTCTGTCTCTCTCTCTCTCTTGCTCTCACTCACTTTCCTTCTCAAAATGGATAAATAATCTTTTTAATAGTTAAAAGAATGAGGAGGGGATATAAGAGTTGTCAATCGCAAGTGCTCTGAGCAGGGGATGACACAATCCCAGGGTAGCCACGCCTCCCCAAGCACCTGTGCAGCCTCCACATGACTAGAAAGAGGGTGTCTCTTGTCCCCAGTAGGACTCAGGGCTCAGAGTGGACTCCAGCCACACCCGCTGTCACTCGGCCACCTTTGCAAAGTGTATAAACTCCATGAAACGTATATGCCGTCCTGCTTGCTTCTGCTATTAGTGGAAGGCAATATATAGTTTTGCACCTTAGAATCAGAATTTAAAGTCTTAATTCTCACTCTCTCTCTCTCTCTTTCTGTCTCTAACAAATAAATAAATTAAAAAACAAAGAAGTGGGGCTGGAGAGATGGCTTAGCAGTTAAGGCATTTGACTGCGAAGCCAAAGGACACAGGTTCCATTCTACAGGACCCACGTAAGCCAGATGCACAAGGGGCACATGCATCTGGAGTTCGTTTGCAGTGGCTAGAGGCCCTGGCGTGCCCATTCTGTCTGTCTGCCTCTCTTCTCTCTATCTCTCTGCTTACAAATAAATAAATAAATAAAATTTAAAAAATAAAGAGTTTCTCTGGAATGACATCTTAAAAAAAAAAAAAAACAAAGAAGTAAGAAAAATGACATGAACTTCTGTGTGAGTAGGAAGAAAATTCAGTAGCAAAGGCCAGTAAACTAGAAAAGAGATATAAAGGGAAGAGAAAGGAAGAGAGGGAGTACTTAATAGGATGGTATTGTATATATGTAAGGAGAAGAGTAGATTAATGGGGGTGAAAAGGCCCAAGTGCGGTCAGGGGAAGATATTGAGTAAAGGAAAGGTGGAGGGAGGGCTAATCAAAATCTAAGAGGGTATAAATAAATCATATGGAAACCTACTTTTTTGGATAATGGAACACTCAGGAGCCATAGATTGTTGCTAGAAAATTTTCAGTGCCAGGGATGGGATACCTTCCAGTGAGTTGTTGGCCAGGGAGGTCCCTGATGCCCCCAAAACATTGCAGGCCATTGCCAAGGCCCTTGGTTTCCCACCAGGAATAGATGGTATGACCCTATTGCTGAAGACTCCACATACTTGGGCTGCAAGGCCACTGAGAAATCCTGCTGGAACTGAGCTGATAACTTCCTCCATGGAGAACAGCTGACAGAAAGCTGGAAGAAGCCATTCTGCATGCAGTTCAATGGGAGAGAGAAATAAATCACCAGTGAAAATACTCAACAGTGCACACTGCAAGTCTTAAATTTGGCCATCCAGGCCAAATGAGCCAATGGGTGCAATAGTGGCACGTCTGTCATGGTGGAAACCAACTGCCCTCTAATTGGACTGGAGGCCTGCTCCATGGGGGGGAATACATCCCTGATACTGAAAACTTAAAACAGGGATAGTCATGAGCCCTAGGGGTGTAACATCTGCTGATGTCTGGCTAAATGTATATACTATGCTTATCAAACTGCCCAGTAAGCACTTCTCTTAATGTTCATACCTGTATATTAATGCTACTCTCACTTGTGGTAGAGAACCTTCTCTTTTCAGATGGCAGTGACCTTGGGATGACTCAGAAGGCATCATGGTGCTGGAAAGAAGTGACTGGAGTACCCAGTAACATCTCAATCACACCTTCCAAGGCTCAGGGTCTAACGTGGAAGAGGTGGCGGAAAGAATGTAAGAGCCAAAGGAAGAGTAGGACTCCTTACAACGTGCTCCCCCAAGACACAAAGTGGCCTAGATATCCATGACCTCACAGTGCCTGACACTACCTACACAAGACCATCATAATAGGAGGAAAAGATCATGACATCAAAATAAAAGAGAGACTGATTGTGAGAGGGAGGGGATAGGATGGAGAGTGGAGTTTCAAAGGGGAAAGTGTGGGGGGGGGAGAGAGGGCATTACCATGGGATATTGTTTATAATCATGGAAGTTTTCAATAAAAAAATGCATAATAATAAAAAAAGAAAAATGACATGAAAGCAGAAGGGGAACTAGTTGAGAAGAAAGGGGATCAGTATGTGTGGGAGGCAGAAAGGGGGCAAAGTGGGATGAATATGATCAAAATATATACATGCATGAACATGCCATAAAACCCATTATGATGTATAATTAAGATTTGTTGACAAAAACAAAGTAAATAAAGGCTCTTCCCTTAAGATGTTATCACGCATTCCTTTGCCCATTCATTCATTCCAAAAACATTTACTGAGTACCTATGGAGCTGAGGAATGATGACCTCCAAGAAATAAAGGGAAGTGGGATACAGTCCCTATCCTTCTGGAACTTAGTGTGTAATGAGACTGTTCTAAAAAAAAAAAATAATGATAGGGCTGGAGAAATGGCTTAGCAGTTAAGCGCTTGCCTGTGAAGCCTAAGGACCCTAGTTCAGGGCTCGATTCCCCAGGACCCACATAAGCCAGATGCACAAGAGGGCACATGCATCTGGAGTTCGTTTGCAGTGGCTGGAGGCCCTGGCATACCCATTCTCTCTCTCTCTCTCTCTCTCTCTCTCTGCCTCTTTCTCTCTCTGTCGCTCTCAACTAACTAAATAAAAATGAACAAAAAGTAATAATAATAATAATGATAGAGCCGGGCGTAGTGGCATATGCCTTTAACCCCAACACTTGAGAGGCAGAGGTAGGAGGATCACTGTGAGTTCGAGGCCCCCCTGAGACCATATAGTGAATTCCAGGTCAGTCTGGGATAGAGTGAGACCCTGCCTTGAAAAACCAAACTCATAATAGTGGTAGTAGAAATATATTCAGGTTTTCCCAACCGTTAGGAATGAGGAAAGAGGTTTTTCCAGTCCCAACCCATCATCACAGGAACAAAGTGGAACATGTTGGATGCATGCTGGGAAGCGGTCAGTGGGATTGGAGAGTGGACCAGCTTCTTTTTTTATATATTTTTTTGGTTCATTTTTTATTTGTTTATTTGAGAGCGACAGAGAGAGAGAGAGAGAGGCAGATAGATAGAGAGAGAATGGGCACGCCAGGGCCTCCAGCCACTGCAAACGAACTCCAGACGCGTGCGCCCCCTTGTGCATCTGGCTAACGTGGGTCCTGGAGAATCGAGCCTCGAACCGGAGTCCTTAGCCTTCACAGGCAAGCCCTCAACCGCTAAGCCATCTCTCTCCAGCCCTGGACCAGCTTCTTAATGAAGTAAGTCAGCTCTAGCCTCTAGCCCTGGGCTGGAGGCGCGCACTCTGCCTGGGGCAGTGACTGAACGTTAAGACTTGCTAGCCAAGTGACTATGGAGCCGAGCTGAGGAGGGACAACCGAGGAAGGATGTGGCTGGGGCCTGGAGCGCAGAGAAACCAGAGGTGAGGAAGTGGGCCCTCTGGGCAGTGCCTGTGTGTCGCCTCTTTGGTGGCTCTGCTGTCTCCATGCTCTCCCCTCTTGCTCCCTGGCTTTCGGCCTTGTCCCTGCGGTGAAGATGGTTGTCGGAAGGACAGGGACTGAACTGGGCCACAGGGTACCAGAAGAGAATTGCAAAGCTCCCGAGAAAAGCTAACCCTCTGGGTGTGATGGAAGGAGCACCCGTAAATAGAAGTCTCTCAAGTCATGACACCATGGAAAAAGCGTGAAAAGAGGAAATAAAACCCTGAACAAAAGCACCATGGTGTTCTCCCTAGAGTGTCTGCGCACGGCCCGTGATCTCACTGTCCGAAATGAATCACGCCGCGCAGCCCACGCATCAAGAGCAGTAGCATGGCGTTTTTGCCCAGAGGCCCCTGAGGCCATTCCAGAACCTCCTTCTTCATTCAGACTTGGAAAGTGAAGCTCTGTCTAAGGGAGTGAAATGTCCAAGGCCATACACAGCCTCTGCTTGGGAGTTGGCAGACAAGACAGGGAGGAAAAAAAAAAAAAAAGGTAGCATATATGACCAACAGGAGTGAACATTACACCTAACGTGCGTGCAGGGTATATGAGACACCTTCAAAGACAGCAGGACATGAACAAGGGAGCCCGTGTCGGGCAGTAGATGCCAAGTCTCCTCTTGGTTGGCCTGCTCCCACCTGAATCCGTGAATGATGAGCTTGGTTCCCAGGGTGGCATTGAACTCGGAGTTCTGGATGTCGCTGAGTTCTCCTACCAGCTGCCCACAGCTAGGGTCCGAAGGGCTGAAGAAGAGAAACTGGACTTTGAGGTTGGTGCCCCTGAGGAGGCTGGCATTCTGGAAGTCGGTGCACTTTGGCTGTGCTGCAGGAGGCACGTGCCCTGAAAGAAATCAAAGCAGAGCAAACGCGTCCAGAGTGAGGTTGTCACTTCTCCGTGTGTGTATGTGTGTGTGTGTGTGTGTGTGTGTGTGTGTTGGGTGCCACGGAATTAAATCCTTTTTCTTCTTTGGATGTGTATGTGATGGCACACGTAAATGTATATGTGTGGGTATTGGGGGAGAGGGCAGAGGTCAACATCAGGGGTCTTCTTTAATCACCCTCCGCCTTATCTCTGAGACAGGATCTGCTGCTGAATCAGTTCACCTAGACTAGCTGGCCACTGGGATCCCCCATCTCAGCCTCCCCAGTGTTGGGGTCACAGGCATGTACCGCCAGGCCTAGCATTTTACGTGCATGCTGGGGGCTTAAACTCAAGTTCTCATGATCGCTTTGCAAGCACTTTACCTATCTAGCCATCTCCCTAATCCAGAATTAAGTCCTTTTTGTTGTGTTTTCTTTTGGTGTTGTTGTTGCTGTTTTGAGGCAGGGTCTCACTCTAGCTCAGGCTGACCTGGAATTCACTATGTAGTCTCAGGGTGGCCTCGAACTTACAGTGATCCTCCTACCTCTGTCTCCCGGGTGCTGGGATTAAACGCATGTGCCATCACACCCAACCAGAATTAAGTCCTTTTAAGAAAGATTCCAGGGCTGGAGGGATGGCTTAGCGGTTAAGGCATTTGCCTGCAAAGCCAAAGGATCCCAGTTCTATTCTCCAGGACCCACGTAAGCCAGATGCCCAAGGAAGCGCAAGCATCTGGAGTTTGTTTGCAGTGGCTGGAGGCCCTGGCACGCCCATTCCCCGCCCCCCCTCTCTCAAATAATAAATATAAAATTGCCTCTTTCTTTCTCAAATAAATAAATAAAAATATAGTTAAAAAAGGATTCTATTTATTTATTTACAAGCACAGATAGAGAAGAGAGACAGAGAGGATGGGCACACCAGGGCCTGCTGCCACTGCAAGTGAACTCCAGATGCGTGTGCTACTCTGTTCATCTGGCTTTAGGTGGGTACTGGGGAATCGAACGCAGGCAGTCAGGCTTTGCAGGCAAGCGCCTTAACCACTGAGCCATCTCTCCAGCCCCAGAATTAAGTCCTTTTAAGTGAACACAATATGTGACAAAGCAAGTGCTATGGTTTGGGGGGAAAAAAATGGATTTGGAAGTGTAAACACCAGCGAGCAGTGTGCAGGTTACAGAATGATCACCGTGGAAACTGGAGAATATTAAAAGCTAAATGACAGTAAAAGAAACACTTGTCAAAATGTATATTACGTGGCTACTGCAGCACTCAGTGTTACGATAACTTAGAGGGAGGCCAGAACGAGCAGAGGATATGGTGCTTGAGTTCCCACCTGAGCAACCCGAAACCCCACAAATGGAGAACAGCCACAGCCTAGGAAACAAAACCTAGGCTTTGCCAATCAGAAATCGCCAACTCCCGGCCAACGCGGGCCTTTGAAGGCTCCTTGAACCAATCGAATGTCTTTGCATCTTCCCACATGCGCTTCTTGAAAACTTTCCACTCAAATCTGTTCGGTGAAGTCCTCAACGATTTGTGGATTGGAGGTGCCCAATCTGTGAATCACTTCTCAAATAAGCTAAAACTTCAGGGACCCACGTTGATGGGGTTTTTTGTTTGTTTGTTTGTTTGTTTGTTTTTCTGAGATAGTGCTCACTCTAGCCCAGGCTGACTTGTAACTCACTCTGTACTCCCAGGCTGGCCTTGAACTCGCAGCAATTCGCCCACCTCGATATTGGGGATTAAAGACATGTTACCACCATGCCCAGCAAGATGTTTGATTAGCTAAATTAATCTTCGAACTCAGAGAAGGACAACACAGGAGCTCCAACTAAAAACGTAAAGGCGATAGTTGAAAGGAAATTAAAGAAACAGATAACAATGAGATACGAAGAACTTTGTTAGCTACCCAGTCATTGCAGTTTCTCGGGCCAAATGTCTTGGACGCATGTTTGATTTTGCTTTTTTTCTCATTTTCCACAGGCAAACGGTAAGTCAGTTCTGTTGGCCGTGTCATCAGAACCACACCCTCAGAGTTCAGCCATTCCCAACTACCTGGTTACCACCTTCGTCCAAGCCATCATTTCTCGGCATCACTGCCATGGCTTGTTGCAGCCAAGATCGTCCTCTAAAAAAAGGAAGCAAGGCTGGAGGGAGTGCTCAGTGGTTAAAGGCACTTGTTTGCAAAGCCTGGTGGCCCAAGTTTGCTTCCCCACGTCCCATGTAAAGCCAGATGCACAAAAATGGTATGGGCAAGTGGAATTCATTTGCAGCGGCAAGAGGCCTGGTGGGCCCATGCTCTCTCTCCCCCTCTTTCTCTCCCTTCTCTCTCTCTCCCCCCCTACCTCCCTCTCTGCTTATAAATTAAATAAAAATATTTTAAAAATAAAAGTGGTGCGGGCTGGAGAGATGGCTTAGCGGTTAAGCGCTTGCCTGTGAAGCCTAAGGACCCCGGTTCGAGGCTCGACTCCCCAGGACCCACGTTAGCCAGATGCACAGGGGGTCGCACGCATCTGGAATTCATTTGCAGTGGCTGGAGGCCCTGGCGCGCCCATTCTCTCTCCCTCTCTCTATCTGCCTCTTTCTCTCTCTGTCTGTCGCTCTCAAATAAATAAATAAATAAATAAAAGTGGTGCATGCATCTGGAATTTGATTACAGTGGCTAGAGGCCCTGATGTGCCAATTCTCTCCCTCTCTTTCTCCCTCCCTCCCTCTCTCTCTCTCTCTCTCCCTCTACTGCCTAAAAAAAAAACAAAAAACAAAAACAAAAACAAAAAAACCAAGGTCATTCTGTAGGGCTTATCTCAAAAAAAGAAAGCTATGTCACTCCTTTAAAAAGCCTCCCAGGTATTTCACTCAGGATAAAAGTTAAAGTGTGGGCTAGAGAGATGGCTTAGTGGTTAAGGCACTTGCCTCATGAGAAGCCTAAGGACCCAGGTTCGAGTCTCCAGATCCCACATAAGGCAGATGCACGTGGTGGCGCACTCATCTGGAGTTCATGTGCGGTGGCTGGAGGCCCCTGGCACACACATCCTCTCCCTCTCTCTGTCTATAATAAATAAAGAAAGAATTTTTTTTTTCAAAAAGAAGTTGAAGTCCTAGGAATGGACTACCAGGCTCTCAGGGTCTGGCCTGTCACCCCAGGAGTCCTTTGCCTCATCCTGTTTCACTTTGCTCCAGTCACATGTGCACCTTCTTGCTCTTCTTCCTGCCAAAGCTGCCACACGGGTTGTTCCTTCTGCCTGGAATGTTCCCGTTCGGATGAACACAGTTAATTGTCTCCCCTCCTGCCAGCCTGCTCACCAGGTGCCATTTTCTCTGCTCTCGCCACCCTATTTAACTGGTGACTGGCTTGTGCACCTCACCCCAGTTCTCTCTTCCTTACCCTGATTGGTGCAGTCTACCGGGCAATCTCTGCTGTGCTTGCTTTAGTGACTGTCTCTGCATCAGAAGAGATTTTCAAGCGAGGCGCGGTGTTATCTACCTTGTTCACTCTGATGCCCAGAACAGTGCCAGCTGCACCCACCACACACTCCAGAGGCTTTGAAAACTAGTAAACCAGATGTACTTTTGATAAGACATAGTAAGAAGAAAAGAAGGAAATCTCAAGTAAGCAATATCAGGAGTAAAAAGGGGACATCAATACAGACACAAGCGATTTTGTTTTCACACCATGAAAGAGCATGTTTATGTCCAACCAGAAGTTGAAAGTTTGCATATTTTTCTAAAAAAAAAAAAAGAATAATTTCCTTAAAAAGTATAACTTGCCAAAACCCTGTCAAGAAAGAAAAAAAAAATCTGATGGGGTGGAGCATCCCTTTAATTCCAGCACTTGGGAGGCAGAGGTAGGAGGATTGCCTTGAGTTCAAGGCCACCCTGAGACTACATAGTGAATTCCAGGTCAGTCTGAACTAGAGCAAAACCCTACCTTGATAATGAAAGAAAGGGCTGGACAGATGGCTTAGCGGTTAAGGCACTTGCCTGCAAAACCAAAGGACCTAAGTTCGATTCCCCAGGACCCACATGAGTCAGGTGCACAAGGTGGCACATGCCTCTGGAGTTTATTTGCAGCCGCTAAAGGCCCTGGTGTGCCCATTCTCTCTCTCTCTCTCTGTCTGTCTTTCAAATAAATAAGTCATGTTTTAAAAAGGAAAGAAAAACAAAAGAAAGAAAAGAAAAGTAGCAAAGGAACTGAAACAGTAGCTTTAAACCATCCATTAAAAAACTCAAACAGAGGGCTAGAGAAATGGCTCAGTAGCTAAGGTGTTTGCCTGCAAAGCCTAAGGACCCAGGTTCTAATCTCTAGGACCCACATAAGCTAGATGCACAATGTGGCGCATGCGTCTTTAGTTCGTTTGCAGTGGCTAAAGGTCCTGGTATGCCATTCTCTCTGTATCTGCCTCTCTATCTCTCTCAAATAAATAAATAAATATTTTTTTAAAAAAACTTCAAACAGGAAAAAGCAAACAAAACTCAAACAGGCCAGACAGGTTTACAGAGGTGATCTATCAACCTTGCAATCCTCAAGTTCACATATTGTTTCAGAGAACAGAAAACATGAGACAGAATCCCAATTCATTCTGTAAGAATAGCCGAAATACCAAACCCAAATAAAACTCCAGCAAATCTAAAAGCCTTAAGGATGACAAGAATAAGCACTCGGGAGGCAGAGGGAGGAGGATCACTGTGATCAAGACCACCCTGAGACTACAGAATGAATTCCAGGTCAACCTGGGCTAGAGTGAGACCCTACCTCGAAAAACAAACAAACAAACAAACAATAAAGGAAACAACAAAAATATGCCATGGCCAAGAAGAGTTCATATTCACATACATACTAATATAAAAATATGTCATGGCTAAGCAGCATTTATATCCATATAAAATATGTCATGGCTGAGCACGGTTTATATTCAGATATATATTCATATAAAATCATAGGTTCATCTAAACAGATGCAATTTCACTTAGCACTTAGAACCAACGAGGTTCCCGCCTTAGCAGGCATAGTGATGCATGCTTGCAATTCCAGCACTTGGAGGATAAGGCAGGAGGATCCCAAATTCCACACCTGCTTGGGTTACACAGTGAGAACCTGTCTCCAAAAGAAGAAAGCCTGCTCTTAACTGGTGGCTAGAATCTCCTTGCCACACTTTTAACTCTCTCCTATCTCAATTTCCTGTGTGTTGGGATTAAAAGCATGGGCCACTATGTCCAGTCTCTCTTTTTTTAGTTTAGTTTCTTTTTTTGTTTGGTTTTCAAAGTAGGGTCTCACCCTAGCGCAGGCTGACCTGGAATTCACTATGGAGTCTCAGGGTAGCCTTGAACTCATGGCGATCCTCCTACCTCTGCTTCCCAAGTGCTGGAATTAAAGGCGTGCGCCACCACACCCGGATCCTATGTCCAGTTTCTTAAACTGATTTTTGTTGGGTATTTTGTTCCAGAAATGAGAAAGCAACTAATATATAGTATATAGTATATATAGTATATAAGTATATAGTATATAAGTGGCAATTATTAAAATATAGACAAGGGGCTGCGAATGTAGCTCATTGGTAGAGTCCTTGCCAAGAATGTGTGAGGCCTTGGGTTCAATCCCAGTACCAACAACTATAAAATAAATAAACAAACAAACAAAGCAAAATGTAGAGGCTCCAGTACTCCTCTGGTAACGGTTCTCTAAAGGAAGATGATACAGATAATTCCCAACCTCAGGAGGCAGAGGCAGGAGGAACAAGCAAGTTTGAGGAAGGTCAGTCTACATATTGAATTCCGGGCCACTAGTGATATATAATGAGATATCAAAAGAAAGAGACAGTGGCTGGAGAGATGGCTTAGCGGTTAGGTGCTTGCCTGTGAAGCCGGTTGGAGGCTCAATTCCCTAGGACCCACATAAGCCAGATGCACAAGGTGGCACATGCATCTGGAGTTCGTTTGTAGTGGCTGGAGGCCCTGGCGTGCCCATTCTCTATTTATCGGCCTCTCTCTCTCTTTCTCTCTCTCTCTCTCTCTCTCTCTCTGCCAGTCTCAAATAAATAAATAAAAATAAATAAATATATATAGAGAGAGACATCTGGGTGTGGTGGGGCACGCCTTTAACTCCAGCACTCAGTAGGCAGAGGTAGGAGGATTCCCATGAGTTCAAGGCCACTTTGAGAATACAGACTGATGTCCAGGTCAGCCTGTGCTACAGTGAGACCCTACCTCAAAAAAAAAAATAATAATAATAATAAATAATTAAATTAAAAAGAGAGAGAGAGGAGAGAGAATGAAAGGAAAACGCAGTTTGAAGTTTAAAAAAAACTTTCCATATTATGGTTTCTCAAGTCAAAATGTATTCTCAGAGAAATGAGTGAGATTAAAAATGATCTAGGAGCCAGACGTGGTTGCTCACACCTTTAATCCCAGCACTCAGGAGGCAGAGCTAGGCAGATCGCTGTGAGTTCGAGGCCACCCTGAGACTACATAGTGAATTCCATGTCAGCCTGGACTATAATGAGATCCTACCTCGGAAAAAAAAAAAAAAATCGTTGCATTTGCCTGATAGCTCGCCATGTCTTCTCACAAGACTTTCAGAATCAAGCGATTCCTTGCCAAGAAACAAAAGCAAAACCATCCCATTTCCCCCCAGTGGATTGAGATGAAAACTGGTAACAAAATCAGGTACAACGTCAAGAGAAGACACTGGAGGAGAACCAAGCTGGGTCTGCAAAGGATTTGCATACTGGTACAGCTGGTCATGCCAATCATGGTCGACGACTGAGTCGGTCAATAACGTCTGCACTGCGGAGGTTTCTACACGTTAAAGTGGAATCTGACTTTACTTTCTATCTGATCTGCATGGATGGGTTGGTCCAAAAATAAATATGTAAATCCTTTTTTTAAAAAAAAGATCTACAGGGCTAGAGAGATGGCTTAGTGGTTAAGGTGCTTGCCTGCAAAGCCTAAGGACCCAGGTTCAATTCCCCAGTACCCACGTAAGCCAGATGCACATAGTGGGGCATGAAACTGGACGTTGTTTGCATTGACTATAGAGACCCTGGCGCCCCCATGCTCTCTCTCTCTCTCTAATAAATAAATCAAAAATAAAATAAAATAGATGTGTAAAAGTGATCTACAATAAGTCATCTGAAGTTACCACATAGTAGAGAAAAAGGAAACGAGAGAGCAGACATTTCTGGTGAGGCTCTGAAAGGATCAGCTGGCTCAGGAGGAAGAGCCACTGGCTGGGGACAGTCAGAAGCGAATCTTGAATGTTTCACACAGCAGTGTGGAATGCACTAGAACAATGTCAGCAAAGAACCCAGCTGAGCTCTGGTGGACAGAGATGAACCAACAGTGAGTTCGTTGATAACTGGCCAGCCTGTGAGGTTTAAACTAAACAGTGTCTGAAGCAAGATGTTAAGATTCAATCTGAATGGTGAAAAGTTTGATAAAATAACTATTTGTCACGGCTGGGAAATGGCTCAGTCATTAAAGGGCTTTCTGTAAGCACAAGGACCTGACATCAGACCTCCCCAGAACACAAATTTGTTGGCTGGCGTTCTAGCTACATTGGTTCTAGGTTCAGTGAGAGACCTGTCTTACAAAAAAATAGGGTCGAAAGCTGGGCGTGGTGGCGCACGCCTTTAATCCCAGCACTCAGGAGGCAGAGGTAGGAGGATGGAGGATCGCCGTGAGTTTGAGGCCACCCTGAGACTCCATAGTGAATTCCAAGACAGCCTGAGCTAGAGTGAGACCCTACCTCGAAAAAAAAAAAAAAAATACGGTGGAGGGCTGAAGAGATGACTTAGCAGTTAAGGCACTTGCCTGTGAAGCCTAAGGACCCAGGTTCAATTCCCCAGTATCCACGTAACCCAGATGCACAAAGTAGCACATACATCTGGAATTTGTTTGCAATGGCCAGAGGCCTTGGTACACCCATCTTCTCTCTATCTGCCTCTTTCTCTCTCTGTCTCTCTCTCTCAAATAAATAAATAATAAAAATTAGGTGGAGGGCTAGAGAGATGACTTACTGGTTAAGGCACTTGCCTGTGAAGCCCAAGGATCCAGGTTCAATTTCCCAGTACCCACATAAACCAGCTGCACAAGGTGGCACATGTGTTTGGAGTTTGTTTGCAGTGGCTAGAGGTCCTGGTGCTCTCTCTTTCTCTCAAATAAATGAGTGAATGAAATGAATCAATCAATAAATAAAATATTTTAAAATTAAGGTGAAAAAAACTTAAGGTGGACCTGCTACCTCACAAGGACTTACTAAGGCTTTCCTGACCCCACAGTAAACACTGTAACCCCACTGAGGAGGCCCCAGGGAAATGGGAAAAACGAGCATAATCTGTTATGTATAAAACAGAATTATTTTGGGGGGCGTTCAAAGTAAGGTCTTGCACTAGCCCAGGCTGAGCTGGAATTCACTATATAGTCTCAAGGTGGCCTCGAACACAACATGGTCCTCCTGCCTCTGCCTCCCAAGTGCTGGGATTAAAGGTGTGTGCCACCATGCCCAGCTAATAATTTTTCTAAAAGGTAGAAGGTGGTTGTGAAAGATACCAACATTGTCCTCTGACCTCCACATACACTTACACATGTGTGTACACACACACACGCACTTCCTCCCACACACATACATGCACACTACATACAAAAGGATTATTTGTTGTACTCTTACTCAATTCTTTATATCCTTGAATCATTCATAATTTTCTTAAATTTACCTTTAAAAAGCAAAAAAAGAAAAAAAAGGAAGGAAAATATATCAGAATGTTAAAAGTGTCTATGTGGAACTGGGCGTGGTGGCGCACGCCTTTAGTCCCAGCACAAGGGAGGCAGAGGTAGGAGGATCGCTCGTGTTCGAGGCCACCCTGAGATGACATAGTGAATTCCAGGTCAGCCTGGGTTAGAGTGAGAACCTACCTCGAAAAACCAAACAGAAAAAAAAATTGTCTATGTGTCTGGACAGTAGACTATAAGCAATGCTTTTCACATACTTTATTGTATTTTCACATAAATTTTATGTAAATTTTTATACTTTTATTTTAAGGCTCAGAACAGTTCAAAGGAGTGCTAGAGATAGTCCACAGCCTCTCTACATAAGACAATCTCTGTTGGATCTTAAAAAGTCAAGTTAGAAATCTTAAACCTTTCTCTCCACAGACAGTGAATTCTGTCCACTTGCTTGTGATATTTTTTCCCTCCGAGGGGGGGGGAAACTGTATATAAACTGTACATACAGGCATAAATTGCATATATCTGTATATTTCTTTTGTGTTGGTTTTGTAGTGGAAAATACCTAGAATTTAGCTAAAGAGAAAATAATTCTATTCTGCATGTTAAAAAGCTCTGGGGCTTAAAGGAATACTGAGAGCTCAGAACTCTTCAGAGAAAGGGAAGCGGGTGAGAGGAGGAGGGACCTCAGAAGCCTTCTAGGGTACCCCGTTGTCCCAAATGGGAGGTGGTGAGCTGCAGATGGTGGGGTGCAGGGGGCCTGGGAAGGGAGGGGTGGCTGGCTGAATGGGCTTCCCGGGTCTGGGACTGGTTCTCTCTGCAATGGTTAACCCCTGCTGGATGTGTTGGCTTTGGGGACCAAAATTTCAATTTTAGGAAACCCAGGAATCCCCGGGGCACTCGGGGGGGAGGGGCTTTCAGGATCAGAAGGCCCCCCAAACCAGTTGCCCAGCCGAAGACAGCCTCCGCTTCTCTCACTCTCTACACTCGCGACCTGTCCTCCGGCTCTGTGTACCCCGGAGGGTATTGTGCTCTTGGGGGAACAGAGTTCTAGGCCCGGTAAAGGAACCTAGAAAGTTGACAGAAAGAACAGACTAGGCAGGTGGCAAAGATAGGAGTGAAATGCGGGCCCCGGGTGCTTGAGGGCAGCAATGTGCCTCCATCATCCTCATTTTTGCAAAGAGCTTCTTGGAACAGTCATGCGGAAGAGAAAGGCACTTTCTTCTGCAAATCTCCGGCCTTGGTTCCAGCCCTCTTGACTCTGGCTAATGAAGTTTTGCAGGTCACCAATGTGCTTTATGACTGCCCCATCCAATGCCTCTGAAAGCCTTTAGAACATCCCCCACAACTAATGTGTAAGGAATTGTACTCACTTCTGATCTGTGCGGGGGGGGGGGGTCCCCCAACGCTCAGAACCAGCCAATTCCCAAGATGGATGGATTTTATCAAGATTCTGGGGACAGGTTGGAGAGATGGCTTAGCAGTCAGCCTGCAAAGCCAAAGGACTCCGGTTCAGTTCCCCAGGATTCACATAAGCCAGACACACAAGGTGGAGCCTGTGTCTGGAGTTCGACTGCAGCAGCTAGAGGCCCTGGCGCACCTATTCTCTATCTGCCTCTTTCTCTCCCTCTCTCAAATAAATAAATTAAATTAAATATATTTTTTTAAAAAGCTAAAGTCATTATGAAAAAGCCATAAGGTCAAAAGATTTGGGGGTAGAAGGATGGCTTGGAGGTTAAGGCACTTGCCTGCAAAGCCAAAGGACCCAGGTTCGATTCCCCAGGACCCACATCAGCCAGAAGCACAAGGTGGCACATGCATCTGGAGATTGTTTGCTGGAGTGCCCATATTCCTCTCTCTCTCTCTCATCTAAAATTTAAAAAAAAACGAACAAATAAAAGATTCCAGGAACCTCACCGCATGTCTAGGTAGGCCATGGAAAAAGTAGCATTTATGTCTAAAGATGTAGATCTGACTCATAGCAGTCACAGTTGAGTGTGAATGGCCAGTCCAGGAACGCACGAGCCACTGCACCAATGTGGGTGCAGGCTCAAGGCCCGGAGCAAGGGACCAGGAACCTGATGCTGGGGTTGAAGGTAGCAAGGAGATTCTGAACACCCAGCATCTGGAGAAAGCCCAGGAGAAGACAAGGCCTCCATAGATTCCGTAGGGCTCAGGATGTATGTCAGGGCAAGGCCAGCAGACAGCCTGCCCAAGAGAACGCAGGGCTGGTGAGGTTGTAAAAGTGGGAACCACACGAGGCATGAGGTTTTATAAATAAAGGAGGGGGAACTGTAAGTGAACCCTGGGAGTCTAAAGACGATGGTTGAGGAAACGAAAGGGGAAAATCCTCCCTCCTCGCCCCCTGACACTCTATTTGCAGAGCGGGCTCCTCTTGTCCGTCCTGTGGATACGAAAGGGCCATTATCCCAAGACCACCAAAGTTCATTTTCAGATGGGGTAAGTGAACAGTTGATTTGGCCTGGATTAAAACAAGGGCCTCTCATATACTAGACAAGAGCTCTACCACTAAGCTACTTCTCCAGCCCCAAAAGATTAATTTCTATAGAGCACCAACAAATAGCTAGGGAAGGAAATAAAAAGGAGGGGAGGGCATAAACAGGCAGTTAACCGAAAGCAAATGAATTCAATAGAAAGTAATAGATAGACTCAAAGATGCCCAACTTTAATCATAATAAGACAACATTAAAAATTAAAACCAGAGGCTGGAGAGATGGCTTAGCAGTTAAGGCATTTGCCTGCAAAGCCAAAGGACCTCCGTTTGATTCTCCAGGACCCATGTAAGCCAGATGCACTAAAGTGGCACATACGTCTAGAGTTCATTTGCAGTGGCTGGAGGCCTTGGCGCACCCATTCTCTCTCTCTCTCTCTCTCAATCTCTCTCTCTCTCTCCCTCTTTCCCTCTCTCGTTCTCTCTCAAATAAATAAATAAAATAAAAAAAATTAAGACCAAGCCAGGCACAGGTAGCGCACACCTTTAATCCCAGCACTCGGGAGGCAATGGTAGTAGGATCTCTGTGAGTTCGAGGCCACCCTGAGACTATAGAGTGAGTCCCAGGTCAGCCTGGGCTAGAGTGAGACCCTACCTCTAAAAACAAAACAAAATAAAAAAATTAAGACAAGATGGCAATACTATTTTTCTTATTAGATCAATAATTCTAAAAACACTTGACTTTATAGACAGAAATTAGAAAATGGCCACGCTCACAAAATAATTAATTGTCGTCAAATGAGAACTTAGAGGAGCCATGAATACTTGGTCACGGGCTCCCTCTGCCACGTTGCTCAGGGATACTACAGGATTTCTGTTCCCGTGATAGCTGACTGGGGGGGAGGTTCCTAGCAGAGGACAGCATCTCCTTCAACTGGCTTTTATTTATTTATTTGAAAGAGAGAGAATGGGCGTGCCAGGGCCTCTAGCTACTGCAAACGAACTCCAGATGCATAGGCCACCAAGTGCATCTGGCTTATGTGGGTCCTGGGGAATCCAACCTGAGTCCTTAGGCTTCGCAAGCAAGTGCCTTAACCATTAAACCCCCAACTGGCTTTTAAGGAGTGGATATCTTTTCCTTTTTAAATATTTATTTATTTATTTGCAAGCAGAGAGACATAGAAGAGAGAGACAGAGAGAATGGGCTCCAGATGCATGGGCCACTTTGTGCATCTGGCTTTATGCGGGTACTGGGGAATCGAACTCAGGTCAAAAGGCTCTGAGGACAAGCGCCTTAACCGCTGAGCCATCTCCCCAGCCCTAAGGAATGGATATCTAAGGCTTCATTTTGGCTGCTTCTTCTCAATGGCAACACTATGAGGTCCTACACGACTTGCCACCTCCTCTGAGGACCCCACCCCACTACACAGAAAGCACAGCTGTGTCCACAGCTGCCCCGTGGATCACTTTGCCCGCAGTAACTGAAGTGGGCCGCTGTCCACGACCCCTGTTTTTTTGCCGGAAGTGCTCTTTTAGGGCCAGGATCTTTTAACTAAGCAACACACATGGCAGGAAGTGGAAATGAGGACTGCAGCCTTCTTGCTTTCTGCTGGAGTCTCTTTACTGATTCCAGAGCTTGCAAGACTCCACCAAGTCTCAGCTCTCTCTGCTCCCCTGAGGGACTGGGGTTGGAGGCACACGCGCCACCGCGCCCAGCTGTTAGTGTGGGATCTGGAGATTCGAACCTTGGCCGTCTGAGTCCCCTCTTGCCCAGGCCCGCGGCGCTTGTACAGGAAGCACTTAACCGCTGAGCCCTAAGATAGCACTTTTTTAAAGAACAGGAAACATTCAGGCAACAAACACTGTCGCTTGTTGACAGCAATACACTCAGTTAAAGCGGAGGAAAGGAAGAGAAGTAGGAAAATAAAAAGCCCTGGCCTGACAAGATACGTGTGAAGAGAAAGCAGCAAATGTAAGGGGCAGGGTAAGAAACCCCTGGGACCTATTTGTAAGTTATTACCAGTTCCCTTTCTGCCCAGGGCATCTGGAATAGCCCCCCGCCCCACCTCACTCCCACTCCCACATGAGTTGGAACTGGATCAGCTTTGACCCCAACTCTAACTACCTATCTGACCTCCTCTGGTCTGTGTCTGCGGCTCAAGCCTTGCTGAGAGTGAGATGCCAAAAAGAAGTTGAGACAGGGAAGGGGAGATGGCTCAGTGGCTAAAGGTGCTTGCTGGCAAAGCCTTACCACCCGGGGTTCAGTTCCCAAATACCCACATAAAGCCAGATGAGCAAAGTGAATCTGATGCATGTCCCTGGGGTTCATTTGCAGTGGCAGGAGGATCTGGTGTGCCCATTCTGTCTGTCTCTTTCAAATAAATAAATAAATAAATATTTTTTTTTAAAGGATTTGAGCCGGGCGTGGTGGCGCATGCCTTTAATCCCAGCACTTGGGAGGCAGAGGTAGGAGGGTCGCCATGAGTTCGAGGCCAGCTTGGAACTACATAGTGAATTCCAGGTCAGCCTGGGCTAGAGTAAAACCCTACCTCAAAAAAAAAAAAAAAAAAAAAAAAAAAAAAAAAAGAGAGAGAGAATTTGAGATAATTTTCTCATCCTCAAGTTTCCAATCAGGATATCCAGTGAATGCCTCCTGCCCCTCAGTAGGGATAGGGCTGTGAGCAGGGACAAAGGAAGCTACTAAACCCACAGTACCCCAGATCTCCTAAGCTCCTCGGGGACACTTCCATTCTTCTCTCTGGAGTGGCTCATGACAGCCCTGACCCCTCTTCTCCCGTCTACTCACTCAGCTGTCCATTAGGGTACTCAGCAGCTACCAGAGGTCAGACCTGGACACAGAGGCTGTCTCACTTAGTTCTTACATATTCCTACCTGGTAAGGATGGTCTCCAAGGACAGGTGAAGAAAACTCACCTTCTCAAAGCCACGCAGCTGCTAAGAAGCAGTCAGGCTTTGATTCAAATCACTGTCTACTGACTGGGTGCTCAATGCCTTGCCTCCCCTGGACGGGAATGCCACACTCACTGAGCATCCCTGTAACGTGAAGCCCTGTGCTCACTGTGCTCCAGAGGCAGGGGCCATCAAACCCTCCCTTTGCGGGAACAAACCACCAATGGAGGAAAAAGCCCATGGGAAACCAAACAGCACGTTTAAAATCTTCTCAGAGCCGGGCGTTGGTGGCACACACCCTTAATGCCAGCACTCGAGAGGAAGGCAGAGGTAGGAGGATCGCCATGAGTTTGAGGCCAGCCTGAGACTACATAGTATATTCCATATCAGCCTGGGCTAGAGCAAGACCCTACCTCAAAAAAATAGATGTGAGCAATTTGGACTTTGGAGAAGGGAAGGAATGCTGAACAGAACTGTTACAAGGGAGGGAAGTGTCAGGAAAGGCCTCTTGGAAGATGTGAGGTATAGAAATAGCCCAAAAGCAGTATGAGCAACTCCAGGCACAAGGGATGACACACCGCAAAACTGAAGGATGAGGCCTCCTGCACGGAGGACAGAAAAGCAGTTGCTATGAGGAGACACAAGGAGGGGACCTTTCTGAGGACGCTGCCTCTGCTCTGCTCTCTGCTGTGTGTGTGTGTGTGTGTGTGTGTGTGTGTGTGTGTGCACGTGCGTGCATGTGCATGATTGCGTGTGCACATTTGCACAAAGTGGCACGTGCATCTAGAGTTCATTTGCAGTACCAAGAGGTCCTGGTGCATGTCTTTTTCGAGGCAGGGTCTCGCTCTAGCCCAGGCTGACCTGGAATTCACTACGTAGTCTCAGGCTGGCTTTGAATTCACGGCGATCCTCCTGCCACTGCCTCCCGAGCGCTGGGATTAAAGGCTTGCGCCACCACACCCGGCCTCTCTGCTTCTCTCACACTCACTCACAAATAAAAACATTTTTTAAAAAAAAATCATTATTTCGGGCTGGAGAGATGGCTTAGCGGTTAAGCGCTTGCCTGTGAAGCCTAAGGACCCCGGTTCAAGGCTCGATTCCCCAGGACCCACGTTAGCCAGATGCACAAGGGGGCGCATGAGTCTGGAGTTCGTTTGCAGTGGCTGGAAGCCCTGGCACGCCCATTCCCTCTCTCTCTCTATCCACCCCTTTTTCTCTGTCTGTCGCTCTCAAATAAATAAATAAATAATGAAGAAAAAAATTTAAAAAATGATTATTTCAAGCCTGACGGTGTGGCACACACCTTTTAATCCCAGCACTCAGGAGGCAGAGGTATGATGATCACCGAGTTTTTTTTTTCTTCTTTTTTTTTGGTTTTTCGAGGTAGGGTCTCACTCTAGCCCAGGCTGACCTGGAATTCACTATGTAGTCTCAGGGTGGCCTCAAACTCACGGCAATCCTCCTACCTCTGCATCCCGAGCGCTGGGATTAAAGGCGTGCGCCACCACACCCGGCTGTGATGATCACCGAGTTTGGGCTAACTATAACTACAGAGTGAGTTCTATGTCAGCCTGGGCTAAAGTGAGACCCTACCTCAAAAAAAATTTTTTTTAAGCTGAAGCTATTTAAATATATTTTATTATTTATTTATTTGAGAGAACGAGAAAGGCACGGGCGGGGGGGTCGGTGTTAGGACCTCTAGCTGCTGAAAACTTCAGACACATGGGCCACCTTATGCATCTGGCTTTATGTGGGTCCTGGAGAGCCTGGGTCCTTAGGCTTCACAGGTAAGTGCCTTAACAGCTAAGCTATCTCTCCAGCCCCCCAAAATAAATTTAAAAGAAAATCATTGATGTATTCCATGAATACCTCATAAAACAGTGGATATTTATAAAGTGAAAATAAATATTTTAGAATTAACCAGATTTTATTTTCTTATAGACTCCCTGGCTTGTGCAAGGTGAAATGGGTTGCAATGCAAGTTTCAAAAAATGAGTCAGGCCACCAGGGAGGGAAACTTCAGTTGTTTTTGTGACCTGAGAGAGCATACTATTTACCATCATTCCCATTATGATAACAGGGAGTTTCTTCCCTCCTTTTCAATTCACCTTGAGAGAGATAGAGGACTTTTAGGGGACCTTCCAAAAGTACTGAGTAAGAAGACAGTTTAAGAAATACAATTATTGACTGAAAAATGTTCCACCCCAACGCCTGAGCCCCCAGCATACCTGAACTTCCAAAGCTGAGCCACAAAAGGGACCCCCACAAGCAAAAGCTTCTCTCCCAAAGGCCACGGGGCATCGCTGGGCTGGAGTCTCGGAGCTCATATGAAACAAGACTCCCACTGCTAAAGATATCACCCAGGCCAGCCTCCCACCAGACACCCACTTGAGGCTTACTAATCATTTACTGGCCTTGTGGCCCTGTCAAAGAAAGATAATCTTCCTATTTGTTTAACTTCCAGAGTTTTCAGTTTCTTCTTCTCAATGAAAATAAACACACTCTTCCCCCCCTCCTCTCAACAGCCCCCACAAACCCCCTTTAAAAAAATTTTTTAGGGATGTTGAAACACACCATACTTCCTCTCTGGTCCAAACATGGTCAGGAAATGACTTTCCCAAACGTCTCCCATTATGAAACTTCAGTAAAGGTCAGGGCAGTCTTTCATCTCTACATGGTCACAAAACCCTCATTGTACTGGAATTTTCTGTGGATATGTTTGTCCCTGAGGCGTGTGAGCAGCTGGAGGTTGGAAAACCCTTCTCTTTCCCTTTTGTATCCCGGACCTCCGGTTGGAGCACAGCCAACTTCTGCTGGTCAGAGAAGGAGATAAGATTTAGCTCTGCAGGGCACTAGCTTTCCTGATCTTGGGACCTCCCAAAAGAAGATGCTTTACTTCCTGAATTTACAAATATAGAACCAGAATCGTAGAAAAGGGAAATGGCCGCTGGTGGGAAGTGGCACCAGGGACTGTCATGCTCACCCAAAGCAACAGCAGAAACCACGGGGAGCTGTTTCTAGAGAGAGAGAGTGGGGTACGGCTCGGCCCTTGCCTGACCAGCGCTCCCTGAAGCCGTGACGTACTGCTGTAAAGCAAACACCGAGCAGTTGGCCAGCATCGCCTGTTAAAATATTTTATTTTTATTTATTTATTAGAGAGAGGGAGGGAGAAAACGGGCACACACCGGGGCCTTCAGCCGCTGCGAACGAACTCCGGACACATGTGTCACCTTGTGCATCTGGCTAACGTGGGTCCTGGGGAATCGAACCTGGGTCCTTTGTCTTTGCAGGCATGTGCCTTAACGGCTAAGCCATCTTTCCAGTCTCAGCAGCACCTTTTTAAACAGTCACTGTGAGGTGACTACTGTTCACAGATGTGTCTTACACAGCTGTCAGGAATAAATTGCTCAGGTCACGTGCACAGGGTCATGCAGAGCTGATATTTAAAGCAGGGCAAGCAGCTGGGAATAGTGGCGCACGCCTTTAATCCCAGTACTTGGGAGGCAGAGGTACGAGGATCGCCGTGAGTTCGAGGCCACCCTGAGACTACATAGTGAATTCCAGGTCAGCCTGGGCTAGAGTGAGACCCTACCTTGAAAAACAAAATCAGGGCTGGAGAGATGGTTTGGCGGTTAAGGCGCTTGCCTGCAAAGCCAAAGGACCCAGGTTTGACTCCCCAGGACCCACATAAGCTAGATGCACAAGGGGGCACATGCATCTGGAGTGCATTTGCAGTGGCTGGAGGCCCTGGGGCATCCAATCTCTCTCTCTCTCTACCTAGCTATTTCTGTATCTCTTAAATAAATACATAAACAACAACAACAAAAGTAAAACCACCCAGGACCAGCTAGGCCCAGAACCACCACACTGTGCAGCAATAGGCCCTGAGGAGTGTTGGTACCAGGCCATCGTGGTGGAAGACAAGCCTAAAATGAGCTCTACAGGACCAGCCCTGGCTCTCCTCTGTACACCATTCCTCTACCTCCAACACTGTTGCCACCGGCAAGGAGTGTAGAGCCCAGCCGAGGTCACCACCGAAGGCTGTTGCGATGTCACAGGCCTAGCCTCAGTCTTCTGAGAGGACACCGGGGTGCGACAGATGTGTAAGGGGGTTTGGGTCCCACACCTATGAAGGATACGAATGCAGGGCGAGCGTGACGCTCGTAAAGGAAAGTGGGAATAAAAGAGGGTAACACAGGAAGGGTCAGGGACAGCGGCGTGGGTCCTAGAATATTCTGGCCAGGCCAACGGGGAGTCCTCGGGCTAAAGCGCTCTGTTGAGGCACTGGGAGCAGGCAGCCACACCCAGGGCAGCACAAGGCAAACATGCCTTGCTGTTTTTTTTTTAGGGTTCACACGTTTCAGTGCCTTCAGGGTGGAGGTGTCAGGTCAGCTGTGCACCAGCCCTAGGAAATTGTGACTCTACCCTGAAATTATGACTCTACCCTGAAATCATGACTCTAACCCTCACTGACCAATCTGTGGCTACAACATGAAGTTACGTTAATTTTTTTTTTAACGTTTTACTTATTCATTTTAGAGAGAGGGAGAGAGAGATTCAGATACTTGCCACCCACTTTGTGCATCTGGCATCACATAAATACTGGGGAATCGAACCCAGCTAGCAGGTTTTGCAAGCGTCTTTAACAGCTGAGCCATCTCCCCAGCCCTAAAAATAAAAATGTGTCCTTTTTTTTTTTTTTTTTTTTTTTTTTTTTTTTTTTTTCAAGGTAGGGTGTCATTCTAGCCCAGGCTGACCTGGAATTCACTATGTAGTCTCAGACTGGCCTCGAACTCATGGCGATCCTCCTATGTCTGCCTCCCAAGTGCTGGGATCAAAGGCGTGTGCCCTCATGCCCAGCTCCTAAAATGTGTCTTCTTAAAGTGTGTTCTACATATGCATGCTTTTTTAAAAAAAAAATGAAAAGTACAAAAGCATATAGCAGGGACTGGAAGCTGGCTCAGTAGTTAAAGGCATTTGCTTGCAAAGCTTGCTGGCCTGGGTGCATCCTTGCCGCCTGGCTCTATACAGTAAGCCCACTTCCTGGAGCGTGGGGGGGGGGGCGGTGGGGATTTGGTCTCAGCAATCTAAGGCAAATTTGCAGTCAGTACGCCTTGAAACCGCTTCACACATAAGCCAATCTAAACTCCTAAGGAGAAAGAGAACATTTCATGTCTCTTGTGTCCCAAACCACATAAATTTGGAGACTTTTGTGTCTATGTGAGGTTAGGGTGATTGAACCTCCCTTGTGCTAGACAAGCACTGAGCACTTGACCACTGAGCTACATTTCCCAGCCACTACTTTCATTTTGTTTTTTAAATAGCTACATTCCTCTTTTCCCAGAAAGACTAGATAGACTCCAGCTTTATGTTTGTCTAGACAGAGGGTTGTGGCCCTTTGAATGAACAAGATCTGTGAGGCCCCAAGTGACTTCAAGATTTCTAGTGTTCAGGGACTGAACATTGTTTGCAGCTTCGGAATGAGGGTGTGATGTTAAAAGTCTACATTTTAATAAAACTTTTAAAAAATATTTATTTTATTTTATGTATTTATTTGAGAGAGAGAGAGAGAATGGGCGCACCAGGGCCTTTAGCCGCTGCAAACAAACTCCAGACACATGTGCCACCTTGTGCATCTGGCTTATGTGGGTCCTGGGGAGTCGAACCTCGGTCCTTTAGCTTTGCAGCAGTTGCCTTAACCACTAAGCCATCTCCCTAGCCCAGAAGTCCATGTTTCACTATTTGTTTCCATATATCACCTAACCTCCAACTAAAACAATCGGTGAGCCGTACAGGTTTCTGACTGCAGTGCTGCAAGGCAGAACCAAGAGAAAATGGAAGGGAAATAAATCCCTGTGCACCCCTTGGACTGAACCAAAAAGTTTCCCAAACGGTGAGTAAAAACGACTTGAAGTGGTATATCTGGGGATACCCCCGTATCTCTCATTTTTGACAGGGTGGCAAAAAGAAGACAGCAGACCCATTTAAAAAAAAAAAAAGATATCAGTAATATGTAGATAACATATGTTGACACTACCTTATCATATGTAAGATCTTATTGTATGTAAAACACAAAATTCTACCATGTAGGTGAGATTATTAACCCCCTCCCTTTTTTTTTTGGCTTTGGTTTTGGTTTTTCGAGGTAGTGTTTTGCTCTAGCCCAGGCTGAACTGGAACTCACTATGTAATCTCAGTGTGGCCTCAAACTCACGGCAGTCCTCCTACTTCAGCCATGGTAGTTTGATTCAGATGCCCCCCATATACTTGGGTATTCTGAGTGCTAGGTTCCCAGCTAATGGCAATTTGGGAATTAATGCCTCCTGGAGGCAGTGTATTGTTTGGGGGCAGGCTTATGGGTTTTGTAGCCAGTTTTCCCTTGCCAGTGTTTGGCACACTCTCCTGTTCCTGTTGTCCACCTTATGTTGGCCAAGGAGGTGATGTCCACCCTCTGCTCATGCCATCGTTTTCCCCTGCCACCGTGGAGCTTCCCCTCGAGCCTGTAAGACAAAATAAACCCTTTTTTCCCCACAAGCTGCTCTTGGTCGGGGTGTTTTCTGGCAGCAATGCGAACCTGACAGCAACATCAGCCAATCCCATTTTTTTTAAATGTGGAAACAAGCGCAGAAATTAAACAATTTTCCCAAATCCACATAAAGTGGCAGGGCAAGGGTTTCAGTTTGAAAAAGTGCCACTAGCAACCCCATCTTTATTCACCAAATGTGAGTCACCTCACCTCACCACAGCCTTCAAGGCAACGTACCCCAAACTCACATTAGTCCTCACTGAGGCCCAGGGTGGTCGATGACATACATGCCTGGTAGCAAGGAAGAATTTCAAAAAGCAGTTTGGGGCTGAAGAGATGGCTTAGCGGTTAAGGCACTTGCCTACAAAGCCAAAGGACCCAGGTTCGACTCCCCGGAACCCATGTTAGCTGAATGCACAAGGTGGCACATGCATCTGGAGTTCACTTGCAGCTGCTGGAGGCCCTGGTGCGCCCATTCTCTCCCTCTTCCCCCTCCATATTTCTCTCTCTCAAATAAATAAATTAATTAATTAAATAAAAAGTCATGTTTTAAAAAAAACAGTTTCCTGTAAAATATCAGATAGTGCCTTTTCTTTTTTTTTTCTTTTCTCAATTTTTATTAACATTTTCCATGATTATAAAAAATATCCCATGGTAATCCCCTCCCTCCCCCCACTTTCCCCTTTGAAACTCCATTCTCCATCATATCCCCTCCCCATCTCAATCAGTCTCTCTTTTATTTTGATATCATGATCTTTTCCTCCTCTTATGATGGTCTTGTGTAGGTAGTGTCAGGCACTATGAGGTCATGGATATCCAGGCCATTTTATGTCTGGAGGGAGGACGTTGTAAGGAGTCCTACCCTTCCTTTGGCTCTTACATTCTTTCCGCCACCTCTTCCACATTAGACCCTGAGCCTTGGAAGGTGTGATAGAGATGTTACTCAGTTCTCCAGTCACTTCTTTCCAGCACTATGATACCTTCTGAGTCATCCCAAAGTCACTGCCATCTGAAAAGAGAAGATTCTCTACCCAAAGTGAGAGTAGGGTATAAATATTAAGAGAAGTGCTTACTGGGCAGTTTGATAAGCATAGTATATACATTTATCCAGACATCAGCAGACGTTACACCCCTAGGGCTCATGACTGCCCCTGTTTTAAGTTTTCAGTATCAGGGGTGTATTCCCCCCCATGGAGTGGGCCTCCAGTCCAATTGGCGGGCAGTTGGTTTCCACCATGACAGACGTGCCACTATTGCACCCGTTGGCTCATTTGGCCTGGCTGGCCAATTATAAGACTTGCAGTGTGCACTGTTGAGTATCTTCACTGGTGGTATGTCTTTCTCCCATTGAACTGCATGCAGAATGGCTTCTTCCAGCTTTCTGTCAGCTGATCTACATGGAGGAGGTTATCAGCTCAGTTCCAGCAGGATTTCTCAGTGGCCTTGCAGCCCAAGTATGTGGAGTCTTCAGCAACAGATGGTGCCTTTTCTTAGGTCCAATTGCACAGTCATTACCATGTTCCTGCAGCAGGTAAGGAATGCCTTCATCCCAGGGCTGCTGGAACAGGGATGCCAGCAAACCCACCTTAACTCACACCACCACCTCCACTAAGCAGTCTGCAGTGGGAATCGTCCTGCTAGAGAGTCTTTCGTTGCTCAAGGCTGGTCATCAGCAGTCTCACCTCCCCTGTTCCTAATCTATCCCTTAGTCATCTGCAATAATATGGTTTCAAGGGTTGGGGAAATGGCTTAGCAGTTAAGGCATTCGCCTGTGAAGCCTAAGGACCCCGGTTCAATTGCCCAGGACCCATGTAAGCCAGATGAACAGGGGAGTCTGGAGTTTGTTTGCAGTAGCTGGAGGCCCTGGCATGCCCATTCTCTCTGCTTCTTCCATTCTCTCTCTCTCTCTCAAATAAATAAAAAAAAATAATTTTTTTTAAAAATGTGGATTCAAGCCAGGTGTGGTGGCTCATGCCTTTAATCCCAGCACTTGGGAGGCAGAGGTAAGAGGATTGCCATGAGTTCAAGGCCAGCCTGCAACTACAGAGTGAATTCCAGGTCAGCCTGCCTGGGCTAGAGCAAGACCCTACCTTGAAAAACTTTAATAATAATAAGTAATAATAGTAATAATAATAATAATAATGATTCAATGTTTTTATTTAAATAAGCTCTTCTGGTGTTTTTAACGTGCACACACTATTTTGCTTTTTTTTTTTTTTTCTTTTTCTTTTTTTTTTTTTTTTTTTTTTTTTTTGGATTTTCAAGGTAGGGTCTCTCTCCAGTCCAAGCTGACCAGGAATTTACTATGTAGTCTCAGGATGGCCTCAAACTCATGCCGATCCTCCTACCTACCTCTGCCTCCCCAGGGCTGGTATTAAAGGCATGTGCCACCACGCCTGGCTCTATTTTTCTTTTTGTAAACATTCTTTACTTCTAGACAATTGCATGCATGTAAATACTGTAGTTCCATCACAGCTGCCTCCATTACCCTCTCTTATCCCACCCCACTGAACTCCTTCTTTCCCCAGGGTTCCCCTTTCTACTTTCATGTATTTTTTAAGTAATCCACTGAATTTAAAAAAGATGCTTTGGGGGTTGCAGAGATGGCTTAGCAGTTCAGGCACTTGCCTATGAAGCCTCAGAACCCAGGTTCAATTCCCCAGGACCCACGTAAGCCAGATGCACATAGTGGTGCATGCGTCTGGAGTTTGTTTGCAGTGGCTAGAGGCCCTGGGGCTCCCATGCGCGCGCTCATAAATAAATAAACAACAACATATTTTTTAAAAGATGCTTTGCCTACAAGAGCATGCATGTGGGTTATTTGCTGGAAGATGGGCAACTTCCTAGTGGCTACACCACTGAAGTAACTGACTTTCTTTTCCTGAGCAACCCTCAACTGCCAATAGTTCCTCCATGGGGCTTCTTGAGTCCCTCTCCCATCATGATGGGATGTTGACGGTCCAGTCTTGTACAAGTAACCACAGCCGCCGCATAGGTCCATGAGTGCCAAGCCATGCCACGTCTGGAGGAGAGTGTTCACAGCACTCCTCCCCATCCTCCAGCTCGTACATTCTTTCCGTTGCCTCTTTCCATGATGTTCCTTGAGCCTTGGAGGGCGTGATATCAATGTCCTGTTTAGGCCCCAGCATTTAACAGTTACCGATTTTTTCAGACCTGTTGACCAGTTATGAGTCATCAACCGGCTGCCCTCTGCAAAATGAAGCTTCTCCGACCTGCTCTGAGAGCGTCACTACCCTACGGGCAGAAACTACCCTGTTACAGCTGACGCCCTCAGACATCGGAACCCAGCTTCTTCAGTCTGTCAGTGTGTACCACCAGCAGCGGTCCAGAATCCTTCAGGCCTTCAGCGCCAGGTTGGGGGCTTCTGGGACATCCAGCCTCATAGATCGCGCAGCTACCTGGTTCTCAGGCTCTCCAGCCTGCAGACAGCTACTGCGAGGTGGCCCATCCAGGATGCTGTAAGCTAATCTAATCAATCCTCCTTTATAATCCATATTTGTTCTATGAATTCTGTTCTTCTAGAGAACCCTGACCAATAATACAATGTCCATTTAGCAAAACAACAGTGCTAGAGCGTTGCTTTTTGTTTGTTTGTTTGTTTGTTTGGTGTTTCAGAGACAGGGTTTTACTATGTAGCACAACCTGGTCTCCAACTCACTATGGAGTCCAAGTTTTCCCAAAACTTACAGCAGTCCTCCTGCCTCAGCCACAGTCTCTCAAATGCTGGGGCTACAGGTATGCAACACCATATGCAATTTAAATAAGCTTTAATAAATATCTTTCTTTTTTTCTTTTATTATTATTTTGTTTTGTTTTGTTTTGGTTTGGTTTGGTTTGGTTTTTCGAGATAGGGTTTCATTCTAGCTCAGGCTGACCTGGAATTCACTATGTAATCTCAGGGTGGCCTCGAACTCATAGCGATCCTCCTACCTCTGCCTCCTAAGTGCTGGGATTAAGGCGTGCGCCAACACACCCAGTTTAATTTTTTTTTATTTTAGACAGAGCAAGAGAGACAGAGAGAGGAGAGATGGAGAGAGAACTGGTGCACCAGGGCCTCAGCCACTACAATCAAACTCCAGACGCTTGTACCACCTAGTGGGCATGTGCGACCTTGCGCTTGCCTCACTTTTGTGCATCTGGCTTATGTGGGATCTGGAGAGTCGAACATGGGTCTAATCTTCACAGGCAAGTGCATTAACCACTAAGCCATCTCTCCAGCCCGATAAATACCTTTCACAAGGAAGATTTATATGAAGAAAGCATACTAACCCCTGAAGTGTGCTGAACAGGTGCACTGCATCACCTTTGGGTGCCGGAATTGGCCACTGTGTGGAAAAGTTCTCCATATTCCAGCTAAAATGATGGGGAGCACTTGGTTGGGAGCGTGGTCCTTGATTAATAAACACATTTCAACCCACAGCTCTGTGGATGGGGGAGAACACAGGACTCTTCTCCCATGCTCTCGGCATCTCTTCCATCGGCTCTTCACCTGCGACCTGCACAACATCCTTTGTAATAAGACACGTGTGTCCCTGAGCAGCTGTGAGCAGCTCCAGAAATTCGCTGAACCTGAGGAGGAAGCTGTGGGAAGTCTGAATTACAGTGACTTGTCAGAGACACAGGGCTTGTGACTGGCATCTGAACTGGGCAGTCTCGTGCGTGCCCCTGTGGATCTGATGCTCGCTCTAGGTAGATAACATCAGAATGGAGTCAGAGGACAACCAGCTGGTGGTGTCTGGGGGGGGGGGGCTTGCTGGGTGTGTGGGAAAGCAAATCCCCAAAATTTGCTGCCAGAAGTGCTGAGCAGTACAGAAAACTCACTTTTTAATCCCATTTCTTAGAGACAAACTTGGACATAAAATCTAGCTCCATTACAACCTAGCTACACGACTTTGGATAGAATAGCAAACTCTCTGAGTCCCAATTTCCTTGTTTGTTAGCTTGGTGTGAAATGCTTGACACACAGAGCTCTCTTCCTCATCGTCCTTTTCCTTCCCTAAGTACAAAGAGCCTCACCTACTCCTCACAGGTCGCACTTCCCAAGTCCCACACCCTAAAGATTAATAATTAATAATAATAATAATAGTGGCAAGGTTGCCCCCCTCTCCTCAATCCTTATCTGGTTAAGGTTTGGTTCCTTCACCACACTCCTGGCAGACACTCCTAGACTTGGTCTGATAGGCTTGTAAAGAGGGTGAAACCATCCCTAGTAGACAGCTCCACAATGCTGGGATGAACATCCAACCAAACACAGTGTATGGGAGGAATGGGTTTTATTTCAAGCTTACAGATCCAGGGGGAGTTACATCAATGGCAGAGAAGCTGGCCCCCTTTCAGAGATCCAAGCAGAGAGAAACCATGACTAGCCAGCAAACACCAAAAAGTGGGGAGCAGGGACCCCACCAGAGCCCACTCTGCTCTCCACATCTTTGGGCTGGAATTCAGATCTGCCCCCAGGGACAGCCTAGGGATAGACTCCAGGATCCACCCCCAGCTGGTGATTCAAGTTACAAGTTTAACACCTGAGTCGATGGGGGACATCCATTCAAATGACCCCATAATCAGAACTCCATGTCTACATGGTAACAGAATTGTGGCCGCAAAACAGAGGAGGAGAGAGGCAGACGGGGGTGCTGAGAAAGGAGCGAAGGAGGGAGGAAGTTAAGAAAAGAAGAGATACAAGTTGACTTACTCTAGAGAGGTAGAGAATGAAGAGCAATGTGTCTGGAGAAGCTTGGAGAAGGGTCGGCAGGGCCAATGTACATCATGAAAGAAACCATTTGTCTAGTAATCTTAGGTAACAAGGAAAGAAAATAAAGACCCTCTGCTCAGCAGCCAATCAAGTGCCATCAATGCTGGACCTGCTACCCAGCACCCACTCTGGTCTTCAGTGCCCGCGTTGACCCGCTAAACTAGACATTCACTTTTATCCACTGGCTTGAACGTTATGCACATAATCTATCATCTCTTAGGACTAGAGAGATGGCTTAGCAGTTAAGGCGCTTGCCTGGGAAGCATAAGGACCCAGGTTCAGGTCCTACATAAAGCCAGATGCCACATGGCAACACATGTGTCTGGAGTTCATTTGCAGTCAGTGGCTACAGGCCCTGGCATGCCCATATTCTCATTCTCTCTCTCTCTCTCTCTCTCTCTCTCTCCCTGTGTTTGTCTCTAATAAATAAAGATGCTCTTAGGAGGTCCCATGGGACCTTCTCGGTTCCCAGGCTCCTCGACAGCTCGCCATCGTAAGCATCTCCACACTTGGAACTGAAGACATTCCAGTCTGGCCTGCACAAAAAGCAGGCTGAGAAGGCTCAGGCAGTTAGTTAATGGTCCTCAACCCATCAGATGAAAGTCGGTGGATAGATATGCCAGGCACGGCTGTCCTTTGGGTAGGGCAACTCTGACACCTGTCTTAGGAGAACCTAGATGGACTGTGTCCAGGGGCTCACAACAGAAACCCGCTCACTCACTCGTGCACAGCTTGTGGGCCCCCCGCTTCCTGGTCTCAATTCCTTATTCTCCTACTGGTATTCCTGGAATCACCTTCTAAATAAACTCCTTGTACTCAAATCTTTGCATCAAGAGTCTATTTAGGGGCTAGAGAGATGGCTTAGTAGTTAAGGCTCTTGCCTGCAAAGCCAAAGGACCCAGGTTCAACTCCCCAGGACCCACTTGAGCCAGATGCACAAGGTGGTGCGTGCATCTGGAGTTTGTTTATGGCTGGAGGCCCTGGTGCGTCCATTCTCTGTCTATCTGCCTCTCTCTCTCTCTCTCTCTCAAATAAGTAAATAAAAACACATTTAAAAGAAAGAGTCCATTTAGCTGGGCATGGTGACACATGCCTTTAATCCCAGCACTTGGAAGGCAAAGGTAGAAGGATCACTGTGAGTCTGAGGCCAGCCTGGGCTACATAGTGAGTTCCAGGTCAGCCTGGGCTAGCGTGAGACCCTACCTCAATGAAACAAACAGACAGACATAAAAAGGTACTTTTAGAAGAAATGACAAAATTATCATCATAAGTGGAAGAAAACTGGATTCATTTACAGTCACTTTTCAATCAAAGCATGTGTGTTTTAAATTATATCAAAAGTGCTTTATTGTGAAAATAACTGAATAAACCAAAGATTATTTAATTAGATTATTAATCAAAAAAAAAAAAAGAGTCCATTTGGTGGTAGGTGGGGTCCTGGGGACTCAAGAGAAGAATTAAAAAAAAAAAAACCCTCTCAGAACAATGAGATGATAAAAATGAAGATTCAAATACAAGGCTAGGAGGAGGTATCTGAAGGGAAGACACTGGCCCCATCAACAGATATAAAAGATTCTTAAATACAAGCAGAGGGATGGATTCAGAGAGGACAGGATGAGTCTGGAAAGACTAAACTAGAAGTGCCTAAGGGATGTGTTATCTCAAAATTTCCTGGGTACAAGGTTAAGACTCTTGCCTTTAGAGAAATTCAGAAGAGACTGAACAGAAAAGGAACATCAGGAAGAAAACACCACCAGAAGCTGACCTCCTTCTCCCTAAAGGCCAGTCACAGTATCTTCCTTCAACCCAAGAGAGTACAAAGCCCTGCCCGTCTCTTCCAGCCGGTGTCTGTATTCTAGTTTCCCATAGTTGGAGTGACTCACTCCTTTGAAACCGTGCATCACTCCCCACCAGCAGCCGGCGATGGCCGCCGTGGAATCACTGTCTCCACCGTGGAAAAAGGCCCGGTGGGCGAGCTCCTTCCAGGAGTCCCCCGCGGCAAGGATGGCATCATAGGCGATCATAGGAGCGTCGTGCCCGCTACTGCCACCCCAGCCAGAGTAGCTCAGCGAGGTGTAGAACTGATCCCTCTCCTTCACACCGAAGGGCTGCGGGAAGGTGGGGGCTGACTTGCCATCCAAAATCCCTCTAAGTTTCAGGTAGTTTTCCCATTGATTTTGGAAGTAGGACCTGTTGGGGAAAGGGGAGGAAAGGAAATGGAAAGCTAAAGTTAAAAGCTATAAAGAGGACTGCAGAGATGGCTTGGCGTTAAAGGCACTTGCTTGCAAGGCTTGACATTCCAGGTTCGATTCCCCAGGATCCTTGTAAAGCCAGATGCACAAGGTGGCACATGTGCCTGAAGTTCGTTTGCAGTGGCAGGAGGCCCTGGCGTGCCCGTATTCTCTCTCTCTCTCTCTCTGTCTGCCTCTGTCTCTCAAATAAATAAATAAATGCTATAAGTACTAGATAAGATGTGTAAATGGAGAAAAATCCACAATGACTTCAACTCATTGTGCTAGTATCATAAACTCATTTAAAAAAAAACTATGTTAGCTCTACAAGCCATTCATTCTATAAGTTTTTTATTGTTTTGTTTTGTTTTGTTTTCCGAGGTAGGGTCTCTCACTCTAGTTCAGGCTGACCTGGAATTCACTATGTAGTCTCAGGATGGCCTCGAACTCACGGCGATCCTCCTTCCTCTGCCTCCAGAGTGCTGGGATTGGAGGCGTGCACCACCATGGCCGGCATTCTATAAGTTTTACTACACACCTACATATGATATTGACCCAATTGCTAAATAAAGAAGATGTGGGGCTGGAGGGATGGTTTAGTGGTTAAGGCGTTTGCCTGCAAAGCCAAAGGACCCAGGTTCGATTCCCCAGGACCATGTAAGCCTGATGCACAAGGGGGTGCATGTGTCTGGAGTTCGTTTGCAGTGGCTGGAAGCCCTGGTGTGACCATTCTCTCTCTCTGTCAAATAAATAAATAACAAAATATTAAAATAAAAGAAGATGTGCATCAAGCTATAGAGGGGAAAAGTGTGGGTTTATTTTTCCTGGGATAAGAGTGGCATTGTGTCATCCATCCACCCAAGGGAAACTTGGGGACATCACAACCATGAGCGACTTCAGTAGAAAGCTTGTAGACCTTTTGATTCTGAGAAAGAGAATGTGAAGTAGTTCACAAAAAGGGGAAGATGCGGCTGTACTATTTATTTAATTAGCTAGTGGAAAAACCTATCCCTAAGGCCTTGTACACGTGGGTTCCAAAATATTATTTGTGTCAAGACGATAACGGAAAAAAACAAAAGACGCGGGTAGGGTAGGAAATAACCAAGGAAGTTTATCTCAGCATGGATGGCTACAAAAATTATGGAAACTGGAGCCCACAACTGGATCTTTGCATAGCTGGGAGGCACTGCTTCTGGACTGTTCTCTGAGGCATCCATTTGACTACTTTAGGCAAGCAGAACTGGGAGGGAACTTGAAATTGTTAGCCGGTGAGGCAGGGGTTCTCAGTGGTGAGAGCTATGAAGGATCCTGTAACTTCTGAACCCCAAGCAAGGCACAGGTGTGGAGCCCACGTCCACGCACATTCTGCACGCTCACCAGTGTTGAAGGTTCTCCTCCACGCAGTAGCCCGACTCCACGACGTACTTCTTAGCTTCTGGCAGCAGCTCCATCAGCCCCCTGCCCCACTGCCGGGGTGGTCGGCCATTCACGGCGTAGGCGGTAAAGAGAGCGGCCGCCAGGGCTCCCAGGTAGCCGGTCGGGTGGTGGTGGGTCATCCGGCCGCTCTCGATGCTCACCTGGATCAAGGTGCGCAGCTGGCTGGGGCGAGGGAAACGCAGACCGATGCACATGGCCCGCATGGCAGCCCCGCAGCCGCCCTCGTGCCTGTTGAAGGGGATCCGCCAGCCATCGGCCCTGCTGGGCTCCAGCCGCATGGCGTTGTGGACGCAGGCACCACCTGAGGATGCGTCGGGCAGGTAGGGGTCAGAAGGAAGCAACACTAAACAGGTCCCCCACCAAGTTTCTCTGAAGGAAAGAGAAAATGCTATTGACCCGTCAACTCCAAACCCCAGCCCATCACCTAGCCTTACTTTAGACCGAGTGCTTAGCACCCCAGCATAGATTAAGAGATAGCTTAGCAGTTAAGGCGCTTGCCTGTGAAGCCTCTCTATCTGCCTCTCTCTCTCTCTCTCTCTCTCTCTCAGATAAATAAAATAATTTTAGACAACAGAAGATCCATATAAAGAGCCTCAGAATATTTATCATTTAGTCCAGAGAACTTACAGCAACTCAAAAAGTTAGCTATAATGTATTATTTTCCTTTTTAAAGAATGTTAAGACCCGGGCGTGGTGGCACACGCCTTTAATCCCAGCACTTGGGAGGCAGAGGTAGGAGGATCGCCGTGACTTCGAGGCCACCCTGAGACTGCATAGTGAATTCCAGGTCAGCCTGAGCTAGAGTAAAACCCTACCTTGAAAAAAAAAAAATTAAGAGCTGGGCATGGTGGTGGCACACACCTTTAATCCTAGAACTCAGGTGGCAGAGGTAGGAGGATTTCTGTGAGTTTGAGGCCACCCTGAGACTACATCATGAATTCTAGGTCAGCCTGGGCTAGAGCAAGACCCTACCTCAAAAAAAAAAAAAAAAACTAATTTTTATTTTATTTGAGAGGGATAGAGAATGGGCAAACTAGGGCCTCCAGCCACTGCAAACAAACTCCAGATGCATGTGCTACCTTGTGCATCTCGCTTATGTGGGTCCTGGGGTCTTGAACCTGGGTCGTTAGGCTTTGTGAAGATAGGCACCTTAAACACTAAGCCATTTCTCCAGCCTTGTTTTACTTTTCTTTTCCTTTTTTTTTTTTTTTTTTGAGGCAGGGTCTCAGTTGACCTGTTTGTCCCTCACTCTGCTAGCATTAAACTCACAGTGATTCTTCCTCAGCCTCCCCAGTGCTGGGATCAAAAGCGTGAGCCACCATGCCCGGCTCATTATTATTATGATTATTATTATTCTTTTAATGAATAAAATAAGGTTCAAACTTTGGAAATTTGGTCAAGGTCAAAGAACCAGCTAGTAGCCGTGGAAAATCCATCAGACTCCACAGCCTAAGCTCTGTTGGATTTTATGACTATCAGAAAAAGACGACAAATTCCAAAGTGAAACACTAGGCTCGGATGAGGAGCAATGGGCCACGGCTGTCCCCAGTGGAACAGTGGTGTAAGCAGGCTTGTCCCATTGGCCTGCTAGGCTGGGAAACCGTAAATACACACGGAGCCAAGCAATGCCAGCAACAACGTAGATGGTTTATTCATAGGCCAGAGGTCAGAGTATTCCCAGCAGCGTTCATGGATGACACGGGTAGACAGAGAAAACTTTCGCCGTGTCAAACTGAGGGTTTAGATATTAGATGCTAAGGAAGGGTGAACAGGCTTTTACGGAAAATCCTTACGGTCAGGGGCTGGAGAGATGGCTTAGCGGTTAAGCACTTGCCTGTGAAACCTAAGGACCCGGGTTCAAGGCTCGATTCCCCCAGGACCCACGTAAGCCAGATGCACAAGGTGGCACATGTGTCTGGAGGTCATTTGCAGTGGCTGGAGGCCCTAGTGAGCCCATTCTCTCTCTCTCTCTCTCTTCTCTCTTTCTCTCTCTGTCTGTCTGTTGCTGATAAATAAATAAAAATAAACAAAAAATTTAAAATAATCCTTAGGGTCAGGAGAGGACCCTGGGTATGACCACAGGAAATTTTTCCATGAGGATGAATTTGGGGCTTCTTTGTGTTCATACGTTGAAGCCGAAATTCATGCCTTCTAAGCCTTCAATTATGAAATAGACCTCTGAAGGAATAATTAAGCTAAAATGAGACCATGAAGGCGAGGCCTATTCCAGTTTGACTGGTGTCCTTATAGGAAGAGGAACACGGACACCCAGAGAGACACTGCGGACACACACACCTCGAAAGAGGACTGGAGATGGTGACCATCTGCAAGGCAAGAGGAGACTCTCCGAAGAAAATCAAATACATGTATTTGCTCCCGATGTGTAGATGCATTAACTCAAGAGCCCTAGAACCGGAGCCACGAAAGTTGGCTAAGTCACCCGGCCTGTGGCATTTTTTGACAGTTGTCCTAACAAAACTAGTACAGAAGAGGATGGTCAGATGGGTAAGAAAAGAGGTGACCAAAATCACTGGTGGCTCAAATGTCCGTAACAACTTCACAAAGTCCACGAGAACCACTTGTGAGCAGATCTGGAACCATAAGAGGAGTCTCCACGGCATCCTTCCCATTTCTCTTTAACAATTGTTCATGACAAAAATGTAGAAAATGGCCAGGCGTGGTGGCGCACATCTTTAATCCCAGCACTCGGGAGGCAGAGGTAGGAGGATCACTGTGAGTTTCAGGCCAGTCTGAGACTACAGAGTGAATTCCAGGTCAGCCTGGGCTAGAGTGAGACCCTGTCTAGAAAAAATAATAAAGAAAATGCAAATAAAAGGAAAATAAGAAACTATAAGCATTCCTATTGCCTAGTCATAATTATTAATATCTTTATTTGCATATGGGTGCAGACCTCTCCCAACATAGAGATGCACAATTTGTTTTTTTTTTGGGGGGGGGTTGGTTTTTCGAGGTAGGGTCTCACTATTTATATATATATATATATATATAACATTTCCATAAACGTAACAATTTGTCTTCCAATTTTAGCTGCAAATGTGCTGCCCTAAATATATTCCAAGAACTTTAGGTTATTTATGTTTGTATCACAACCACAAACACTGCTACTGTTTGCTTGATATTTCAATCCCTCCCTCCCTCCCTCCCTCCCTCTCTTCCTTTTCTTCCTTATTGACAACTTGCATAATTATAGACAATAAACCATGACAATTCCCTCCCCCCTCCACTTTCCCCTTTGCAACTCCGCTCTCCATCGTATCTGTTCCCCCTCTCAATCAGACCCTCTGTTGTTTTGATGAAAACTTTTTGTTTGCTTGTTTGTCTGTTTCCAAGACAGAATCTCACTATGTCATGTAGGCTGGCCATAACCTTTCAGTCCAGCGGAGGGCTGGCTGGCCTTACAGGTTCCCCACCGCTCTCTGCCCTCCATCCGCAGCCCTGATGACATCCTTGGGCCTACCTCTCCATCTTCCCCGAGCCTCCCTCCCCCGACGGGCGCTCACCTGGTGCCCGGCCGTCCATGTCGTCCATGCAGTCTTGGTAATGCTTAGCCAGGAGGGCGTACAACCGAGCAGACTCTGGGGTTTCCCCAGCTTCCAGAAGGGCTTCTGCTGTGGCCAGATGCATCACCGTGTCGTCGCTGACCCTCCACTGGGCTACGTCGATGGCTTCTAAGCCGCCCCGCTGGGCCAGCTGCTGGTGTATCTTCTCCCCATCCCGAAGAAACTCCCACTTGCCGTTGAAGTACCCCAGGGCGTCTCCAGCCGCACTCAGCACCATGGCCGCCACGTACCTCTCGATCATTCCCCCGCACATGCTGGGCTAGGCACAGCCTCTCTTGGGAGGCAGTGAAGACGCCTCAAAGAGGATGAAGGAAAAACAATCAGGAACAAGGGTCCCGTCTACGTTTTACAGAATACCTGTAGGCATCGTGTGAACTGTATCTCATTTAACCTACATAACCCACTCATTTATTTGTAGGTGCAACAATCTCCTGGTGGTGCTATAAGTAAATAAATTAATTTCCATAGGCACCTAGTACTTTATTTATTTGAGAAAGAGAGGGAAAGGGGCAGAAAGAAAGAGAAAGAGAGCAAGCGAGCACCAGGGCCTCCAGCCACTGCAAACGAACTCCAGACGCGCACACCACCTTGTGCATCTGGCTAACGTGGGTCCTGGGGAATCGAACCTGGGTCCTTTGGCTTTGCAGGCAAGTGCCTTAACCACTAAGCCATCTCTCCAGCCCCGCATAGGCGCTTAGAACAGAATCAGCACCCAGTAAGCAGTACTTTGTAATGAGTTTTATTATTCTCATATGGCCAGTTGTATAAGTAAACTTTACCCCCACAACCTTCCCTTCACCAGCAATATTTAAATCCTGTCTTCCTTGAAAACTATTGAGTTCAGTAGTGTTGGATCTCAGCTGATATTCCCGCAATGAATTAAATGAAATCTCTGTGGCTCAGTGGTTAAGGCACTTGCCTGCAAAGCCAAAGGACCCAGGTTCGATTCCCCATTGCCCGCGTAAGCCAGAGGTACAAAGTGGCGCATTCATCCGGAGTTCGTTTGCAGTGGCTAGAGTCCCTGGTGCGCCCATACACACACGCACACACACACTCTCTCTCGCTTTCTGTGTGTGTGTGTGTGTGTGTGTGTCTGCTTGCAAATTAATGATTTTTTAAGAGGATATTTACATTTTTTTCAATTAAATCTCTGGTAAGCCATTGTGTGAGCACTCCTAAACCCTACTTCCTCCATGAGCCATTTTCTCAGTGTGCCATGTTCCCTATGACATTCAAGTTCAAAGCCCTCCACCGTCTGCCCACTCTACCAACCCACTTGCACAGGTAAGCGAGCACTCTGGATGACAGGCCTAGCTTCCCCTCCCCTCCTCAAGCTCTTTCCTCATCCAATTGGCCTTCTTTCTCTCCACCTAACCTAAATTCTATTTTCTCCCCGTTGAGCTTCAAGTCGCCGGGCCTCTGGAGGCCTCCAGCCCGCCCTGCTCTGGGCCCTGGACCACAGGTTGGCAAGGACCTGGGAAGCAGAAACTGATGACGAGGGGCTGAGCTTTTCAGTACCCTTTTACTGATCATGCTGAGTTTCTTGACTCACACAGCGAAGGGTTAATAGCCTTTCCCTGAAAACTAAAGGGAACTAAAGAGTTAATAATGATCCCTAAAGCGCACAGGCAATAGAGAAGGCACAGAGGCATTCTGCCTCATTAAGTTTGACACCTTCCCTGATTGATGCACTCTCCTCAGTCTAGATGGACTTGAAGGACCAGAGACCATCTGAGTCTCCTCCCTTAGACATTCCTGGCTGAAGAAGCCTATTCTGAACAAGGACACAAACAGCTACAATTTCCTTATCAGCTGCACCTGGTCCAGTCTCTTTCTTAGGATCCTCCTCGTAAGTTCGAACCCCAGCCTGGCCCAGTGCTTCAGCCTCCATCCCGCGGGAAGGCTGCTGCCCCTCGACTGTTTTCTCTCAATAAACAGTCTGTCTGTAGAGAGCAAGTCTGGTGTTCTTTGCTTTTCTCTTACACTTTCCTTACACACAGAGGATCGTAACGTGTTGATTACTATCCTGTTACTTATAAATGAAACCTCATAACTGAAGTCCTGGGCTCCCTCCCTTGAGTTCGCAGCATGACCACCCATTCACCAGCTATCTGCCTTGGAGTACCATTTCCCTATCTGTGCAGTGGACAGTGGAGGAGGAGGACACAGATCCTCTCTGAGGACCTGTCTTAGCTGATATTTTAAAAGCTCAAGCTTAGCCTACCTTGGAGGACCAAGTTTTATGTCCCCTGCCCTGCCCTGCCCTGCCCTCCTAGACTTCTTTTCTGTGACAGCCTCTGGCTTCACTGCAGTTTGTGATTTGGGGAGTTGAAAGTCCCTGAAGGAGGAAGGCCAGCATCTTTTCCTGTAGAAATTCCTTTGCCCCATGCGCCCCACACTGCCTAATCCCCACTTTCAGACGCTGTTGTTACCTCTCGCTTTCACCAGCCACGTTTTTGTTATTTGTTGGCTTTTGTATCAGAACTGTGCTGTGCAGTCAAAACTGAAGTCTCTTTCTCCCTCTCTCTGCCTCTGTCTCTTTCTCTCCCTCCTTCTTTCTCTCCCTCCTCTCTCTTTATTATTTATAAATAATATGTATAAATTAAAAAGAAATTTAAAAATTTTTAAAAAGAGGGTTGGAGAAATGGATTAGCGCTAAAGGCCCTTGCCTGCAAAGTCAAAGGACCTTGGTTCGGTTTCCCAGGACCCACGCACGTAAGCCAGATGCACAAGGTAGCACATGCATCTGGAGTTTGTTTGCAGTGGCTGGAGGCCCTGGTGTGCCCATTCTCTCTGTCTCTCTCTCTCCCCTGCGTCTTTCTCTCATAAATAAATAAATAAATAATAAAGTATTTTAAAAAGAAACTAAAAAAAAAAAAAAAAAAAAAAACTAAGCGGGGCGTGGTGACGCATACCTTTAATCCCAGCACTTGGCAGGCAGAGGTAGGAGTATAGCCATAATTTCGAGACCACCCTGAGACCACATAGTGCATTCCAGGCCAGCCTGGGCCAGAGCAAAACCCTACCTCGACAAACCGAAAGCAAAAGCAAAAGCATAAACAAAAACCCGGGCGTGGTGGTGCACACCTTTAATCCCAGCACTCTGGTGGGAGAGGTAGGAGGGTCACCATGAGTTCGAGGCCACCCTGAAACTATATAGTGAATTCCAGGTCAGCCTGAGCTAGAGTGAGACCCTACCTCGAAAAACCAAAAACCAAACAAAAACAAAAAAAAAACCTAGCAGTCCCTGCTGCTTGGCGGTGGGGAAGGGGACGGGGCGGCGCGCGCGGAGGCCCGGGTACCTGGGAGGGTCGCAGGGAGCCGAGCGCGGGGCCGGGGTCGGGGTCGGGGCGGAGCCGCGGTCCGCAGAGTCGCTTCGGGCCCCGGGCTCAGCCTCCTGCGAGCGGCGGGGCGGGGCGGACGGAGCCGGCGTTCGATCCCGGGACCCGGCGGAGCTCGGGGAACCGGCGCAGAGCCGTGCGCCCGCCCGGGACCCAGTGCGCCCTGGTCCGGGGCTCTGGCCTCCGGCCCCGTCACGTGGGACCGTGAGGATTGCGTTACTTCTTACAGCAGCGTCTCTAACGGAGGAAAATCGGAAATAAATCGGTCTAAGGGAAACCTAAGTTTCCTTCCTGTAAATGAAATATGGCTTGATTTCATGGACTGTTCATAAAAGCCACGAGGGGGATAAGGGAAGAGCTGGGGAGACAGTCTTTGGTTAAGCGAAAGTATATTAACAAGTCGGCAGATTCCAGAATAATGATGCAAATGAAGAGTCTCTAGGTGAGGAAAGCTTGTGTGTGTACCTCAAGTAAACTGATTGGAAAGGGGAATGTGAACTTGTTAATGATTACCAGATGCCTCTTGGAAAGGGAAACCAGGAGAGAGAGTTTTCTGAGAACATGGAGAAGAAAGATGAAGAGAAATTTCATATCTTTCTCTTTTTTCTTCAAGGCAGGGTCTCACTCTGGCCCAGGCTGACCTGGAATTCACTATGCAGTCTCAGGCTGGCCTCGAACTCATGGCGATCCTCCTACCTCTTATTCCCCAGTGCTGGGATTAAAGGCGTGCGCCACCACGTCCGGCTTTCATTTTTATTGTGTTCAGTGGTTTTCTCTAACAGAATCCTCCTGTCTCGACCTCTAGAGTGCTACCATTTCAGGTGTGGACCTGGCTTAAATCTTTCATAATAAGTACTTTTCTATATTATGTATACAAATGGATTTTAGAAAGCAGGAAAAAATAGAGACCACAGACTCTGGTTAAGCAAAGACCGTCTCCCAGCAAGGCGTGGTGGCGCACGCCTTTAATCCCAGCACTGGGGAGGCAGAGGTAGGAGGATCACTTTGAGTTCCAGGCCACCCTGAGACTACATAGTGAATTCCAGGTCAGCCTGAGCTAGAGTGAGACCCTACCTTGAAAAAAAAAAAAAGTATGCAAAATGAAGCTTTAACAATTTATGGCCTGAATGTATCATGTCATTACTTATTAGTTATATAAAGAGAACTAAAGCTTTTGGATAGTGTGCACTCACAGGAAATAGCAATATAGGAAATATTAGGAAATATAGAAAAAAAATTAAAAATAAAGATGAGGAGAACACAACAGAAGAAACCTAATCAAGACAAGCAGCTGTTTTTTTTTGAGGTAGGGTCTCACTCTAGCTCAGGCTGACCTGGAATTCACTATGGAGTCTCAGGGTGGTCTCGAACTCATGGCAATCCTCCTACCTCTGCCTCCCAAGTGCTGGGATTAAAGGCATGTGCCACCACGCCCGGCTGGCAATTTTTATTTTTTAGTTTTTGAAGGGACAAATGTTTAGGCAGAGTCTTATATAGCCCAGGCTGAACTTGATTTGTAGCTGAGGATGGCCTTGAATTCCTGATCCTTCTTCCTCTGCCTCCTGAGTATTGGAATTACAGGCGTAATAAAATAAAATAAAAAAACCCTGCTCAGATTATTTTATGCACCCAGATGTTTGCTCAGACCTTCTTCCACATGGGAAGGTATTTTAAACCTGAGGATTAACATTCTGATCAGTGAACTTAGAGTCAAGCAGACTGTCCTTCATCATGTGGGTAGGCCTCATTGAAGCTGTTGCAAAAAGAGAGCTGGGTCTGGAGAGATGGCTTAGTGGTTAAGGCGCTTGTCTGCAAAGCCAGAGGACCCAGGTTCAGTTCCCCAGATGCACAAAGCGGCACATGAGACTAGAGTTCGTTTGCAGCAGCTGAAGGTCCTGGCGTGTCCAATCCATTGCTCTTCTCTCCCTCTCTCCCTCTCCCTCTCCCTCTCCCTCTCCCTCTCTCTCTCTCTCTCTCTCTCTCTCTCTCTCTCTCTGATAAATAAATAAAAATAAAAGGGCCGGGCGTGATGGCGCACGCCTTTAATCCCAGCACTTGGGAGGCAGAGGTAGGAGGATCGCCGTGAGTTCGAGGCCACCCTGAAACTACATAGTGAATTCCAGGGGGATTCCAGGGGAGCTGGAGAGATGGCTTAGTGGTTAAGGCATTTGCCTGTGAAGCCAAAGGACCCAAGTTTGATTCCCCAGGACCCACGTAAGCCAGATGCACAAGGGGGACCATGCATCTGGAGTTTGGCGCACCCTCTTTCTCTCTTTCTCTCTCTCTCAAATAAATAAATAAAATATTTAAAGAAAAAAAGAACTCACCCAAGAAAGAGAGAATTAAGTGCTGAGATTAAAGGTGTGCGCCACCATGGCTGGTTTAAAAATAATTTTAAAAAAGAAAAATGTAGAATCATATCTTAGGCATGGTGGTACATGTAATCCCGGCACTTGAGAGGCTGAAGTGGAAGGACCTCAACTTTGAAGCCAGCCCGAGCTGTCTAGTAAGACGGTGTCTCAAAACAGAAAGAAAAATGAAATAAAAACAACAAAGGGAAAAGCCGGGCGTGGTGGCACCCGCCTTTAATCCCAGCACTCGGGAGGCAGAGGTAGGAGGATCGTCTTGAGTTGGAGGCCACCCTGAGACTACATAGTGAATTCCAGGTCAGTCTGGGCTGGAGTAAAACCCTACCTCAAAAAAAAAGGGGGGGGGGGCTGGAGAGATGGCTTAGCAGTTAAGCGCTTGCCTGTGAAGCCTAAGGACCCCGGTTTGAGGCTCGATTCCCCAGGACCCACGTTAGCCAGATGCACAAGGGGGTGCACGGGTCTGGAGTTCGTTTGCAGTGGCTGGAGGCCCTAGCGTGCCCATTCTCTCTCTCTCTCCCTCTCTCTGTCCCTCTTTCTCTGTCTGTTGCTCATAAATAATAAATAAATGAAAACAGCAGACACCAGTTTAGGGTAGCAGTTCCTCCTTGAAGGATGCGTGGTTGCTGGGCCCCAGTGTTGAGGATCTAGTTGAGCCTGGTCTCCGGGTTGTGAGTCGTTCTTCTGTTACAGAGCCATCCCAAGCACGCCACCTGTCAAGCTGAAGATTTTAAAGATGACTCGGAAAAAGACCAGAAGAGGAAAACAGGTCCGTGGACACCAGTCTAAGGTGTCTTTAAAAACCAGCAGAATACATACGTCCATGAGAGCAGTTTACGTCGTGGAGGGTTAGTGCCAGAGGGGTATCTCCTGTAACTCAGCACTGTCCACGAGTGGACTGAGGGCAGCGAAGAGTTCCTCAGAGTGGGGTTGACCCAGTTACACAGAGAACCCACGGCCCCTCAATTCTCAGCCAGGACTTTATTCCTGGTAGTGCCGCTTAGAAAAAATGGAAAATGGTTTGTGGGCTAAAGCATTGATTTCATTAAAGATGTAAAACTTGATTTTGTCTATGTCCCTCCAAAGAGGCTTTGGCCTCCACTTGATGACCAAAAGTAGTGTATAGTAAAGGTAAATCTTAAAAAAAAAAAAAAAAAATGAGGAGGTCTGGAGAGATGGCTTAGTGGTTAAGGCTCCTGCCTACAAAGCCAAAGGACCCAGGTTTGATTACTCAGTACCCACGTAAAGCCAGATGCATAAGGTGGCACATGCATCTGTAGTTTGTTTGCGGTGGATAGAGGCCCTGGCATGCCCATTCTTTCTCTCTTTCTGTTTTTTTTGTTTTTGTTTTTGCTATTTTTTTCCCCCCGAGGTAGGGTCTTGCTGTAGCCCAGGCTGGAGTCTCCAGGTGGCCTCAAATTCATGGCAAGTCTCCTACCTCTGCCTCCCAAGTGCTGGGATTAAAGGTGTGTGCCACCATGTAGGGCCATTTCTCTCTTTTATCTGCCTTCTTTCTCTTTCTTTCTCCCTAGTAAATAAATAAATAGAATATTTTTTAATGCCCGGCATGGTGGCGCACGGCTTTAATCCCAGCACTAGGGAGGCAGAGGTAGGAGGATCGCTATGAGTTCAAGGCCACCCTGAGACTACATAGTGAATTCCAGGTCAGCCTGAGCTAGAGCGAGACCCTCCCTTAAAAAAAATTTTTTTTTAATTTTAATTTTTATTTTTTTGGTTTTTCAAGGTAGGGTCTCGCTCTAGCTCAGGCTGACCTGGAACTCACTATGTAGTCTCAGGGTGGCCTCAAACTCACGGCGATTCTCCTACCTCTGCCTCCCAAGTGTTGGGATTAAAGGCGTGCGCCACCAACGCCCAGCTATTTTTTTCTTCTTTAGCGGGTTGTGGTGGCGCATGCCTTTAATCCCAGCACTTGGGAGGCAGAGGCAGGAGGATTGTCATGAGTTCAAGGCCACTTTGACACTACATGGTGAATTCCAGGGCAGCCTGGGCTACAGTGATACCTTACCTCACAAAACAACAAAACAAAACAAAATCTTTTTTAAGTTAAAAAGAAAGGAAAATCTCTTAAGACATGCATGGTAATTTAAGTAAGAAGGTAGTTATCACACATAGCAGGGAGTAGACTCGGGAGACGCTTTATGCAAAGGAGATAAAGTGTCTGAACTGTTAGGGTGGCGTCTGTCCCTCTAAGCAGAACAGAAAGAGACCTGGGGAAGTCCTTGTCGCTGTCCCCCGGGGGGGCGCCGCCCACGGTATAGCATCTTGTTTCCACCGGCCAGGGCTTCCCAACCTTCGGTCTGGAGATGCACCAGTGTGTTTCGAAACCTTTGGTGACTTGCTAGCAGGTCGTCTCTACTGCTGTCTTTCTCTTACTTTTACAGGGATGTCTCACAGCAACGAGGCTTAGCTGGCACCCCCCCCCCCCCAACCCCAACCCAGCTCCACTTCCAGGGCAGTGGCCCTTGACTGCCTTCTCAGCTCAGGACAGGTAAGAATGCAAAATCAGAAAGGACACAGAGCCTTGCGGGAGTTCCTTTTCTGCCTCCGGCCCTCCCTGCCTGCATGAAGGTCACCCTGAACTAACTAAAGTGTCCCTTGGTCTCTACAGACTTTTCCCCAGGAGAACTCAGCTCAAGACTCGGGAGAGGTGCCCTCCCCCAGACGTCCTGTGGCTGTACAAATACTACCCTCCCCATAGTCAGGTCTTTTCCTGTATTCAAAAGTGCATCCATACCAACATTTTCAATGTTGACCTTTCTAGAAAGAGTTAGCGAAGGGGAAAGTCCCCTTAACATCCAAACCATGCAATTTCTTTTTTTTTTTAATTTGATGAAGAGTTGTTTTCCTTTTGGTGAAACCTGGAAACCATGACCTTTGGTTAAAGATCACCTGTGGATTATGTTGTGGGTTCAAAATAAAAAGCAAAGTCGGGCGTGGTGGCACGCGCCTTTAATCCCAGCACTCGGGAGGCAGAGGTAGGAGGATCGCCGTGAGTTCGAGGCCACCCTGAGACTCCATAGTGAATTCCAGGTCAGCCTGGGCTAGAGTGAGACCCTACCTCATAAAACCAAAAAATTAATCCCAGCACTCAGGAGGCAGAGGTAGGAGGATCGCCGTAAGTTCGAGGCCACCCTGAGACTGCATAGTAAATTCTAGGTCAGCCTGGGCTAGAGTGAGACCGTACCTCACAAAACCAAAAAATAATAAATAAATAAAATAAAGCAACTCTTGGGCTGGAGAGATGGCTTAGTGTTTAATCGCTTGCTTGTGATGCCTAAGGACCCCGGTTCGAGGCTCGATTTCCCAGGACCCACGTTAGCCAGATGCACAAGGTGGCGCATGCGTCTGGAGTTTGTTTGCAGTGGCTGGAGGCCCTCACATGCCCATTCTTTCTCTCTCTCCTCTGTCTCTCTCTGCCTCTTTTTCTCTCTGTCTGTCACTCTCAAATAAATAAAAATAAACAAAAATAAATCTTTTTTTAAAAAAACAACTCTTTGGTTTGCTTCTCAGAAAAAAAGAAAGAAACAGGAAGGAAGGAGGTGAAAGGGTCATGGGAGGGGGGAGGGGAGAAAGGGGGACTTTAGGAATGAGTAAATGGCCCAATATGTCTAAGCACTAAGTGACAGTCTCCCATTGAACCCTTACTAGACTGCAGGGCTCTCCAGACTTAAGTCATTCATGTTGACACCCTGTCCTACTCTGAAGTCATCGCTAGCTTTCTCCACTGCCTGATCACTGTCCCCTTGCTCCGTTTCTCAGAGCAAACGAAACAGGAAACCGAAAAGTGTAATTTTTGTAGACTGTTCTGGTGGCAGGGCGTGGCAATCAATGGCTCTAGGACCTCAATGCCCCAATGCCAGGGCAGGCAAGAAGCTTCCAAGGCTCTGCACACAAGGTCTCTCCTCACCTCTCCTCTCCCGCTCCTTATTTTTTTTTCCAGTATTGAGGATGGCCTTCTCATACTGGGCTAGAACTTTACTACTTGACTTACACCCCCAATACCCTGTCTCTTCTCTTCTTTTCTTGTCCTTCCCCCCCCCCTTTTTTTTTTCCTAGCCCAGGCTGACCTGGAATTCACTATGTAGTCTCAGAGTGGCCTCAAACTCATAGTGATCCTCCTACCTCTGCCTCCCAAATGCTGGAATTAAAGGTGTGTGCCACCATGCCCAGCTCCTTTTTGTTTGTTTGTTTTTTTGAGATAGGGTCTCACTCTAGCCCAAGCTGATCTGGAGCTCACCCCATACCCCTATGCTGCCCTCAAATTCACAGCCATCCTCCTACCTCCGCCTCCCAAGTTGTGGGATCAAAGGCATGCACCACCACACCTGGCCTCTTCTTTTCTTAAAGCACAAGGCAATACAGCTCTGTAACCTCTTTGAAAATTGTCTTTTTCGATTTCCTCATCAAAATCAAGTTCCCCTTTAAAAACACAAGCAAACTTTCTCTTGCGCTGATTTCAGATGATCTCCTCCAGTCTGGTTGTTACAAGCTGAAAAGAGATAGAAACACCCCTCAAGGGGGGGGGGGGGGACTGGGGAGATGGCTCAGCAGTTAAAGGTTACTACTTGCTTACGACACCTGCTCGTCCAGGTTCGATCCCCCAGTAGCCACATAAAGCCAGATGCACAAGAGGGCACAGGCATCTGGAGTCTGTTTGCAGTGGCAACAGGCTCTGGTTTCCCCTGTTCACTTTCATTTTCTCTCTCTCTCTCTCAAATAAAAAACAAGCAAAAATAAAAACCTCAAGGGAATGCACAGTCACATCCGGGTCCTCAGAACCACCTGTGCCTTAGGATCTGCCGCCTCTTCTCATCTCTTTTCACTCTCAGTGCTGAACACAGTTCCAGGCACACAGTGGACACAATAATTACATTTTGGAGGGCTTTGTTGCTGTGCTGAATGAGTGGTGGAGACGTAGGAGCTCAGGAAGGTGAGGTTAGGGTTAGAACAGCCCAGGAAGGCTTCTTAAGGGAGTAACATTTGATCTGGCCCTTCAGAGAAGAAAGATGTTTGCACGGTGTAGCGGACAGCTTCAGGTTCGCTGAGATGAACGTCCAGACCAGGCACAGTTATGGAGGAAGGGATATTTATTGAAGCTTACAGATCCAGGGGAAGTTCCATAATGGCAGAAGAAGAGCCAAGCAGAGAGACAGAAGCATGAGCCAAAAGCCACACAGCACAGCACACCTCAGGAGCTCCAGCTGGGCACACTTTGCATATCTTTAGATTGAAACCTCAAACCCACCACCACACCTTGAGATCCGCCCAGTGATACCTTCTCTAGTCCAGTGGCTACAGATGCAAACTACAAACTAATAAAACACTGAATATATAGGGGGCCATCTATTCAAACTACCACAGATGGGCAGAGAGAAAACCGAAAAGCCATCTAGGAACTCAAGGGACAGTGTGTCAAGGCTTGTGGGCCTTAGAGAGGCCAGAACCAAATAAAAGAGAAAGAGCAACGGTGTGAACAAGGTTAGCCACGAGTGCTTGCTTCTCTCCTGCTAAAGTTTATGATGACTTATGTGCTGGAGAGATGGTACTTGCTTACAAAAGCCTGATGGCCCACGTTTGATTCTCCAGTACGCATGTAAAGCCAGATGCACAAAGTGGTGCGTGCATCTGGAGTTCATTTTTAGTAACAAAAGGTTATGACGTACCTATTCTCCTCTCCCCCACCCCTTGCAAATAAAAACAGATTTAAAAAAAACTTTGTGGTAACTTAAATCTCAAAGAACCAGAGAGAGTGGGGTAGGATATTAACAGAACAGTTGTCTAGTGTGGTGACTCATACCTGCAAAATTAGTGCTCTGGACTCTGAAGTAATGGGGGAGTCCCTAGAATTCAAGGTCAGACTAGGCTATGTAGTGAATTCCAGGACCTGTAGAAAGAGAGAGAGAGAAGGAAGGAAGGGAGGGAGGGAGGGAGGGAGGGAAGAAAGAAAGAAAGGGAGCTGGAGAGATGGCTTAGGGGTTAAGGTGCTTACCTGTGAAGTCTAAGGACGCAGGTTTGATTCCCCGATACCCATGTAAGCCAGATGCACAAGGTGACACATGCGTCTGGAGTTAGTTTGCAGCAGCTATAAGCCATGGCGTGCCTATTCTCTCTCTTTATCCCTCTCTTTCTCTCCCTCAGATAAATAAAATAAAGGTAAAAAAAAATTGTTTTTAAAGAAAGAAAGAAGACAAGAAAGGAAAGGAAATGGGGGGAGGACTCTTCTTGCTGGCTCCCCATATATATACATATACATATACATATGTAATTTATTCATTTATTTGAGAGAGAGAAAGAAGCAGAGAGAGAGGGAGAGAATGGGTACACCAGGGCCTCCAGCTACTGCAAATGAACTCCAGATGCATGTGCCACCTTGTACGTCTGGCTTACATGGGTCCCGGGGAATCGAACGGGGATCCTTTGGCTTTGCAGGCAAATGCCTTAACCACTAAGCCATCTCTCCAGCCCTGGCTCCCCCCTCTTTAGCCAAATGTGGCACTGCTCTGAAGCATTGTGCCCTTCATCAGCACCGGCAGGTTTAACAGCTCTAAGGTGAAGAGAAGAAATAGTGGACATCATTTCCAGAAACATCAAGACAGGTGTGTGGGGAGGGTCCAAAACAAGAATGAAACTTTCCCTATAACAAGCTCTACCCTCCCCCCAGCACTTCTGAGAAGCAGGGCTGTATCTCCTAGCCATCTCTTCTTGGAGGGCCTTATCCGCTTACTCAGTCTGTGACTTTTGATTTTGTTTTGCTCTGTTGTTGTTGTTGTTTAATATATATTTTATTTATTTATTTATTTATTTGAGAGAGAAAGAGACAGAGAAAGAGAGAGAAAATGGGCACTCCAGGGCCTCCAGCCACTGCAAACCAACACCAGATGCATGCGCCGCCCCCTTGTGCATCTGGCTCATGTGGGTCCTGGAGAATCAAACCGGGATCCTCTGGCTTTGCAGGCAAAAATGCCTTAACCACTAAACCATCTCTCCAGCCCTGTTGTTTGTTTTTGTTTTTCGAGGTAGGGTCTGACTCTAGCCCAGGCTGACCTAGAATTCACTATGTAGTCTCAGGGTGGCCTCTAACTCACGGCGCTCCTCTTACCTCGGCCTCCCACGCTGGGATTAAAGGAGTGTGCCACCAGGCCTGGATGCTTTGTTTTTTGAGCTATGGTCTCCCTTTGTAGCCCAGACTGTCTAGGAACTTCACTTCAGCTGTTCTGGTGATGGAATCACAGGCATGCACTGTCAGATAGTCCAAATTCCTGTCACAGTCTGGGACTTGTTATTTCATTACTGGTGTCTTGCACTGTATAGTGCTTTTTACTATTGGTGAAATCAAATTTATTTTATGCCTTGTTTTCCTACCATAGTGTAGTGTTAGGGAACGATTCTCTTATAAAGTTATACCTTTAATTTTTCTCATAAATTTTTTTTGAGGTAGGACTTCACTGTAGTCCAGGCTGGCCTAGAATTCACAAGGTAGTCACAGGCTAGACTCCAGCTCAGTGATCCTCCTAACTCTGCCTCCCCAGTGCTGGGATTAAAGGCGTGCGCCACCACGCCGGCTTCTGCAATCACCTTTCTGAAAAGAGAACTTGGGTTTAGAATCCATTGCTCTCACCTCCTCCAATTTCCAGGCTCCAGAAACCTTTAGTCCAGAGGTCATTCTGTGGTCACTGTAATTATGGACATATCCTGAAGTTGTGTTTTTTGTTTGTTTTGGTTTTTCAAGATAGGGTCTCACTGTAGCCCAGGCTGACCTGAATTCACTATGTGGTCTCAGGGTGGCCTTGAACTTATGGCAATCCTCCTACCTCCTCCTCCCAAGTGCTGAGAATAAAGGCATGCGACCACCATGCCCAGCAAAGTTGTTTTTTTTTTTTTTTTAAGACTTCCAGATTTTTTGTTTTTAAGTTTTTCAAGGTAGAGTCTCACTCTAGTCCAGGCTGACCTGGAATTCTCTATGTAGTCTCAGGATGGCCTTGAATTCATGGCGATCCTCCTATCTCTGCCTCCCAAGTGCTGTGATTAAAGGCGTGCGCCACCACGCCCCGCCCCCTAATTCTTTTATTTTATTTTACTTATTTGAGAGAGACAGAAAGAGAGAGAGAAAGACAGAAGGGGCACACCAGGACCTCCAGCCACTGCAAACAAACTCCAGATGGGTGCGCAACCTTGTACATCTGGCTTACATGGGTCCTGGGGAATCAAACCTGGATCCTTAAGTTTTCCAGGTAGGCGCCTTAACTGCTAAGCCATCCAGCCCCTCCCCATTTTTTTAAATAATTTTTGTTTATTATTTATTTATTTGAGAGTGACAGACAGAGAAAGAGGCAGGGGGTGGGGAGGGAGAGAGAATGGACATGCCAGGGCCTCCAGCCACTGAAAATGAACTCCAGACACATGCGCCCCCTTGTGCATCTGGCTAACGTGGGTCCTGGGGAATCGAGCCTCGAACCGGGGTCCTTAGGCTTCACAGGCAAGCGCTTAACCTGCTAAGCCATCTCTCCAGCCCCCGCTTTTTTTTTTTTTTAAGTATTAACTTACTGGTGTTTCAGGATGAAGCGCTATTAAGCATATCCCATTACTGAAAAATCTGGGAAGATTCGAGGAAAGGATAAACAGCTGTAAAACAGCTGCCGGCTGGCCTTTTCCTTCTGTCTGTGGTTAATTCCTAGCCAGCTGTGGTATGTATTTATTTATTTACCAGGAGAGAGAGAACGGGCATGCCAGGGCTTCCTGCTGCTGCAAATGAACCCCAGACACATGGGTCCCTTTGTGCATATGACTTCACATAGGTACTGGGCAATTGAATCCTGGCTGCCCAAGCTTTGCAAGCAGATGCCCTTAATCACTGAGTCGCCTCCCAGCCCTTCTCTGGAACTCGTAAAACTGCAACATGGGGCTGGAGAGACAGGCTCGGCTGTTAAGGTGCTTGCCTGCAAAGCCTAATGACCCAGGTTCGATTCCCCAGTACTCACATAAAGGTAGATGCACAAGGTAGCATATGCATCTGGAGTTCATTTGCAGTGGCTAGAGGCACCAGTGTGCCCATTCTCTATCTGTCTCTGTCTTTCTGTCTGTCTGTCTCTCTCTCTCTCTCAAATAAATAAATTAAAATATTTTTTAAAACTTCAGCATGTTTCTATGGTCTTCAAAATTTTTGCTCGTGGGCTGGAGGCATGGCTTAGCTGTTAAGGCACTTGCCTGCAAAGCCAAAGGACCCAGGTTCAATTCCCCAGAACCCACATAAGCCAGATGCACAAGGTGGCACCTGCATCTGGAGATTATTTGCAGTGGCTGGAGGCCGCTCTCTCAAATAAATAAATAAATGAATAAATAAATAAATAAATATTAAACAAAAAAACTATTGGGACTCTTTAAAAAATTTTTTTTGCTCACATACTGCAAATGAAATTCATAATACTGTGTATTTCTTTGCTCATTTCTAAACTGACACCTAGAATTTTGTATTATTTTAAGACATCTGCAAAGAATAGTTTCCAGTGTATTGTGATATTGTCATTTTAGAAAAATAGTTATAGCCCTTTAAATGTATTGAGTAGAGTTTAAAGCAGCAAAAGCTCACTTCTCCTAAGCTCTGTAGTAATGTCTGTTGCAGTCATCTCCAGGTCGCTGGGCTGAACATCCACACCAGGTGCAGTTCATAGCGAGGAAGGCAGTTCCATATGGTAGAAGAGGCTGTCCTCCTCTCACATGTCCAAGCAGAGAGACAGCCACCACCAGCCAGCACCACAAGCAAGCAAGAGACCCAGCCAGAGCTCAGACTGCCCCGCATACCTTTTACCTGGAATTCAGATCGCCACTCCCCCCCCAGTAACACCTTAAGGCTGGACCCCAGGATCCACCGCCCAGTGGCATCTCCTCCAGCGGGCAGCTGGAGACAAGCTTTAACAAAACACATGAGTCGGGCTGGAGGGATGGTTTAGTAGTTAAGACGCTTGCCTGCAAAGCCAAAGGACCCAAGTTCAATTCCCCAGGACCCACATAGGCTGTCTGACATGAAGGCCCCAGGCTAGGGAGAGGTAACAGCAGCCACCGGTCATAGCTCCGGGATCCAACAGGCAGGGCAGCTCCTCCCCCATTCTCGGGGGTCGCAGTGAGCCTGGACCCCCCGGACAAAATCTCAGACCCCGAGATTGGCAGGAAGTAAGGTCACTCCCTCTCCAAGCAGGGGATATCTGGACATTCAGATAAGACTTAGGCTTTGCCCATAACCCTGTGGCCTTTGGCCAGTTGCCTAGTTGCCTAGGAAACTCCTTATATGGTATCAGCACCTTTGCAAAGCCCCTCCCCCTGTACTATTGCCTACGTGCTGGAATGAATATCCCCATATGCTAATTGGGCATCAGCAAGCAACCTTGTACATCCAATCCCCTTAGGACCCTCAACTGCTTATAAACCCATTTCCCTGACAATAAACCAAGAGCTGTTCACCAAAACTGTCTCCCAAGAGTGCTCACCACTACGGTTGCCTGGGATGCCTTGGGGGACCACGGCTGGCCCAAGGACCCAGGAACCCACAGTGGAGCATGAATGTGGAGTTCGTTTGCAGTGGCTGGAGGCCCTGTCATGCCCATTGTCTCCCTCCCTCCCCCCCTCTCTCTCTCTCTCTTTCTCCCAGGTTCAATTCCCCAGGACCCACGTAAGCCAGATGCAGATGGCACATGCACCTGGAGTTCATTTGCAGTGGTTGAATGCTCTGGCATGCCCATTCTCTTTCTCTCTCTCTATCTCCCAAATAAATAAATTAAATATTTTTAAAAAATAAAGTAAAGGCCGGGCATGGTGGCGCACACCTTTAATCCCAGCACTTGGGAGGCAGAGGTAGGAGGATCACCATGAGTTCGAGGCCACCCTGAGACTACATAGTGAATTCCAGGTTAGCCTGAGCTCGAGTGAGACCCTACCTCGAAAAACCAAAAAAAAAAAAGTAAAAATTTTAAAAAACACATGATTCTACTGGGGGACAGCATTCAAACTATCACAATGTCCAAGAAAAATAAAGCAGGAATTACTTCTGAATACATAGATATACATATATATATATACTGTACTTGAAAACTTAATGCTGACCTAGTAGAGGTAAGGCAATTGGACAATTGTTATAGCCTTCCTCCTTGTTATTAATCAAAACATACACCTGAGACCCAGACCAAGCCTTGGGAGCCAGAGCGTTCATGAAGCCCCCATACAAAAGGACGGAATGCAGTGGTTTCTATCATGGCAAGTCTTGCCTGCCTGCTTCCCAGAACCAGACCGTTCCATCGCTGAGGTAGACAGAGCAGCACCCATGAGCCCTGCCACACTCTTGTTTTCTCTCCCATGTCCTCTTTGCCCTTCCCGGCTGCTGTAGGAGGCATGGCGCCTTGGGACCATGCACAGGAGAGAGAGACCGGCACTGTGAAAGCTGCCACCCCGCTCTACCATGCATCTGCACGCTTCTGCTTATGAGGTGCGCGAGTGGGAAGTACACAAAGCCTGGCCTTGTGCTCATGTTGTCTGGATTTAAGGAGGTCACTGTGATCATTACATCGACCGGCGACTTCACTGAAAAGGGCTTCACCTAAAAGGGCTTCTGAAGCCATTCTGCATGCAGTTCAATGGCAGAAAGAGATACCACCAGTGAAGATACTCAACACTGGGCACTGCAAGCCTTATATTTGGCCAGCCAGGTCAAACGAGCCAACAGGTGCAATAGTGACACATCTGTCATGGTGAAAACCAACTGCCCTCTAACTGGACTGGAGGCCTGCTCCATGGGAGGGAATACATCCCTGATACTGAAAACTTAAAACAGGGTAGTCATGAGCCCTAGGGGTGTAATGTCTGCTGATGTCTGGATAAATGTATATACTATGCTTATCAAACTGTCCAGTAAGCACTTCTCTTAATATCCATACCCTTACATTAATGCTACTCTCACTTTGGGTAGAGAATCTTCTCTTTTCAGATGGCAGTGACCTTGGGACGACTCAGAAGGTATCATGGTGCTGGAAAGAAGTGACTGGAGAACTGAGTAATATCTCGATCACACCTTCCAAGGCTCAGTGTCTAATGCGGAAGAGATGGCAGAAAGAATGTAAGAGCCAAAGGAAGGGTAGGACTCCTTACAACGTGCTCCCTCCAGACATAAAATGGCCTGGATATCCATGACCTCATAGTGCCTGACACTACCTACACAAGACCATCATAAGAGGAGGAAAAGATCATGACATCAAAACAAAAGAGAGATTTATTGAGATGGGGAGGGGATATGATGGAGAATGGAATTTCAAAGAGGAAAGTGGGGGGAGGGAGGGTATTACCATGGGATAGTTTTTATAATCATGGAAGATGTTAATAAAAATTGAGAAAAAATAAATAAATAAAAGGGCTTCTGAGTGATTGTCTTGGTTAGGTTCGTGGAGGTGGGAAGACCTACTGTGAGAAGCAGCATTCCATGGGCTAGAGATCTGGGCGATATTAAAAGGAGAGACCCCGGCTGGAAGGATGGCTTAATGGCTAAAGGGACCAAGGTTCAATTCCCCAGGACCCACGTTAGCCAGATGCACAAGGGAGCGCACGTGTCAGGAGTTCGTCTGCAGTGGCTGGAGGCCCTGGTGCACCCATTCTCTCTCTCTGCCTCTTACCCTTTCTCTTTCTGTCTCTCAAATAAATTTTTTTTTTTTAAAGAAACAGAATTTGAGACCAGTACAGATACAGCGAGCCCAGAAAGCTCACACGCCATTGTCCAGTCATCTAAGTAGTGGCTGTCCAGCTCGTGGCCTTCCCCTGGGTGTCTTCAGTTGGTTAATGCACGCGTGGGGATGAGACAGGGCTGTGGGGGTGACTTGACTTCATCACGGACTGTCAGAGGAGAGTAAAAAACGGGGCGTGGGCTTCCTCAAAAGCCTTAGCAACACCCTTCCCAGCAGCGTAGATTTACGCACTTGTGAGAGAATGCAAATGCTCCACAAGCAAAGGGAAGTTGGAAAGGGGGAAATGCCTTCTCAGACATTTCACTTCACTCATTGAAACACTAAGTCTTGCCATTGCGCTTGAGACAGCCCGAAGAGAACAGCTCCCAAGTGAGCCCCGGGCTTTTGATTTGTAACACGAAAGAAAAAGAAGGGGAAAAAAAAAAAAAAGTCTTCTTAGCAAGTAAGTACATTTATTCTTATCTTACTGGGGGATAGCTTGGTAGAACTAGTTGCCGTCAGCTTGACTGATGCTGTTGTTGTTGTTGGCATAGGGTCTCATGTAGCCCAGGCTGGCCTTCAACTAGCTTTGTGGCAGAGGATGACCTTGAACTCCTGCCTCTTGGGACTATAGTTTGTTTTTGTTTTTGTTTTTGTTTTTTCAGTGCTAAGGATTGACTTCAGGTTTCATTCATGCCAGGCAAACACTCTACTAACTGAACATCCCCAGCTCCAACTTGATTTTCTTTTTCTTTTTTTCTTTTTTGAACAAAAATACATTCAGGACTGCCTCGGAGGAACCCTCTGAGGTCTCTTATTTTCCAAGTTGTGGCTTCCCAACATGGTTAGAGAATCGCCACCAGAAGCTGAATTTTGAATTTCCTAGATGGTCGCAAATATTTTTTGTAGGCCGAATTCTAGCTTTTTGTAATCAGTAAAAGTTTGGTGGCAAAGTCCCTCAAGCTAATTAGTTAAAATGGACTATGGCTGGAAGCCAGCTCTGGGGTGAGGCTCCCAAAGAGGAGACCCATTCATCTGGTCAGCATTAGACAGCGCTGCTGGTAGCAGCCTGGGCTACTGACGACAGAGCATAGCATTCATGGCCATTAAAAAAAGTTTTTTAAATTATTTATTTGCAGAGAGAGAGAGAGAGATTGAGCTTGGGTGCACCAGGGCCTCTTGCCACTGCAAATGAACTCTAGACCCATGTGTCACTTTGTGCGTCTAGCTTTACATGGGTACTGGGGAATCAAACATGGGCTGTCAGACTTTGCATGTAAGTGCCTTAAATCACTGAGCCATTTCCCCAGCCCTCCATGTCTTAATTTTGATACATTTATTGGAAAACATCCTAACCTTTCAGACTAGACCATATAATAAGAAATACTTGTAGTGTGTCTTTTTCTTTCTTCCCTCTTTACTGATCATTTTCTCTTTTCTTTGAGTTTTTCTCTCCCTTTAGGACACACTGTGTAGAGGTGTTTAAAAACCAGGGTATTTGTTTTGCTGTGTTACTATCTAGAGAAGTGGGCTGGAGAGACGGCTCAGCTATTGAGGTGTTTGCCTGCGAAGCCAAAGGACCTCGGTCCCAGTCCCCAGGACCCGCATAAGCCAGACGCACAAGGTGGCTCATGCGTCTGGAGTTCGTTTGCAGTGGCTGGAGGCCCTGGCATGCCCATTCTCTCTCTCTCTCTCTCTAGTAAATAAATAAATAAAAAGCAGTTGCTTCCTCACTTAAGCACAGCTTTGGACAATACCCGTTTGCTGGCTGTCGTATGTTTTTGCTTCATGTCCCGAAGACAGTTTGAGCTTCCAAGAGCTGGTGATACTGAGTTTGTTGCTGTTGTTTGTGAGACAGGGTCTCAATGTGTCCTCCAGGCTGCTCTCAGACTCAAGCCTTCCTTGTGCCTCAGCTTCCTGCCCTGAGCTATTTGTTTCTAATAAAGGGAGCCACACCCACTAAGCCTGCAGATGGTTCACCAGGCCTGTGGTTGAGTCTTGGAACAGGCCAGGGCAAGTCATCTCCTCTGGCTGTCCCCACCTTCGGCCACACCCTGACTGACTCCCATGTCACCGGGACATTCAGAACGCTCACCCATCTTAGGCTGGCAATTAGATGCTGTGTGAACTCACGGGACTTTTATCAAGTTCTTTTTTTTTTTTTTTTTTTTTTTCAGGCTGTGAAGATTAGCCCACAGTCCCTGGAGACCCAAGAACGCTATCCAACACTCCCCGAGGACCCTCTCCGTGGAGCAGGTGGACCGTCTTTGGCCCTTGACTTGTGTGCAACCCCCTTTGGAAACTTCCGGGGTGCCCACTAAATTCCTGGGTTTTTACTTTTTATCCCAAACATCGGAAGCCATGGTTTCCCCACTGAGACAGAAAGCACCACCCCCCAAGCGTGCGCTCCCTGGGCCCCTTGGTCTGTTCTTTGTGCTGGCTGTTCTTCTCCATGTTTCTTCAGGTAAGCGACTTTCAGGAACTTGACTGAGTGCTGACCTAAGGTCTCCGGGGGGTTAAGAGGAAGGCAGTGCTCTTCTCTGTCTACCATCCCTATAACCTTGGGAGGCTGAAGCCAATTTACAGCTAAGAATGCTCTAGCCGGGTGTGAGGGCATATACCTGTAATCCCAGCACTCGGGAGGCAGAGGTAGGAGGATCGCCATGAGTTCGAGGCCACCCTGAGACTACAGAGTGAATTCCAGGTCAGCCCGAGCTAGAGTGAGATCCTACCTCAAAAAAAAAAAAAAAAAAGCTCTAGTCTAAAGAGGTTAGAGGTCTTGCCTAGGGTCACATAGCCAGTTAGTGACCAGGTTAAATCAAGAACCCAGACTTTTACAGTAGGGTTCGAGGTGACTGTTGTTTTAACAACACCACAAAGCCCAGAGGTTGGTGTGTGACCTCTTCTGTGAATAGTAGTTACTCATTTACGTCTTGTTGCATGTCAAGGGCCTGGGCTGGGGGTCTGGCTTCCAGAGCACGTCTCTATGGTACACCTGAGTCAATGTGGTTTAAACTCTAAAACTCAGTGACTATGGCCTGTCCCTGTTTGGGGGACAGGGAGAGTCATTGAGGACTATAATCTTTCTATGAAATCCTTCTCATATTACTTGTTGTTATGGTTTGGGTACTGTCAACATTAGCCTCTGACATTAAGATTTAGCACACACAAAAAAATTAGTTATTTCTGACAATATAAGTATTTCCCGTGTGTCCTGCGAAGAGTATTTTGGCAGGTGGTTTTAACGGTGCAGGACACGGTAGTACGTGACTGTAATCCCAGTACTCAGAAAGCGGAGGCAGGAGGATGGTGAGTTTGAGGCCAGCCTGGGTTACAGAGCTCTGTCTAAATAATAAATAATGATGATGATGATGATGATGATGAAGATGGGTCAGTAGGTAAAGTGCTTGCCAAGCAAGCATGGGGACTGGAGTTCATTTCTCCAGTACCTACAGAAAGCTAGGCATGCCAGCATGTGCCTGTAATCCCCGTGCTAGGAAGGCACAAACAGAGAACTCTTGAGGCTTGCTGGCCAGCTAGTCTAACTGAGCTGATGATCTCCAGGCTCAGCAAGAAACCCTGTCTTAAAAAAAAAAAAATAATAAGGTGGGGGCTGGAGAGATGGCTTAGAGGTTAAGACGTTTGCCTGCGAAGCCAAAGGACCCAGGTTCGATTCCCCAGGACCCACATAAGCCAGAGGCACAAGGGGGCGCACGCGTCTGGAGTTTGTTTGTTGTGGCTACAGGCCCTGGCATGCCCATTCTCTCTCTGTCTGCCTCCCTCTATCTCTCTCGCTCTCTGCTTGCAAATATATAAATAAATAAATTCTAAATAAATAAATAAATAAGGTGATTACTGGCTGGAGAGATGGCTTAGCAGCTAAGATGCATGCCTGCGAAGCCTAAGGACCCAGGTCCCACTTAAACCAGATGCACAAGGTGGTGCATGTGTCTGGAGTTCCTTTGCAGTGGCTGGAGGCCCTTCCGTGCCCATTCTTTCTCTCTCTCTCTCTCTCCCTGTCTCTAATAAATAAATAAAAAAATTTTTTTTAAAGAAAGATAAGGTGGTTACCGGCCATGGTGGCACACGCCTTTAATTCCAGCACTTGGAAGGCAGAGGTAGGAGGATCACCGTGAGTTCGAGGCCAGCCTGAGACTACATAGTGAATTCCAGGTCAGTCTGAGCTAAGAGTGAAACCCTACCTCAAAAAAAAACAAAACAAAAAAAAAAATTAAGAAAAGAAAGGAAACAAAAGGAAAAGAAAAGAAGATGGAGAGCAACTGAGGAAGACCCTTAACATCAGCCTCTGGCCTCCACAAACGTGTGCATACACACACACATACCATACACACAAAATAAGAGCAATAAAGTAATAAAAATAAACCAGTGCAAAAAATGAAAACTGCAAAGTAAAACAAAACCAAACAATGGTGGGGCTCCTTCTGCTCAAAGCGGGGTTCTGATCTGATTTATTCTGTTTTGTTTTTAGAAAGGGTCTGCAGTAGCTGAGGCTGGGCATTGACTTTTCCTGGGTACTTGAAGCTGCTCTTGAACTCCTGATCCTCCTGCCTCCACCTTCCAAGGGCTCCAATTACAGGCATATGTCAGCCACCATGCCCCACATGACTTTTTTTTAAATTTTTTTTGTTTATTTATTTATTTGAGAGCGACAGACAGAGCGAGAAAGAGGCAGACAGAGAGAGAGAGAGAGAGAGAGAGAATGGGCGCACCAGGGCCTCCAGCCACTGCAAACGAACTCCAGACGCGTGCACCCCCTTGTGCATCTGGCTAACGTGGGTCCTGGGGAATCGAGCCTCGAACCGGGTTCCTTAGGCTTCACAGGCAAGCGCCTAACCAGCTAAGCCATCTCTCCAGCCCCCACATGACATTTTTTTTGACTCTGTGTGTGTGTGTATAAATATGAGTGCTAAGTGGTGTGATGCAGGAATAGCGTGTGCACGTGTGTGTGCAGATGCATGCACACCGTGCACACATGTATGGAGGCAAGAGGAGAACATGGAGTGTCCTCTTCACTCAGCCGTCTATTTTCTTGAGACAAAGTCACTCAACCCAGAGCTGCCGTTTTCATTATTATTATTTTATTTTATTTTTTTTTTGGTTATCAAGCCCCAGAGAGAGAGAGAGAGGAGAGAGAGAATAGGTTCGCTAGGGCCTCCAGCCACCGCAAACAAAACTCCAGACGTACGTGCCACCTTGGGCATCTGGCTTTCCATGGGTCCTGGGGAATCAGGTCTTTCGGCTTCTCAGACAAGTGCCTTAACCACTGAGCCCTCTCTCCAGTCCAGTTGTAAGTTTTCTATCTTGAGTTGTACAACTTGCTATTTTACATTGTTGCAGCACCAAGAGAATAGTGGCTTACGTCTCCCAATTTACACATAACATTTTGTATGCAGTTGACAATTCCAATAAAGTTACTTCCCCACCCACCCACCCCCGCGGGAAGTTTGGAGAAACATTCACAAGTTCAAGTCTTCTGGAGAAATTGAGTAAATCTAGAAATGGGGTAGAGCTGTTGGGAAATGAAGGCTAATAAAAACCAAAAAAAAAGAAAGAAAGAAAGAAAGAAAGAAAGAAAGATGCAAACCAAGACGTTACAATTATATTTTATTTATTTATTTGAGAGAGAGAGAGAGGATGGGTGCACCAGGGCCTCCAGCCACAGCAAACGAACTCCAGACATGAGCGTCCCCTTGTGCCTCTGGCTTATGTGGGTCCTGGGAAATTGAACTGGGTCCTTTGGCTCTGCAGGCAAATGCCTTAACTGCCAAACCATCTCTCCAGCCCCCAAGACGTTACAATTGTACCAGGAAAATTAAAGCTAAACCAAAGGAGATCACTTTTTCACCAAAAGAGGGTGTTTAGGGGGAAAAAAAAAAAAAAAAAAAAAAAAAACCTTGTTCTACAGACATGCCCAGTTTTTCCTGAACCAACAACCAGTCCATGAGCTTCTTAGGTCTGAGCATAACTTATATCAGGTCAGCCATAAAAGTTGAGCCTGGGCCAGGCGTGGTGGTGCACGCCTTTAATCCCAGCACTCGGGAGGCAGAGGTAGGAGAATCGCCGTGAGTTCAAGGCCACCCTGAGACTACATAGTGAATTCCAGGTCAGCCTCGGCTAGAATGAGACCCTACCTCAAAAAAAAAAAAAAAAAAAAAAAAAAAAAGTTGAGCCTGGGATTTCTGCCCTCAAAGAACTTTGGTTTTGTTAGCTAGGGGAAGAGAAAACTAGCCCAGACAGAGCGAGTGCAGTGCAGGAAAATGCTGTCTCCTGACTGTCAAAGCCAGGGCTCTGGAGAGGGAGGGAGGGAGGGAGGAAGGGAGGGAGGGAGGGAGGGAGGGGCCAGGGTGGGCTGGAGCATCTGCAGGACTTGGCCTGATGGAGATGGATGACCTTATGGAGGGAGGGTTCTGGGCAAAGAACTAGAATGAAGAATATTGTCACAACTAGGTTATTTCTGACCCTCAACTCTTGAATACCTCAGCCCCTTGAATGCTGGGATTGCAGACGCATGTCACCATGCCCAGAACTTTTTTTTTTTTTTTTTTGGATGTAGGATCTTGTTCTAGCCCAGGCTGACCTGGAATTCATTATGTAGTCTCAGGGTAGCCTCTAACACACAGCAATCCTCCTACCTCAGCCTCCTGAGTGCTGGGATTAAAGGCATGCACCACCATACCCAGCCAGAACATTTTTTAAAAATTATAATTTTTTTTTTTTTATTTTGAAGAGAGAAAGAGACAGAGAGAAAGAGAGAGAGAAAATTGGCATGCCAGGACACCAGCCACTGTAATCGAACCCCAGACGCTTGCACCACCTAGTGGGCATGTGCGACCTTGCACTTGCCTCACCTGTGTGTGTCTAGCTTACATGGGATCTGGAGAGTGGAACATGGGTCCTTTGGCTTCACAGGCAAGTGCCTTAACCACTACACCATCTGCTCCAGCCTGGGAACTTTTTGGTGTTTTTTTTTTTTTCAATCATTTAGTTCAACAAATGGGCAGCTCCTATGTACAAAGGACTTTTCTTGGTTCTGGGTACAAAGTTTGAGTAAAATGGATGCAGCTCTTGCCGTGGAGGAATCTATGAAGAACGGGAGGAAGAAGACAAGCAATGTAATAGTCACTGTGACGAAAGGAAAGCCAGAGTGAACTGGGACCTGCACATGGGCAACAATGCGCAGTCAGGACCACTAGGGATCTGGGCCAGGACCTGCAGGGCTTGTGGGTCACCATATGGAATCGGAATCTCCAGTGAGTTTAGAAGAATGTTTATTGGAAGACCTATAATTCAGTTTTCACTGGAAAAATTCCACTTTTTTCTTAAAACCTAATAGTATTCAAATCTGAAAATTTAAAGAAAAAAAATGTAGTTACTTTTTTTTTTTTTTTTTTTGAGGTAGGGTCTCACTCTAGTCCAGGCTGACCTGGAATTCATTATCTATTCTCAGGGTGGCCTCGAACTCATGGTGATCCTCCTACCTCTTGCCTCCCGAGTACTGGGATTAAAGGTGTGCGCCACCATGCCCGATGTGGTTACATATTTGAAAGTAATGACCAATTATAAATAGTAAACAGTCAGAAGGAAACAACCTACATATTCTGGTATCCAAAGTAAGGACTGACAGGTTTTCTGAAATGTTATGTTCTCTATGCATTTTTTTAAAATGTAAACTTGATATTTTAGGGTCTTCAGTTATAAATACACATCTTATAAGGTGTTTAATATAGCTCAAGAAAGTGAGCATTTGTGGGGAAAATGTATGATATATTGTAGCTAATGACAAGGATAGGTTGAATATTTTCAAATGTTATGAAGCTGTTTAAAAAAATAAAGAGATTGGGGCTGGAGAGATGGCTTAGCGGTTGAACTCTTGCCTGTGAAGCCTGAGGCCCCCAGTTCGAGGCTCGATTCCCCAGGACCCACGTTAGCCAGATGCACAAGGGGGCGCACACGTCTGGAGTTCGTTTGCAGTGGCTGGAGGCCCTGGTGCGCCCATTCTCTTCTCTCTGTCACTCTCAAAAAATAAATAAGAATGAACAAAAAAATTTAAAAAAAATAAAGAGATTATGTAACTAACTGGAGCATTTAAATACTGATGTCACACAGTGATTATTTTAGGAGGATAATACACAGAGCCAAGACCAAGTTCAAAGACTGTAAATGGAATAGGAGGGAGGCAATATTTAGCTCTGTATAAACGTAGGTTTCCTTTATAATATGCTAAACCATGTAAGTTCGTTGCTGTGATCTGTCTGTGTATGTGGCACTTGAGACACTGTATGTAAAATAAGGAAGGCTGTGCCATTAAAAATAAAAGAGAGGAGTGCCAAGGTGTACCCCAATGCTGTGCATATTTTAATTATACTTACATGCCAATCACCTGGGAGGGTGTTAAGAGACAGTCGCCTGCACAGGGGAATTTTTCTTTTAGAGAAGTGAAACTATTATGCATAATACTATAATGATGGATATAAGTAATGATAAAACTTTACCTCTCAGAGTGAACTCGAAGCTCTGGAATTTGGGGGTGCCGATACAAGCTCATTGTGCAATCAGTGTCCGCTCTTGATGTGTATGATGTTGTTGGTGAACGTGAGGACCGGGAGGGACCCATGGAAATCCTCTACACTCACCCATTTATTTGTTGTGCTCTAAAACTGCTCTGAAAACGTGTTTTTTTAAAAAAAAATTGTTTATTTTTATTTATTTATTTGAGAGTGACAGAGAGAGAAAGAGAGAATGGACGCGCCAGGGCTTCAAGCCACTGCAAGCGAACTCCAGAAGCGTGCGGCCACTTGTGCATCTGGCTAACGTGGGTCCTGGGGAATCAAGCCTCGAACCAGGGTCCTTAGGCTTCACAGGCAAGCATTTAACAGCTCAGCCATCTCTCCAGCCCTGAAAACGTGTTTTTTAAAGTATTTTATTTTGTTTCATGAGCCACTATGCCCAGAATAAAAACTATCTTAATTGATTTATTTATTTTTGGTTTTCGAGGTAGTGTTTCACTGTAGCCCAGGGTGACCTGGAATTCACTATGCAGTCTCAGGGTGGCCTTGAATTCATAGACATCTATCTGTCTCTGCCTCCCAAGTGCTGGGATTAAAAGCGTGTGCCACCATGCCAGGCTTAAAACTTATTTTAAATGCTGCTGCTGCTGCTGCTGCTGCTTTGATAGGTCTGGACAGGACCTGGGATTCTGCATTAAATAAACACGAGGTGATGCTGGGGTTGGGGACTCATACGTCTCTAGTGTAGCAGTAAGTCTGTAAATGACACCTGTGGGGGGGGGGGGAACCAAGCTGGAGCCAGACACAATGAAATATGCCTGTAATTCCAGCTACTCTGGAGGTAGAACCATCAAAAATTCAAGGCTGGGCTAGAGAGATGGCTTAGCAGTTAAGGCCCTTGCTTGCAAAGCCAAAAGACCCAGGTTCAATTCCCCAGGACCCACGTTAGCCAGTTGCACAAGGTGACACATGCATCTAGAGTTCGTTTGCAGTGGCTGGAGGCCCTGGCATGCCCATTCTCTCTCTCTCTCTTTCTGCTTTTTTCTCATTCTGTCTCAAATAAATAAATAAAATATTTTTTGAAATAATATAAAAAATAAAAATAAAGAATATAAATACTGCCGGGTGTGTTGGCACACACCTTTAATCCCAACACTCGGGAGACAGAGGTAGGAGGTTCGCCTTGAGTTCGAGGCCACCCTGAGACCACAGAGTGATTCCAGGTCAGCCTGGGCTACAGCAAGACCGTACCTTGAAAAATTGAAGAAAAAAAAAAAAAAAAAGGCCGGGCATGGCGGTGCACACCTTTAATCCCAACACTTAGGAGGAAGCAGAGGTAGGAGGATCACTGTGATTTCAAGGCCACCCTGAGACTACAGAGTGAATTCCAGGTCAGCCTCAGCTAGAATGAGACCCTACCTCAAAACAAACAAAACAAACAAAAAACGAATATAAATACTACTCAGAGAGAAAAAAAAGAAGGATCAGATTTATACAGAGTGCATTTATGTATTTATTTTTATTTGAGACAGAGAGGGAGAGAGAGAGAAACAGAATGGGTATGCCAGGGCCTCTAGCCATTGCAAACGAGCTCCAGATGCATGCACCACCTTGTGCATCTAACTAACGTGGGGCCTGGAGGATCAAACCTGGGTCCTTAGGCTTCACAGGCAAGTGCCTTAACCGCTGAGCTACCTCTCCAGCCCCAGAGTGCATTTATACTGAGCTGGGCGTCCACAGGAGAGTGTCAGGAGCAGTGTAAAATGCACGTCTTACAATCGTGCACGTACACTCCCCGGCTCTGTGTTGCCAGCATCCAGCACCGGCCCAACACCAGACTTAGAAGGGCCCCGTCACATCACCTGGGTTGTTTCATTTTGTTTTGTTTTCAGTGCTGGGGATCAAGCCCAGGAAGGGAGCATGCTAGGCAGGTTCTCCGCCCGGAGCTAAATCGTCGGGTTCACTTGGTGACGGTGCCGTGCCCAGCTCTAGTTTCTCTTCTCAGTTGGGAGACATGGTGCCCAGCACGGTGATGCCCACCCAGGGTCTTGGCTGTCAAGGCAGCGTCCCTATCTGCTGTGGTGGCTAGACTTCTCAACCAGGCATCAATTCTGTAAGGAGGGGTTAGGGAATAGAGTGGGTTCTTCTTCCTCTTCTTCTCCTTCTTCTCCTTCTTCTCCTTCTTCTTCTTCTTCTTTTCATCTATGCATTAAATTATTTTACGATTTTTTTTTTTTTTGGTTTTTCAAGGTAGGGTCTCACTCTGGCCCAGGCTGACCTGGAATTCACTATGTAGTCTCAGGGTGGCCTCGAACTCACGGCAATCCTCCTACCTCTGCCTCCTGAGTGCTGGGATTAAAGGCGTGTGCCACCACACCCGGCTTGGTTTTTTGTTTGTTTGTTTGTTTTGAGGTAGGGTTTCGCTCTAGCCCAGGCTGACCTGGAATTCACTGTGTAGTCTCAGGATGGCCTCGAACTCACAGTAATCCTCCAACCTCTGCCTCCTGAGTGCTGGGATTAAAGGCGTCTACCACCATGCCTGGCTTTACTTTACTATTTTTATATCTCCTAATTTTCCCTTGAAATTTTTATCTTGCAATGACATGAAATCATTTAAAGTATACAGTGTATTGGTGTTTAGTGACTCACTATGTTTTAAACTGTACCACTGTTTAGTTTTAGAACATTTTTTTTCTTTTTTTGGTTTTCTGGGGTAGGGTCTCACTCTAGCTCAGGCTGAGCTGGGATTCACTATGTAGTCTCAGGGTGGCCTCAAACTCACAGCGATCCTCCTACCTCTGCCTCCCGAGTGCTGGGATTAACGGCATGCGCCACCACGCCCAGCTTACTTTTGGAACATTTCCATCACTCCCCCATGCGCCTGTCCTCTCATCTAAACCACTAGTGTACTTTCCATCCCTAGGAAGATGCGGATTCTGTAGACTTCGTACAATAGAATCAGACATCGTGTAGGATCTTGTGCCTGGCTCCTTTCAGTCAGCATTTTGTCTCCAGCGCTCATCTGTTTTGTAGTGTGGACTGGAACTCCATATGTTGTTATAGCCAATAATAGTCTGCTATAGATTGAGTTCATGAAAAGGAACATTATTCATCTAAAATAAATGGTCTTTATATTTATTGTTCTATTTATTTTTACCCAGAGAGAGAGAGAATTGGCCTGCCAGGGCCTCAGCCATTGCAATCGAACTCCAGATGCTTGCGCCACCTAGTGGGCGTGTGTGACCTTGTGCTTGCTTCCCCTTTGGGTGTCTGGCTTAAGTGGGAACTGGAGAGTCAAACGTGGGTCCTTAAGCTTCACAGGCAAGCGCCTTAACTGCTAAGCCATCTCTCCAGCCCCGTCTTTATATTTATTGGCCAGTAGCTTCCTCTCCTGGGGAGTTAGTGGTTGGCAATTGAAGTGGATAAGGTAGGAAGATGGCAAAGAGGTCAGGAAAAGTTGGCATTAGAGCCACTGAGTGTTCACTAGGAGAGGGGAGCAGAGGTGCCTATTTCTGCCTTCTCTCCCCATCTTTTCTCACAGCCTCTGCCCCTGTGTGACTGACTACTAAGGGATAAGAGGGGTCTGATGAGCACCCCACACCAGCTGGACATTTTGTTCAAACCAAAGGTCAGACAGTTTCCATGGTTACAACCTGGATGTGGTACAACAAAGAAAACTGCAGAACAGCCCTATTAAAATTCTGCATTAAAAAACAACAACCTGGTGCTGGGCGTGGTGGTGCACACCTTTAATCCAGCATTTGAGAGGCAGAGGTAGGAAGATTGCTGTGAGTTTGAGGCTACCCTGAGATTACATAGTGAATTCCAGGTCATCCTGGGCTAGAGCAAGACCCTATCTCAAAAAAAAAAAAAAAAAAACCCTGGGCTGGAGAAATGGCTTAGCAGTTAAGGCACTGCCTGTGATGCCTAAGGACCCAGGTTCAATTCCCCAGAACCCACATAAGCCAGATGTACATGGTAGCACATGTGTCCAGAGTTTGTTTGCAGTGACTAGAGGCTCTGTCTTGCCCATTATCTGCCCCCACCTTTAATAAAAAAAGAAACAACCTTATAGTGTCTTCCTGTGAACAAAGCATTTTGCTTCTATTGGCAATCAGTGGTGATTGTGTATACGTGACTATGGTGATTCAATGGTGATTATGTAAATAGGGAAGATGGTATGCCCACTCTGAAGAAATGGGACCTGAGGTCTGCAGTTAACCTGAAACGGGGTACTGGGGGTTCATGAAAGTCCTTGAACCCTAAACTCAGGTTCATGTCTACTTTTTTTTTAGGTTTTTTTTTTTTTTTTTTTTGAGATAGGGTTTCACTCTGGTCCGGGATGACCTGGAAATTCACTATGTAGTCTCAGGGTGGCTTTGAACTCACGGTGATCCTCCTACCTCTGCCTCCCGAGTGCTGGGATTAAAGGCGTGCGCCACCATGCCCGGCTTCATGTCTACTTTTAACCAAAGACTTCAACAAATAAGACTGAGAAGGATAATTATTAAATTATTATATTTATTTAGGGAAGTACAAAACCAAGGGAAGGGAAATGAATACACCCACGTGGTCTGAGAGCCCATGCAAAGGGCCTGGAAAAGCTGTAGAGGACAGAAAAGAAAGTATGAAGAACTCCTACCACGTGGAGGGCAGGACGGGGTAAAGAGCCCATGTGGACGGTAGGGGTGAGGGGGGTCTTCCCTGGGCCAGGCTGAGCCAAGGGGAAACTCACCAGAAGCTGGGGATTCACAAGTGGTCGGGCAGCGCAGAGAGAGAGACACAGAGAGAGAGAGAGGGGGGGGAGGGAGGGAGGGAGGGAGGGAGAGAGACTGCCCTCCCCCTCCCTGAGTAAAACACATTCCTAATCTTGTGGTTGTGAGTTTCACCTTCTGGCCCAGGTGAGCCAGAGAGAGGGCAGCTGATTGGTCTGGGCTAGAGGCTGGCTCAGAAGGAGTCCAGCCATGATGCCAAGTGCTGAGGTCTAAGCTTGACCAATTACAATGTCAGGATTCCAGAAAAAGACCTTTCCCCCAGGGAAGGGACTCAGGGATGGAAAAACAGGTCTGGTGGCACCCGCCTTTAATCCCAGCAGAGGTAAGGAGGCAGAGGTAGGAGGATCGCTGTCAGTTCGAGACCACCCTGAGACTACAAAGTGAATTCCAGGTCAGCCTGCACTAGAGTGAGACCCTACCTCAATAGAAAAAAAAAGTCTAGGGAACTAGGCAAGAGATAAGAAGTCAGATCATCCTTTGATCTCCCACAAGTGTGCAGACCTTCCTCTCTTTTTACTTTCGGGGGCCCAGTCACCCCCAAACTGCCTAACAAAGCTACCTGACTCCCTCTCAAACCCACCTGCTTAAGGTTGTGATTCTAACACAGGGTTCATAGAGCCAGGCCTTATCTGCTAATACCTAGCCGTGCGTTCAGCAAGTGTCTTAGGAGCTCCCGCTAGGCCGGACCCTCTTCTCCACGCTGCAGACGGGCTAATGATTAGACGCCCCCTTGGTGTTTACATGACATGCAGGGAAGCATACATCCCACATGCTAACAGGTACCAGCTAGCGCAAGACAGAAGACAAAGTCACACGTGATTAGTGAGCCGTGCCTGGAATCCCAGCATTCCAGAGGCAGACATATTGCTATGAGTTCAAGGCTAGCCTGAGCAAAGGCCGGTCCAGCCAGGGCTACATAACTACAGAAACAGAAGAAACTGAAGACAAATCAGGGAAGAGACTAGGGTGTGGACAGGAAGGTGGGGCTCCTTGGGAAAGCCAGAGAAGGCCTCTCTCTCTCTCTCTCTCCCTCTCTCTTTTTTAAATTTTTATTTATTTACTTATTTATTTGACAGAGAAAGTGGGAGAGAGAGGGAGGAGGGCCTCCAGCCACTGCAAACGACCTCCAAACCGCCCCCCCCCCCTGTGCATATGGCTAACATGGGCCCTGGGGAATCGAACCTGGGTCCTTTGGCTTTTCAGGCAAAACACCTTAACCGCTAAGCCATCCCTCTTAACAGCTCTGAGGGATAAGCCCTGGCCCTGAGGATGACACTGGCTTCCACTGTGACCCAGGCCCCAGGGCGGAGTTGCAAGTGCAGCCTGGGATCGGATCTCCACAGCTGCTGTGTGGTGATACTGCAGTGGCCACTTGCGCAGTGGCCACTTGCACGGTGGCATGCAGGACGCACAAGTGCGGCCGGTTCTAGGAGGTCACGCTGCGGCCTCAGGGACCTCACTTTCCGCCAGAGCCACTGTGGCTGCTGACACGCTCCGGCCACGCTCTTATTACTCCGCGTGAAACGGAGGTCTTGGGAGTGGGAGTTTGGTTCCTGTGGGAACTTCCAGATCGCCCCGGCCAGTTTTGATTCCTCTTTTCAGTCCAGTTCTTCCTCAGCACGAGCGTCCGACGAGCAGAAGGCGTCAGACAGGAATGAGGGGGCAGCTCACTGAAGGGGAGCCATGACCTTTAGGGAGATGCGCACCCCTTCCTACCCTCACAGACTCCTTTGGGACTGCCACTGAAACGAGACAGCTGTGCCTTGGGTTACGATTTCTCCCTTGCTCATGCTGACAGATGTCAAACTTGATTGGAAATACTGCATGCTTTCAGAGTAGGAGGGCAAGCAGTTCTTCAGGTCAGGGGGGACCCCATTATTGGGGTCCTCAGATGACTGCAATGCTTTGTGTTATGTTGTCTGTCAGGTCCATAGCAAAACCAGAACCCTAGATATCTGATAAGAGCCCCCAAATGAGATAAAAGGAACCAGAGGGTATGATTTAGGGCAGGCAGGAGACAGAAAAGAAGACACTCATATATATATATATATAATATTTTATTTTATTTTTTGGTTTTTCAAGGTAGGGTCTCACTCTAGCCCAGGCTGGCCTGGAATTCACTATGGAGTCTCAGGGTGGCCTTGAACTCACGGCGATCCTCCTACCTCTGCCTCCCAAGTGCTGGGATTAAAGGCGTGCGCCACCACACCTGGCTAAGAAGACACTCTTGCAGAGGACCTGCTATACCCTTGGAACTTCTCTATTTATTTATTTATATTTTAAAAGATATTTTTAAAGTATTTTTATTTTTATTTATTTGGTTATTTGACAGAGAAAGGGAGAGAGAGTGAGAGAGAATGGGCATGCCAAGGGCTCCAGCCACTGCAAACGAACTCCAGACGCGTGCACCCCCTTGTGCATCTGGCTAACGTGGGTCCTGGGGAATCAAACCTGGGTCCTTTGGCTTTGCAGGCAAGCGTTTTAACTGCTAAGCCATGCCTCCAGCCTGGAACTTCTCTGTTTATATCATGTAACTGAATTAATTTGGCGGTGCTCCTGAATAGGCAAAAATGCCCCCAGCATACAGAAGAGGAGACAGGGCTGGAGAGATGGCTTAGCGGTTAAGCTCTTGCCTGTGAGGCCTAAGGACCCCGGTTCGAGGCTCGACTCCCCAGGACCCACGTAAGCCAGATGCACAAGGCGACGCAGGCGTCTGGAGTTTGTTTGCAGTGGCTGGAGGCCCTGGCGCGCCCAGTCTCTCCTTCTCTCTCTCTCTCTCTCTCTCTCTCTCTGTCTCTTTCTCTCTCTCTGTCTTTCTCTCTGTGTCTGTCACTTTCAAATAAATAAATAAAAATAAACAGAAGAGGAGACAGGTTCATGGGCCAGTGGCGGAGCTGGGACTAAAATCCAAGTCCCCGGGGAATGCCATTTGCTTTCTTGTATTTCTGAGCATGTCGGTCGGGGTGTAGCTCAACCTTCAACTACGTTGTCACCGCTTCACTGTGAAATATGTGCCATCGAGTTTATCTTTTCACTTCCTCCCCGTTCAGCCGTGCCTCCCAACGTATGACGCTCAGCACAGTTGCCAGAAGGGGTACCTGATGTCCGCATCACCCGATGTTGCAAATCCCTGCCATCGTTAAGACCCACTTCCTAGTCCTAGCCTGGGAACCACTGGCGAGGTGGGGAAGGGGCTTTCCGAGAGACAGAAGCTCGGAAACGAGACACCCTTGGGTTTTCTCAAGGGCATCTTTGCGGCTCTGGCACGACAAAGCAGCCGATGGCCCAGGGAGAGGGTGGTTCATTCTGGAAGCTTGGGCCCTAGAACCAAACATCAGAAGTCTAGTTTGCTAAGGAATTTTGTGCAGTTACTAGGAGCTAAGGAATCAACGTTTAGACACCAAGTTGTTGGTATTTACTGGGATTTACTGATGGGGAAATGGGCCAGAAATTTAAAATGCAACCTGCTTAACAAATCCAAGCTACAGGGAAACCGCATGAGTGGATTACAGACAGCTGAGGGAAAGACAGAAGACCGTGTCCTCTTAGGTAGCTAAACAGGACGGACACTATCCAGCCAGTCCAGGAGTAGAAAGTTAAAGGGGGTCTGGAGGGATGGCTTAGCGGTTAAGGCATTTGCCTGCAAAGCTAAAGGACCTGGGTTCGATTCCCCAGGACCCACGTAAAGCCAGATGCACCAGGTGGTACACATATCTGGAGCTCGTTTGCAGTGGCTAGAGACCCTGGCACACCCATTCTTTCTCTTTTTGTCTCTTTCTCTGCCTCTCTCTCTCTCTCCAAAAAATAAAATTTTTTTTTTTAAAAAATCCATGAAGGGGGGGCTGGAGAAATGGCTTAGCAGTTAAGCGCTTGCCTGTGAAGCCTAAGGACCCTGGTTCGAGGCTCGATTCCCCAGGACCCACATCAGCCAGATGCACAAGGGGGCGCACGCGTCTGGAGTTCGTTTGCAGTGGCTGGAGGCCCTGGCGCGCCCATTCTCTACCTCTTTTCTCCCTCTCTCTCTCTCTCTCTCTCTCCCTCCCTCCCTCCCTCCCTCCCTCTCTCTGTCTGTTGCTCTCAAATAAATAAATAAATAAATAAATAAATCCGTGAAGGTAGAAAGAGGATTAGCTAGAAAGAAGGGGTTTAGTAGGAAGGGGATAATACAAGGATAAGGGGTTGAATATGGTCAAAATACATTGTATACATGTATGGAATTATCAAAATTAATTAGTCAACTTTAAAACAACTGGGTGCAGGAAGAAATAGATGTGGAAAGCTGGGGGAATGCCCTTTCCTTGCTTAAGTTTCCCCATCTGTAAAATAAGCTACCAGCCGGGCGTGGTGGTGCACACCTTTAATCCCAGCACTAGGGAGGCAGAGGTAGGAGGATTGCCATGAGTTCAACGCCACCCTGAGACTACATAGTGAATTCCAGGTCAGCCTGGACTAGAGTAAAACCCTACCTTGAAAAACAAAAATAAATAAATAAATAGGTATAAATATAAATAAGGGGCTGGAGAGATGGCTAACAGTTAAGGCACTTGCCTGCAAAGCCAAAAGGCCCAGGTTTGATTCCCCAGGACCCACGTAAGCCAGATACACAAGGTGGAGCATGCGTCTAGAATTCATTTGCAGCTGCTGGAGGCCCTGGTGCACCCATTATGCCTCTTTCTCTCTTTCAAATAAATAAATAAAAATAAAAAAATTTTAAAAACATGATTAAAAAATACATATTCTTCCCAGGCATGGTGGCACACGCCTTTAATCCCAGCACTTGGGAGGCAGAGGTGAGAGGATCACTGTGAGTTCGAGGCCAGCCTGAGACTACATAGTCAGCCTGTGTTAGAGCAAGACGCTAGCTTGAAAAATCAAATGTGTGTGTGTGTTTGTGTGTGTGTGTGCGCGCGCATGTGTGCAAGCAAAGAGGAGGAGGGAAGGAGAGAGAAAGAGAATATGGATATGTCGGGGCCTCCTGCCCCTGCAAACAAACTTTAGATCCTTGTGTCACTTCATGCATCTGCCCTTATGCACATCCTGGAGAGTTAAACTTAGGCTGTCAAGTTTTGCATGCAAGTATCTCTTACCACTGAGTATCTCCCAGCCCCTTCTCTTTATTTATTTATTATTTATTTATTTATTTGTGAGAGAGAGAGAGAGAATGGCCTCCAGTCACTGCAAACGAAACTCCAGACGCATTGGCCACCATGTGCATCTGGCTTATGTGGGTTCTGGGGAGTTGAACCTGGGTCCTTAGCCTTTGCAGGCAAGTGCCTTAACTGCTACACCATCTCTCCAGCCCCCTTCTCGCTCTTTATTTATTTATTTTTTTTCGAGGTAGGGCCTCACTCTGGCCCAGGCTGACCTGGAATTAACTATGTAGTCTCAGGGTGGGGCTCCTTCCACTGCCTCCCAAGTGCTGGGACTAAAGGCGTGCGCCACCACGCCCGACTCCCCCTTCTCTTTTTAATTCTTGCTCTCTCACGTCTGTCTAAATTCCTTCATGACTGCAGTCCTATAAGCACATGGAATTCTCGAGCGCCCTCCCCTGAACCAACTTCCTGAACTTCTCAGCGTCTTAGGCACCTCATCTGTAAAGTGTTATGATCCTTATCTCATAGGACTATTTTGGGGAGTAAATGAGATTGTGCTTATTCCCACAATAAAGTGATCCTAGAGAAAGCAAAGGGGAAGGGCGTGGCAGGCAGAGCGCTGACTGTCTAACACAGGGCCTCTGGACAGGGACGACAACACACCTTACCTTCCATCAGTGCTGCATGGAGTGTCGGTCAGAGCCTTCCAGAAAAAAACCAAGGGCATGGGTTATGTAATAGTGCTTGCTCCATGAGTCCGAGGTCAGTGGTGCACCTTAATTAGTTTGGAAACCAAGTCGATTTTTTTTTCAATCAAATGTATTTAGCTTTAGAAACAGTGACTTCCAAATCCTTTCAAAAGCATTGTATGAGCAACCTCCGTGGAAAACTGTAGGGAAGTTTTCCAAAAAGTTACAATTAGAACTACTGAGCTGGAGAGATGTTTTAGCAATAAAGCATTTGCCTGTGAAGCCTAAGGGCCCAGGTTCAATTCCCCAGGACCCATGTAAACCAGGTGCACAGGTGGCACATGCATCTGGAGTTTGTTTGCAGTGGCTGGAGGCCCTGGTGCACCAATTTTCTCCCTCTCTCTCTCTACCTCTCTCTCTCCTTGCAAACAAATAAAATATTTTTTAAAAATAGAATTATTATATATATATTTTTAAAACTTCCACTTTGGGTGTATATACAAAGGAATTGAGGCTTCCATCTTCTGCTCTGGTCACCAGAAGGTCCCGGAGCCAGCCATTGTTTGGCGCTTGGGCGGCACCAAATAAAGTTTCTTTATTCAAAAAAAAAAAAAAAGAATTGAAAGCAAGGTCATGAAGAGACATTTGTATACCAATGTTCATAGCAAGATAAGAGGTAGAAGCAACCCAAAACAAAATGTGATGTATATGCAGTGAGATATTAATCACTGCCATTATTGTCATATCCTTTTTTGTTTTGTTTGTTTGCTTTTTTGAGGTAGAGTCTCACTCTAGCCCAGGCTGATATTAATCACTACCATTATTGTCATATCCTTTTTTGTTTGTTTGTTTTGTTTTGTTTGTTTGCTTGTTTGTTTTTCGAGGTAGAGTCTCACTCTAGCCCAGGCTGACCTGGAATTCACTCTATAGTCTCAGGTGGCCTCGAACTCACAGCGATCCTCCTACCTCTGCCTCCCTAGTGCTGGGATTAAAGGCATGCGCCACCACACCTGGCTAAGAAGACACTCTTGCAGAGGACCTGCTATACCCTTGGAACTTCTCTATTTATTTATTTATATTTTTAAAAGATATTTTAAAAGTATTTTTATTTTTATTTATTTGGTTATTTGACAGAGAAAGGGAGAGAGAGTGGGCATGCCAAGGGCTCCAGCCACTGCAAACGAACTCCAGACGCATGCGCCCCCTTGTGCATCTGGCTAATGTGGGTCCTGGGGAATCGAACCTTAGCGCCTTAACCGCTAAGCCACCCCTCCAGCCCGGAACTTGTCTCTTTATATCATGTAACTGAATTAGTTTGGTGGTGCTCCTGAGTAGGCAAAAATGACCAGCATACAGAAGAGAAGACAGGGCTGGAGAGATGGCTTAGCGATTAAGCACTTGCCTGTGAAGCCTAAGAACCCTGGTTCGAGGCTTAATTCCCCAGGACCCATGTTAGCCAGATGCACAAGGGGTGCACGTGTCTGGAGTTCGTTTGCAGTGGCTGGAGGCCCTGGCGCGCCCATTCTCTCTCTCTCTCTCTGTCTTTCTCTCTGTGTCTGTCACTTTCAAATAAATAAATAAAAATAAACAGAAGAGGAGACAGATTCATGGGCAAGTGGCGGAGCTGGGACTAAAATCCAAGTCCCCGGGGAATGCCATTTGCTTTCTTGTATTTCTGAGCGTGTCGGTCGGGGTGTAGCTCAACCTTCAGCTACGTTGTCACCGCTTCACTGTGAAATATGTGCCATCGAGTTTATCTTTTCACTTCCTCCCCGTTCAGCTGTGCCTCCCAACGTATGACGCTCAGCACAGTTGCCAGAAGGGGTACCTGATGTCCGCATCACCCGATGTTGCAAATCCCTGCCATCGTTAAGACCCACTTCCTAGTCCTAGCCTGGGAACCACTGGCGAGGTGGGAAAGGGGCTTTCCGAGACACAGAAGCTCGGAAACGAGACACCCTTGGGTTTTCTCAAGGGCATCTTTGCGGCTCTGGCACGACAAAGCAGCCGATGGCCCCGGGAGAGGGTGGTTCATTCTGGAAGCTTGGGCCCTAGAACCAAACATCAGAAGTCTAGTTTGCTAAGGAATTTTGTGCAGTTACTAGGAGCTAAGGAATCAACGTTTAGACACCAAGTTGTTGGTATTTACTGGGATTTACTGATGGGGAAATGGGCCAGAAATGTAAAATGCAACCTGCTTAACAAATCTAAACTGTAGGGAAACTGCATGCGTGGGTTACAGACAGCTGAGGGAAAGACAGGAGACAGCTTCCTCTTAGGTAGCTAAACAGGACCAACACCATCCAGAGGTGTAGCCATGGCCTTAGGGTGGTAAAGAGAAGCATTCCAGCTGGAAACCAGTCAGGCCAGGAGTAGAAAGGAAAAGGGGGACTAGAGGGATGGCTTAGCGGTTAAGGCATTTGCCTGCAAAGCCAAAGGACCCGGGTTCAATTCCCCAGGATCCAAGTAAAGCCAGATGCACCAGGTGGTACACATATCTGGAGTTCGTTTGCAGTGGCTAGAGACCCTGGCACACCCATTCTTTCTCTTTTTCTCTCTTTCTCTGCCTCTCTCTCTCTCCAAAAAATAAAATATGTTTTTTTAAAAAATCCATGAAGGGGGGCTGGAGAAATGGCTTAGCAGTTAAGCGCTTGCCTGTGAAGCCTAAGGACCCTGGTTCGAGGCTCGATTCCCCAGGACCCACATCAGCCAGATGCACAAGGGGGCGCACGCGTCTGGAGTTCGTTTGCAGTGGCTGGAGGCCCTGGCGCGCCCATTCTCTACCTCTTTTCTCCCTCTCTCTCTCTCTCTCTCTCTCCCTCCCTCCCTCCCTCCCTCCCTCTCTCTGTCTGTTGCTCTCAAATAAATAAATAAATAAATAAATAAATCCGTGAAGGTAGAAAGAGGATTAGCTAGAAAGAAGGGGTTTAGTAGGAAGGGGATAATACAAGGATAAGGGGTTGAATATGGTCAAAATACATTGTATACATGTATGGAATTATCAAAAATTAATTAGTCAACTTTAAAACAACTGGGTGCAGGAAGAAATAGATGTGGAAAGCTGGGGGAATGCCCTTTCCTTGCTTAAGTTTCCCCATCTGTAAAATAAGCTACCAGCCGGGCGTGGTGGTGCACACCTTTAATCCCAGCACTAGGGAGGCAGAGGTAGGAGGATTGCCATGAGTTCAACGCCACCCTGAGACTACATAGTGAATTCCAGGTCAGCCTGGACTAGAGTAAAACCCTACCTTGAAAAACAAAAATAAATAAATAAATAGGTATAAATATAAATAAGGGGCTGGAGAGATGGCTAACAGTTAAGGCACTTGCCTGCAAAGCCAAAAGGCCCAGGTTTGATTCCCCAGGACCCACGTAAGCCAGATACACAAGGTGGAGCATGCGTCTAGAATTCATTTGCAGCTGCTGGAGGCCCTGGTGCACCCATTTTGCCTCTTTCTCTCTTTCAAATAAATAAATAAAAATACAAAAATTTTAAAAACATGATTAAAAAATACATATTCTTCCCAGGCATGGTGGCACACGCCTTTAATCCCAGCACTTGGGAGGCAGAGGTGAGAGGATCACTGTGAGTTCGAGGCCAGCCTGAGACTACATAGTCAGCCTGTGTTAGAGCAAGACGATATCTTGAAAAATCAAATATGTGTGTGTGTTTGTGTGTGTGTGTGTGTTTGTGTGCACGCGCGCGTGCAAGCAAAGAGGAGGAGGGAAGGAGAGAGAAAGAGAATATGGATATGTCGGGGCCTCCTGCCCCTGCAAACAAACTTTAGATCCTTGTGTCACTTTGTGCATCTGCCTTTATATACATCCTGGAGAGTTAAACTTAGGCTGTCCGGCTTTGCATTCAAGTATCTCTTACCACTGAGTATCTCCCAGCCCCTTCTCTTTATTTATTTATTATTTATTTATTTATGAGAGAGAGAGAGAGAATGGCCTCCAGTCACTGCAAACGAAACTCCAGACACATTGGCCACCATGTGCATCTGGCTTATGTGGGTTCTGGGGAGTTGAACCTGGGTCCTTAGCCTTTGCAGGCAAGTGCCTTAACTGCTACACCGTCTCTCCAGCCCCCTTCTCGCTCTTTTTTTTTTTTTTTTTTTCGAGGTAGGGTCTCACTCTGGCCCAGGCTGACCTGGAATTAACTATGTAGTCTCAGGGTGGCCTCCTACCTCTGCCTCCCAAGTGCTGGGACTAAAGGCGTGCGCCACCACGCCCGGCTCCCCCTTCTCTTTTTTTTTTTTGTTGTTGTTGTTGCTATTTTTATTTATTTATTTGAGAGTGACAGACAGAGAGAGAAAGAGGCAGACAGACAGAAGGAGAGAGAATGGGCGCACCAGGGCCTCCAGCCACTGCAAACGAACTCCAGACGCGTGCGCCCCCTTGTGCATCTGGCTAACGTGGGTCCTGGGGAGTCGAGCCTCGAACCAGGGTCCTTAGGCTTCACAGGCAAGCGCTTAACCGCTAAGCCATCTCTCCAGCCCTCCCCCTTCTCTTTTTAATTCTTGCTCTCTCACGTCTGCCTGAACTACTCCTTCATGACTGCAGTCCTATAAGCACACGGAATTCTCCAGCGCCCTCCCCTGAACCAACTTCCTGAACTTCTCAGCGTCTTAGGCACCTCATCTGTAAAGTGTTATGATCCTTATCTCATAGGACTATTTTGGGGAGTAAATGAGATTGTGCTTATTCCCACAATAAAGTGACCCTAGAGAAAGCAAAGGGGAAGGGCGTGGCAGGCAGCACGCAGACTGTCTAACACAGGGCCTCTGGACAGGGACGACAACACACCTTACCTTCCATCAGTGCTGCATGGAGTGTCAGTCAGAGCCTTCCAGAAAAAAGCCAAGGGCATGGGTTATGTAATAGTGCTTGCTCCATGAGTCCAAGGTCAGTGGTGCACCTTAATTAGTTTGGAAACCAAGTCAATTTTTTTTTTCAATCAAATGTATTTAGCTTTAGAAACAGTGACTTCCAAATCCTTTCAAAAGCATTGTATGAGCAACCTCCGTGGAAAACTGTAGGGAAGTTTTCCAAAAAGTTACAATTAGAACTACTGAGCTGGAGAGATGGCTTAGCAGTAAAGCATTTGCCTGTGAAGCCTAAGGGTCCAGGTTCAATTCCCCAGTACCCATGTAAGCCAGATGCACAAGGTGGCACATGCATCTGGAGTTCGTTTGCAATGGCTGGAGGCCCTGATGCACCAATTTTCTCCCTCTCTCTTTACCTCTCTCTCTCCTTGCAAACAAATAAAATATTTTTAAAATAGAATTATTATATATATTTTTTTAAACTTCCACACTTTGGGTGTATATACAAAGGAATTGAGGCTCCCATCTTCTGCTCTGGTCGCCAGAAGGTCCCGGAGCCAGCCATTGTTTGGCGCTTGGGCGGCACCAAATAAAGTTTCTTTATTCAAAAAAAAAAAAAAAAAAGAATTGAAAGCAAGGTCATGAAGAGACATTTGTATACCAATGTTCATAGCAAGATAAGAGGTAGAAGCAACCCAAAACAAAATGTGATGTATATGCAGTGAGATATTAATCACTGCCATTATTGTCATATCCTTTTTTGTTTTGTTTGTTTGCTTTTTTGAGGTAGAGTCTCACTCTAGCCCAGGCTGATATTAATCACTACCATTATTGTCATATCCTTTTTTGTTTGTTTGTTTTGTTTTGTTTGTTTGCTTGTTTGTTTTTCGAGGTAGAGTCTCACTCTAGCCCAGGCTGACCTGGAATTCACTCTATAGTCTCAGGGTGGCCTCGAACTCACAGCGATCCTCCTACCTCTGCCTCCCTAGTGCTGATATTAAAGGCGTGCACCACCACGCCCGGCTGTCATATCCTTTCAATTCCTTAAAAGGGAAGGAAATCATTTCATGAAACAAGATGAATCTTGAATATATTATGTTAAGTGAAGTAGGTCAGTCACAAAAAGATTCCACTTAGAAGAGATGTCTGAAGTAATCAAAGTCTTAGAAAGTAGATTTCTAAGAGACGAGGGGAAGGGCAGTTTGTTGTTCAGTGGGTGCAGGGCTTCATGTCTGTAAGATGAAAAGTTTGGGAACTCACAGCAGCGGGTATATACTTAACCCTATCAAACTATATGCTTGAGGTTATCAAAATAGGACAACTTCATGTATTTTTTTTTTTTGCCAGTGCTAGGGATCAAATCCAGGGATCTGTGCATGATATGTAAGTGTCCTACCACTGACTTGCATCTTTGGTTTTCTGAGACAGTCTCCTTTTATAGTCCAAGTTAGCCTCAAATTTTCAATTCTCTTGCCTCATTTTTTTAACCACAATAATAATAATGAGCCCAACTATTTTGCCCAATTGTACACTAATAAAATATAATGGGCAGAGCCGGGCGTGGTGGCGCATGCCTTTAATCCCAGCACTCGGGAGGCAGAGGTAGGAGGATCGCCGTGAGTTCGAGGCCACCCTGAGACTCCATAATGAATTCCAGATCAACTTGGGCTACAGTGAGACCCTACCTCAGAAAACTAAACGATAATAATAAAATATGATGGGGAAAAAGTACTAAGGACTAAAAATATCACACTAGATTCTCTCGTCATAGTTCCTAGTTAAAACACCAATTTTAGCCGGGCGTAGTGGCGCACGCCTTTAATCCCAGCACTCGGGAGGCAGAGGTAGGAGGATCGCCGTGAGTTCGAGGCCACCCTGAGACTACATAAGTGAATTCCAGGTCAGCCTGAGCTAGAGTGAGACCCTACCTTGAAAAACAAAACAAAAAAAAAAAAACATCAATTTTGGTTACAGCCTGCTCATGCAGCTATTGATGTTCACATAAAATAAAATGTTGAGAAAAGAAGATGTTCAGATAAATAAATAAATAAATAGAAAGCAAGATAAAATCCTGCTGTCTTTGCCTCTCCTCAGGCATTCACCAAGTGACCAAGGCGGTGAATGAAATCGCAACACTGTCCTGCGCTTACAACATCTCCCTTGACGAAGTGGCCAGGCTCCGCGTCTACTGGCAGAAGGGCAACGAGATGGTGCTGAGTATCGTGTCTGGGAGCGTGAAAAAGTGGAACACGTACCAGAACCGGACTTTGATCGACCTCAGAGATAACCTGTCTCTCGTGATCCTGGCCCTGCGCCTCTCCGACATGGGCACTTACACCTGCGTCATCCAAAAGAGTGACGAGAAGGGGATTTACAGACGGGAGCACCTGATTTCCGTGACTCTGTCCATCAAAGGTGGGTGGGATTTTTCTGGTTTAATGGTTTAAAAAAAAAAAAAAAATCTTAAGCCCTCCCCTGTCCTCCCTCCTCATTCCCCCTTTCTAGCTTCGTGGCCTCTACTTCTGACTTACTCCAGCTCACATACAAATCTAAAGATTTATTTTTTAATTATTTTTATTTCTTTATATGAGACAGAGAGAGGTCGGGAGAAAGAGAGAGAGAAAGAGAGAGAGAATGGGCGCGCCGGGGCCTCCAGCCACTGCAAATGAACTCCAGATGCATGTACCCTCTTGTGCATCTGGCTTACATGGGTCCTGGGGAATCGAGCCTGGGTCCTTTGGCTTTGCAAGCAAGCACCTTAACCTCAAGATCTGAAGCTAGGATCTGCATATGAGAGAGAATGTGTGGTGTTTGTCTTTCTTACTCTGAGTTACCTCACTTAGTGTAATATTTTCCAGCTCCATCCATCTTCCTAGGAGCTTCATAATTTCATTTTTCTTTATAGCTGAAGAAAACTCCGTTGGGTCTCTCACATCTTCAGTGTCCATTCACTGATCAGAGGTATCCAGGCTGATTCCATTTCCTAGCTATTGCGTATAGAGCAGCAGTAAGCACGGCTGAGCATGCACCTCTGTCAGGGTATATACCCACGAGTGGGATTGCTGGGTCCTGTGGTAGATCTACTTCTAGCTGTTTGAGAAACCTCCACACTGACTTCACTAGTGCTTGTACCAGTTTTCATGCCCACCAGAAGTGAATAAGGGTTCACTTTCCTCACACCTTTATTTGTTCTCCTTGCATTTCTCCTTTCTTCCTTTTATTAAAATTTTTTTTACTTATTTATTTGAAAGAGAGAGAGAGAGAATGGGCGCACCAGGGCCTTAAGCCACTGCAAATGAACTCTGGACGCATGCGTCACCTTGTGCATCTGGCTTACGTGGGTTCTGGGGAATTGAACCTGGGTCCTTAGGCTTCGCAGGCAAGCGCCTTAACTTCTAAGCCACCGTTCCAGCCCATTATTTGGTTTCTTAATGATAGCCATGCTGGCCAGAGTGAGATGGAATCTCAAAGTATTTTTTTTCAAATTTTTATTAACAACTTCCATGATTATAAAAAAAAAATATCCCATGGTAATACCCTCCCTCCCCCCACTTTCCCCTTTGAAACTCCATTCTCCATCATATCCCCTCCCCATCTCAATCAGTCTCTCTCAAAGTATTTTTTAAAACTTTAATGAATTGCTTATTTGCTTAAGTGTATGTGTGGTGGGTGTGTGCGTGCCATGGTTCGTATAAAGGTCAGAGGGTCTCTTCCTGCGGCAAGTGCATCTCGACCCACAAATAGCTGGGGAAATGAACCCAGGCTGGCAGGCTTTGCAAATAGTGCCTTGAACCACTGAGCCACCTCTACAACCCCTTAGAAGTAGTTTTAATTTGCATTTCCTCGATGGGTACAGATGTTGAACTCTTTAAAAATATTTTTATTTGAGAGAATGAATGAATGAATGAATGATAAGAGGCCTTTTGCCTCTGCTAATGAAATCCAAACCCAAGCACTGTATTGTGCATCTGGCTTTATGTGGGCATTGGCGAACTGAACCCTGGCCGACAGACTTCGCAAGCAAGCCTCTTTAACCACTGAGCCATCTCCCCAGCTGTTGAACATTTTAAAAATATATATTTATTGGTCATTTTTATTTCTTCTTTTGAGAAGTCTCTTCAGTTCCACAGCCCATTTTTCCATTGGGTTGTTTGATTTCTTTTTCAATTTTATTTATTTATGAGGAGAGAGAGACAGAGAGAGTGAGTATAGGTATACTGGGGCCTATAGAAACAAACTCCAGACACATGTACCACTTTGTGTATCTGGCTTTATGTGGGTCCTGGGGAATTCCAGTTTAGTTTTTTGAGTTCTTTGTACATCCTAGATGTTGTAATCAGCTCCACATTGCTGGGATGAACACCCAACCAGACACAGTTTACGGGAGGGAGGGGTTTATTTCAGGCTGACGGATCCAGGGGAAGTTCCATCAATGCTGGAAGAACCTGGGCCCCCTTTCATAGATCTGAGCAGAGAGAGAGACCACCAGCAAGCCAGCCAAACTGCTCTGAACACAGCTACAGGGCTGGACTCAAATCCACCTCCAGTAGAGGCACACCCGCCTTGGGAGGGCTCTGCCCTGCTAGGGGTCCCAGTAGGAAGTTTAATCACAAGTGGCTGAGTCTATGGGGTCAAACATTCAAATTAGCACACTAGACAGTAATCCTCTGTCAGATGTATAGCTGCAAAAGATTTTCTCCCATTTTGTAGGCTGCCCCTTCACTGTTCAATTAAATTTCCTTTCTTGTAAAAAAGGTTTGTAATTTCATGAGGCCCCATCTCTTGATTGTTGGCCTTATTTCCTGAGTGATTAGGGTATTTTCTTTTGCTGACCTGGAATTCACTGTGTAGTCTCAGGGTGTCCTTGAACTCACGGCCATCCTCCTACCTCTGCCTCCCGAGTGCTGGGATTAAAGGCGTGCGACACCACGCCCGGCTTTTTTTTTTTTTAGTTTTTCGAGGTAGGGTTTCACTCTAGTCCAGGCCACCGCGCCCAGTTTAGGATTCTAATTTATAAAGCCCTTACCTATACTTAAATGTTGGAGTGTTTCCCCTACTTCTTCCTTCAGCACTTTCAGAGTTTCAGATCTTATGTCAATTATTTTTCTTTTTGTTTTGTTTTGTTTGGGTTTTTTTTTCAAGGTAGGATCTTCCTCTAGTTCAGGCTGACCTGGAATTCACTATGTAGTCTCAGGGTGTCCTTGAACTCACAGTGATCCTCCTACCTCTGCCTCCCGAGTGCTGGGATTAAAGGCGTGCTGCCACCACTCCTGACTAGATGTCAAGGTCTTTGATTCATTTGGAGTTGGTTCTTGTGCATAGAAAGAGAGAAGGATCTGCTCTCATTCTTCTGTATACAGATATCCAGTTTCTATAACACCATTTGTCTTTTCTTCAGTGAGTATTTTTGTCAAAAATCCGATGTCTAGGTAGGAAGATCTCTGTGAGTTCAAGGCCACCCTGGGGCTATAGGATGAGTTCCGAGTCAGCCTGGGCTAGAGTGAGACCCTCCCTGGGAAAAAAAAAAAAAAAACAGGGCTAGAGAGATTGCTCAGTGGTTAAGGTGCTTGCCTGCAAAGCCAAAGGATCCCAGGTTCGACTCTCCAGGACCCACGTAAGCCAGATGTACAAGGGGGTACATGCATCTGGGAGTTTGTTTGCAGTGGCTAGAGGCCCTGGGGTGCCCATTCTCTTCTCTCTCTTCTCAAATAAATAAATAAAAATTTTAAAAAATCAGGTGACTATAACCCATTCAGTCATGGATTTATATCTGGGTCTTTGATTCTATTCCATTGATCTGGTTTATGCCAGCTCCATGCTGTCTTTGTTCCTAAGGCTCTCTAATACACCTTGAAATCAGGTATGTGAGCACCACTAAGCCTTATTTTTGTTGCTTAGGATCGCTTTCGATACAGGATTTTGGGGTTTAGGAGGGGCTCCTCAAATTTATCAACCCCAAATTTGGGTTCTGTCTCACCTTAACAAAAAATTGATACAGACTCAAAAAGGATAAAGTATGACTTATTAAGTTTATTTAGGGAGAACTCACAAATTGTGGGGTTTATTTAAAGGAGAAATCATAAAATATGGAACTTATTTAAGGGAGACTGGGTACTAGGACAGTCATAAACACATGGAAACACTGCATAGTTTATTAGGTACATTTAAGAGAAATTGAGGTTTGGGGGGGAAACTGGAGTAGAGCCCACAAGCACGTGGGGGACAGAACTTAGACGTGTAGGTAGGGAGACTTGGAACACACATAGCATCTGCCACGGGCTTTGCTGCGGAGGGAAATTAAGAGAGCAAATGGTGAGGCTCGAGGAAGAATAAGAGGGAAAATATCAAAGCAGAGACCAAGAAATTCAGAGGAGACGTGAAGCCAGGCGTGGTGGCGCACACCTTTAATCCCAGCACTCGGGAGGCAGAGGTAGGAGGATCATCATGCGTTCGGGGCCACCCTGAGACTACATAGTAAATTCCAGAGTAAATTCTAGAGTGAAACCCTACCTCGAAAAAAAAAAGAAAGAAAGAAAAACGAGAAATGAGTAATGAATAGAGGTACACTTACAGCTACCCTGAGTTGAAAGAAACTACACAGGTCGCAGGCCTAGAGTTACAGAAAGCACCCAGGTGGTAGATCTAGGGCGTAAGGAAAATACACAAGTGGTAGGTGCAGAGAACAAAGGAAAATCATGCACGTAATGAAAGTGAGAAGTCACCCCAAACTATAAAGCAGAAGCAAGAAGAAGCTGTATTATGCTTCCCACCCCTCAGTCAGGCTGGGGGAGGGGGAAGCCAGACTCACCTGTATCCCTGTGGCCCGTCAAAGAGAGGCAGAGCAGCAGCAGCAGGCCAGAGAAGCAGAGCTGAGCTGGGTGACAGGAAGAAGACAGCAGCAAGGGGAAGACCTGGTGGGTTTGTAGTTTTGGAGGGTGGATCCCAACCTGAGCCGCACCACCTAGGAGGTATGCTAGACTGTGGGCAGCAGGGGGCGCTGTAGATCAGCCTCCATCAGACACTAGTTCTGTTTCTGCCAAGAGTTCCGTTCTTGTGCCAGGGCGAGGTGGCATCTCCTGGTTCTCTCTGGGCCTCAATCTCTAACTGAAACTGCCTAAGAGAAATTAGCTCTCTAATTTCTAATAATTATCCTCCTTTACTTTGTGTATCCAAGGTTTTTTGTGCTTCCAAATCAATTTTAGGATTAAAAAAAGCAGAGAGACTAGTAGGGAAAGAAAGAAAGGGAGAGAGAGAGAGAGAGAGAGAAGCCACTGCAAACTCCAGATGCATGTGCCACGTTGGGCATCTGGCTTTATCCGGGCCATCAGGCTTTGCAGTAAGAACCTTAACTTTTTTTTTTTTCGAGGTAGGGTCTCACTCTGGCCCATACTGACCTGGAATTCACTATGTAGTCTCAGGGTGGCCTCGAACTCACGGCAATCCTCCTACCTCTGCCTCCCTCCCGAGTGCTGGGATTAAAGGCATACGCCACCTCGCCCGGCTTGTACCTTAACTGCTGAGCCGTCTCTGCAGCCCTAAGAATTGTTTGTTTGTTTGTTTTAGTGAAAAAATTGGACTGGAATTTTTAGGCAAATTCATGAAATCTGTAGATTGCTTTTGGTAAGATAGACATTTTTACAGTTATCGATTCTTCCAATTCGTGAGCATGGGACATTATTTCTTCCTGTCTTTTTCAACTTTTCTCTTGTTTCAAAGTTTTTATTGTTAAAGGTCTTCACTTCCTTGGTTAGGTTTATTCTGAGGTATTTCTGTTTTGAAAGAATTGTGAATGGGATTATTTCTGTGATTTTACCCTCAGTATGTTTGTTATTGGTATGTAGGAAGACTACTGATTTTTAAAGTATTTTCATTTATTTATTTGCAAGCAGAGAGAGAAGAGAGAGAGAATGGGTGTGGCGCAGCCTCCAGCGGCTGCAAACTCCAGATGCATGTGCTACCTTGAGCATCTGGCTTTACGTGGGTACTGGGGAACTGAACTAGGGTCATTAGTCTTTTCAGGCAAGCACCTCAACTGCTAAACTGTCTCTCCAGCCCTGATTTGTTTTTGTAATTTTTTTTAATTAAAAATTTTTTTTTTCTTTTGGTTTTTGGGGGGTTTTTTTGAGGTAGGGTCTCACTCTAGCCCAGGCTGACCTGGAATTCACTATGGAGTCTCAGGGTGGCCTCGAACTCACGGCAATCCTCCTACCTCTGCCTCCTGAGTGCTTTGTTTTTGTAATTTTTTATGAGAGAGAGAAAGAGAATTCCCTGATTTTTTAAGGGAATAAAAGATAGTTTAGGGTCTGGAGAGATGGCTTAGCGGTTTAAGGTGCTTGCCCGTGAATTCTAAGGACCTGGGTTCGATTCCCCAGGACCCACGTAAGCCAGATGCACAAGCTGGTGCATGTATCTTTGCAGTGGCTGGAGGCCCTGGCGCACCCATTCTCTCTCTCTCTCTCTCTCTCTCTCTCTCTCTCTCTCTCTCTCCCCTGCTCTCTCAAGTAAATAAATAAAATACCTACAAAGAGATAGTTTATTCTGGCACCATATATGACTGATCAGGACCCAGGAGTATAGATTCAGGTTACCCAAATTTCATGCTCCAATGTGTTGACAAGTTCATGAAGTTTTTACAGTTACAGAACAAGAGAAAGTTATAGAACAGGGCACTTTTCAAATGCATTGGTGGAAACATCAGGTGGGAGGCTTATAGCGAAGCAGGGAAGTCTCTGCTGTAGGCCTCAGATGCTGGCTGATGGCATCCTTATCTTCCAGGCTGGTAGCACCTGGTTGGGGGGAGGGATGGTAGTTTGATTCAAGCGTCCCCCATAAACTTAGATGGTCTGAATGCTAGGCTCCCAGCTGATGGAGATTTGGGAATTAACGCCTCCTGGAGGGAGTGTATTGTTGGGGGCGGGCTTATGGGTGTTATAGCCAGTTTCCCCTTGCCAGTGTTTGGCACACTCTCCTGTTGCTATTGTCCACCTTATGTTGGCCAGGGGTTGATGTCCACCCTCTGCTCATGCCATCATTTTCCCCTGCCATCGTGGAGTTTCCCCTCGAACCTGTAAGCCAAAATAAATCCTCTTTTTCCCAGAAGCTGCTCTCGGTTGGGTGGTTTCTACCAGCAATGCGGACCTGACTGCGACAGGGTGTCTGTCCATACATTTCAATGGGAATTTACTTGGTCACAGGATGTGAGCTCGGTCATAGAATGTGATGTTAATTGGCCTTCAAAGGGGCTAAGATAACTGAGGATAATCTGGCTGTGGCCCTACAACATCCCACTTCCCTCCACATTGAAATTTTAACCAGTTGCATAGTCTTTCAGGAGGTTCAAGAGAAACTTTAGCTCACACTTACCAGCATTCAATCTACCACACTCCACTACTGTCTTCCACAGCTGCCTCTCAACCCTGGGGCTGGGCAGGATCACGTTAGCCTCTGTAATTTGTCACTGCTCCTTAGTCCCAGGTGCCCAGAGTTAGCTCAGTGTTTTATTTTATTTTATTTTATTTTATTTTTTATTTTAGGGGGAGAGAGAGAGAATCCGTGTGCCAGGGCCTCAGCTACTGCAATAGAAGGCCAGATGCTTGCGCCACCTAGTGGGCATGTGTGACCTTGCACGTGCCTCACCTTTGTGCGTCTGGTTAACGTGCGATCTGGACAGTCGAACATGGGTCCTTAGGCTTCGCAGGCACTCATCTCTCCAGCCCCCAGAGTAGCTCAGTTTTAAACAAAACTGTGAAGAAGGTGCCTGGCCACAGCATCCAAGCATGGGGAGTGGCGTGACAGAAATGGAACTCTTGTCTTCTCCATAGCTGGGGTGTGCTGAATGAGTCACCGTCTCACCAAATCTGCATCTGGGTTCCAGGCTTGACACCAGGCGCTACCTGGCTTACCTTTTGCTTGAGGCTTCTGTCCCCCCGCCCAACTCCCCATGGAGTCCGGTCTGCTTCTCTTTGCTGAGTTACTCTTCAGTTTCTTCACAGTGTACATTGTCTATCACTCCCAGTGTTATCATTTTTTAAAACTTTTTATTTATTTACTAGAGACAGAGAGAGGGACAGAAAGAGAGAGAGAGAAAATGGGTGCACTAGGGCCTCCAGCCACTGTAATCGAATTCTAGACACATGTACCACCTTGTGCACATGTGCAACCTTGTGCACTTGTGTCACCTGTGCGTCTGGCTTATGTGGGACCTGGAGATAGAACATGGGTCCTTAGGTTTCCCAGACAAGTGGTGCCTTAACCACTAAGCCATTTCTCCAGTGCAATTTGTGGAGTTGGTTTTTGTGTTTTGTGGGTTTTTTTGGGTTTTGGTTTTGGTTTTGGTTTTTCCAAGGTAGGGTCTCACTCTAGCTCGATCTGACCTGGAATTCACTATGTAGTCTCAGGGTGGCCTCAAACTCACAGTGATCCGCCTACCTCTGCCTCCCGAGTGCTGGGATTAAAGGCGTGCGCCATCACACCCGGCCCTGTCTGGGGAGTTTTTGAGAGCAGAAGAGTCTTTCTCAGCTCTTGGGTAGGGAAGGACTCAGGAATTAGGGTACCAAACTGTCACAGTCACACAAAACTTCCACTTGCCTCCATGTTCTTGTCTTTTGAATTCAAAGAATGAAATCCACAGACCATACATGGTGACGTTTGGAAAGATTTTACTATAGAGATATAGACAGAACTTAAGAGAAGGGAGGGATGCAGAGTTCATGCTCAAAAGGAAGCAAGATAGGGTTCTAGAAAATGGAAAATACCATCTGGAGACCAAGATTGGGGTCTTTTAGAAATGACAGAGTTTGAGCCGGGCGAGATGGTGCACGCCTTTAATCCCAGCACTCGGGAGGCAGAGGTAGGAGGATTGATGACTTCGAGACCACCCTGAGACTACATAGTGAATTCCAGATTGGCCTTGCTAGAGAAGACCTTACCTTGAAAAACCAAAAAAGAAAAAAGAAAAGAATGACTGCAAATTCCAGATGCATGTGCCACTTTGGGCATCTGGCTTTATCCGGGCCATCAGGCTTTGCAGTAAGAACCTTAACTTTTTTTTTTTTTTTTTTTTTTCGAGGTAGGGTCTCACTCTGGCCCATACTGACCTGGAATTCACTATGTAGTCTCAGGGTGGCCTCGAACTCACGGCAATCTCCTACCTCTGCCTCCCTCCCGAGTGCTGGGATTAAAGGCATACGCCACCTCGCCCGGCTTGTACCTTAACTGCTGAGCCGTCTCTGCAGCCCTAAGAATTGTTTGTTTGTTTGTTTTAGTGAAAAAATTGGACTGGAATTTTTAGGCAAATTCATGAAATCTGTAGATTGCTTTTGGTAAGATAGACATTTTTACAGTTATCGATTCTTCCAATTCGTGAGCATGGGACATTATTTCTTCCTGTCTTTTTCAACTTTTCTCTTGTTTCAAAGTTTTTATTGTTAAAGGTCTTCCACTTCCTTGGTTAGGTTTATTCTGAGGTATTTCTGTTTTGAAAGAATTGTGAATGGGATTATTTCTGTGATTTTACCCTCAGTATGTTTGTTATTGGTATGTAGGAAGACTACTGATTTTTAAAGTATTTTCATTTATTTATTTGCAAGCAGAGAGAGAAGAGAGAGAGAATGGGTGTGGCGCAGCCTCCAGCGGCTGCAAACTCCAGATGCATGTGCTACCTTGAGCATCTGGCTTTACGTGGGTACTGGGGAACTGAACTAGGGTCATTAGTCTTTTCAGGCAAGCACCTCAACTGCTAAACTGTCTCTCCAGCCCTGATTTGTTTTTGTAATTTTTTTTAATAAAAATTTTTTTTTTCTTTTGGTTTTTGGGGGGTTTTTTTTGAGGTAGGGTCTCACTCTAGCCCAGGCTGACCTGGAATTCACTATGGAGTCTCAGGGTGGCCTCGAACTCACGGCAATCCTCCTACCTCTGCCTCCTGAGTGCTGGGATTAAAGGCATGCGCCACCACGCCCCGGCTTTGTTTTTGTAATTTTTTATGAGAGAGAGAAAGAGAATTCCCTGATTTTTTAAGGGAATAAAAGATAGTTTAGGGTCTGGAGAGATGGCTTAGCGGTTTAAGGCGCTTGCTTGCCTGTGAATTCTAAGGACCTGGGTTCGATTCCCCAGGACCCATGTAAGCCAGATGCACAAGCTGGTGCATGTATCTTTGCAGTGGCTGGAGGCCCTGGCGCACCCATTCTCTCTCTCTCTCTCTCTCTCTCTCTCTCTCTCTCTCTCTCCCTGCTCTCTCAAGTAAATAAATAAAATACCTACAAAGAGATAGTTTATTCTGGCACCATATATGACTGATTAGGACCCAGGAGTATAGATTCAGGTTACCCAAATTTCATGCTCCAATGTGTTGACAAGTTCATGAAGTTTTTACAGTTACAGAACAAGAGAAAGTTATAGACAGGGCACTTTTCAAATGCATTGGTGGAAACATCAGGTGGGAGTCTTATAGCGAAGCAGGGAAGTCTCTGCTGTAGGCCTCAGATGCTGGCTGATGGCATCCTTATCTTCCAAGCTGGTAGCACCTGGTTGGGGGGAGGGGTGGTAGTTTGATTCAAGCGTCCCCCATAAACTTAGATGGTCTGAATGCTAGGCTCCCAGCTGATGGAGATTTGGGAATTAACGCCTCCTGGAGGCAGTGTATTGTTGGGGGCGGGCTTACGGGTGTTATAGCCAGTTTCCCCATGCCAGTGCTTGGCATACTCTCCTGTTGCTATTGTCCACCTTATGTTGGCCAGGGGTTGATGTCCATCCTCTGCTCATGCCATCATTTTCCCTGCTATCATGGAGCTTCCCCTCGAACCTGTAAGCCAAAATAAATCGTCTTTTTCCCACGAGCTGCTCTCGGTTGGGTGATTTCTACCAGCAATGCGGACCTGACTGCGACAGGGTGTCTGTCCATACATTTCAATGGGAATTTACTTGGTCACAGGATGTGAGCTCGGTCATAGAATGTGATGTTAATTGGCCTTCAAAGGGGCTAAGATAACTGAGGATAACCTGGCTGTGGCCCTACAACATCCCACTTCCCTCCACATTGAAATTTTAACCAGTTGCGTAGTCTTTCAGGAGGTTCAAGAGAAACTTTAGCTCACACTTACCAGCATTCAACCTACCACACTCCACTACTGTCTTCCACAGCTGCCTCTCACCCTGGGGCTGGGCAGGATCACGTTAGCCTCTGTAATTTGTCACTGCTCCTTAGTCCCAGGTGCCCAGAGTTAGCTCAGTGTTTTATTTTATTTTATTTTATTTTATTTTTTATTTTAGGGGGAGAGAGAGAGAATCCGTCTGCCAGGGCCTCAGCTACTGCAATAGAAGGCCAGATGCTTGCGCCACCTAGTGGGCATGTGTGACCTTGCACTTGCCTCACCTTTGTGCGTCTGGTTAACGTGCGATCTGGACAGTCGAACATGGGTCCTTAGGCTTCGCAGGCACTCATCTCTCCAGCCCCCAGAGTAGCTCAGTTTTAAACAAAACTGTGAAGAAGGTGCCTGGCCACAGCATCCAAGCATGGGGAGTGGCGTGACAGAAATGGAACTCTGTCTTCTCCATAGCTGGGGTGTGCTGCATGAGTCGCCGTCTCACCAAATCTGCATCTGGGTTCCAGGCTTGACACCAGGTGCTACCTGGCTTACCTTTTGCTTGAGGCTTCTGTCCCCCCGCCCAACCCCCCATGGAGTCCGGTCTGCTTCTCTTTGCTGAGTTACTCTTCAGTTTCTTCACAGTGTTCATTGTCTATCACTCCCAGTGTTATTATTTTGTTAAACTTTTTATTTATTTACTAGAGACAGAGAGAGGGACAGAAAGAGAGAGAGAGAAAATGGGTGCACTAGGGCCTCCAGCCACTGTAATCGAATTCTAGACACATGTACCACCTTGTGCACATGTGCAGCCTTGTGCAATTGTGTCACCTGTGCGTCTGGCTTATGTGGGACCTGGAGATAGAACATGGGTCCTTAGGTTTCCCAGACAAATGGTGCCTTAACCACTAAGCCATTTCTCCAGTGCAATTTGTGGAGTTGTTTTTTGTTTTTTGTGGTTTTTTTTTTTTGTTTTTTTTTTGGTTTTGGTTTTGGTTTTGTTTTTTCCAAGGTAGGGTCTCACTCTAGCTCAATCTGACCTGGAATTCACTATGTAGTCCCAGGGTGACCTCAAACTCACAGTGATCCGCCTACCTCTGCCTCCTGAGTGCTGGGATTAAAGGCGTGTGCCATCACACCCGGCCCTGTCTGGGGAGTTTTTGAGAGCAGAAGAGTCTTTCTCAGCTCTTGGGTAGGGAAGGACTCAGGAGTTAGGGTGCCAAACTGCCACAGTCACACAAAACTTCCACTTGCCTCCATGTTCTTGTCTTTTGAATTCAAAGAATGAAATCCACAGACCATAGATGGTGACGTTTGGAAAGATTTTACTATAGAGATATAGACAGAACTTAAGAGAAGGGAGGGATGCAGAGTTCATGCTCAAAAGGAAGCAAGATAGGGTTCTAGAAAATGGAATACCATCTGGAGACCAAGATTGGGGTCTTTTAGAAATGACAGAGCTTGAGCCAGGCATGATGGTGCACGCCTTTAATCCCAGCACTCGGGAGGCAGAGGTAGGAGGATTGATGACTTCGAGACCACCCTGAGACTACATAGTGAATTCCAGATTGGCCTGGGCTAGAGCAAGACCTTACCTTGAAAAACCAAAAAAGAAAAGAAAAGAAATGATAGAGCTTAAGAGAAGGAAAGAGGAGGGCTGAAGAGATGGCTTAGCAAACGAACTCCAGACAGATGTGGCCCCCTTGTGCATCTGGCTTACATGGGTACTGGGGAATCAAACCTGGGCCCTATGGCTTTGCAAACATGCACCTTAATACCCATTCTCTCTCTCTATTGCTCTCCCTTTCTCTCTCCAATAAATAAATAAATAAATAAAATTAATTTTTAAAAATATTTTATTTTATTTATTTATTTGAAAGACAGAGGAAGAAGCAGAGAGAAATAGAGAATGGGCGCGCCAGGGCCTCCAGCCACTGCAAAGGGACTCCAGACACATGCGCCCCCTTGTGAATCTGGCTTACGTGGGTCCTGGGGAATCGAACCAGGGTCCTTAGGTTTCGCAGGCAAACGCCTTAACCACTAAGCCATTTCCCTAGCCCAAAATTAAAATTTTTAAAAAAGAGAGAAGGAAAGAGGAAAGAGTATAGAGCCCAGAGGAGGCAGGAGTGAGGTTCCCAGAAATGGAAAAGCCTCAGGCTACTGATTTCTGGGTGTTAATTTTGGATGCTACTATTTTGAATGAAAGTGTTTATAGGCTCTAACAGTTTCTAGTAGAATGTTTAGGGTCTCTTATGTATAGAATCATATCATCTGCAAGTAAAGATAATTTGGCTTCGTTTCCTATGTGTATCCCTTTTTAAATTTTGTTTTTGTTTTTTTGGTTTTTCGAGGTAGGGTCTCACTCTGGCCCAGGCTGACCTGGAATTCACTATGTAGTCTCAGGCTGGCCTTGAACTCACGGTGATCCTCCTACCTCTGCCTCCTGAGCGCTGGGATTAAAGTCGTGCGCCACCACATCCAGCCTCATGAGACTTTACTACACAAATATACTGTAATTTGACCATGATCCCCTTCCACTATCCCTGTCATGTCTCCCACGCCTTTATTCTGTTGAAGCCCCTCCTCTTTCCAAGTAGTCCTTCATCTATTTTTATGTCTCCCTTTTTTTATTTTTTGTCCTCCTCCATTCGTCTAGTAGACATGTAAAAAAGGGGACAAAATATAGAATCTAGGAGTTGGAAAGGTCTAAGTGAGGAAGGGAAAGGAGATGGAGTAGAGGAGGGTGTGAGGGAGGAATATACAAAACTAATGACATTATGGGGGCTCAAGAGTTGGCTTAGTGGCTAAGGCACACGCCTGCCAAGCCTAAGGACCCATGTTCAACTCTTCAGATCCCACATAAGGCCAGACACAAGGTGACGAGTGCGCCAGGTCGCCCATGCGCACAAGGTGACACACGTGTCTGGAGTTTGATTACGGCGGCAGGAGGCCCTGGTGTGCCAATTCTCCCTCTCTAGCTCTCTGTCTCCTCGTTCTCACTCTCATATATAAAAAAAGGGACAGTCTGTTGGGCTTGCTTCAAAAAAAAAAAAAGAGTAAGACATAATACATTATGGATTTTAATTCATTTTTGAGGGATGAGTCTCTAGTTTAAAAAAAAGGGGGCTGGAGAGATGGCTTAGCGGTTAAGCACTTGCCTGTGAAGCCTAAGGACCCCAGTTCGAGGCTAGATTCCCCAGGACCCACGTTAGCCAGATGCACAAGGGGGCGCACGCGTCTGGAGTTCGTTTGCAGTGGCTAGAGGCCCTGGCGCGCCCATTCTCTCTCTCTCTCTCTTCTCTGTCTGTTGCTCTCAAATAAATATAAATAAACAAAAAAAATTTTTAAAAAAACACTTGTCTGATGGCTCCAGGTGGAACATGTGTCCCTTATGCGTGTTCACAGTCACCATCCCAGGCACTGTAATGGCCTTCAAGGCCTTCTGACAGGAGGATAGCTTCGGTTTAATGTGGCTTTACTGTGAACTGTGCTTTTGAGCCAGCGATACAGGCCTTCGAAGCCACGCTGGAGAGAGGAGAGAGCAATGTGGGCATAAATATTTCCCAAGTACTATTTGAATGCCTGTCACTATCACTGAATACCATTTGGCCATGATGTTCCAACATTTTCAAAACAAATTTACTTATTACGTATTTGAAGCTCCCACTTAACAGTCGTTCCTGCCAGGTTGGATGTCAAAGATTTGTTTATATGAGTCATGCCTGTCACAGGAAGACGAACTCCAGAATCAAGGTTCTGTTTACACACTACTGTGAAGGGCACCTCTCATCCTGCTTAATTACCGGTGATATCCATAGAAGACACTGATGGGGCTAGAGCCCTTGTTGACAATTACAACCCCAGGGCTGGAGAGATGGCTTAGTGGTTAAGGCGTTTGCCTGCAAAGCCAAAGGGCCCTAGTTCGATCCCCCAGGACCCACATAAGCCAGATGCACAAGGGGGTGCATGCATCTGGAGTTCGTTTGCAGTGGCTGGAGGCCCTGGCACACCCATTCTCTCTCTCTCTCTTCTCTCTCTCTGCCTCTTTCTCTCTCTCAAGTAAATAAATAAAATATTTTTTTTAAAAAAAGAAGGCCAGGCGTGGTGGCACACGCCTTTAATCCCAGCACTCGGGAAGCAGAGGTAGGAGGATTGCTGTGAGTTCGAGGCCACCCTGAGACTACATAGTGAATTCCAGGTCAGCCTGGACTAGAGTGAGCCATACCTCAAAAAAAAAAAAAAAAAAAAAAAAAAAAAGAAAGAAAGAAAGAAAGAAAGACAGACAGACAGAAAGAAAAGAAAAAGAAATTACCACCCCAGCCCATTTCCTCAAACTTGAAATTTAAACATATTTCTTTTCCTTCTTGGGCACTTGCAGCTTTTTTTTAAAAAAGTTATTGTTATTCATTATCAACATCATCAACAACATATTTTGTATGAATACATCACGCGTCGATGAAGCTTTGATTAGTGAATGACTCACTGTTATCCTGCTTCCATCATTAGCTATTGTCAAGTGTTTTCTTTTGGGGGAAGTGGAGGGAAGGTTTGAGATGAAATGTGAGTGTTATGAATCAAAGTGCTTTCATTTAGTCTGCCCCAGTTGGAATAGCACTGCAGCTTTAAGAGTGGAGGAATAGACAGGGAGCCGCAGTTGGACAATGCCAGCCATGTTGGCAGCTGGGAGAGAAGCAGAGAGGGAGGGAGGGAAGGAAGGAAGGAGGGAGGGAGGGAGGGGAAGAGAGAAGGGAGGAAGGGAGGGAGGGAAGGAGGAAGGAAGGAAGAAAAGAAGGGAGGGATCTGGTGGAGGTGCAAGCTCAAAAAACCAGCTCTTTATTTATTTGAGACAGAGAGAGGGAGGGAAGGAGAGGGAGAGAGAGAAAGAACAGGCATTCCAGAGACCCCAGCCACTGCAAACAAACTGTAGATGCATGCGCCCCCTTGTGCATCTGGCTAACTTGGGACCTGAAGAATCGAACCAGGGTCCTTAGGCATGCGCTTTAACCACTAAGCCATCTCTCCAGCCCTCATCATTCTCTTTTAATATTTTTAAATATATTTTATTTATTTATTTATCAGAGAGAGAAAGAAGCAGAGAGAGAGAGAGAGAAAGGGTACGCCAGGGCCTCTAGCCACTGCAAACAAACTGAAGATGCATGCAGCCCCTTGTGCAACTGGCTTATGTGGGTCCTGGAGAATCAAACCAGGATCCTCTGGCTTTGCAGACAAACACCTTAACTACTAAGCCATCTCTCCAGCCCCTTAATATTTTTTATTTGAGAAAGGAAGAGAGAGAGGCAGATCGATATATATATATAGAGAGAAAGACAGAGAGAATGAGTGCACCAGGGCCTCCAGCCACTCTAAACAAACCCCAGACCACCTTGTGCATCTGGCTTACGTGGGTCCTGGGGAATCGAACCTGGGTCCTTAGGCTTTGCAGGCAAGTGCCGTAACTGCTGAGCCATCTCACCAGCCCTGATCTTATCACTCTTATTAGAGCTAGATGATCTGTTTAAAAACATAAATGCGCGTACACAGATACGGGCCTGTGTGTGACTGTGTCCTTCTTCTCTCTCTAGCTAACTTCCCTGTCCCTAGAATAATGGAACTTGGACATCCGTTTCCTAATATTGCAAGAATAATGTGCTCAACCTCAGGAGGGTTCCCAAAGCCTCACCTCTCCTGGAGGGGAAGTGAAGATTTAAGCGTCGTCAACACCACAGTGTCCCAGGATCCCGAGACGTGGCTGTACACCGTGAGCAGCAAGCTGGACTTCAACGTGACATACAACCACAGCTTTGTGTGCGTGGTCGAGTATGGAGAGCACACGGTGTCAAGTGTCTACGACTGGATAAAACGTAAGCAATGTGAACCCTGGAGGCTCTGCTATATATAATCTAAAAAAAAAAAAAAAAAAAAGCCAGGCGTGGTGGCGCACGCCTTTAAGCCCAGCACTCGGGAGGCAGAGGTAGGTGGATTGCTGTGAGTTCGAGGCCACCCTGAGACTCCATGGTGAATTCCAGGTCAGCCTGAGCTAGAGTGAGACCCTACCTGGAAAACCAAAAATAATAATAACTCAGCCAGAAACATTTCAGAACTGAACTGACTTTGACAGTAATTTTAGTCGTTTTAGACACACAAAAATGTTCCATTATGACTTGTTAAGGTCGTTTTAATAAATATTCTCAAATCGACACACCTAATAACTGCTGGCTATCAGGTAGTTAGTTACCTTTCATGCTATGAAACAATATTGCCTGTATTGGTAGCACTAAAACTTGTCCTTTGGAGTTTCCCCCAGGGCTTTCGCACCTCCCTGTGGGATGCCACGTCCCCAGGGTCCCATGGTATCAAATTATTGTCTTCCCTGAGGGAATGTGCTTTTGAAGAACTGCTGGTTTACGCTGAGTTTAGATCAGTGGTAAAGTGTTTGTCTAGTATTCACACAGCCCTGGGTTTGATTCCCAGCACTTCAAAATAGAACAAGCAAAAACCCTACTAGTTCATTCAGAGTCAAGTTTGGTAAAGAAACTGACTCTTTGAGGACAATTCCTGAAAACCAGGTAGTTTAATTTCTTTACCTTGAGAGACAGAGGCAGGGAGAGGGAGAATGGGCGCGCCAGGGCCTCCAGCCACTGCGAATGAACTCCAGGTGCATGCGTCCCCCTTGTGCACTTGGCTTATGTGGGTCCTGGGGAATCAAATCGCGGTCCTTTGGCTTTGCAGGCAAACGCCTTAATCACTCTCCAGCCCAAAACAGGTAGTTTTTGAGCCAGTAATTTAAATTACAGGTAGTAAACATAGAATCTCCTTCCCCAAAAGTGAAATCATCTGAAAATATGAAATGAAGAATTTGGGTTCATATAAATACATGATTTATTTTATTTTATTCTTGAGGTAGAGTCTCACTCTTTCCCAGGCTGACCTGGAATTCACTATGTAGTCTCACAGTGGCCTTGAACTCACAGCGATCCTCCTACCTCTGCCTTCTGAGTGCTAGGATTAAAGGCGTGCGCCACCACACCCGGCTATATGATTCCTTTTAAATAAATATTTTATTTATTTGTTTGAGAGAGAAATAGAGACCGAGAAAGAGGCAGACACAGAGAGAGTGAGTATGGGCACACCAGGGCCTCTTGCCACAGCAAGTAAACTCCCGACACATGCATCACTCTGTGCATTTGGCCCTACGTGGTGCCATGGAATTGAACCTGGGCAGTGAGGCTTTGCAAGCAAGTGCCTTTAACTATTGAGCCATCTCTCCAGCCCTAAATACATGATTCTTGAAAATAAGATAGATCTACCACATGACATCGAGTTATTACTACTAGTAAGGTATAACCATACCAGCTTATAAAAATCAGCTACAGGGCTGGAGAGATGGCTTGGCGGTTAAGGAGTAGCCCTAACCCAGGTTCAACTCCCCAGGACCCACATAAGCCAGATGCACAAGGGGCGCACACATCTGGAGTTTGTTTGCAGTGGCTGGAGGCCCTGGCACACCCATTCTCTCTCTCTCTCTCTCTCTCTCTCCCCCCTTGCCTATTTCTGTATAAATCTCTCAAATAAACAAATAAATAAAATAAGATATTTTTAAAAATCAGCTATAGCTGGGCGTGGTGGCGCACACCTTTAATCCCAACACTTGGGAGGCAGAGGCAGGAGGAGCACTGTGAGTTCAAGGCCACTCTGAGACTACATAGTGAATTCCAGGTCAGCCTGAGCTAGCAAGAGACCCTACCTCAGAAAACAAAACAAAACAAAAAAAAAATCACCTACAAAAATAAGATGGCTTTTAAAGTACCTCCTTTCTCTTCTAGCCATTCTGATGGGCTTTGGGTCTCCCCATATCCGCTGCCATCTTGGACCTGAGAGGCCTACACTTCCCTTGTGCATGGTGGGCTGGGTGGACTGGGCGAAATTACCAGTGCTGAGAGTGCCTGGCTCCTAGTCCCAGCAGGCACGGGCAAGCCCAAATTATCTTTTGTTTGTTTGTTTGTTTTTCGAGGTAGGGTCTTACTCTAGCTCAGGCTGACCTGGAATTCACTATGTAACTCGGGGTGGCCTCGAACTCATGGTGATCCTCCTACCTCTGCCTCCCAAGTGCTGGGATTAAAGGCGTGCGCCACCACGCCCGGCTCCAAATTATCTTTAAAAAAAAAAATTTTTTTTTTTTTGGTTTTTCGAAGCAGGGTCTCATTCTAGTCCAGGCTGACCTGGAACTCACCATGTATTCTCAGGTTAGCCTCGAACTCACAGCGATCCACCTACCTCTGCCTCCCCGAGTGCTGGGGATTAAAGGCATGCGCCACCACGCCTGGCTCTTAAAAAATATTTTATTGGAGCCGGGTGTGGTGGCGCACGCCTTTAATCCCAGCACTCGGGAGGCAGAGGTAGGAGGATCACCATGAGTTCGAGGCCACCCTGAGATGACAGAGCTAATTCCAGGTCAGCCTGGATCAGAGTGAGACCCTACCTCAAAAAACCAAATATATATATATATATATATATATATATATATATATATATATTATTGGTTTATTTGCAAGCAGAAAGAGGCAGAGAGAGAGAGAGAATGAACAAGCCCATCAGGGACTCTAGCTACTGCAAACGAACTCCAGATGCATGTGCCACTTTGTGCATCTAAGTTAACATGGGTACTAGGAATTCAAACCCAGGTCATTAGGCTTTTTAGGCCCCCAAATTATCTCTTCCGTTCCATATCTGATATTTGAATATTAGCTACCCAGAATATATGTCTGATAGAATTTTGTCAAAAAGAAAAGCAAAAAAAAAAAAAAGGGGGGGAGGGGAGTGCGGGGAGGGAGGGCATCACCATGGGATATTGTTTACAATCATGGAAGTTAATAAAAAATAAGTTGATTAAAAAAAAACAAAAAGCAGGCTGGAGAGATGGCTTAGCGGTTAAGCACTTGCCTGTGAAGCCTAAGGACCCCGGTTCGAGGCTCGATTCCCCAGGACCCACGTTAGCCAGATGCACAAGGGGGCGCACGCGTCTGGAGTTCGTTTGCAGTGGCTGGAGGCTCTGCCGTGCCCATTCTCTCTCTTTCTCTCTCTGCCTCGTTCTCTCTCTGTCTGTCGCTCTCAAATAAATAAAAATAAACAACAACAACAACAAAAAAAACACAAAACCACTAGCAACTATGTACTGGTATGCCAACCAGGCAAAGAAGTGAAGACTCCCCTTAAGTGCCTACGGAAGAGGCGCAGGGTGGGATCCAGGCAGAAGGAAGTGCATTAGAGCCGATGTTCTTTTTCCTTCACAGCCACAGAAGAGCCTCCAGATAAGCAGCCACTGTCACCAGCCCATATTAATGTAGTGACACTAGTTGTTGCCATCCCAGTGGTCTTTGGAATCCTGATCTACAGTGAGTACCATCTTTCTATCATCAAGAGCAATTTCTGGAAGCCCACACTCTTATCAGTAGGTTTCGGCACTTTTTTTTTTTTTCTCTTGCCATGTCAGCCTATTTTCTTTCCATGTTTGCAACCAGTCTGGCGACTTTAGTTTCTTCCTTACTTTTCAGCAAAGTTCTGTCCATTCACTGTGCGAACTTTTCTTGGATTCCTCGTTCCTCTATGTCTGGTATTCTCCTAGGCAGTGTAGTTATCAAGGCAAGATGTCAGTGCCATTAGATGCATCTGAAGGGCTGGGAAGATGGGTCCGTAGTTAAAGACACTTGCTTGAAAAGCCTGCTAGCCTGGATTTAATTCCCAAGCCATCCACATAAACTGGACACACACCAAAAAAAAAAAAAAAAAAAAAAAAAGTAGAGCAAGTATTTGTTTGCAGTGGCAAGAGGTCCTGGCGTGCCCGTATGCATGCATGTGTGCGCGCGCACACACACGTACATAAGTAAATTTTTAAAGATTCATCTGAGTCAGGTATGGGAGCATATATCTGTAATGCTGACATCAAAGACACTGAGGCAGGAGGATGGGAAATTAAAGGCCAGCCTGCGCTACACGGAAAGTTTGAGGCCAGCCTGGATTACATTGTGAAATGTAAACAAATGAATTTTAATTTATTTTTTTTTTCCTTTTGCTAACTTTCTATTTTCTTGAGACACAAGGATTGGTAACTAATTTGAAAATATCTCTGATGCAGATACTTAAGTCTTTGATTTGGACTTAGAGGGAAGGTAAAATGACAAGGTTTAGGGGACAGGTATCCTACTTAGGAAATCAAGGAATACTAATGGAACAGATAAGCTACATGGTTACAAGTGGTTTTTACCAATTTTCAGTTCTTCGGAACACATTTCTTTTTTTTTATAGTTTTATTTTTATTTATTTATTTGAGAGAAAGAGAGAGAGAGAGAATGGGTGCACCAGGGCCTCCAGCCACTGCAAACAAACTCCAGACCCATGTGCCTCCTTGTGCATCTGGCTAACATGGGTCCTGGGGAATTGAACCGAAGTCCTTTGGCTTTGCCGGCAAATGCCTTAACCTCTAAGCCAGCTCTCCAGCCCAGAACACATTTCTGAATGAAAGACAGAATGGTTGTTGATGAGATGTCTAGGATATTTTACGCTATGGGTTTAAACTTTGGACCTCGGACATTTAATTTCTGTAATTAACTAAAGAGAAACTTCTAGGTCAGAGAGCTATGGCCATAGTCACCAGGAAGGGTTACCAACTCTTCTTAAAGCGATCACATACACTGCACAAATAAAATCAGAAGACCCAGATCTGCCGACTTTGTAATCTTTGGCATACAACAAAAAGGGTCAAAGCTCATAGAAGTCCCAAGACTCTAAGCAACTCGCCTCAGGAGCAGGATGAAGGAGCTGGTGTTCTGGGCTGTTTTGTTTTTTAGTCTCACTCTCTAGTGGAGAGTTGTTGACATTTTGGGGCCAGGTGATTCTTTTCTACAGTGTGTTCTAGGATGTTTATAAGAGGCAGCTTCCTGAACTCCTTGTGACAAACAGAAACTGTTTTCCAAGTGTCACCAAATATCCCTGGGGTGGAGGGCTTTTGGAAATTTTTCCTCATTTAAGAAGCATGCTCAGAACCAGGCGTGGTGGCGCACGCCTTTAATCCCAGCACTCTGGAGGCAGAGGTAGGAGGATCACCGTGAGTTTGAGACCACCCTGAGACTACATAGTGAATTCCAGGTCAGCCTGGGACAGAGTGAGACCCTACATCGAAAAAAAAAAAAAAAGAACCTATGAAGCCTAAGGACCCCAGTTCAAGGCTCGATTCCTCAGTACCCATGTAAGCCAGATGCACAAGGTGGCTCATGCGTCTGGAGTTCATTTGCAGTGGCTGGAGGCCCTGATGTGCCCATTCTCTCTCTGCCTCTTTCTCTGCCTGTCGCTCTCAAATAAATAAATAAAAATAAACAACATCAACAACAAAAATTATGCTCAGCCAAGGTGGTGGAACACACCTTTAATCCCAGCACTCGGGAGATAGATAGGAAGATCGCCATAAGTTTGAAGCCACCTTCAGTCTACATAGTGACAATTCCAGGTCAGCCTGGGTTAGAATGAGACCTTACCTTAAAACAAAACAAAACAAAACAAACACTCTAGGTTTAAGACAGTATTAAAGCGTGCTGAGGGCTGGAGAGATGGCTCAGTGGTTAAGGCACTTGCCTGCAAAGCCAAAGGACCTAGGTTCAATTCCCTCAGGACCCACATAAGCCAGATGCGCAAGGTGGTGCATGAATCTGGAGTTCATTTGCACTGGCTGGAGGTTCTGGCACGCCCATTATCTACTCTCTCTCTCTCTCTGTCTCAAATAAATAAATAAAAATAAACAGCTTGCTGAAATAGATGGACATGATTTAAGGACACTCACCTATCATTTTTTATTGTGTACGTTTGTGTCCAAGTATTTATCAGAAGGTGGAGAATGAATAGGCCAAGAGTGGAAATGGGGATGGCGCCCAGAATCTACACAGGACCTGCAGACCCATCAGGCTGAAGAGAATGTCTGAAGGTGGGCTTCTTCTTTTCTACCCAGGTCAGGCCCATGGGCTAGCGTACGTCTGTGAGGCACAGCCTTTCACCTTCTCAAGCCGTTCTGATTATGCCAGATACAGGGTGCTTGGCATGCATGCCTCTCCTTCTCCCTGCATGCCATTTGCCTACCGCAGCCTCTTCCTTTGCTTTACTATTCTGTCATCTTGAAATGCTCCCCTCTTGTCAGCCAATTCAGCATCTTTCATTTTAGAAGACTGATCTAGCCGGGCAGGGTGGCGCACGCCTTTAATCCCAGACCTTGGGAGGCAGAGGTAGGAGGATCACCTTGAGTTCAAGGCCAGCCTGGGACTACAGAGTGAGTTCCAGGTAAGCTTGGGCTAGACTGAGACCCTACCTTGAAAAAAACCAAAATTAATTAATCAATTTTTTAAAAGCAACTGATCTAAGCACTCAGGAGGTTGAGATGGGAGGATCTCCATGAGTTTGAGGCCAGCTTGGGTCTACAGAATGAGATCGAGGCCAGCCTGGGTCTACAGAATGAGTTCGAGGCCAGCCTGGGTCTACAGAATGAGTTCGAGGCCAGCCTGGGTCTACAGAATGAGTTCGAGGCCAGCCTGGGTCTACAGAATGAGTTCGAGGCCAGCCTGGGCTCGAGTGTGACAGCATCTGTGGTCCTAGCAGGCCTATGGGAGGCAGAGAGAGGAGCATTTGCAGGCAGCTCACGGGCTAGCTGTCTTGGTGAATGCAGCAGCGGACATGAAGGGATTCTGCTTCAAACAAGGCAAAAGACGAAGACCCACAACTGAGGTTGTCCTCTGATCTCCACACGCACACTGTGGTACACGTGTGCCCACACTCACACACATAAGCATGCGCGCGCACACACATACACAACCAAAAAGATCTGTATGGACGAGACATTTCTATCCCATTTTAGAAGATGGAAAAATGAGGCTCACAAAGGCTGAGTGATTCGGCCTGGCTCATTGTATAACTTAGTTTTTCACTGCAGTGACATACACTTGACTGAACAGAGGGTTTGGCCTGGGGAGATGGCTCAAGGGGTCAGAGTGCTTGAATCAAGCATGAGGGCTTGATTCACCCTGAGCTCAGTACCCATGTAAAAACTGCGTATGACCATGTGTACCTGTAACCCCAGTTCTATAGAGGGCAGAAACTGGAGAATTACTGGGGCTGGCTGGTAAACCAGTCTGCCTGAAACCAGTGCTGCAGGTTAAGTGAGAAACTTCTGGCACAGGAGCTTTGGGTTCCTTGTATGCCAATGCACTGATAATTTGGGGATCTTTGTCCTATGAATTCAATGAAATCCATGGGCAGGGCATGGTGGCACACACCTTTAATCCTAGCACTCAGGAGGCAGAGGTAGGAGGATTGCTGTGAGTTCGAGGCCACCCTGAGGCTACATAGTGAATTGCAGCTCCGCTTGGGGGTAGAGCAAGACTATACTGAAAGAAAGAAAGAAAGAAAGAAAGAAAGAAAGAAAGAAAGAAAGAAAGAAAGAAAGAAAGAGAAAGAAAGGAAGGAAGGAAGGAAGGAAGGAAGGAAGGAAGGAAGGAAGGAAGGAAGGAAGGAAGGAATTCGCAGACCAGAGGATAAGGTTCAGACAGATTTTATTATAGCATAAAGCTTTAGGAGGAAGAGAAGGGGGATTAAGCCTGGAACATAAGGAAGCAAGGTGGAGCTCTTGCTCAGGGAGACAAGAGGGGGTTTGAGAAGATCTCTTTTGTTTGTTTTTTTTTGTTGTTGTTGTTGTTTTTTTAAGTTTGTATGTATCTATTTGAGAGAGAGAAAGAGGAAGGAAGAAGCAGATAGAGAGGGAGAGAATGGGCATGCTAGGGCTTTTAGCCACTGCAAAAGAGCTCCAGACACATGCACCACCATGGGCATCTGGCTTTTGTGAGTCCTTAGGCTTTGCAGGCAAGTGCCTTAACCACTAAGCCATCTGTCCAGCCCAAGATGTTGGGTTTGTATGGGGAGTGAGTGGCTATGTGAGGAAGACCAGGTATGTAGGTTGCTGTGGACACAGACCAGACTTTACAGCTTTCCCAGTAATCTCAGGTAAGAATCGGGGTTTCTGTCCTCTAGGAAGGGCCAAGACTTAATCCAGAGATCTTTCCAGGAAGGTGTAACATGCAGGTTTCTGTAGTGACATTTCCTGCTTTTAGTCAAGAAAAAAAAAACAACAACAAAACACTCACATTTGGGGTTCTGTTACCCTGACTGCCTAGCCAGTTTGTCTGCTAACACTTCATCGCAAAGAAGTAAAAGGCAGGGGCTGGAGAGATGGCTTAGCGGTTAAGCGCTTGCTTGTGATGCCTAAGGACTCCGGTTCGAGGCTTGATTCTCCAGGACCCACGTTAGCCAGATGCACAAGGGGGCGCACGCGTCTGGAGTTCGCTTGCAGTGGCTGGAGGCCCTGGCGCGCCCATTCTCTCTCTTTCTCTCTGTGTCACTTTCAATAAATAGATTAAAAAGTTTAAAAAAAAAAAGTAAAAGGCAGAAGAGGACATGCAACGCTGTCCTCTGGCATCTGCGTGCACGTATGGGGGGTACGGACATCTGCACATACACGTGGGGTGCACACATACCATACGCATACACACCCACAGAGAGCGTGGTCATAAGTTCACGGCTTCAGCAGATGGTTTCTTGGCTCCACCACCGTGACCTTCGGGGACGTGGAGCTAGTCACCCCACGGCAGTTGACAACACAGAAAGGGGGCATGGGATAAGACCACCTTTCTAGGGCAGGGCTCTCGGGACCTACTTCTTCCAGTTAGCCACCCCCCCCCTCCTCCTTTGCACCATCTCCCAGCAATGCCACCATAGAATGAAAAGATCAAAGCTCCTTAGCTGGCACCAGGCCTTTAGTCACTCACGGGTGCTTTTGGTGGGGACCATTTCATAACAGGGACGGAGTCACACAGACGAGGGGGCCAGTCCAGGACCGACGGGACGACTGCTGCTGCTCTGGGGTAGCCCCGTCCTGTTGCCCCCGAGCAGCCTTGCAGATTGCTACCCTCCTTTCTTCTCCTCTTAGCACAGTACTTCTCAGATGATCTTTCCAGAAGGCTCCCCGCTTCAGTTCTGTCACTACGAAGCATTAACTCTCTTAAATCTTCTACTTCAAGCGAAGTTGTGACTCCAGCCTTCTACACGAAGCCTCCCGGGACCATTTTCCCGCGTTCAAACAGGCCCACCTCTGAACTGCTGTTTAGTTTGCTATGCCACATGCCACCCAGAGTTTAGTTTCATGTGTCCTGGAATCACATCACTCACCAAACGACTAGGCTTGCCGAGAAAAGCAACCAAGTCTTCACCCGTGCCCCCCTGCCCACCTCACAGACACAGAAGAGTGCCAGTCGCAGGAGCACGTGCCTGGGGGAAGCGAGTACTGGAATTAAGTATTTGGTCAGCATTTACTACATGTCGTGCAGAAGTTACAGTCAAAGGACGTGGTGGTGCACACCTTTCATTCTAGCAAGTGGGAGCTCAGGTTAGGTGGATCCATTGAGTTTGAGGCCAGCCTGGGATATAGAGTGAATTCCAGATCACCCTGGGCTAGAGAGCCTGCTTCAAAAATAACAAGTTACATCAGAGCTGGAGAGGTGCTCAGCAGACAAGGTGCTTTGCCTGTAAAGCCTAATGACCCAGGGTCAATTTCTCAGTACCCATATAAAGCCAGATGTGCAGAGTAGCGCATGCATCTGGAGTTCGTTTGCAGTGGCTAGAGGACCTGGCGTGCCCATTCTCTCTTGGTCTCTTCTCTCTTTGCAAATAAAAATACTTTTTAAAAAGTTACATTAATTCTCAAATCTCTGATAACTTGGATCTCCCTTCATATTACTTACTTAGGATCAAGATTATCATGTACAATGTTACCTCAATTAGAAATACACTTGGCCTTGAGATTTAAAATATACAGAATTGGGGGCTGGAGAGATGGCATAGAGGTTAAGCTCTTGCCTGTGAAGCCTAAGGACCCTGGTTTGAGACTTAATTCCCCAGCACCCAAATAATCCAGGTGCGCAAGGTGGTGCATGTATCTGGAGTTCGTTTGTAGTGGCTGGAAGCTCTGGCGCGCTCATTCTCTCTCCCTCTCTCTCTCTCTGCTTCTCTGTCTGTCACTCTGAAATAAATATAATTTAAAAAAATATATATATATATAGACAGAATTGGGCCAGGCATTGTGGCACATGCCTTTAATCCTAGCACTTAGGAGGCAGAGGTAGGAGGATCACTGTGAGTTTGAAGCCAGCCTGGAATTAACAGAGAGAGTTCCAGATCAGCCTGGGGTCCAGTAAAACCCTACCTGGAAAAAAATAAACAAACTAAATATATAGCTAGAGAGCTGGCTCAGTGGGTTAAGAGTACTTGGCACAAGCAGGAGGGCCCAAGAGGACCTGAGACCTCCTGAGTTCAATTCCCCAGGACCTATGTAGACAGCCGGGCATGGCCATGCACACATAACAGCCCAGTCCTGTGGACAGCGGAGAACCACTGGTGCCCATGTTCAGAAAAGACTCGATCTCAACGAAATACCCGGATGAGTGACAGAGCAAGGCCTCCTGATGTCCAACTCTGTACCTGCAGACGGAGCACATCTGCACACCCACACACACACAACACACCACAGCATAGTCAAAGATAAAATATTTATGAATATATAATTGTAATGTTTCCTCTGTCAAATGTAGGGCTTGAGCTATTCATTGATTTATTTTATTTCCTCAGGTTCTACATCTACATTTGCAACTGCCTTCTCAGATGTCTAGGACTACCCTGCCCCGGCCTGCAAATGTGTTCTCTAGGAGGAGCCTCGTTGCAGTCAGGTTCGCACTGCTGACAGAAAACACCCGACCAAGAGCATCTTGAGGGGGAGAACGGGGTTTATTTTGGCTTACAGACTTGAGGGGGAAGCTCCATGATGGCAGGAGAAAATGATGGCATGAGCAGAGGGTGGACATTACCTCCTGGCTAAGGTGGACAATAGCAACAGGAGAGTGTGCCAAACACTGGCAAGGGGAAGCTGGCTATAACACCCCTAAGCCTGCCCCCAACAATACCCTGCCTCCAGGAGGATTCAATTCCCAAATTGCCATCGGCTGGGAACCTAGCATTCAGAACACAAGTTTATGGGGGAACACCTGAATCAAACCACCACATTCCACCCCGGACCCCATAAACTGATAACCATACATGATGTAAAATATAATGCATTCAGTCCAACTTTAAAAGTTCCTATAGTTTTTATCAATCCCAATGATGTTCAAACATCCCCATTGTCCAAGATCTTTTAACTGATTTAAACAGGGCAAATATGAAACTCTGTAGCTCCAAGTCCAACAACTCTAGTCAGTGACAAATCTCCAAGTCCCATAATTCTAACCAATGACAAGTCTCTGGCATCCCATTCCGCCCCTCCAGCGAGGCTACTCAAGTCCTTGAAAACTTCATCCAGTGCTGGCAGTTCTCTTGGCCAGCCATCTCATAGTCCTGGCCTCTCCACTGGGTCTCCACTGCAACCCACGGTTATCCCCATGGCTCCACAGGGCACAACGCAGGTAATTCAAGAAGCCTGCTTCACACTGCCCATAGCCATTTCCAAAACACAAAACCGTGTTGCGAATTCAATGACCCTCTCTTTCCTACATTCCTTATACTCTATGATACCAGGTAGGATGCCAATTTGTTGATCCAGACGGGAAAAGGCAGACTTTGAAGAACAGGACACTCCTTTCAGCATTCAGATCCCTTCAAAAAATTGCATTCTTCCTGTTGTCCAAGTGCAGGTCATTTGGCCCAATCTCAATGGTTGTAATCTCTCAAACAACTGCAGCTGAAGGGGCAGAGTTTTCATCCCAGAGATTTCATTTCTGCCATATTCCTCTGCTCATACCAGTCTGTTTCTCCGCAATGCAGCCCTGCACAAGTTCTCAGGACATGGGCATAACAGCAAGCCTCTCACACAAACTGCTTCTAGCCCAGTCCAGGCAAAGCTCTTTCTCACCCTCATAAGCTAAACCTCACAGTCCATTACTACATTCATGTCTTTCAACTCTGACCATAATAGTCCATCAAGCTGTATGCTTACAGCACTACAAGGCATCTCTTAGGCCAAGGTTTTGAATCCTTCCACATTCTTCTTGAAAATCAGTTACAAAAGGCAAAAAGCCACCCAGTCAGGTTTCTAGCAGTAATGACCCCACGCTCAGTACCAATTTTACTGTTGGAGTCAGGTTCACATTGCTGGCAGGAAACACCTGACCAAGAGCAGCCTGTGGGAAAAGGGGGTTTATTTTGGTTTACAGACTTGAGGGGGAAGCTCCATGATGGCAGGGGAAAACAATGGCATGGGCAGAAGGTGGGGACATCACCTCCTGGCCAACATCAGGTAGACAACAGCAACAGGAGAGTGTGCCAAACACTGGCAACAGGAAGCTGGCTATAACACCCAAAAGCCCTCCCCCAATACTACACTGCCTCCAGTAGGATCCAATTCGCAAATCGCCATCAGCTGGAGACCAAGCATTCAGAACACAAAATTTATGGGGAACACCTGAATCAAACCACCACATTCCTCTTCTGTGGTCATGAAGAATCAAGAGGAATGTGATGGGCTCCACAGTAGTTCTGGTGACCTCAGTACAGAAAACTGTTTGGAAGGGACATTAGAGAACACTAGCTTTTGATTTTTGTAGGTTTTTCTTTCTTTTTTTGTTTTTTGAGGATCTTACTCTGTAGACCAGGATGCTGGGAACTCATGACGTAGCCCAGTCTAGCCTCAAAGTTGGAGCAATCCTCCTGATTCAGCTTCCCATGAGCTGGGATTGCAGGTGCAAGCCACGATTCCTGGCAGAACACTAGTCTTTTTCATGACAAGGGCACGGAGGCTCAGGGAGGGGACCTGAATGGTGAGGGCAGTCAGAACCAGTTTCCCAGCTCTGACACCTTCATTCGTTTGATCTTCAGCTCTGACCTTAGCTACATGTCAGTTAAAGTCTTCTAGAATTCCTGATGTTATATGGGGCTTGGGCAATAACTCAGTGGTACAGTGCTTGCTTAGCACTTGTGCAGCCCTGGGTTTGATAGAAAAAAATTTAAAACGGGCCCAGTATAACTTGTGTATGAACCTCTATATGGGTGTAATGGAAACACTGGTGTTCAGCTAGTATTTCTCATTGCATTTTCCTTTATGTCCCTCTACTTCCTTATCAGGCTCATGAGAAAATTATCCAAAATGAATTTGTTCTGACATGTAGGATGAATGCAGGCCTTGCATACCTCAAAGCAAAGGTCAAGCTGGAGGCTCGTTTACAGATCCACACTCTACTAGTTCATATTGGACTGGCAATCTCTTTATATGGCTTTAGGCTAGTCTGTTCTCGTTTGAAATAGTTATGAGGGAGTTCTCAATGAGATAGTTTACTAAGCAGCGATCTCTATCTTCAGAGAGAAATCACTTTAGATAACAGCCTTCTGTAGGGTTTCCTGAGACCCAGAAGTACCTTTTGCTCCTTGTGACTCAACAGATCCCTCTGACATCAGTGAATTGAAAAGTAAGATGTTCAGCCGGGCCATGGTGGTGTATGCATGGAATCCCAGCATTCTGGAGGCTGAGGCAGGAGAATCTTGAGTTCCAGGCCAGCCTGACTACACAGTAAGATGCTGTCTAACCCAGATTCCTTTCTTTGTTCAAAGAAAGCGAAGCAAGAAGTAGCCAGGTGCTGTTCCTTACGTTACCCTTACCCAACCGCTCCTTTTCAAACCGTCCTCTGTAACTCACTGGACCAGGAGTGGGCCCAGCCATTTTAAACTGGAGCAGTTGGTGTCACGTGAAACTGTGGAAGTGGACGGCAAAAGATGACATTTCTCAAATGTGGCTAGATGTTTGCTTTTGATAGCCCTAACAGCTGCTGTTATACAGCCTGAGAAGACAGGTCCATTTTTATATGGGTGCTCTCAGAACCAAGGCACTAAATAAAAAATATAAGCAGTGGACTAATAAGAACTTGAAACAAACACCAAAACCAACCAACTAGGAGCATTTAAGATTCATAATGCTGCCAGGCGTGATGGCACACGCCTTTAATCTCAGCTCTTGGGAGGCAGAGGTAGGAGGATCACCATGACTTTGAGGCCACCCTGAGACTACATAGTGAATTCCTGGTCAGCCTGAGCTAGAGTGAGACCCTTACCTTGGGGACCAAAAAAAAAAAAAAAAAGTATGTGGTAGAATCTTAAGATTAACAATCCTTAGACTGATCTAAAGGAGACCTCAAAAAGATTTTAGCCACCAAAAAATACCAAACTTAGGCCTAGTGTGGTGGTGCACGCCTTTAATCCCAGCGCTGGGGAGGCGGAGGTATGAGGATCGCCATGAGTTCAAGGCCACCCTGAGACTACATAGTGAATTCCAGGTCAGCCTGAGCTACAGTGAAACCCAACCTTGAAAAACCAAAAACAAAACAAACAAAAAAAAAAAACTTAATAAACTCAAGTATATTAACTTATTACATTTGATAAATGTGTTGTATTTAGTTACACTTTGCTTTTATTATTCAGATACTCTTGTGATATAAATAAAATTATTTTAAAAGCAACCTTCTAGTTGTATACTTTTTAAAAAATATATTATTATGTACTTATTTGAAAAACAGAGAATGAATGGGGCACCAGGGCTTCTAGCCACTGCAAAGAAACTCCAGATGCATGTGCCACCTTGTGCATCTGGCTTACAAGGGTACTGGGGAACTGAACCTGGGCAAGCGCCTTAACAGCCAAGCCATCTCTCCAGCCCGTAGTTGTGTACATTTTATGTGATGTATGAATAAAACAATGAGCAGAATAGCTAGTTAACAATTTTCAGAAATTATTGGAGCAATTATGAAAAACATGACTTGTACGGTAGTAATATATACTTCATAGTGTCAATGTGCTGGTGACTGGGGGCAGAGATCTTCATATTCTTTTCTTTTTTTTCAAGGCAGGTTCTCGCTCTAGCCCAGGCTGACCTGGAATTCACTATGTAGTTCCAGGATGGCCTTGAACTCACAGTGGTCTTCCAACGTCTGCCTCCCGGGTGCTGGGGTTAAAGGCATGCACCACCACACCCAGCCTGGCTTTCATATTCTTATAGCTACAAGTATCATGTAAGCATTTTATTAAATAGTTTTCTGTTAACCCCCCACCCCGCCCAATCTCACACTTTTGTGACTCCAAAGTGGCAAATTCGGGGATGGAGAGATGGCTTAGCGGTTAAGGCACTTGCCTGCAAAGCCAAAGGACCCAGGTTTGACTCCCCAGTACCCACATAAGCCAGATGCACAAGGGGGCAGATGCATCTGGAGTTCATTAGCAGTGGCTGAAGGCCCTGGCACACCCATTCTCTCTCTCCCCCTGCCTATTTCTATCTCTCAAATAAATAAAGAAAAATAAAATATATATTTATTTTTAAAGTGGCAATTTCTTCTAGGCAGCAATCATTTCAGCAGTGGACACCAGAGTGAATCCGCTTCCATTCTAACAACCTGCCTGGTGTCAGGTCACACAGAGTAAAGGCTCAGGCCCTTATGACTGCCCTCCCCGTGGGTGCCAACCTTGAGGCCCACGTTATTTTACTTGGGCATCTATCTGGCTACCACTCAAGTTTTGACCCCTTCCTTGATTATGAATTTGCTGGAGCAGTTCACAGAATTCAAAGGAACATACTGGTTTTTTTTGCAAGACATGCCACAGGATACAACGGGCAAAGCGCAGGGCAAAGGGTGTGGGGACTCCAGCCCCGACCAGGCTGCTGCATTCCAGGGCCTCCTGAGGCTGTCCAGCTTTCCAAACAGTCCTTTTCGGGTTTCTGTGGAAGCTTCTTGCATCCCATGGTTAAATCTTTGGTAACTGGTAGGCCACCCAACCTTCAGTTCCCCTCTCTAACCAGCAGTTTTGGAAGGGGACTGAAAGTGATTATCCTCTCTTTTGCTTTGATCTTTTTTTTTTTTAATTTTTTATTTGCAAACAGAGAGAGAGAGAGAATGGCCACACCAGGGCCTGTAGCCACTGCAAACGAACTCCAGATGCATGTGCCCCTTGTGCATCCAGCTTACGTGGGTCCTGGGGAATCGAAACTGGGTTCTTTGGTTTCGCAGGCAAATGCCTTAACCACTAAGTGATCTCTCCAGCCCTGTTTTATTTTATTTTATTTATTTGCAAGCAGAAAGATATAGAAGAGAGGCAGACACAGAGAGAATGGGCATGCTAGGGCCTTTAGCCACTGCAAACGAACTCCAGATGCATGTGCCCCTTGTGCATCTGGCTTACGTGGGTCTTACGAGAATCCCTTTGGTTTCATAGGCCTTAACCACTATGCCATTTTTCCAGCCCCTGTTTTGATTTTTTTTTTTAATTTTTATTTATCTGACAGAGAGAAAGAGGGAGAGGGAGAGAGAGAATGTGCATGTCACGGCCTCTAGCCACTGCAAACGAACTCCAGACACATGCATCACCTTGTGCACCTGGCTAACGTGGGTCCTGAGGAATCAAACCTGGGTCCTTTGGCTTTGCAGGCAAATGCCTTAACCACTAAGCCATTCCTCCAGCCCCTGCCTTGATCTGTTGTGTGACCAGCCCTCAGCCTCAAGGGGAGAGCCAGCCATTGCACAAGACATCTGCACAGAGTCACTATCACTTGGGAGGTTTCAAGGATTTTAGCAGCTGTATATCAGGGATAAAGACCAAATATACTTTTGAGGGGCTGGGAAGATGGCTCAGTAGAGAAGTCCAAATTAAAATACTAGCAGCTGGGTGTGGTGGCACAAGCCTTTAATCCCAGCACTCGGGAGGCAGAGGTAGGAGGATCACCGTGAGAACTACACACTTATTTCAGTCTCTTGTTTCCTTCTGCCTACTGTGGGAATCTTTAGAACAGCTTCCCTCTTGGCAGCAAGCTCCTTAGTGTAGCTCCTGTACACCACAGCACAGACATTTAGGTTAGCCATCCACAGAGAGGATTTCTTTCATAATGCTGACCTACTTCTTTTTTGTTACACTGTGTTTTATTTCAAACAACACAGTGATTGTGGCTGATTCTCATTAAAACAAACTAAACATAACTACACACTCGGGCCCACACTCAGGAACAGGGTCTAAGTGTACGGGGCATCACAGCCTTCTGCCCTACCTCTTTCCTTCCTCCCTGTTCTCCCCAGTGATAGCGAAGGAACACTAGGGGACACTCTTAAAGACTGAGGAACAAATAGGCTACCTGGAGACTTCAACTTTAATCTCTTTTAAATTTTTAATTAATTAATTTTGAAAGAAAGAGAAAGAAACAATTAAAGAGAGAAAGAATGGGTGTGCCAGGACCTCTAGCAACGGCAAACAAACTCCAGATGTGTGCACCACCCTGTACATCTGAGTCCTGGGGAATCGAACCTGGGTCCTTTGGCTTTGCTGGCAAGCACCTTAACTGCTAAGCCATCTCTCAAAGCCATCTACTTTTGTGAAGTGTTTTACTTACTTCTATGAAATCCAAAAAGGCAAAGAAATATAAGGTATAAATAGATTAGCAGATCAACAGAGATGTAGGGACATATTCAAGGATATTGAAACGTAGCCCAGCTCTTCTTGGCTATTTGGCTTTCTGTCCGTCCTTAACCTGAGTAGCTGAGGTTACAGGTGTGGGACACCACACCCAGCTTTACAATTCCCCATTCTTGATTTTTTAAAATTTTTATTTATTTATTTGGTTTTTCAAGGTAAGATCTCGCTCTGGTCCAGGCTGACCTGGAATTCACTATGTAGTCTCAGGGTGGTCTTGAACTCACTGTGAATCCTCCCTACCTCTGCCTCCTGAGTGCTGGAATTAAAGGCAGTGCGCCACCACGGCCTGGCCCCATTCTTGATTTTAAAGGGTAAGAGGAAGTCACCACCATCACAAGTGTGAGAACTCATATCTATCAGAGGCTGACAGAGGCCTGGCATTGGCAATGCTACATACATGACTCCCTGTAGCACTCCGAGTTTCAAGGTCAACCATGTTCAGTCCTTGTTTTGCTCAGCTGGTGATGAAGGGTTTCTAGGAAGGCTGAGGAGTGTTTCAATTTTCTTAACATCATCCTCAGGTTGATTTTTCTGTAAGCTGCTTTCAATTTCTTCAGGGAGAAGTTCAGTAACTTTCAGTCTGGTTTTCCTAAAATCAAAGAATAAAAAGGATGTCTGCATAGATTAAACAAAAAGCTAGTACTGCCTCACCCTACCTGCTTTGGTAGAGCAACTTATGAGAAACACAGATCCTTGCACTTCACATAGGATGACTAACTTGCTAGTTTCACTTGCAAGCTAACCGTGATTTCCACATTATCACAGCATGTAAATCACTGTAGACCTATTTACAATTTTCATGCATGTGCATGTGCATGTAACACAATGAAAATTTCAAATAAATCACTGGAAAAATAAATAGTGCTTTGTTTACCCAGTTACAAAAGAGCAGCAGTGAGAGCAGATGTCCTTTCAGGAAGTTGGACTGAGACCATCACTGCGCTCGAGAGCACTATGGCAGCCCACTATGCTGAGCTTACAGGGAGCCTATAAAATCTGATCACTTGCCAGGCGTGGTGGCTCACGCCTTTAATCCCAACACTCAGGAGGCAAAGGTAGGAGGATCACCGTGAGTTCAAGGCCACCCTGAGACTACACAGTAAATTCCAGGTCAGCCTGGGCTAGAGTGTGAGCCTACCTCAAAAAAAAAAGAAGAAGAAATCTGATCACTTTACCTTACAAAGTTGAGATTACTAAACCAGGCCTGAAGTCCCACTTATTCAGGAGGCTGAGGCAGGAGGACCACAAGTTCAGGGCCGATCTGGGCACATAGTGAAATACAGTCTCAAAATAAAAAGCTGGGCGTGGTGGCGCACGCCTTTAATCCCAGCACTTGGGAGGCAGAGGTAGGAGGATCACTGTGAGTTCGAGGCCACCCTGAGACTACAGAGTGAATTCAGGTCAGCCTGAGCTAGAGTGAGACCCTACCTCGAATAAAAAAAAAAAAAACACCCCAAAATAAAATAAATAAATAAAAAGTTAAATGAGGTCTGGGAGTTTGGCTCAATGGGAGAGCACTTTTCTAGCATTTGGTTCAATCCCTACCTAGTACAGAAAAAGAAATTACTACACCCTAATAAATGACTAGCTAGAATAGGCAAAAGCTTTCAGGTTCCACAGAGGCATCCAATCCAAGACCAACCACTGTGCTTACTTAATGCCCCTCCTGTACAGGACCAAGTCAATTTATGAGTGTGGACATTCTACATGCATGAAATTTACATCTTTGCTTTTTGGGTTTTTTGGGGTTTTTTTTTGAGACAAGGTCTACTCTATAATCCACGCTGGCCTGGACACACGATTGTCCTGCCTCAGCTCCCCTACATTTAAAAAAGAAGTACCTAAAGATCCTCAGATTGAAAAGATTGGTGCTTTCCGTTTCTCTATCCCCTTAAGTTAAATAGCTCAAAATACGTGAAGATGAAAAGAGCTGAAGGATTAAGTAAATGAACTGAGTGGTCATCTAGACTGGGCCACGGCTAGGAACAAACACCAGCCTTCAGTCTCCATGCTCCTTACCACTCCTCCAGTTTGAGCTCATGAAGTGCCTTCCGGTCCTTCTCTTTCCTCTCCTGAACGGTCTCACCTTGGTACTTCTGAAGTGCCATCAGCAGGCTTCCCATCGGCAAGCTGACAGCATCAGAGAAAGACCAAAGAAGTCATCAGCTTGAGTGACATCTAAGCATCTCTGCCAACCACCACCAAGCCACCAGCTCACTGTCAGACACTGGAGTATGGAACAATTAAAGCATCTTTGTCAGATAAAGAAATACATATTGGGCTGGACAGATGGCTCAGTGGTTAAGGTGCTTGCTTGCAAAGCCCAAGGACCCAGGTTCAAATTCCCAGGGCCCACGTAAGCCAGGTGCACATGGTGGCACATGCATCTGGAGTTCGCAGTGGCTGGAGGCCCTGAAACATCCATTCTCTCTGTCTAGCTCTCTCTAGTTGCAGATGAATAAAAGTATTAAAAAAAAAAAAAATACAGGGGCTGGAGAGATGGCTTAGTGGTTAAGCGCTTGCCTGTGAAGCCTAAGGACCCTGGTTTGAGGCTCTATTCCCCAGGACCCACGTTAGCCAGATGCACAAGGGGGCGCACGCGTCTGGAGTTCATTTGCAGTGGCTGGACACCCTGGTGCGCCCGTTCTCTCTCTCTCTCTCTATCTGCCTCTTTCTGTTGCTGTCACTCTCAAATAAATAAATAAAAATCAACAACAAAAAAAATTAAAAAAAAAAAAAACAAATACAAAAAGCAGGGGAGATGATGCAGTGAGTAAAGAGCCTACTAAACAAGCGGGAGAGCCTGAGCTTAAAAATACCAGGTGTGCTGGCCGTGGTGGCGCACCTTTAGTCACAGCACTCGGGAGGCAGTATGTAACCGGTGAAAAGGAATTTTGAGTATGCATCCTACCCTGGTTGTATTAAATCAATGTATTTATTGCGATAATTATAGTATGATAACTACATGGTGGAATCAGAACTGGACAGTTAGAGCTGGGGATACAGTTCAGTGCATTTGCCTAGCATCTGGATTTGGTCCCCATTACACACCCCAAGAAGAAAAAACTAAACAACCATAACCACTTTCAATACAAGACAGAGATCTCTTATAATCTCTAAGGATCAAATTTATTCTTTGTAATGTTTAATAGGCAAAGTATTTAGATTCAGACTATGTTAACACTTACCCCAACAAGGTTCCAAGTATACCACCAGCCACCAGGCCTCGAATTCCTAAATTTATTCTGAAAAGACCTCCTGTGACAGCTATTTCAATCAAAAGAAAAAAGGTAATAATTAATCACCTTTAAAAACTGCAAGTCCCTGGGCTAGAGAGATGGCTTAGCAGTTAAGGTGCTTGCCTGCAAAGCCTAAGGACCCAGGTTCAATTCCCTAGTACCCACATAAGCCAGAAGCACAAGGTGGCGCATGTGTCTGGAGTTCATTTGCAGTAGCTGGATGCCCTGGCATGCCCTATCTCTTGCTTTCTATCTACCGCTCTCTCTCTCTCTCAAATAAATAAATACATAAATATTTTTTAAAACTATGATTCCACTTAAAAATTTTTTATAATGAGACACAAATCTCTAGTGAACTTTCTAAACACAGTATTAATATAGCGTACTGAGAGCTTACATTTCCTGGCTCTAAAATGACCATGAAGGTAACTTCCCATTCACTCTATAGAGTCAATGGAAGAAGATACGTTTATAAAAATAAGTCTTAGGGGCTGGAGAGATGGCTTAGTGGTTAAGGTGCATGCCTGCACAGCGTAAGGATCCAAGTTCGATTCCCCAGGTCCCACATAAGCCAGACGCATAAGGTGGCACATGTGCCTGGAGTTCGTTTGCAATGGTTGGAGCCCCTGGCATGCCCATTCTCTCTCTTTCTCTCCTTCTCTCTATCTCAAATAAATAAATATTTTTTTAAATAGACAAATAAGCTGGGCATGGTGGCTCACACCTTTAATCCCAGCACTTGGGAGGCAGAGGTAGAAGGATTGCCATGAGCTCAAGGCCACCCTGAGACGATATAGTGAATTCTAGGTCAGCCTGGGCCAGAGTGAGACCTTACCTTGAAAAAAATAAAATAAAAAACAGGAAAATAAATAAAAATAAATCTTAGGGCTGGAGAGATGGATCAGCAGTTAAGGCACTTTCTGTAAAGCCTAACAACTCAGGTTCAGTTCCCCAGTACCAATGTAAAGCCAGATGCATGGGGTGCTCATGTATCTGAAGTTTGTTTGCAGTGGCTAGAGGCCCTGAAGGGCCCATGTGCTGTGTGTTTGTGCATCTCTCTCTCTCTCATTCTCTCTTTCTCTCTGCTTGCAAATAAATAAAATATTTAAAACAAAAAAATTAAAAAATAAGTCAGCCGGGCATGGTGGCACACGTCTTTAATCCCAGCACTCGGGAGGCAGAGGTAGGAGGGTCACTGTTAGTTGGAGGCCAGCCTGGGACTACACAGTGAATTCCAGGTCAGCCTGGGCTAGAGTGAGACCCTACCTCGAAAAAAACACAAAGTAAAATAAATAAATCCTCAGTCTATCCCTTGGTTCTAATCTCCTGCTGCTTCAGTTTTGTTCATTTCCCCTTAAAAGTTAGCAACTCCACTACTCCCTCCACCAACCACCTCATTTCTTCCTTCAAGGCAACCTTTTTCAAAATAAGAAACAAAACCCTCACCAGCCCCAGAAGACTGGGCCTCTGCCAGCCTCACCCATCCTGACTGCTGCTGTGCAGCTCTCAGGCAGGCCTGCACTGGGTCTAGCACCCAGTGCCACCTGGTGGCCGGTACCTCTTTCCACTGGTTGATGTGGTCCTGGGGACCAAAACCAGGGATAGGCATACACTCTACTAGCTATGCTACATTCCCAGTTCTATTTTTTCTTTTAATGTTCATCTAAATATATATATAATTTATTTGCAAGCAGCGAGATAGAAGAGACAGACAGAATGGGCACACCAGGGGCTATAGCCACTGCAAACAAACTCCAGATACATGTGTCACCTTGTGCATCTGGCTCTATGTGACTACTAGGGATTTGAACTCAGGTTGTTAGGCTTTGCAGGCAAGTGCCTTAGCTGCTGACCTATCTCTTCAGCCCCCATTTTAAAAATATATCTTTGGCCTTTAATCCCAGCACTCGGGAGACAGAGATAGGTGAATTGCTGTGAGTTTGAGGCCACCCTGAGTCTACAGATCAGCCTGGGCTAGAAAGCGAAATCTTACCTCGAGAGAAAAAAAAAAAGAATATTTAACATTTATTTATCTACTAATTTACAAGTACACAGCACATCATTATTAACTACTGTCATCATGTTGTACCATACAGCTCTAAAACTCAGTCCTCCTAAGTAACTTGAGTCCTTGAGCGACTCCTCGTCACGCTCCTCCTGGCCACTCCTTCCCATTCTGCAGGAACCGGCCCACATGTCACTTCCCTAGAAAGGCTTCCTCTGACTGACTTCTCCATGCTGGATCCCAATGTCCCACCTACTCCTTATATACTATGATAGGAACCTTTTTTACCCATCCTCACAAAACTTTAAAATTCAATGAAAGCAAAGATCTTGTCTGTTTTACTCTCTACCAAGAACCAACTACCATGCCACCCAAAACTATGCCTTGCACGAGTGTCAAATTGGATATAATGTGAACCTGAAGTCTTTTAGTTATAGAAAAGAAGGGATGGAGATATGACTCCACTGTTAAAGGCACCTGTCTGCAAAGCCTGAAAGCCTGACAGCCCAAATCCATGTAAAGCCAGACGCACAAAGTGGTGCATGTGACTGGAGCTTGTTTGCAGTGGCAGGAGAACCTGACACGCTCATACTAGCTCTCTCTATCTGCCTCCTGCTCTCTCTCTCACTCTCAAATAAGTAAATAAAAATGTTAAAAATAAAATAAAATTTAGAGCTGGAGAAATGGCTTAGCAGTTAAGGCATTTGCCTGCAAAGCCTAAGGACCCAGGTTTGATTCTTCAGGACCCACATAAGCCAGATGCACAAGGTGGTACATGCATCTGGAGTTTGTTTCCAGTGGCTAGAAGCCATAGTGTGGTGTGGCCCATTCTCTCTCTTGTGCACGCTTTTAAATAAAAACTTAAAATATTTTCAAAAATAAAATAAAAAGCTGGGCGTGGTGATGCACACCTTTAATCCCAGCACTAGGGAGGCAAAGGTAGGAGGATGTCCTTGAAACTGAGGCCACCCTGAGACTACATAGTGAATTCCAGGTCAGCCCAGGCTAGAGCAAGACCCTACCTCAAAAAAACCAAAAAAATAAATAAAATAAAATTTAAAAGAACAAAAAAGCAAAAGGAAGTAATGTAAAGCCAATTACAGAAGCCAGTAATTCTTGCCAGGCGTGGTAGCGCACACCTTTAATCCCAGCACAAAGGAGGCTGAGGTAGAAGGATCACTGTGTGTTCAAGGTCAACCTGGGACTACATAGGGAATTTCAGGTCAGCCTGGGCTAGAGTGAGACCCTACCTAGAAAATCAACAACAAAAAAAATTCAGGGCTGGAGAGACAGCTTAGTGGTTAAGGTGCTTGCCTGCAAAGCCTAAGGAACCATGTTCCACTCTCCAGATCCCATGTTAGCCACACACGCAAAGGCAAAGCAAGCACAAGGTCGCCTATGCCCACTAGGTGGCACAAGCATCTGAAGTTTGATTTCAGTGGCTGAGGCCCTGATGTGCCAATTCTCTGTCTTTTTTCAATCTAAAATTAGAAAGTATTAATAAATCCAGTAGTTCTTATTCATAAATTCTTACATATCTTCTAAACCATACTTGAGACCGGAAGTGGAAAATAAGAACAAGAATGTCTTACCTCCTGCAATGACAAAATGGCTCAGAGAGCTTTTATTGTGGTATACAGTTAGCCCAGTGTTCACTGTGCTAGGAAGAAGGAAAGAGAAAACATTCAGTTCAGAACACATCCCATTTACCTTACTCATTGCTACTTTCACTGAAATGGCAGGCTTAAGAGATCATTTTGGGACTGGAGAGATGGCTTAGTGGTTAAGACACTTGCCTGCAAAGCCAAGGACTCAGGTTTGATTCCCCAGGACCCGTATTAGCCAGATGCACAAGGTGGCACATGCATCTGTAGTTCGTTTGCAGTGGCTGGAGGCTCTGGCATACCCATTCTTTTTCTATCTCTGCCTCTCTCTCTCTCTCTCTGCCTCCTTCTCTTTCTCAAATAAAAAAATAAAAATAAAAACTTTTTTTTTAAAAAAAGGAAAGTTCATTTCAGCCAAGGGTGGTGGTGCATGCCTTTAATCCCAGCATTTGGGAGGCAGACTTAGGAGGATCTGTGAGTTCAAGGACAGCCTGAGACTATGGAGTGAATTCCAGGTCAGCCTGTGCTAAAGTAAGCCCATACCTCAAAAAGCCAAAATATATATCTATATCCTTCGAAGCTGGGCATGGTGGCACAAATCTTTAATCTCAGTACTCTGGAGGCAGAGGTAAGAGGATTGCTGTGAGTTCAAGGCCACCCTGAGGCTACAGAGTGAATTCCAGGTCAGCCTGGGCTAGAGTGAGACCCTACCTCAACAAACAAACAAACAAAATTTTTTTTTTTTTTAAGTAAGGGGCTAGGGAATGGCTCTGTGGTTAAAAGTACTTGCTTGCAAGCCTGCCAGTCTGGGTTCAATTCTCCGGTAACCATGTAAAGACAGGTGCACAAGGTGGCAAACCCATCTGGAGTTCATTTGAAGTGGTAAACAGCTCTGGCTGGTTCTCTCTCTCTTTCTCTCTAGATCTCTAATTTAAAAAAAAAAAAAAAAACTAAAAAAATTAAGAAGAACTAGGGTTGGTGGCCCATGCCTTTAATCCAAGCACTTAGGAGGCAGAGGCAGGAGGATCACAGTGAGTTTGAGGTCAGCTTGAGATTACAGACTGAGTTTGAGGTCAGCCTGAGCTATAGCGAGACCCTACCACCTACCTCAAAAAAAAAAAAAAAAAAAGACAGAAAGAAAGAGCGAGAAGCCAGGTATTGGAGAGAAGCCGGTGCTGTATGTCCCATCACTGAGGTATTAGGGTCATCATGAGTTTGGAGGCTAGGACTACAGAGAGTTTCAGGTCACCATGGGCAAAAGTGAGACATCATTCTCAAAAAATGAAGCAAAAGGGATGCTGGAGAAATGGCTTAGTGGCTAAAGCACTTGCCTGTGAAGCCTAAGGACCCAGGTTTGATTCCCCAGAACCCACGTAAGCCAGATGCACATGGTGGTGTGTGCATCTGAGTTTGTTTGCAGTGGCAGGATACCTTAGCATGCCCAGTCTCTTTCTCTCTCTTAAATAAATAAATAAAAATATTTAAAGTAATAAAGTCTCTCTAAAACTTAAAAAAACAAGGAGAAAGGGGTAGAGGGAAGAGGAGGGAAAAGGACATCATGAAGATTTCAATGTTTTTCATTTTCAATAATCCCACTTGCACCCTAAAAGACCCCCTTCTTTGGGCATGACAGTGCACATCTCCAATGCCAGCATTTGGGAGGCTAAAGCAAGGGAATTGTTAGGACAAAACCAGCCTGGACTACATAGTGATTTTCAGGCCAGCCAGACATACAGCAAAATCTTGTCTCAAAAAATATAAAAGATGGGCTGGGGAGATGGCTTAGCGGTTAAGGTGCTTGCCTTGCAAAATCTAAGGACCCAAATTCAATTCCCCAGGACCCATGTAAGCCAGATGTACAAGGTGGCGCATGTGTCTGGAGTTTGTTTGCAGTGGCCTGAGGTCCCAGTGAGCCCACTCTATCTGCCTTTCTCTCTCTCTCTCAAATATATATGTAAATAAAATATTTTTTAAAAAACCATAAAAGTGGGCTGGAGAGATGGCTTAGTGGTTAAGGCACTTGCTTACAAAGCCAAAAGGACCCAGGTTCAGTTCCCCAGTACACATGTAAGCCAGATGCACCAGGTGGTGCATGCCTCTAGAGTTTGTTTCCAGTGGCTAGAGGTCCTAGTGCACCCATTCTCTCTACTGGTTTCTCTTTCTGTCAAATAAATAAGAAAAGGGCTGACGAGATGATTCAGTACTTAAGGCACTTGCCTAAAAAGCCAAAGGACCCAGGTTTGATTCTCCAGTACCTACATAAGCCAGATGCACAAGGTGGTGCATACACCTGGAGTTCATCTGCCACCGCTGGAGGCCCTGGCACGCTCATATTCATTCATTCTCGCTCTCTCTCAAATAAATAAATAAAACAGTTAAAAGTTTTAAAATAAATAAAATACTTTAAAAAACCAACCTCAAGACCCTCTCTGAAAAAACTAAGAGAACTTACTTGAATATAGTCACAAACAGCCCTGTCCTCCAACTCCAGCGCCAGCCGTACCGGATGAAGCCTCGTGTGGCAGCACGATGGGCATTTTGCTAAATAAAAACAAACAAGAGGCTGAGGGGTTCCAAGACACCTTGACACTTTCTTATTCTAAAACTGTAATGGAGGAGTGCCAGCTATAGATAAAACCACAATAATAATATTTGGAAACATGTTGACCAGGTGACTAAAGTTCCTATCACTAGTAAATAAAAAAAAAATGTAATAGCTATAATGTGCTCCTGACATAAGGTACTAAAAGGATACAATATCAATTCTAGGGTGGTCCTGCCAAAAGGAAACCTAAATCTTATCACAAGAGACAGTCAGACGGGGACTACCAGCCCTGGCCCTCCCAGCTCAGGGGCTTTCTGCTTCACTTCCTCCTTTATTTTCATAAAAGAAATCTTTCTTAACTTGAGAAAAAACAACTATCAAACAAATCTAGATGGAGGGACATCCTACAATAAGCTCCATAGTCTTCACGACTGTCACTGACACAAAAGAGAAACAAAAACAGCTGGGTGAGATGGCTCACGCCTATAATCCCAGCACTTTATAGACGGAGGCAGGAGGATTATGAGTTAGAGGGCAGCTGGGGCTACAAGCAAGTTCCAGGTCAGTCTGACCTAGAGTGAGCTTCTGCCTGCAAACAACAAACTGGCTGGGGACGGCTCAGAGGCAAAAGGTGCTGCTTGAAAAGCCTGTCCACCCAGGTTCAACTCCGCAGCACCCAGGTAAAGCCAGCCCCACAACGGGATAGGCATTGTGTCTGGAGTTCATTCACAGCAGCAGTGGGTCTCTCAAATAAATACAAATCTTAAAAACAACAACAGGGCTGGAGAGATAGCTTAGTGGTTAAGGCGTTTGCCTACAAAGCCAAAGAATCCTTGTCCAATTCTCCAGGACCCACGTAAGCCAGATGCACAAGGGGTGGGGGCACACATCTAGAGTTCGTTTGCAGTGGCTGGAGGCCTTGGCGTGCCCATTCTCTCTCTCTCAGAAGGAAGGGAGAGAGGGAGGGACGGAGGAAGGAAGGAAAAAAAGACAACAAATAAAACAGAGAAACTGGTCCAAACTGATGGCTAAAGAGGTATGAGGGCTGGAGAGACGAGACCGGGGTTAAGCACACTCCCCGTGCAGTGACGAGAGCCTGAGGAGGCCCAAGACTAACATAAGCATCTGGGCGTGCTCCTCGTCTAAGAGGGAGCAGAGACCCAAGAAACACCAGAGCTCACAAGGGGAGGGCACAGCAAGCTCTGGGATGAGAACACGCCTTTAATCCCAGCACTAGGGAGGCAGAGGTAAGAGGATTGCCATGAGTTCGAGGCCACCCTGAGACTACAAAGTTAATTCCAGGTCAGCCTGGGCCAGAGTGAGACCCTACCTTGAAAACCGCCCCTCCCCCCGCCCAAAATAAAAGAAAAGCGAGAGAGTAGAACAGCAATGGTCCACTCTGGCTACCACAGGCACGGGACAGTGCATGGGCACATATACAAGCACACCACACACAGCCATACAAACATGCACAAGCAAAAAATAAATAAGCGTTCGGGGAGATGGCTCAGAGGTTAAAGGTGCTTCTAAACCTGCTGGCCCCAATTTGATTCCCCAGTACCAACATAAAGCCAGATACACAAAGTGGCACATGCATCTGGAGGTCATTTGCAGGGGCAAAAGGCCCTGGTGTGCCCATTCTCTCTCTATATATATAAAAATACTTAAATAATAATAATATTAAGCTAGAAAAACAGGTAAGTTGAAAAACTAGGAAAGTTTAGGTACTTTACCATTGGTACTTCTATTGGTATTAAAGGTGTAGACTTACTTCCTGGGACCCAGGGAGATGGCTCAGCAGTACAAGGCATTTGCTTGCAACTTCTGCTGGCTTGGGGTTCAATTCCCCAGACATCCACATAAAGCTGAACGGGCATTCCTTTGCAGCAGCAAGAGACCCTGGCATGCCCATACACACACACACACACAAAGCACAAATAAATAAAATTTCTTTTTAGGGCTGGAGAAATATATATATATATATATATACACACACACGTATATATATGTGTATGTATGTATGTATATATATGTATATGTGTGTGTGTGTGTGTGTGTATATATATGTATATATAAAGTATAGATTGGCTGGGAACATGGCTAGAGGTTAAAAGCACTTGCTTCCAAAGCCTGCCAGCTTGGATTCAATTCCTCAGTGCCCATGTAAAGCCAGATACACAAAGTGGACCATGTATCTGGAGGTTCTTTGCAGTGACAAGAAGCACTGGTGTACCCATCTCTTTTCTCTCTCTCCCTCTCAAATAAATAAAATATATATTTCTAAAAAGTAAGGGCTGGAGAAATGGCTCAGCAGTTAAGGCACTTGCCTGCAATGCCTAATGACCTGGGTTCAATTCCCCAGTACCTATGTAAAGCCAGATGCACAAGGTGGCACATGTGTCTGGAGTTTGTTTGCAGGAGCTGGAGGCCCCTGCCACGCCCATTCTCTCCTTTTCATTCAAATAAATAAACAAACAAAGGGCTGGAGATATGACTAAGTGGTTAAGGTACTTGCCTGTAAAGCCTAAGGACCTGGGTTCAATTCTCCAGTACCCACGTAAAGCCAGATGCACAAAGTGGCATATGCATCTGGAGTTCATCTGCAGTGGCTAGAGGCCCAGGTGTGCCAATTCTCTCTCTCTTTCTCTCTCTGCTTGCAAATAAATATTAAATAAATAAGCAATAGAAAATATATATATATTTTTAGAGAGAGCGACAGAGAGGAGAAATAGAGAACTGGCATGTCAGGGCCTTAGCCACTGCATCGAACACCAGACGCTTGTGCCACCAAGTGGGCATGTGAGACCTTGCGCTTGCCTCACCTTTGTGCATCTGGCTAATCTGGGATCTGGAGAGTAGAATATGGGTCCTTAGGCTTCGCGGGCAAGCACTGCTTTAACTGCTAAGCCATCTCTCCAGCCCAACAAAAATATTTTTTTAAAAAAATTTTTAAAGAGTATAGACTGAATTTCTGTAATTTGACAAACAAAACCCTCCCAACCCACAACCTAATAAAGGTGAAGTAAGTATAAAATGAGTTGCTAAGTTGGTGTGTCCCTAACTACATTAGACCACTACTTACCACAGCATCAAACCGACTGTGAAACAATTCTGCTTGGCTCTGCTCAATGTAGCGTTGTTTTGCGTGAATAAAAGCTGGTATGCCTCCATACGCCCAGCCGATGATGCCCGCCGAAGCAGCTGCCTTAAGGATATATTCAAGTTCTCTGGAAAGCCTCTGTTGTTCACTAAAACATCAAAAAGACAATGTTAGGACATTATCCAAATCACTATCCCAAATGCGAACACTGCATGTTTTTGTTATTGGCAGAACAGACTAAAACCTTGACTGAGTTAAACAATGCACTTATATTAAAGCAACACAAGCTGGGCATGGTACCACACACCTGCGATTCCAATTTGTAGGCGTCTAAGACAGGAAGATCAAGAATTTAAGGTCATGGCTTAGCAGTTAAGGTGCATGCCTGGGAAGCCGAAGGACCCAGGTTCGATTCTCCAGGTCCCACGTAAGCCAGATGCACATGGTGGCGCATGCACCTGGAGTTTGCTTCCAGTGGCTGGAGGCCTGGTGTGCCCATTCTCACTCTCTCCCTTTGTCTGTCTCTAATGAATCAATAAAAATAAAATCTTAACAAAAGAGTTTAAGGTCAGCCAGTGCTACATATCAAGCGCCTGTCTCAAAAATGAATAAAACAGGGCTGGAGAGGTGGCTTAGTGGTTAAGGCACTTGCTTGTGAAGCCAAAGGACCCAGATTTGATTCCCCAGTACCACGTAAGCCAGATGCACAAGGGGGCACACACATCTGAAGTTCATTTGCAGTGGCTAGAGGTCCTAGCGTGCCCATTCTCTCTGCTCTGTCTGTCTCCTCTCTCTCTCGCTCTGCTTGCAAATAAATAAATAATTTTTTTAAATGAATAAAGCCAAGTATGGTGGCTCTTTCCTTTCATCTCAGCACTCAGGAGGCTGATGTAGAACTGCCAGAGGTGGAGGTCAGCCTGGACTACAGAGTGAGTTCTAGTTCAGACTGGGGAGCCTGAGACCCTGCTTCAAAAAAATAAAACAAAACCAATAAATGGATAAATAAAATAGGCCTGGGGAAATAGCTCAGCAGTTAAAAGATGCTTGCTTGAGCCGGGCGTGGTGGCGCACGCCTTTAATCCCAGCACTCAGGAGGCAGAGGTAGGAGGATTGCCGTGAGTTCGAGGCCACCCTGAGACTCCATAGTGAATTCCAGGTCAGCCTGGGCTAGAGTGAGACCCTACCTTGAAAAAAAAAAAAAAAAAAAAGATGCTTGCTTGAGCAGGGTGTGGTGGTGCACGCCTTTAATTCCAGCACTCAGGAAGCAGAGGTAGGAGGATTGCCGAGAGTTCGAGGTTACCCTCAGACTACATAGTGAATTCCAGGTCAGCCTGGACCAGAGGGAGACCCTACTTCAAAAAACAACAACAAAAAGATGTTTGTTGGCAGTGTGCTGGCCAAGGTTCGATTCCCCAATACTCACATAAAGACAAATGCACAAAGTGGCACATGTGTCTGGAGTTTGTCGACAGGGACAAGAGGTCCTGTAGCACCCACACTTACTCAAATAAATAAAAATATTTTTAAAAAACCAACATACTGAGTATGTACATAACTAATAAAGAAAATATAACAAACAAAAAAACAGGGCTGGAGAGATGGCTCAGTGCTTAATGACAAAGTGGGCCAGTCAGGGTTTAAGTCTCCAGTAATCATGTAAAGCCAGATGCAAAAAATGATGTATGTGCCAGACGTGGTGACGCACGCCTTTAATCCCAACACCCAGGAGGCAGAAGTAGGAGGATCGCCATGAGTTTGAGGCCACCCTGAGATGACATACTGAATTCCAGGTCAGCCTGAACTAGACTGAGACCCTACTTTGAAAAACCAAAAAAATAAATAAATAAGATAAAAAAAATAAAAATAAATGATGTATGTATGCATCTGGTGTTTTGTAACAGCAAGAAACTCTAGCACATCCATACACACACATGTGCCAATAATTTTTGTAAATACTTAAAAACAACAATATACAAACCTTAGACAAAACTAATCTACGCTGTTAGAAAACCTAGGACATTGTGAAGAAAATGATTAGAAAGGCAGAGGGGAGGTTTCTAGGATGCTGGTTACAATTTCTGGTGTTGGTTGCGCAGCTATGTTCAGTCTGGAAATTCATTCGTAAATACGCTTAGGTACATTTTTCTTTTCGTTTGCATGCATGGATTTGAGAGAGAGAATGGGCAGGCCAGGGTCTCCTGCAAGTACAAACCAACTCCAGACATGTATGCCATTTTTTGCATCTGGCTTTATGGGGGTACTAGGGAATCAAATCTGGGCTGTCAGGCTTTGCAAACAAGCAACTTTGACCACTGAGCCATCTTTCCAGCCTCTTAGGAATATCTTCCTAAACGCATATTATAACCCCAGAAATAGGGAGGAAAAGAGTCTATTGGCAGAGGACCAGTATTTTCACTTTTGAATTATTTTTTTTGTTGTTTTGTTTCTTTTTTTGTTTTTCGAGGTAGGGTCTCACTCTAGCTCAGACTGACCTGGAATTCACTCTATAGTCAGGGTAGCCTTGAACTCACAGTGATCCTCCTACCTTTGCCTCCCAAGTGCTGGGATTAAAGGCATGCGCCACCACACCCAGCACTTTTGAATTTTTTAAATATTTTATTCACTTATTTATTTGGGAGGGGAGGTCAGACAGGCAGAACGGGTGAGCCAGGGCCTCTAGTCACTGCAAACAAATTCGACACAAGCACCAGTTTGTGCATCTAGCTTTATGTGGGTACTGGGGAGTTGAACCTGGGTCCTTTTGACTTTGCCAGCAAGCACCTTAACTGTCAAGCCATCTCTCCAGCCCTTAATTTTTTTTTAAAGGCCAGTATGTTGCACTTGCTTAATAGTTTATTTATGTGACAGAGAAAGAGAGAGAGAGAGAATGGGCGTGCCACCTCCAGCCACTGCAAACGAACTCCAGATGCCTGCGCCCCCTTGAGCATCTGGCTAACGTGGGTCCTGGGGAATCGAACCAGGGTCCTTTGGCTTTGCAGGCAAACGCCTTAACTGCTAAGCCATCCCTTCAGCCCCTGAATTTTTTTTTCCCCCCTAGGCAAGGCTGGCCTTGAACTCAGTGATCCTCCTACTAGCCCTCTTAAGGCCTGACACTAAATGTGTGAGCCACCGCTCCTGGCCTCACTTCTGAATTTTAGGTTTATACAAAGTACACAAATTCACAAGATATTGGAGCAATATATCAACAAAACATGAATTTTTAAAGTGAAAACTAAACCCTTACTTAGTTTTTATGATATACTCGGGTCAGCACTATAAAAAGCCAAGCACCAAGCATGGTGGTCCATGCCTGTATGTAGTCTCAGCACCCAGGAGGTTAACTACTCGAGCCCAGGAGTTTCAGTCCTGACAACATACTGAGAATCCCATCTTTCTCTCTTTTCGTGAGACCAGAGTGGCATTAAACTCATATGAAGTTTCTATGTATGACCTCGCATTGTTCTGAGACAGGGTGTCACATAACCCAGGTTGGGCTCCCAACTTACTATATGGGCCAGGCTGGCTTCTGCCTGCACCTCCCAAGTGCTGGGACAGGGAACCCAGGGGCCTCACTGCAGGCTAGTCAGGCACTGTACCGACTGACCTATATTCCCAGAAGAATGACCTTGAATTACTGCTCTTTCTGCCTCCACCTCCCAAGTGCTAGGATTACAGGCAGGTGCCAACGTGCCCAGCTGATGATGCCGTGGTGGGAATCGAACCCAAGGCTTCGGGCATGCTGGACGAGCACTCCACCAACGGAAGCCACAGTTCTCGGCCCTAAGACACGTGACTTTCAGAGTATAACCTTTCTCTTAAACTACCAAATGACCATGTCAAGCACAAACCTAAGTAACCATGGGCTTGGAGAGATGGCTTAGCGGTTAAGGCGCTTGCTTGCAAAGCCAAAGGACCCAGGTTCGATTCCCCAAGACCCACGTAAGCCAGATGCACAAGGTGGCAGCATGCACCTGGAGTTCCTTTGCAGTGGCTGGAAGCCCTGGCACGGCCCATCCTCTTTACCTCGTTGTCTCGCTAATAAATAAAATATTTAGGGCTGGAGAGATGGCTTAGCGGTTAAGGCGTTTGCCTGCAAGGCCAAAGGATCCTCGGTTCGACTCTCAGGGACCCACGTCTAAGGATGCACAAGGGGGCACATGCGTCTGGAGTACGTTTGCAGTGGCTGGAGGCCCTGGTATGCCCATAATAAGTAAAATTTATTTTTTTAATATTTAAAATAAATGAATAAACCACACGGCCCCGGGGTCCTGCCGGGCGGCCCTCCCCACACACCCGAGGCACTTTTACTCTTTGACAAACAGCTCCCGGAGGCGGGCCCATCCGGATTCCGGCTCGTTGGGGGGCCGCGTGGGAGTCTCCAGCAGGGCTCCGGACTCGGCAGCCAAGACCCGGGGGAAAGGAGCCAGGGCTCGGCCGAGGACGCGGCGGGGCGCCGGCGGGGGCGCGTCCATGGCCGGCTCGCCGCGACACCGCACGCTGCCCCGGCGCCGGCTCTCTCTTCGGATACGCCAGAGCGGAAGTCCCGCCCCCAGCGAGGCCAAAGGTCAAGGGGCGGAGCGACACGGACTCCCGAGCACAGAACACTTCCGGTTAGGGCCGTACCGCCCCGGAAATGACTTGGCGGCCACCGGGGCCCGGCTGGGTTGAGGTCTGAGCCCACCTACAGGTTGCGTGGAAGGTGCTCACAGGTTGAGTTAACTCAGTTACGAAGCTGGAAGATCTCACGCTGCCCGGCGTGGCGGCGCACGCCTTTAATCCCAGCACTGGGGAGGCAGAGGTAGGACGATCGCCATCATCGGGTGATCGAGGCCACCCTGAGACTACATAGTGAAGTCCGGGTCAGCCCGGGCAAGAGTGAGACCCTACCTCAAAAACCAAAGAGGGGCCTGGAGAGATGGCTTAGCGGTTAAGCGCTTGCCTCTGAAGCCTAAGGACCCCGGTTCGAGGCTCGATTCCCCAGGACCCACGTTAGCCAGATGCACAAGGGGGGGGCGCACGCGTCTGGAGTTCGTTTGCAGTGGCTGGAGGCCCTGGCGTGCCCATTCATTCTCTCTCTCTCTCTCTCTCTACTTCTTTCTTTCTCTCTCTGTGTCGCTCTCAAATAAATAAATAAAAATGATCAAAAAAGATAAAAAAAAAAAAACCAAAGAGGCATTACTTGTAGCAGCTCTTGAATAGATCCCATTCACTATAGTTCATTTGGCTGATTAGTGCTCTCAGAATGAAGAATTTAATTTCTCATTAGTACAGCTTTTGTTAACATGTTCTTTGAAATCCAGTTATTTATTTATTTTGTTCTTGTTTTTCAAGGTAGGGTCTCACTCTAGCGGAATTCACCGTATAGTGTAAGGGTGGCCTCGAACTCAAGGTAATCCTATCTACCTCTGCCTTCTGAGTGCTGGGATTAAAGGCGTACGCCTCCATGGCCGGCTGAAGTCCAGTTTTTAGTGGAATGCTTCATACTGAATGCCAAATGGCTCACCTCTGTAATCCTGTCACTTGAGGTAAAGGCAGGATCTGGAGTTCAAGGCCTCCCTCGGTTATATGGCAAGCTAGATGCCAATTAGGGCTACATGAGACCTTGTTTCAAAAAAGCTAAAACTGGCTGGGCATGGAGGTGCATGCATTTAATCCCAGCACTCAGGAGGCAGAGGTAGGAGGATTGCTGTGAGTGCAAGGCCACCCTGAGACTACACAGTGAATTCCAGGTCAGCCTGGGCCAGAGTGAGACCCTACCTGGGAAAAAAAAAAACTAAAATTGGAGCCGGGTGTGGTGGTGGCACACGCCAGGTCAGCCTGGGCTAGTGACGTACTACCTTGAAAAACAAACAAAAATAATAACAGTTGGCTGGAGATATGGCTCAGCAGTTAAGGCACCTGACTGCAACGCCTAATGACCCAGGTTCTATTCCCCAGTATCCATGTAAAGATGTACAAAGTGGCACATGCGTCTGGAGTTCATTCGCAGTGAGTGTGGCTGGAGGCCCTGGTGTGCCCATTCTGTCTCACTCTGCTTACAAATAAATATTTTTACAAAAACTAAAACAGGGCTGGAGAGATGGCTTAGTGATTAAAGTGCTTGCCTGCAAAGCCAAAGGACCCAGGTTCGATTCCTCAGTACTCACATAAAGCCATATGCACAAAGTAGCACATGTGTCTGGCATTCATTTGCAGTGTCTAGAAGCCCTGGTGCACCCATTCTTTCCCTCTATCTGCCTCTTTCTCGCGCTCTCTTTCAAATAAATACAATATTAAAAAAAAAAAAAACACCTAAAACTAACAACAAAATCCAACAACAAATGCACTCAAAACATTTTCAACTGGTTTGTGTAATGTTACTTAATGCTTGATAATTACCAAACATGTCCCCCCATTCTTTTTGTGAATTCCTTCACTTCTTTTATCTTTTATTCTTTTCCAGTTTGTAATTTAAAATTGCCACGGACTCTGGAAATGGCTCAGTGGCAACTATGTTCATCCCCCTGGTAGACACACAACCTAAAATTAGAACATCCTTTAGTGAATGCAACAAATACCATTCAGGAACTTGCTGGAAATTTGACAGATAAGACCCAGAGAAAAGCAGCACTTCCTGTATTTGACAATGTCTGACATGAGGAAGGTATTTAGTAAACACTCGTTGAAGAATTTAGGTTTCTGGCTCTAAATTGCCATTTATTCCATATTAATTAAGAGGTCATGCCAGGATACAGCCCCAAGCCTAGGGAAACACACGTGTCACCTGGGTAGCCCACCTTCAGAAAAAGCTAGATGCTTGCCCTTTTGCCTGGCGTGGTCTAAGCTTGAGGTCTGATCCCCAGCACTTGAGCTAAAGAATCATTCTGGAGTGAGGGTGGGTTTGAATAGGGACAGAGTGGAGAGTGGGCAGACAATGACCGAATCATCTACATGCAACTCAAATGTCGCCAGGATTCTCTAACCTGTAGACACAAATGTGATAATTAAAACTTCATTAACTAGCCGGATGTGGTGGTGCACGTCTTTAATTCCAGCACTCAGGAGGCAGTGGTAGGATTGCAGACAGTTCAAGGCCACCCTAAGAATACATAGTGAATTCTAGGTCAGCCTGGGCTAGAGCAAGACCTTACCTCAAAAAACCAAAAACAAACAACAACAAAAAATCCATTAACTACATAGCTACTTTCTTCTTTGGGCAACTGGTGGTTGTTTTAATGTGGTGCTGGGATTGAACCTATGCTAGGCAAGAGCTCTTCCGCCAACATATCTAAGCTCTGAAGACTCACTTGTAAGGTACCGTTTGTTACCTAGTAACTCCAGAAAATCCTTTGACTTGGTTGCTGCCATTCCATCTTGTCTTCCACACAGACAAGGGTTCCTTCCACATATCCCAAGCATAGAGCTTACCTTCCTTAAACCACTTAGGAAATAACCACGGGGCTTACCTTCCTTAAACCACTTAGGAAATACTGTTCTTCTGGGGGCTGACCTTCGCAAAGAGTCTCAAGGCAACACTGTGCAAGTCAGAAGGTCGTAGGGTGTCATCAGACTGTGCTGTCAACACAAACAGCTCTCTCGATCTTCCAGGGCATTTGCCAACAGAGTAACCATTAATGAGGGATTTTAGACACATCACCAAACTCTGCCGGTAACATTTTTTCCTCAGCTCTTGGAGCTCTGTTCAGCAAATACAACAGTGCTGAATTGGGTCAGCAAGCTCCCTTTCTCTGCCAAGTTCACCAGGTACATCTCTTGCTAAATGTATTACATTTGGTTATATTGCCATCAGTGTAAACCTTTTCTGCAGGTAGAGAAAGAATGAATTTATTTTTATTTTGAGAGAGAGAGAATTGGCACACCAGGGCCTCAGGCGCTGCAATCGAACTCCAGACACTTGTGCCACCTAGTGGGCATGTGCTTTCCTCCCCTTTGTGGGTCTGGCTTACGAAGGATCTGTGGAGAGAGCGAAGATGGGCCCTTAGGCCTCACACAGTCAAGGGCCTTACCCACTAAGCCATCTCTCCAACCCAAGAATGAAGTTTTTAGGAGAAAATGGTAAGTTGGGGACGGAGCTAACATTGATAAAAACAAAATCTTCAAAATTTGTGGGGATAAAAATTTTTTCAAAAATATATACTTTACATACTATAACATACCATCTATATACTGAGGTAAACACATAAGTATAAAATCTGAGTAACTAGCCGGGCGTGGTGGCAGAGGTAGGAGGATCGCCGTGAGTTCGAGGCCACCCTGAGACTCCATAGTGAATTCCAGGTCAGCCTGGGCTAGAGTGAGACCCTACCTTGAAAAACCAAAAAATAAAAATAAATAAATAAATAAATAAATAAAATCTGAGTAACTCATGCTGTATTTAAAAACAAATAAGCTAGCCGGGCATGGTGGCACATGCCTTTAACCCCAGCACTCAGGAGGCAGAGGTAGGAGGATCACTGTGAGTTCAAGAACACCCTGAGACTACATAGTGAATTGCAGATCAGCCTGGGCTAGAGTGAGACCCTACCTCGAAAAACCACACACAAAGCTGGGTGTGGTGGCACATGCCTTTAATCCCGGCACTCGGGAGGCAGAGGTAGGATCACTGAGTTTGAGGCCACCCTGAAACTACATAGTGAATTCCAGGTCAGCCTGAGCTAGTGAGACCCCACCTCAGAAAACCATAAAAGAAAAAAAGAAAACACACACACACAAATAATCCAGGCTGGAGAGATGGTTCAGTGGTTAAGGCACTTGCCTGCAAAGTCTAAGGACCTGAATTCAGTTCCCCAGTACCCACGTAAAGCCACATGCACAAAGTAATTATGTGTGGCTAGAGTTCGTTTGCAGTGGCTAGAAGCCCTGGAGTGTCCATTCTCTGTCACTTTTCTCTCTCTCTGTGCTTGCAAAAAAACAACAACAAAAAACAAACAAACAAACAAAAAAAACCTTATTAACTCTTCAGAGGGCGAGGATATGCATTAATCTAATTCTTACAATGTTCTCCCAACCCCCTTGTACCCAACAACTAAACAACCCATATACAGGATCTAGTTAAGCAAAGTATATCCATTCATCCATCCATCCAATGATTCTTCAATATTTATTCTGCGTGAGGCACTGTGCTGGATAATGGAGACATCAAGACAAGTAAAACATGACTCTCACTTGTCAGTAAGCCCACAAAACATTAGGAGAAAGAGCCAAGTAACCACAGCGCAGTGTGACAGTACATACACATCCATGAGCTGATTGTGACAGCAGTCCCTGCCTGCTGGGGAGAGTGAGATTCAGAGTGATGCTTGAGGTACAATTTCAATGAGAAGCGTTACCCCAGAAACAACGCCCCAGCTCCTAATCTAAAGGGCGGCAGCTTTCGTTCCTATTTTAGTGAGTGAACTAAAATATGGAATGATTACAACTAGTAGGCCTTCATGACAAGGAGAAACCACAGTACAACTCATTTACAGTCCCCTAAGGACATGGATTCTGAGTGCTTTAAGTACTCAAACAAATCTGCCTTTAGTCCATGTAATTCTCTTACCAAGTATGTTCAACAACTCTACGAACTCCTGAGATTTACAGTTTTCAATACGGGTCTTTAAAAGGCCAAATATACTTCAGACACATGGGATAAGATCTGAATCTCACATTTACTCTTTTTGAAACCAGTTAATACCAAATAGTTCTTGAAAGGTGCCAGGTGTAGTGACTCATACCTTTAATCCCAGCACTCCGGAAGCTGAGGTAGGAAGATTGCTATTTGAGGCCAGCCTGGGATATTAGTGAATTCCAGGTTAGCATGGGCTACAGTGAGACCCTGCCTCAAAAAGAAAAGAGAAAGGAAAGGGAGGAAGGAAGAAAGGAAAAGAAAAAAAAAGCCAAGGAACAAGGGAGAGGAAGATTTTAAACGATTAGACTAATTTAAACAATGTTTTTCATTTTTCTTTACTTTAGTAGGGACAGCATCTGAGAGAATAAACTATTCAAATGTCTTTTTCAAAAGTAAGAAAGGGACTCCAACAATGATTTGCACAAGTATATGTAAAAGCCAAGTACTCTAAATTAACACTTAATGATATGTTCACATCAAAGACTGTGATCTCTGCCCACAGTCCTGCTGCTACTAGTTTAAGGAAGAACAAAGTGTACAATAAAGTACAAAACACAGAGGGGCCAGGCGTGATGTGCACACCTTTAATCCCAGCATTTAGGAGGGTCTCTATGAGTTCAAAGCCACCCTGAGATTACTGAGTGAATTCCAGGTCAGCCTGGGCTACAGCGAGCCCCTACCTTAAAAAACAAAACAAAACAAAACAAAACAAAAAAGGTGAGAGAAACAGTCTTTGTGTGTGTTTGAGACAGTCTCATGTAGCCCAAGGTGGTCTCAAATTTTCTATGTAACTAAAGGTGGCCTTGAACTACTGATCCCCCTGCCTCCGTATCCCCAAGTGCTGGGATTACAGGCATGAACCACCACGCCTACTTGAGAGTTGCTCTTCTAAGCATAGTCCCTTTAACGTAGGAGACTACTTCCTATAGCATTATTAGGATCTTTCTCTCCGCTCTCTGTCTCTCCTTTAGAGAGATAACAAGACGGGAATGAAGGCACAAAATGGGGACTTAAATCGAACTGCAATAATCCCTCATGCAACTGTGCATCATAGAAACCTCCTGAATACTGAAGAATTCATACTTTTACAAAAGAACTCCAGCCACCCTGCAGGGCATAGCCACTGCTCCCTCGGACTGTTTGGGAAATGATCCCCAGGTTTTTTCACAAACCCCACAGGATTCCTACACTAAGCTAGAGCAGCAGAGATCTAGCACAAAATAATCCCAGAAGTGCAGCAACGCACTGTACTAGTTCCAAATGATGGATTTTCTGCTCCAAATACTAGGACGAAGGGCATCACCACGTGGACCCAGTCAGTCTCACAGTGTTGAACACACACGTAGGCGATCTCAGGCACAAGCTGTGATTGGTCCTAAGAAAATGAAAGAGAGACTCCCGCTCCGAATCTACATCTCATGGCTTCTGGCCTCTCCTCAGCCAAGGAGTTGAACTGCTTCACTCTTGCGTATTAGGTGTGTCTTAGAGTTTTCTCAAGACTCGTTCTGGATGCAGCATGATAAGAAAACTGGAGGCTTGGCTTGATAAGATGTGTTCCAAGTACAGGTACCATGCTCACGGTATCCTCACCACAGGACATCCCAGATCACCGCCACAGACAGGACTCTGGTCCTACGATGACCACTATAGTTCCGTCTTCAAAATTTTGGGCGTAATCAGATCATAGCCTTTCCTTCTTGTTACATTATAGGACAGGAATTTGGAGTATTCAGTCAAGAGGTTCTCCCAGTAACAAGTGATGTCATCCATCTGCAAGTGGTTCATGATAAATTGGCTTCCCCTGGAGATTAACAAAAATAGCTTAAGCATGGAATTTAGTAATGATAAGCCCACATTTAAGTAGGAAACCTTATTCTAAACCCTATTCTAAGTACTGCATATAAATTAACTCATTTGACCCTCAGAACCAACTCAACAGTTATCATATTCACAAGTATGCCTTTAGCAATAGTGTGTATGAGGTATTGTATGTGGGCGCATGCATGCCACGGCACATGGGTGAAGGTTATAGGACAACCTTGGGTGTCACCCTCACCTACCTACCCCCTTGCTCGTAGCTCACTGTTGCATATGCCAAACTAGCTGGTCTGTGAGCTTCTGGGGACCCTCCTGTCTCTGCCTCCCTTCCTGCCATGGGCGCACTGAGAGTACAGACATGCGTTACCATGCCCAGCTTGACGTGGGTGCTTTCATGGCAAGCCCTTTGCCCACTGAGCCACCTCCTCAGCCTGAATGAAACATTTTCCCCTCAAAAACCAGTATTGGGGGCTGGAGATATGGCTTAGCGGTTAAGGCATTTGCCTGCAAAATCAAAAGACCCAGGTTCAATTCCCCAGGACCTACGTAAGCCAGATGCAAAGGGTGGCACATGTGTCTGGAGTTCACCTGCAGCAGTTGGAGGCCCTGGCATGCCCATTCTCTCTCTCTCAAATAAATAAATGAAAATATTAATTTAAAAAAAACAGGCTGGGGAAATGACTTAGCGGTTAAGGTGTTTGCTTGTGAAGCCTAAGGACCATGGTTCGATTCCCCAGGACCCACGTAAGCCAGATGCACAAGGGGGCGCATGTGTCTGGAGTTCATTTGCAGTGGCTGGAGGCCCTGGCACGCCCATTCTGTCTTTCTCTCTATCTGCCTCTTTATCTCTCTCTAATAAATAAAAATTTAAAAATACATTTAAAAAGAAAACAGTAATGGGGGCTAGAGAGATGATTCAACAGTTAAGGTGCTTGCCTGAAAAGCCTAATGACCTTGGTTTGATTCCCCAGTACCCACACAAGGCCAGATGCACAAAAGTGGTGCATGCATCTGGAGTTTCTTTACAGGCCAAAGGTCCTGGTGAGCCCATTCTCTCTCTCTCTCTGCTTGCAAATAAAATTTAAAAAAAAATACAGCAATAAGCCAGGCGTGGTGGTGCATGCCTTTAATCCCAGCACTCAGGAGGCAGAGGTAGGAGGATCGCCACTAGTTCAAGGCCACCCTGAGACTACATAGTGAATTCCAGGTCAGCCTGGGCTACACTGAGACCCTACCTTGAAAAACAAAAAACAAATAAATAAATAAAATAATAAAGTAATGGAGCTGGGGATAAAGGGACAAAGATCAGCAGCAGAGTGCTTGCCTAGCAGTATGTGAGACAAAGAGTTCAATCCTCAGTACCACAAATAGTATACAAAATATCTATATACAGTCTCAAAATGAAACAAACAAAAAACCAACAATCACTGTAAAATACTTGTGTTTTGGTGGTTTTCTATTGTTTGCGTCTTTAATGAATTTTGACTTTATTATAAGATTCATGAGAAGTCTGTCTCCCACCAGGGAGAAAGCCCAAGACAGAGGACGTGTCCCAGGAAGAACAGCATGACTGTCCCCACCCATGGGGGCAAAAGTGATTCTCTCTCAGGCAGTTTTCATGTCTTGCCCTCAGCAGGGACTCTTTTTTTTTTTTTTTTCCGAGGTAGGGTCTCACTCTAGCCCAGGCTGACCTGGAATTCACTATGGAGTCTCAGGGTGGCCTCGAACGCACAGCGATCCTCCTCCCTCTGCCTCCCGAGTGCTGGGATTAAAGGTGTGCGCCACCACGCCCGGTTTCAGCAGGGAGTCTTTAAAAGCACTGTTTTGCCTGGATCCCAGCTGACTTGAATTCCTGCCGAATGGAGCCCCAGCTGACTGGAAGCCCATGTGAAGAACCTTCTGCCATCTGTGACCTCTCGCCTGTCTTGAGCAGACCTCTATGAGGAGCACATGACAGCCTGGGCTTCCTGCACGGCTCCCTCCTGCAGTTCTGCGTCCATGCCAGGACTGTTCTCAACCCAAGACCTCAGGATCCGTGGGGCTGTGTCTTCTGGTTTTACCAGACGCCCTCCTACTTGTGTTCGTGACTCTTGCCTCTGCCCCACCTTTCATTTGGACCCCCCATTATTAACTGGAGGTGGTAGGCAGGCAGACTCTCGTTGTACAGGCTATAGCCCCCCCAGGTCACTCTTCCAGCCTTGCATTTGCCCTGGAAAGAGGCCGCAGTCCCACCGCGGGGTGCCCAATGAGGAGGGGCTGCTCTCTTGATCAGTGTGAGAGGGAAAGGTGGCACTCTCAGAAGCTTCGGGAGCAACACCAGCCCTCTGGAGTACTCGGCACGGCGGTACACAGTAGGTGGTAATGATCTTACTGCATTTCTTCTTTCTTCTCTTCCTGCTGGTCCAGGTTCGACTCTCCAGTTCCCATGTAAAGTTGGCTGCAAAGTGGCTAACATACCTGGTGTTTATGTGTAGTGGCAAGAACACATGCATGTGTTATTTGCAAACAAGTAATTTTTTAAAAATTTTGCTGTATTTCCTCCAATATCTAAGTGCATACAGCATGGGGCATTTATGAATGTGCGTCTATACTGTTTTCCTCCAGGGAAACTTTCGTTCTAATGAGGACGAGGTTCAGACAACCTCAAGGTAACAATATTCTTGTACTGTATAGATAGGGAAAAATGAGGGTGATTAAGAAAGGAAAACTGAACAGAACTTACCTTTCAGCAATTTCCTGAGCAATATCATCATTTGCTTTTACAAATTGTAATAGCTCCCTAAAATGAAAAGAATGAAGGGACTTTAACATGTAGACCAGCTGTACTAGTACCAGGACAGAAAGACAATAAATTTATCTCTAGATATGTAGATAATGAATTCTTTCTTTTTTCTTTCTTTCTTTCTTTTTCTTTTTCTTTTCTTTTTTTTTTTACTTATTATTTGCAAGCACAGAGAGAAAGATAGAAGAGGGACAGAGAGAAAATGGGCACACCAGGGCCTCTCTAGCCACTGCAAACGAACTCCAGATGCATGTGCCCCCTTGTGCATCTATCTGGCTTACGTGGGTCCTGGGGAACTGAACCTGGGTCCTTTGGCTTCACAAGCAAATGCCTTAACCACTAAGCCATCTCTCCAGCCCTGTTTGTTTTGTTTGTGAGGTAGGGTCTTGCTCGAGCCCAGGCTTACCTGGAATTCATTGTGTAGTCTCAGGCTGGCCTTGAACTCATGATGCTCCTCCTACCTCTGTCTCCAGGGTGCTGGGATTAGAGGCATGTGCCACCAGGCCCAGCATGAATTATTTCTTTAAGCAAAACTACCAGGGACCTTGACAGAACAAAAGAATAACAAAACAGGGCTGGAGAGATGGCTTAGTGGTTACGGTGCTTGCTTGTGAAGCCTAAGGACTCAGGTTCAAATTCCCAGAACCCAAATAAGCCAGATGCACATATAGCACATACATCTGGAGTTTGTGGTAGCTACAGGCCCTGGCATGTCCATATTCCTTCCCTCTCTCATTCATGAATGAATAGATAAGTATTTTTTTAAAGCAGTACATTTTAAAGTTTATTTGTAGCCCTGGTGCTTTTCTCTCCCTGACCCCATCTTAAATAAATGAAAAAAATTTTCTAAGTATTTTATTTGAGAGAGAAAGGAGCAGAGAAAGAGAGAGAGAGAGAGAAAATGGGTGTGCCAAGGCAGGGCCTCTAGCCACTGCAAACGAACTCCAGACCCATCCACCACTTTGTGTATCTGACTTATATGAGTACTGGGGAATTGAATCTGGGTCCTTAGACTTTGCAAGTAAGACTTGACCACTAAGCCAGCTCTCCAGCCCCTAAAAGTATATATATGTGTATATGTATATATGTGTATATATATATATATATGTATGTATATATATATAAATATAAATAATTTTTTTGGGGGGGGGTGGTTTGAGTTAGGGTCTAGCTCTAGCCCAGGCTGACCTGAAATTCACTGTGTAATCTCAGGCTAGCCTCAAACTCACAACGATTCTCCTACCTCTGCTTCCTGAAACTACAATGAATTCCAGGTCAGCCTGGGCTAGAGCAAGACTCTACCTTGAAAAACAAACAACAACAAATATATATATATGGCTGGAGAGATGGCTCAGCGGTTAAGGCATTTGCCTCCAAAGCCTAAGGGCCCAGGTTCAGTTCCCCAGAACCCACGTAAAGCCAGATGCACAAAGTGACACATGCATATGGAGTTCGTTTGCAATGGCTACAAGCTCTGGCACGCCCATTCTCTCTCTATCTGCCTCTTTTTCTCTCTCTGGTTTTTTTTTTTTTTTTTTTTTTTTTTTTTTTTTTTTTTTACTAAATTAAATCCCATTCATAGCCTACCTGAATAATAAGGTAATAGTACATAAATGTGCAGATGAAATAACAGGAATTGAAAAAAATCAGAATGAGAAAATACCTTAAGTGGATGGACATAAAGCAAGACTAGTGTTTTGAAACACTTACTGGACATTGGAGAGATCTGTTTTGACGGGGATATAGTGAACCCATGGCTTCAGCTGTGGGTAGAAGAATTCTACCCACTCATCACCAACATGGAAAACAAGTGAACCGCACAAGAAGAGGTGTTTGAACCGGAAACTTGCAGCTACACCCCGAAAATTAAACAGATACCTGGGGAGAAAAAGAACAAAATACAGTTAATAGTGTATGCCTCCTGCCACAAGTATCTTTCTTTCTTATCCCTCCTATTTTTGTTTTGTTTTGGTTTTTTTTTTTTTGTTTTTTTGAGGTAGAGTCTCGCTGTAGCCCAGGCTGACCTAGAATTCACTAGGTAGTCTCAGGGTGGCCTTGAACTCTTGGCTATCCTACCTCTGCCTCCCAGTGCTGGGATTAAAGGCGTGTGCCACCATGCCCGGGCTTTCTCTATTTTTTTTTAAAGATATTTTTATTTATTTATTCACAAGGACAGAGAGAGAATGGGTGTGCCAGGGCCTCATGCCACTGCAAACAAACTCCAGATGCATGTATCACATTGTGCATCTGGCTTTACGTGGGTACTGGGGAATTGAACCCAGGATTTTAGGCTTTGCAAGCAAGCATCTTTAACTACTCAACTATTTCTTCAGCCCCCTTTCTGTGACTTTTAAAAATTATTTTATTTTTATTTATTTATTTGAGAGAGAGGAAGAGGCAAATAGAAAGAGAAAGAGAGAAGAATGGGCATACAAATGAACTCTAGACGCATGTGCCACAATGTGCATCTGGCTTACATGGGTTCTGGGGAATTGAACCTGGGTCCTTTGGCTTTGCAGGAAAGCACCTTAACTGCTAAGCCATCTCTCCAGCCCTGTGATTTTGTTGTTGTTGTTGTTTGAGGTAGGGTCTCACTCTAGTTCAGGCTGACCTGGAATTCACCATGTAGTCTCAGGGCGGCCTTGAACTCAGAGCGATCCTTCTACCTCTGCCTCCTAAGGGATTAAAGGCGTGCGCCACCACGCCAAGACCCTTTTTATGATTTATATCACTTTCTCCGTTCTTTTGGGCCCTTTCCTGGCTCCCTCCCTCTCTACATGTGTGTGTGGGTGTGCTTGTGCAAGTGTGCATGTGTGTGCAGGCGCTCACACCCTCTGTGCAGTCATGTAGAGGCCAGAGGAGAACATGAACTCTGCTGTTCATCTGCATGGCTTCCTTGAAATAGTCTCTCACAGAACCTGGAGCTGCTGGTTTGCTCAGACTGGCTAGCCAGTGAGGCCCAGCAGTTCTCTTGTTTCAGCTGGGATTACAGGCACGTGTGGCCACACCCAATTGAACACAGGGTGCTCGGGAGTTCTGACCCACTGAGTCAGCTTTCCAGCCCGCTCTCTTTTTGAGATAGGGTCTTACTTTTCAGTTCAGACTGCCAGGCCTCCGCTCCAAAGCACTCCTCCTGCCTTGGCCTCCCAAGTACGAGGACTGCAGGCATGTGCCGCCTCGCCCGGCCAGAGCTGCTTTTGCCTCCACCTCCAACTGTGTACAGACATGATTCTTACTTTAAATACCACCACCGCCTTCCTCCAAGTCTCAGCTTTCCTGTTCAGCTAATTCCTAGTCCTGGCATTTCACTGTAATGTTTGTTGCAGTGCTGGGATCAAATCCAAGGCTCACGTACGTTTAGCATATGCTCTACCACTGAGTCACATCCTCAACCCCACATTATATTCATTAACCTGATAAAATTCTTCATCTAACTTCAACTCTTGGCAGAGGGATTCAGGGAAACTGGTAATTCCACCACTTTAACTACTAGTTAGAAGCAAGAATCATGTTTCATTCCCTCTCTACAGCCACTACAAAATGCATGACAGGCGTCAGGAAAAGCCAACCAAATGAAGTAACCCTAGGTCTTAGTATTAAAGTTCTTATTCAAAGTAAAGGTATTTTAGCCAGGTGTGGTGGTGCATACCGTTGATCCTAGCACTCAAGAGGTTGAGAGGTTGAGGTAGGAGGATCACTGTGAGATCAAGGCCAGCCTGGGCTACAATGAAACCCTACCTTGAAAAAAAAGTGAAAACAGGGATAGAGGGATGGCTTAGTGGTTAAGGTGTTAGCCTACAAAGCCAGAAGATCCGGGATCGACTCTCCAGGACCCACGTAAGCCAGATGCACAAGGGGGCGCATGCATCTGGAGTTCGTTTGCAGTGGCTGGAGGCCCTGGCACACCCATTCTCTCCCTCTCTGCCTTTCTCTCAAATAAACAAATATATTTTTAAAAGTGAAAACAAAATAAAACAAGACAAATTAAGGTTATTTCTAAAGTAATATGGATGTCAGGCAGGCTTGGTGGTGCATACCTTTAATCCCAGCACTCGGGAGACTGAGGTAGAAGGATCACTGTGAGTTCGAGGGCAGCCTGAGAGACTACAGAGTGAATTCCAGGTCAGCCTGGACTAGAGTGAAACCCTACATTAAAAAAAAAAAAAAAAAAAACAGCCAAAAGAAGTTACATGGAGGGCTGGAGAGATGGCTTAGCGGTTAAGGTGCTTGCCAGCAAAACCTAAAGTCCCAGGTTTGATGCCCCAGATCCCACATAAGCCGGATGCACATGGTGGCACATACATCTGGAGTTTGTTTGCAATGGCTATAGAGGCCCTGGAGCCCCCAAGCCCCCATTCTCTCTCTCTCTAATATTCATATATATATATGTATATATATATATATATGATTTTAAAAGCAATGTGGAAACCAATAATTGGAAGTCTTACTTGTATTTGCAGTGGTCCACAAGATGGACATCCTTAGCAGCTGGCTTTCCCAACGTGTCCTTCAGGTGAAAAAGAAGTTCTCAGCATGAGTGGTAATCCCGCTTATGGGCAGATAATGTGCACCAAGCAATAACCTAACCTCATTTAAACCTGATAACACACTCAGAAAGCATTATCATCCTCACTACACATATGTAAAGGCCAAGGTTTCTAGACACGGAAATTTGCTCAGAGTCATATCCACTACCCTAAGTAGAATCAAGAGGGTTTTGAGCCAGGTCTCTCTTTTTTTTTTTTTTTTTAAGCATTTAATATGACCCTCCTTTGAATTAAGAGGCCACAGTTTACAGCTGGCAGGTAAGTCTAAAGGTGAAATATATACACTTTGTTGGATGTACTAAGTATTTAAAAGTACATATTCAGCCAGACATGGTGGCGTATGCCTTTAATCCCAGCACTTGGGAGGCAGAGGTAGGAGGATCACTATGAGTTCGAGGCTACCCTGAGACTATATAGTGAAATCCAGGTCAGTCTGAGCTAGAGTGAGATCCTACCTCGAAAAAAAACAAAAACAAAAGTACATATTCAAACAACTACCAGTATTTATTAGGTGGCAGGATATTTCTTGCAAAAACCCAGATTCCAGGGCTGGAGTTAAAGCGTTTGCCTGCAAAGCCAAAGGACCTTGGTCTGATTACCCAGCAACCACATAAGCCAGATGCACAAGGGGGCGCACGCGTCTGGAGTTCATTTGCAGTGGCTGGAGGCCTGACGCGCCCATTCTCTCTCTCCCTCTCTCTGCCTCTTTCTCTCTCTCTCAAAAATAAATAAATAAAGTTTAAAAACAAGAAAACAAAAACAGATTTCCAGCCAGGCATGGTGGCACGATTGTAATCCCAGCAATGGGAAGGTGGTGGGGCAAAGATTAGGAGTTGAAGGTCATTGTCAGCTACACAGCTCAAGGCCAGCCTAGGCTTCCTGAGACCGTCTCAAATATATATATATATGTATTTCCCAACTTTTTGGAGAAAACTACTACTACTAAAACAGGCCTGCTACAGCAGCCTCCTGCCCCCACTTGGCAGCTGCCAACTAGAGGTGACACCGTCTCCGCTCATTCTCCCGCCCACTCGCTACCTCCTGGGGACACTAGGGTAAAGATCCACACACATTCCACCCTCCTGAGATGGAAACCTTAATACCAGACATGTTGCGTGGCTTTTGCTGCTTCCCTAAACAATAGATGTTAACGACCTGTATGCTGAATGAGTACACGCCTTCTCTTCTTTCTTTCTGTTTTTTAAGTTTTTCGAGGTGGGGTCTCGCTCTAGCCCAGGCTGACCTGTAATTCACTATGTAGTCCCAGGCTGGCCTCAAACCCACAATGATCCTCCTACCCCTTCCTCTCAATCCTTTGTGTTTTAAGACAGGATTTCATAGCCCAGGCTGACCTCGAATTCCTAATTCTCCAGCCTCTACATCATAAATGCATAATTTTGTTATCTAGCAAAGTTTCTTAAACTCATTTGCTTGTGTTTCATTAAAAGTACATCAAATAGGGCTGGAGAGATGGTTTAGCGGTTAAGGCACTTGCCTGTGAAGCCTAAGAACCCAAGTTCCGACTCCCTAGATCTGTAAGCCAGACATGCAAAGTGACACAAACACAAGGTTGCACATGCGCACAAGGTGGCACATGCGTACAGTGGCTAGAGGCCCACAAATAGACAAAATTTGTAGCAAACATCTCCAAGAAGTTTAAAGCTTTTTCTCATAACATTGTCATAAGGACACTCCAGATGAGCTAGGTCTTTAAATTCTTTAATTAAGGAGTTAAGATGACAGAGACAGGTCTCAATTTCTGGCATCTTAGAATCACTTGGGAAGTTTTTTTTTTTGTTTTTTTGGTTTTAAATTTTTTATCAAGGTAGGGTCTCACTCTAGCTCAGGCTGACCTGGATGGAATTCACTATGTAGTCTCAGGACGGCCTCAAACTCACAGCGATCCTTCTATCTCTGCCTCCCAAGTGCTGGGATTAAAGGCGTGCGCCACCATGTCCAGCCTGGCACTTGGGAACTTTTAAAGAAATGAAGATTCTTGGAACTCCATCCCCAGAAAGTCTGGTTGATTTGATTCACTGTTTAAGTCTCTGGTTGAGAACCACAAGTTAAACCTGGGGATGGCACACTAAAGCCACAGACCAAATCTAACTTACCACTTGGTTTTGTAGAATCCATGGACAGACATTTTTTACCTTTTGAAGTGGTTGAAAGAAAAAAAAAAAAAAAAGCAAAGGAGGGGCTTGAGAGATTGCTCAGTGGTTAAAGGTGCTTGCTTGCAAAGGAAAAATACTTTTTGGCATGTGAAAAACTTATGAAATCCATATTTTTGTGCCGTTAAATAAAGTAATTATTAGAAAAGGCCAGGCTCGTTTGTTAATCCACTGCCTATGGCTCTCTCAGCTCGCCACAGCATAGAACCTGCACAGCATAAAATATTTACTCTTAGCTGGGCGTGGTGGCGCACACCTTTACTCCCAGCACTTGGGTAAAAAGAAGTAAGAGGATCATTGTGAGTTCAAGGCCACCCTGAGACTACATAGCTGTATTCCAGGTCAGCCTGAGCTAGAATGAAACTCTACCTCGAAAAAAAAAAAAAAATTTTTTTTTACTCTTTCACAGAAAAGGCTTCAGAACTCTGGTTGAAACCTTTCAAGTAGTATAATATGGAGGGGAAAAAAATGAACTTGCATATAAGCTAATACAGGTTCATGAACTTTCTCCACATCCGGGGAACCCAACTGGCCCTGCTCTGGGCGACCAAGCATTCCCTGCCAGAGCTGTGCTCAGAAGACTGCTGCTTACTTCCATAGATTTCCAGGCCTGGTTTTTGGTGTATTCTGCGTCAACAAGTTTAGGGTTTTTCCGAGACAGAAGAATGAGAGGATCCCGTTCTGGACTTGTCCTAGAAAGGAAATACGTGACATACAACCACGTGGCCTTCCCCAGTCCCCGAGACGTGAGCAGTACTTGGACCCCAGCCACACTGACTGCACAGAGGGATAGCTCACTGGTTCAGTGACAGTAGGGTTCCCGAGTATGGCAGCATCTTGGTGGGCCATGTTACTCCCCATTTTTCCCACCAGAGATGGGGGAGTCTGGCCCTTCTCTGCTTGCCTCTGGTCTTGAAGGGTATGATGTTCATTACAGCTATACCCCTTTTTGGAAGGTTTGCAGAGCTCCTATAATCACTGATACTCATAGCTGTGTGACTACGTAAGTACTGCTCACCAAAATAGCTACGTGACCTTTATTGGGCATGCCCTGTGAAGTCCAGTATATTTAAATTTGAAATGAAAACAAGAGCTGGGCACATGCCTTAAATTTTGGGAAGCAGAAGGCCTCACAAGGCCAGTATAGACTATGTAGCAAGACCCTGTCTCCAAAAAAATATATATATTATATATACATATATATATCAGGTATGCTGGCGCATGCCTTAATCCCAGCACTTGGGAGGCAGAGGTAGGAAAATCACCATGAGTTCGAGGCCACTCTGAGACTATAGAGTGAATTCCAGGTCAGCCCAGGCCAGAGTGAGATACTTCCTTGAATAACAAAACAAACAAAAAAATTGGTGAGGGCTAGAGAGATGGCTTAGTGGTTAAGCGCTTGCCTGTGAAGCCTAAGGACCCCTGGTTCGAGGCTCGATTCCCCAGGACCCACGTTAGCCAGACGCACAAGGGGGCGCACGCGTCTGGAGTTCGTTTGCAGTGGCTGGAGACCCTGGTGCGGCCATTTTCTCTCTATCTGCCTCTTTCTCTGTCTGTTGCTCTCAAATAAATAAATAAAAATAAACGAAAAAAATTTTTTTTAAATGTTCAGAGAAGTCAGCACTGACAGTAAACAGTGGATAACGACAGTAAACGGTGGGCATCTGGTCCACTTGCCTTCTGAAAATCCACTGTACAAGCAAGCACGACCGAAGATGGAATAATTGCTAATAAACACTGGCCACAAAAACTGCAGACCTTTCTCCCTACACGGTGGTTCCCAGTCATGTGTGCCAGACAGTTACTGTGCAGCTGCATGCCAGGTATCTCCCTTGGCACTGGGGTTAAGGAACACAACAGAGCTGGGACTTCCAACCCTAATTATCTCAGCTTGTCCTTTGAGCCATACAGTATGTCAGACCGGAAGAATATCGTTTTAAAAATTATTTTAGTGCTTGCTTCAGCAGCACATATATTTAAATTAGTATGATATAGAGAGCAAGGGTGTGGTGGCACGCGCCTTTAATTCTAGCACTTGGGAGGCAGAGGTAGAAGGATCGTCGTGAGTTCAAGGCCAGTCTGAGACAACATAGTGAATTCCAGGTCAACGTGGGCTAGAGTAAGACCCTACCTTGAAAAACCAAAAGAAAAAAGAACAATACAGAGAAGATTATCATGGCCCCTGCGTAAGGATAACATGCAAATTCATGAAGTGTTCCATATTTTTTTTAAAAAGTATTTACTTGTGTGTGTGTGTGTGTGTGTGTGTAAAAATAAATGTATGGGAATACTAGGGATCCTTGCTGCTGCAACTGAATATCAGAAGCATGCACCACTTTATATGCACCTTTATGTGGGGACTTGTGAATCGAACCCTGTATGTCAGGCATTGCAAGAAAATGCCATTAACCACTGTGCCATTTCCCCAGCCTCAGAAGAATTATCCTTATAAGAGGTTAAAAAACACGATCAACCGCACATGGTGGTGCACGCCTTTAATCCCAGCACTTGGGAAACAGACGTAGGAAGATTACTGTGAGCTCCAGGCCAGCCTGAGACTACATCGTGAATTACAGGTCAGTCTGGGCTAGAATGAGACGCTACCTTGGAAAAAAAAAAAAAGAATAATAAAACACAATCACCTTGATCCTCGGAAATATGCTGTAGAGTTTTTCTTTTCCCATGGCCACTGTGCTGCTGACCTAAAAGTACAGATTTTGATTAGTTTCTCTTTTCTTCTGGACATGTTTTAACCATCTCTGAGGATTGGTGCAGAGCTTTAAAGTAAGTCTGTCTAAGACTACTAGCACAAGTCCTGAATGACACCCTAATCCTGCCGGCCTCCCACTGCTTCAGAGGGCTTGCCGGACCATCTACACATCTACTAGCCTATGAACAGTAACTGACAGAAACAAAACCTCTTGAATTCCAAACAGCATACTTAGGGCTGCTTGATTGGCTCAACCAGGATTTCTTCTCTGAGTAGAAGGCTATTGATAAAACTAGCATATGAAGAGAATTAGCCCGGCGTGGTGGCGCACACCTTTAATACCAGCACTTGGAAGGCAGAGGTAGGAGGATCACTGTAAATTCGAGGCCACCGAGACTACATAGTGAATTCCAGGTCAGCCTGGACTACAGTTAGACCCTACCTCAAAAAACCAAAAAAATAAATAAATAAATTAATTAATTAAATAAAGCTAGGCGTGGTGGCACACACCTGTAATCCCAGCACTCAGGAGGCAGAGGTAGGAGGATTGCCATGAGTTTGAGACCACCCTGAGACTACATAGTGAATTCCAGGTCAGCCTGGACCAGAGTGAGACTCAAAAACTGAAAAATAAATTCACTAATTAATTAAAGGACAAAATAAAACCCTTTTGACCCGGACGTGGTGGCACAAGCCTTTAATCCCAGCACGTAGGAGGCAGAGGTAGGAAGATCACTGTGAATTCAAGACCACCCTGAAACTACATAGTGAATTCCAGGTCAGCCTGGGTTAGAGGGAAACCCTCCCTTGAAAGACGAAAATAAATAAATAAACAATATAACTTTTCTATAAAGGACCTACCTTACCAGATCTTCTCTGAAGAGGTCCCACCGTCCCAGACCTGTAGGATAAATTGGCCAAACTGCTGGTCCTCCTTCCCAAAATGTCCAAGCAGGATACATGATATCATGGTACTCTGACGTCTTTGAAAACAACAGAAAGGCATTCTTGGTGAGTGTTGGAACAGAGTGAAAAGAAGAAACTCCATTCATGACAAAGGGTCAGGACAAAGGCCTTGCCACAATGTCCACTTATTCATCTACAAAGCAAAGAGCAGGAGTGACCATGGGTTAAAATCTACAGGCCCATAGAATCCCAGAATTTAGAATCACATTAAAAGTCAATATTTTAATTTCTCCAAAATTGCTTGCTTGAATTTATTTTTTTATTTTGTTTTTGTTTTTAACTTATTTTTTAATTGGTGCTGGAAAGATGGCTCAGCAGTTAAGACACTTGCCTGCAAAACCTAAGGACCCAGGTTTGATTCCTTAGTACCCACGTAAGCTAGATCAACAAGGTGGCACATGCATATGGAGTTCATTTGTAGTGGCTGCAGGCCCTGGTGTGTCCATTCTCATTCTCTCTCCCTCTCTCAAAATAAGAAAATAAATTAAAAAAAAAAAAAAAGGTAGCATTTGGGGGCTGGAGAGAAGGCTTAGTGGTTAAGGTGCTTGCCTGCAAAACCTAATGACTGGGAGTTGATTCCCCAGTACCAACGTAAAGCCAGATGCACAAAATGGCACATATATCTGGAGTTCCTTTGCAGTGGCTAGAGACCCTGACATGCCCATTCTCTCTCTCTCTCTCTCTGATTGCAAATAAATAAATAAATAAATAAAAATTATATATGTATATATACATATATACATATACATATATATATACATACATATATATATATATAGATATATATACATGTATGTATTTATAAGGAGGGGGAAGAGAGACACAGGAGCGGGGAGGGTACCCCAGGGGCCCTAGCCACTGCAAACATACTCTAGATACATGTGTTACTTTGTGCATTTGGTAGGAGGATCGCTGAGAGTTCAGGGCCACCCTGAGACTACATAGTGAATTCCAAGTCAACCTGTACTACAGCGACACCCTACCTGGCGGGTTAGGGGAATAAAAAAAAGAGCCAGTGGGAGGAACCTAGACTAAAAGATACAACCCTCAACAGGAGTAAGGGGGAGCACCTGAAAAGAAGGGTGCTGGAGAGGGTGGGATGAAGCCTAAACTTAAGACTTTTTTTGTCTCTGGCCTGTAACAGAAGTCGACTGCTACCCACAATGAGCTGTTGATCGGAGAGATCTGTGAGGTGCCCTAAACAACACAGGCTTCTGTCAAAGCACTCGATTACCTGCCTGAGACAAATGCTGAAGACACCATATGCTGCCAACACAGAACATGGAGACCTGGCTGAATCCCAAAGAGGGCCAGTCCCCAGACTACTGTGCTGGAAAGCGCTACATGAGCTACTGGGGGAAATGGCTGACAATAGTCTGAGCAACCAGAGGTCTAAGCTACTCAGAGGCAAACACCCTGGCAGGATGTAAACGCCAGTACAATAGTGGCACACAGCCTTGGTGGGTAACCAATAGCTTTCTGATTGGCTAAGAGATCCGCTCAGTGTAAAGGAACCCACATCTGGAATTGGGAACCAGGTCAGAATCCTATGGAGACAAAGATTATGCTCTCCAGTGTCAAGCTCTCACTAGTCTTTTACTAAAATATGACCTACATACATCAAATTCTCTCTAAATTAATAATGCTTATCCTATTTAAACTAAGCTGACTTCAGTCTCCAATGGAGAATCTGTTTTTCTTTTTCAGAGGTAACAAGACCCGATGAGATAAAATACCCCTTGCACTTCAGCCAAACCACAGCTGAAACCACAGAGGAATTGGGGGGACAAGCAAGAGTGCTGCTTCTATGGTGAGCCTGACAATCAGCACCAAGGTGAAGGAGACAGATGCTGAGATGCCTAAGAATCACTTGACATTTACCAAAGCAGAGATCAAGAGGCTCCTAAGAGCTCTTCACTGAAGTAGACTTAAAACCCACCCACCATGGCTCTAGTAAAGCGGAGATTGCATGGGCAAACTTAAGGACATTTCTGCTTTTTATTTTGGGGGCCAAGTCACCCTAAACTACCTAACAGAGCTACCTGACTCCCTCTCAAGCCTGTAACTGAGACTCTTCCTCAAAAAAAGAAAACAAACAAATAATAAAACACCCAACACAACTCAGGGAATTTTGCAGAAGTTGGGGCAGAAGGACTGACTGTAAGAGCCACAGGTTGAGACATCATGCCCAGAGGCATTGCCTCTCCCAAAAAACTGCCTGCTGCTCCCACAATGCCTAACCCACAATCCCCTGGGGAATACCAGTAACCCCACTGAGGAGAGTCCCCAGAGGAATGGGGCCAGGGGCAAGGGAAAATAGTGTACCAACACATGCTATATCCATACAAAGTATGTTGTTGATGATAATAAATAATAATTAAAAAAGAGTAAGTGGGAATAAAAGCTCCTCTACTTTGAAGTAACCAAACCAGAGCTCACATTCCTTTTCCTCGCAGTCATGGGACTTTCCTAAGCCCACTGTCTCTTGGCCTCTCGTCCCCGTGTCCAAAGGCTTGTATACCTGGCCCGTCCTTGCTAGTATGCCATCCGCATGAACCAGAGGACTGACAAGCTATTCACTGTATCAGGCTCTCCACGCCTACAGACATGTCCTGACTGCTTTCTTCCTCCAGAATGAGACCCAGAGACTCCCCTCTCATACAACCTTCTTGGTTATCTCAGGCCTGGCTCCATAACGCGTTGTTACCCAGCATGTGCAGTTACCCAGCATGCTCAGGTTCATTTTCAGCCATGGCAGGCCCCTCAGATACGAGACGAACAGGACAGATGCTATTCTGCACCATGACAAACCTATGCATTGTAGAAATGCCATAGAGACTCCGTGAATGAAAGTACTCCAAGCGCCAAGCCCATGAGTATTCCTGGACGCCTCTCCCCATGCTCTGTGGGTTCTCTGAAAGTCTTACAGGATTCTTAGGCATCTCTTTCCCTAGCCTCCATCCCTATTCCTAAAGACTAGGCCTTTAGGCAATCTTCCACTACCTATGGGTCTTCCGCTCTGTCTCCTCTGTGGACTCACAAGGACACAGATCCGTTTCTGGATCTCAAGCCTCCTCCTCGTTCTTCCTATAAGACTCCTCCACAGGACAACGGTCACCTGCTCACACTCCAGAAGACTGGCCTGCACCCCACCCCACCCCCACATGGCTCTTCCTGTACTTACCTTACTGAAGGAGAAGACAGGGATGGCAGGCTCCATCCACTTAGGAACCTGAGGGTAATCTCGGACATTGACCACCATCTCCATGTCAGGGAGGCGCCCAATAACTTCCAAAATAAAGTGCTCAACACCACTGCACCTGGCAACCAGAAATCCCACAAAATCACCAGGGCAGCTCTCACACTCTCGGACAAGAAAAGGTTATTACAACACTAACAGGAGAAAAGCCAACGCTCAGATCATCAGCCCACTGCAAAGTCTCCTGAAAGTGATGTTTCCAGGGCTGGAGAGATGGCTTAGTGGTTAGGAGGCTTGACTGCGAAGCCTAAGGACCCAGGTTCAATTCTCCAGAACCCACATAAGCCAGATTCATCTGGAGTTCATTTGCAGTGGCTAGAGGCCCTGGCATGCCCACTCTCTCTCTCAAATAAATAAATAAAATAAAATAAAATGGGAGATCTGGGCATAGTAGCACATGCGTTTAATCCCAGCACTTAGGAGGCAGAGGTAGGAGGATCGCCATGAGTTTGAGGCCAGCCTGAGATTGCATAGTGAATTCTAGTCAGCCTGGGCTAGAGTGAGAGCGACCACAAAAACAAAACAAAAATCCCACATAATGCCAGGCATGGTGGCACACGCCTTTAATCCCAGCACTAGGGAGGCAGAGACAGGAGGATCACCAGGAGTTCAAGGCCACCCTGAGACTACATAGTGACTTCCAGATCAGCCTGGGCTAGCGTGAGACCCTACCTTAAAAAACAAAACAAAAACAACAACAACAAAAATCCCACATAAGGAGAGAAGCTGGTCATGCTTTGTAGTCACTCTGGAATGTGAGGACGGATTCACTGTCAGTTCCCTGGATCGACTTCACTCTAAGAGTAGCACCAAGTGGGCCTATGTACAGTTAAGACACATCTGCATCTTACCTCGAGGGGAACATGCAGTCATTTTCCCGGTATAATCTGTTCTTGATGATCTGATAGTGGGTCCCCAGCTTCCGTCTGACGACCTCCGCCATCATCTTCCTGGAGATACCTCCGCGAAAAGGTGTTAGGTCCTCTTCTATGACACTAGGGAGGAATGGGAACTGTCAAAGACCCCAGGCCATGAGTGGTGCCATTCCATCTACTTCCTAGGTGCATTCGTGCTTTAAAAAAAAACATTGGGGCTAGAGAGATGGCTTAGCGGTTAAGCGCTTGCCTGTGAAGCCTAAGGACCCCGGTTCGAGGCTCGATTCCCCAGGACCCATGTTAGCCAGATGCACAAGGGGGCGCACGCATCTGGGGTTCGTTTGCAGTGGCTGGAGGCCCTGGCGTGCCCATTCTCTCTCCTTCTCTCTATCTGCCTCTTCCTCTCTCTGTCTGTCGCTCTCAAATAAATAAATAAAAATAATAACAAAAAAAATTTAAAAAAAAAAACACACTGAGCTGAGGCAAAAGAAGTCTACTAATGAATGACCAGCTCTACCATAGAAGCACCAGCGGAAACTGAAAAGCATCAGGCATAGGGCTGGAGAGCACAGTGGTAGAAAGCTTGCCTAGTGTGGACAGGGTCCTGGCTTCCCACTCTAGCACCTCAGAAACAACACACCACGGCGGGAGAGATGGCTCAGGGATTAGGGCCCTCGCCTGCAAAGCCTGGCAACCTGAGTTCAATTCCCCAGTACCCACGTAAAGCCAGATGCACAAAGTGGCACAAGTTTGTTTGCAGTGGCTGGAGGCCCTGGTGTGACCATTCTCTTCCTCTCTCCACTCTCCCTCTACTTGCAAATAAATAGTAAATTAAAAAACACCACATTGTGGGCTGGAGAGATGGCTTAGCGGTTAAGCGCTTGCCTGTGAAGCCTAAGGACCCCGGTTCGAGGCTTGATTCCCCAGGTCCCACGTTAGCCAGATGCACAAGGGGGCGCAAGCATCTGCAGTTTGTTTGCAGTGGCTGGAGGCCCTGGCGCACCCATTCTCTGTCTCTCTCTCTCTCTTTCTCTCTCTGTCTGTCACTCAAATAAATAAAAATAAATAAACAAAAAAAATTAAAAAAAAAAACACCACACTGAACACAACTGACCCAGAAATACAGGCATGTTTCAATTTCCTCCCTCCATCAGATGGCCCCTTCCTTAGCTGAACCATATTCCTTCTTGCTATTCATGTGACATCTCTGTTCTCACAGCCCCTGAGTCCCAGAGATGTCCCTTTCTCTGAATCCCACGTGTGGGGCTCATGCCTCAATTCTACACTGTCTGTCTTAACCTGTACCCCTCAATACAAGCTCTGGATGCCTTACTGCAGTATCCAGAAAATAAATAGTTTTGTCTCTCTCTCTTTTTTTTTTTTTTTTTTTTTTTTGGTTTTCCGAGGTAGGGTCTCACTCTAGCTCAGGCTGACCTGGAATTCACTATGGAGTCTCAGGGTGGCCTCGAACTCACGGCGACCCTCCTACCTCTGCCTCCCGAGTGCTGGGATTAAAGGCGTGCGCCACCACGCCTGGCTCTATTTTGTCTCTCTTTCAGAGCTCAGTACATAGTAAGTTTCAATAAACATCATTTAGCATCAGGTGAATTTTCCAGGAATCACTAACAGGACAATGAGCTACTAGGGACTCGGCTGTTTAGCTGATGAGGAACTTCCAGAGAAGTGGCTCGCCATGGGGGTGTTACGGTCAACTTCTCGTTGCGGCGGATAAACACCGGACCAGAAACAGTTTACAGGAGGAAGGGGTTTATTTCAGGCTTGCAGATTCCAGGGGAATATCATTAATGGAAGAAGAAGCTGGCTCCTTTCACAGATGCAAGTAGAGACAATCAAACAGCCAGCACACACCAGCACCAGCAAGTACAAACAGCCTGAGATCGAACTGCTCTCCACACACCTTAGGGCTAGACTCCAAGACGTTCCCCTACTGACATTCCTCTTTCCCAGTAGGGCTCCACCCATGGGAAACTCAAGATTCAAACCTGAGTCTATGGGGCCACACACTTAAATTTGGATCAGAAATTAGAACCCAGGACTGTTTTTCTTTCTGTGTGTGTGTGTGTGTGTGTGTGTGTGTTTTAAATTCTTATTCTTATTTGAGTGAGAGAAAGAGGCAGATACAGTGAGAGAGAGAGAGAGAATGGGAGCACCAAGGCCTCAAGCTACTGCAAACGAACTCCAGACACATGCGCCACCTTGTGCATCTGGCATACACAGATCCTGGGGAGTCGAACCTTGGCCCTTAGGGTTTGTAGGCAAGTTTCGTAACCACTAAGCCATCTCTCCAGCCCCTGCTTTTCTTTCTACCATACCATATCTGAACCCTAATTTGTATATTTAAAGATAACCAACAAGAAAATACTGGATTCCCTGCTGGGCATGGTGGCGCACACTTTTAATCCCAGCACTCAGGAAGCAGAGGTAGGAGGATCACTGTGAGTTCGAGGCTTTCCTGAAGACCCCATAGTGAATTCCAGGTCGGCCTGGGCTAGAGTGAGACCCTACCTCGAAAAACCAAAAAAAGAAAGAAAATACTGGATTCAATGATCAATATAGTCATTCCTTCAACATTTACTGAGTGCACTTGCTAAGGGGCCAGCACCAGGAATACAACAGTGCATCAGAAAGGCCCTGACCTCAAGCTTTCAGTCCAAGGGAAGGTTAACACATGTGTTAAGTCCCACAGGGACTAGGGGTGATGTTGAGACCACTGGGACACTCCTCTTCCAGAGTACTTTCCTTCCTTAGAATTCGAACCACCTCGGCCATCCTTCCTGCTCCCAAGACATACACACGATCTCTAACCACCGCAACCAGTCTCTCAGGGATCTTGCGACAAGAATTCAGCTCTCAGGGGGCTGGAGAGATGGCTTAGTGGTTAAGGCGTTTGCCTGCAAAGCCAAAGGACCCCGGTTCCATTCTCCAGGACCCACGTAAGCCAGATGCACAAGGGGGCGCATGCGTCTGGAGTTCGTTTGCACTGGCTGCAGGCCCTGGAGTACCCATTCACTCTTTCTCTCTCTCTCTCTAATAAATAAATAATAAAATATATTTTAAAAAATTCAGCTCTCAGAGACACATCAAGGGACTCACCCATGATAGCAGCTGCAGTTTTGGCTTGAACATGGTGCATAATTCTCCAAAGACCTGCTAATTTGGTCAATGAATACTTTCCATTTTGAGCCTTCAAAAAGTGAAGTAAAGGAGAGTTAACAAAATACCCCTGGCATTCTTATTTGCAAGCAGCACAAGGCAGAACCAATTGGAGACCAAAACTTGCAGAAAGTCCCTTCCTTTCCCAGCGGTGGAAGGGCAGTGCCAAGCAGGACCTTTGTGTAACTTGTCAGGGCTTGACTGAAGTCTCGCAGTTCCACCTGGGCCATGAGGAATCCAAGAAATTGGAAAAGTTGAGCTAAACATCAGGCCTTCAAAAGCTACGGATAGGGCTGGAGAGATGGCTTGGCGGCAAAGGCACTTGCCTTCAAAGCCAAAGGACTCAGGTTCAACTCCCCAGGACCCATGTAAACCAGATGCACAAGACGGCGCATGCTTCTGGAGCTCGTTTGCGGTGCCTGGAGGCCCTGGGGCACCCAAAGCTATGGCCGGGCGTGGTGGCGCACGCCTTTAATCCCAGCACTCGGGAGGCAGAGGTAGGAGGATCACCTGTGAGTTCGAGACCACCCTGAGACTACATAGTGAATTCCAGGTCAGCCTGAGCTGCAGTGAAACCCTACCTCAAAAAAAAAAAAAAAAAAAAAAAAAAAAAAAAAAAAAAGGAGGCTAAGGATAAACAAACTGGGCTTGTAATACGCAATAAACTGAACCCCATAAAGAGTAGCCATTGGAAGCCAGGGACACGAACCTCTCCATTCATCTCTTCTGGCAAAGCATCCCACACGCCTCCCTCCTTCCTCCCGGCCCTCCCTCCCCCAGGGCGTTCTAAGGTGGCACGGAAGGAAGAGCCAAGCGCAGAGATGCCGCCCGCGGGCGAACCGGGCACATCCCTTTCTCGGGGAGCATGGGCTGGCAGCAGAGAGCAGGACCCGCGCGCTCCCCTCCGCCTGCAGGCGCTGCATCCTCCGGGCGAGCCGGGGACCCCCGCGGCCCGGTCCGGAGCCCACCTGACTCCTTCTGCCGGCCCTGCGCTGGGCCCAGGAACGCGAGCAGCAGCCAGAAGCCCAGCACACAGCTCGCCCGCCGCTCCATCGCCGGCGGGGCGCTGCGGACTCCGGTTCCCGCGAGCCGGCGGAAGCGCTTGCCCCGCACAAAGATGGCGGCCGCGGCACGCGGGGTGCCCCACACAAAGATGGCGGCGCGGCGCATTGGGGTGCCCCACACAAAGATGGCGGCGCGTCAGGTAGGGGTGCCCTACTCAAAGATGGCCGCCGGGCCCGCCCCCAGGCCTTCTGCAGGACCTTCCTTCCAAAGATGGCATCTGGAAGCTAGCGGGAGGGTGGGAAGGAGATGTCATACCACTAATGGTGGTAATTCCTCACGTTCTGTGATATCTCGAAGACATCTTAACTCTCTGCTCCCAGAAAATGCAAAAAGGTCTTGCCTATGACCTCACACTGACACCAACCGTGGCTTGTCCCGGACATGTACCTGCTTATTTGGAGAACATGAGAATGCACACACTGTTAGGACACAAAGGGTTGTACACTACGGCACAGGGCCCTTGGTAACAGAAATTTACAGCGGTTGGTGTGACTTAAACAAGGATGCCAATCAGTAGTGTTAAAGAAAATGTATGGAAAGCCCTTGTTTTGTACTCTTGAATTTCTTTTTTTCTTTTTCTTTTTTTTTTTCTTTCTTTCTTTTTTTTTAACTGGCTTTCCAAGGTAGGGTGAGAAACGCTAGCTCAGGCTGACCTGAAATTAACTATGTAATCAGGGTGGCCTCGAACTCACGACAATCCTCCTACCTCTGCCTTCCTAGTCCTGGGATTAAAGGTGTGCACCACCAAGTCCGGCTCTGAACTTTATGCTTTCTGTGTGTGTCTGTATGTTGTTTTTTTTTTTCTTCCTCAGGTAGGGATGGTCTCACCATATAATTTAGGCTGGCCATGAACTCATGATCCTCCCACCTTAGCTACCTGAGTGCTAGAATTTTCCTCCTACAAAAGCCTCCCAAATGCTGGGATTAAAGGTGTGGGCCACCACACCCCACTAAACTGAACTTCAAATGGGCCACTTAGCTCCATGAACCTCTCTACCCATCAGTTTGAAGCGAGCCTGGGCTACAGAGTGAGTTTTGAATAAGATGGGGCTACATACCTTGCCTCAACCATAAAAATAAGTAAATAAGCCAGGTGTGGTGGTACACTCCTGTAATACCAGCCCTTGGGAGGCAGAGGTAGGAGAATTGCCTTGAGTTCAAGGCCACCCTGAGACTGTATAGTGAATTCCAGGTCAACCTGGGCTAAAGCAAGATCCTACCTTGAACAACAACAACAACAAAAAGCTGGGTTAGAGAGATGGTTTAGTGGTTAAGGTGTTTGCTTGTGAAGCCTAATGACCAAAGTTCAATTCCCTAGGACCTACATAAGCCAGATGCGCAAGGTGTAGCATATATCTAGAGTTAATTTCCAGTGGTTTGAGGCCCTGATGCATTCTGTGGGTTTTTTAAAAAATCTTTTTATTATTTATTTATTTATTTATTTGTCAGAGAGAGAGAGAGAGAATTGGCATGCCAGGGCCTCCAGCCATGGAAATTGAACTCCAGATAAGTGCACCATCTTGTGTGCATATGCAATCTTGTGCGCTTGCGTTACCTTGTGCATCTAGCTTACATGGGACATGGAGAGTTGAATTTGAGTCCTTAGGCTTCGCAGGCACATGCCTTAACTGCTAGGCCATCTCTCTGGCCCGTGATTTTTAAATGTTTGTTTGTTTGTTTGTTGAGGTAGGGTTTCACTCTAGCCCAGGCTGACCTGGATCTCACTCTGTAGTCTCAGGCTGACCTCAAACTCAGAGATCCTCCTACCTTGGCCTCCCAAGTGCTGGGGTTAAGGTGGGTGTTTTTTTGTTGTTGTTGTTTTTTTTTTTTTTTTTTTTTTTTTGGTTTTTCGAGGTAGGGTCTCACTCTGGCCCAGGCTGACCTGGAATTAACTATGTAGTCTCAGGGTGGCCTCGAACTCACGGCAATCCTCCTAACTCTGCCTCCCGAGTGCTGGGATTAAAGGCGTGCGCCACCACGCCCGGCTAAGGTGGGTGTGTTTTTTGAGAAAGGATATCATGTAGCCCAGGCTGCTCTCCAACTTACTATCCAGTAAAGGATGATTGCCTTGATGTCCTAATCTTTCTCCCTCTTCCTACTGAGCTCTGTGACACCATGTTCACCTTTTTTGTTTTGTTTTTAAGTATTTTATTTGAAAGAGGGAGGGAAGGAGAGAGGAAGGAAGGGAGAGAGAGAGAATGGGCACATCAGGGGCTCCAGCACTGGGAACAAACTCTAAACACATGCTCCACCTTGTGCATCTGGCTTACATGGGTCCTGGGAAATCGAACTTGGGTCCTTAAGGTTTTGCAGGTAAGTGCCTTAGCCACTAAGCCATCTCTCCAGCCCTCATTTAAAAAAAAATTTTTTTTTTTTAATTTGAGAGAGAGAGAGAGAGAAAATGGGCTTGCCAGGGCCTCCAGCCAGTGCAAACGAACTCCAGATGCATGTGCCACCTTGTGCATCTGGCTTATGTGGATTCTGGGGAATTGAACTGAGGTCCTTTGGCTTTGCAGGCAAGTGCCTTAACTGCTAAACAATTTCTCCAGCCCCATTTTTAAAATTTTATTTTATTTTATTTTTTATTTATTTACTTATTTGACAGGGTAAGAAGGAGAGAGAGAGAGAATGGGCACGCCAGGGCCTCCAGCCACTGCAATCGAACTCCAGACCCCCTTGTGCATCTGGCTAATGTGGGTCCTGGGGAATCGAACCTGGGTCCTTTGGCTTTGCAGGCAAACGCCTTAACTGCTAAGCCATCCCTCCAGCCTTTTTTTATTTTTTTTATTTTTAACAGTGTCTTTCTGTAGCCCTGGTAGATGTGGTACTCACCATATAGCACAAGCTTGTCTAAATGCTGGGATTACACATATGCACCACCATACCATGTCATACCCAGCACTTTCATCCATTGTTTGGTCTTTATTTCTTCAACCCTTCCTGCATCTATAACCAACCTTTGCTGTTTGCTCAGACCATTGGAATGTAGCAGTGGCTGCTCTTTGGGAGTTGTCCTTTACAAGGTACTTGCCCTCTTTTTGCCCAACATTCTAAATTCTAAAGGAGAAACCACACCTAAATGATTAAAACACTTACTGCTAAATAATTTTTACACTTATAGAATTGAAAATACCTAGTGATCTTCAGATAATATCAGAAAGTAGAACACCCTTTTTTATTATTTGTGAGAGAGAGTGGGTGCCCTGGAGCCTCTAACCACTGCAAATGAACTCCCACAAGTATGTGTCACCACATGCATCTGGCTTATGTGGGATCTGGGGAATCGAACCTCAGTCCTTAGGCTTCATAGGCAAGACCATTAACTGCTAGCCATCTCTCCAACCCCTTTGTTTCTTTCTTTCTTTCTTTTCTTTTTTTTGTTTTGTTTTGTTTTTCAAGGTAGGGTCTCACTAGCTCAGGAGTTCACTATGTGTAGTCTCGGGGTGGCCTTGAACTCATGGCGATCCTCCTACCTCTGCCTCCCAAGTGCTGGAATTAAAAGCGTGTGCCACCATACCTGGCTCCCTTTCTTTTTTTAAATTTTAATATTTTATTTATTCAATTGAGAGAGAGAAAGAGGCAGATAAAGAGAGAGAGAGAGAGAGAGAGAATGTGCCAGGGACTCTAGCCACTGCAAACGAACTCCACACACATGCACCACCTTGTGCATCTGGCTTATGTGGGTCCTGGGAAATCGAACCTGGGTCTTTAAGGTTTTGCAGGCAAGTGCCTTAACTACTAAGCCATTTCTCCAGCCCCCCCCTTTTTTTTTCTTTTTTAAGTGTTTTGACATAGGATGTTGCTCTAGCCCAGGCTGACCTGGAATTCACTATGTAGTCTCAGACTGGCCTTGAACTCACAGTGATCCTCTTACATCTGCCTCCCAAGTGCTGGGTTTAAAGATGTGTGCCACCACGCCCAGCTATGAGTCTCTTTTTGAGACAGAGTTTCACTCTGTAGCCCAGGTTGGCCTGGAACTCTGTATAGCTATCCTTCTGTCTTAACATCATGAGTGCTGGGATTATAGTAGTTCCTATAATTTTTTTTTTTGTTTTGTTTTTTTGAGGTAGGATCTCACTCTAGCTCAGGCTGACCTGGAATTCACTATGTAGTCTCAGGGTGGCCTCGAGCTCTCGGCGATCCTCCTACCTCTGCCTCGCGAGTGCTGGGATTAAAGGCGTGCACCACCATGCCTGGCTTTAATTCATTTTTTAAAAGGTAGTTTTATTTATTTATTTGAAAGCAACAGACAGACAGGGAGAGATAGAGAGAATGGGTGTATCAGGGCCTCCAGCCACTGCAAACAAACTCCAGACGCATGTGCCACCTTATGCATCTGGCTTACGTGGGTACTGGGGAATTGAGCCTCAGACTGGGATCCTTAGGCTTCACAGGCAAGCACTTAACCATTAAGCCATCTCTCCATCCCCATAGTCCCTATAATTCTTTAAATACACATATTATTTTTCTTCCATTATTTTGTTTTCAGATGGTGTCTTGTTATCTGCCCCGGATGACTTTCAACTCACAATCCTCCTGCCTCAGCAACCCAAGTGAATTTAGGCACGTGCCACCAGTGCCTGTCTGATATATTACTTTTCTACAAGTTAAACTGGAATTTTGTGTTAGTCGATACATAGAATTAAGCAATAAAAAAGGGTAGCCAGGCTTGGTGGCACATGCTTTGAGTTCTAGCACTCAAAGGTAGGAGGATGGCTGTGAGTTCAAAGCCACCCTGAGTGTACATAGTGAATTCCAGGTCAGCCTGGGCTAGAGCAAGATCCTACCTTGAAAAACCAAAAAAGAAAAAACAAATGTTATCCTTTGGGCTAGAGAGAATGTTCACTGGTTAAAGGCACTTGCTTGCAAAGCCTGATGGCCCAGGTTTGATTCCCCAGTACCCACTTAAATCCAGAGGCACAAGGTGGGTTGAGGGCAAGGAGTCCAACAAAGTAACAGAATCCTTTCTTTTTTTCTTTCTTTCTTTCTTTTTTTTTTTTCCGGGGTAGGGTCTCACTCTAGCCCTGATACTTCCGTTTTTAATGGCAGCATCCACATAGTCATTTAACATACTGTAGGTTTTAGCGCAGGGATAGACGCTGAAAAGAGAATTCAACACTCTGGCATCTTTGCTTAGCAAAGACCTCAGGTGGCGAGTCTCCCAATCTGCTCATCAGGAACAAGGGGCGATGACATGACTGTTAACAGTCCTTTAGGGGCTGGAGAAATGGCTTAGCGGTAAAGGCACTTGCCTGCAAAGCCAAAGGACCCAGGTTCGATTCCCCAGGAGCCACATTAGCCAGATGCACATGGTGGCACATGTGTCTGGAGTCCGTTTGCAGTGGCTGTGGCCTCTGGTGCACCCATTCTCTCTCCTCCCCCTCTCTCTCTACCTCTTCTCTTTCAATAAATAAATAAACAAATAAGGGGCTGGAGACATGGCTTAGCTAAGGCGTTTGCCTGCGAAGCTAGAGAATCCGGGTTCGATTCCCCAGGACCCTCGTTAGCCAGATGCACAAGGGGGCGCATGCACCTGGAGTTCGTTTGCAGTGGCCCTGGTGTGCCCATTCTGTCTTCTATCTCTCTCTGATTGCAAATAAATAAATAAAATAAAACAAACAAACAAAAAAAACCACCAAAAATACCCAGTCCTTTAGACGTCGAGGACAACAGGCTGGCAGAGGAGGGAGGGAGGACCGCGCGGCCACCCCACCGCGGGCGGTCCCCACTGCGCAGGCGCGCTCGGGGAAGGCGGGGGGGGAGGGGGGAACCGCCCGGGCGCGGAGCTGACGTCATCACCGCGCGCTGCCACGTCTGCTCAGCTCCGCGGCGATGGAGGCTGAGGGTGAGCGGTGACGGGGCCGGGCTCTGCCTGTGGCTTTCGCTCTGCGTCCGGCGCTGACTCGGGGGTCCGGTACCGGAAGGAGTGGACGCTTCTGCTCGGCTCTGCCGTGGGCGGCGGCGTGCGAGCGGGAAGCCGGTGTGCAGCGCTCGGAGGAGGCGCGGAGTTGTCGAGCGCGGGCGCCCATGCCTAGAGCCGCAGCCCACCGGGGACCGGCGTCTACGCGTGAGTGTTGCCCGCGGGCATCGTCGGGCCCGGGGACCGCCCTGCCGAGCTCCGGGGGCCCCTGGGCCGCGCTCTTCTCCCGGGTGCCCCGCCCCTCTCTTCTCTTCTGCGCTTGAATTGAGCAAGGACCTCTCCCAACAGCTGGAAATTATCATAATAATCATAATAATTATTATTATTTGGTCTCACCTGTTTTTCTTTTCCTCCTAGTCTCGTACGAAAGGCGCATCAGGAATTAAGGAACATTGAGTGTATTTGCACTAACATATTGAAAATCAGGCTCTCCCCCCCCCCCACGCACCCAGCATGTCAGTTTTCAGTGTATTTTAGTTGTATTTAGGAAACGTTTGGTGTCGATATTGGCGGAATCATAAATTTTTTTTTTTTTTGCCCAAGTTGAGGGAAACAACTTGTTCTCATTGAAAATCGGTTCCTTTTTTTTTTTTTAAGTATGTATTTATTTATTTGAGAGCGAGAAAAGCAGGCACAGTGACTATGGGCGCACCAGGGCTTCCTGCCACTGGAGCCGAACTCCACGTACGTGCACCACTTTGTGCATCTGGCCTTACGTGGGTCCTGGGGAATCGAACCTGGACCATCAGGCTTTGCAGACAAGTGCCTTTAACCTGCGAACTCTCTCTGGCTCCTAGTTGCCTTTTCATCTTGCAGTTTCAGTACTTGTAAACTTCCAAGCGGCCTCAGGGAAGTTTTTGTCCTGGAAAGGGCATCTGGGTTCCTTGTAGGATTTCTGTCTCTGGATTTCACTATTTGGCCTGGGTTGGCCTTTATCACCCTGCCTCAGTCTCCAGAGTTCAAGGATTGCAGGCCAGGCCTCTGCATCCAGATGTTTTGATATTTTCAGCATAACATGAACAGTTTAGTTTTTGTGTTTTTGAGAAACACTCAATCTGTAGCCCAGGTTGCCTTAAACTTGTGGCAGTCCATCTCAGCCTCCCCAGTGCAGGAATTATTGGTGTGAGCCACCACAAGCAGGCTCACTTTTACTTTTAAAAGACTTAAAAAGCCTACACTGTCCTTTGATTTTTGTCAGTCATGACAGATACTTATGTAGGACGAGGAACACTTATTCCTGATGAAGATGCAGGTGAAAAGAATTTAGTCAAAGCCAGATAGTACATGCCATATCTTATCTCATAACCCAGATTGCTCGCTAACAATTTTAGTAGTTTGGACAAAGATGAACATCCTGTATTTCAGGTGACTTTAATGTGAAGTCCTGAATTGGAAATGAATGTTTCTTACAAGCTTTCTTGATTAAGGTTTCTTTCCTGTAATGACAAGTCAGTGACAAAGACACAAATTGTGACTTGCCTAACACCAAAGCTTAGGTCAGAATTTAGTCTTCTGATCCATTATAGGATAAAATGTATAATAGATCTTGGGAACATTTGTTTGAAAATCTTTTTTTTTTTTTTAACATGACTTTTCAATTTTTGATTGTTACATTGTTGTAAAAAAACAGTAAACTGATATGTATTTTTTTTTAATTGTTCAGAGTTGAAATAGGTTGACAACCACTAACATGGGTTGCAACTGCAGGTGACGCTGGACGCTGACTGGTTCCTGGACATGCCCAGTAGAAGGAGGGGTCCTAGCCGGCAGCAGCTAAGCCGCTCTGCTTTACCTTCTATACAGACTTTGGTCGGTGGGGGCTGTAGCAATGGAACAAGCTTGAGAAACAGGTAAAGAAATAAAACTTTGTATAATTTGTAATATCAGTAAGACGAACAGAAAAAATCACTCTGGACTGGGATGGCTCAGTGGTTAAATGAGTTTGCTTGAAAAGCCTGGTGACCTGGGTTCAAGTCCCCATTACCCACGTAAAGGCAGACACAAAGGGCACATGCGTCAGGAGTTTATTTGCACTGGCAGGAGGCCCTGGGGTACACACACACACACACACTCTCTCTCTCTGTCAAATAAATACTAAAAAGAATCATTCAGATACTTGCTTATCAAACTTGCTTCTTAAAAAAAAAAAAAAAGAGATGAGCATGATAGCATAACCTTTAGTCTCAGCACTTGGGAGGCAGAGGTAGGAGGATTGCTGCGCATTAGGGGCCAGCCTGGGACAGACAGAGTTTCAGGTCAACCTGAACTAGAGTGACTCCCTACTTCAAAAACACCAGGGCTGGAGAGGTGGTTCAGTGTTGAAGGGCACTTACTTGCAAAGCCTAATAGCCTGAGTTTGATTCTCTAGTACCCATGTACAGGCAGATGCAAAGTGGTGCATGCATCTGGAGTTTGTTTTGTAGTGGCACTAGGCTATGGCACACCCATTCTCATTCTCTTTCTCTCTGCAAAGAAAAATATTTTTATGGGGCTGGGTGTGGTGGTGTACACCTTTAATCCCAGTACTTTGGGAGGCAGAGGTAGGAGGATCACCATGAATTTGAGACTACCCTGAGACTACATAGTGAATTCCAGGTCAGCCTGGGCTAGAGCGAAACCCTACCTCAAAGAGATATATGTATGTATGTATGTATACACACACACACACACCCACACACATACATATTTTATGGCTGGCATAGTGGTTAAGGCACTTGCCTGCAAAACTTAACAACCTGAGTTCAGTTCCCCAGTGCCTGTGTAAAGCCAGATGTACAAAGGGGTACATGCATGTGGAGTTTATTTGCAGTGGCTGGAGGCCCTGGTATGTCCATTCTCTCTCTCCTTGCAAATAAATATAAATATATATTTATATAATATATATATATATATATATATATATTATATTTTATATATATACACATGTATATATATGTATAAAATTTATGAGAGAGGGACTGGATGGGCATGCCAGGGCATGTTGCCACTGTAAACAAACTCCAGATTCATACCTCATCATGTGCATCTGGCTTATGCGAGTTCCTGGGGAGTTGAACCTGTGTCCTTAGGCTTCACAAACAAGTGCCTTAACCGCTAAACCATCTCTCCAGCTCTATAAATTAAAAAAAATATTTTTTAAAAAAGAATAAGCTGAGTGTGGTGTGCACGCCTTTAATCCCAGCACTCAGAAGGCAGAGGTAGGAGGATCGCTGGAGTTCAAGGCCACCCTGAGACTACAGAGTGAATTCCAGTTCAGCCTGGGCCAGTGGGAGACCCTACCTCAGCCCCTCCCCCCCAAAAAAAAAGCACAAAAGGATACCATGTTTGCTGCATACAGCAAGTGGCGTGCATGAGTATTACACGTGTTGCATGGGGAGAAGTGATTGGCGGCCAGGCCTGTGGTTAAGTGGAGAGCTCCACGGAGCATACTGACAAAGGTTGGCTGGGATGCCACCCGCAGTGCAGAACCGGTTTCATAGGTTTAGATGAGGGAGGAATCCTATCAGAATTTCACCTTAGACCCCTTAAAGCAGCAGGGTAGAGGGTTTGGTAAAAGTAGATAATTTAAGTGGAGAAAATTAACATTTAGGTAAAAATTGGTGAGTCTTTGAACCAAGACATTGTATTGAGAGAAGGTACAGTTTGACAGAAGTCTTAGAAAATGTAATCCTGTTCTTTAGACTGATTGGATGTGGAGAGGCTGATGAAAACTTCTAGCCTAGGTTTCTGAGTTGGGCAGCCAACAGATTAGGAACTAGGGTCAGGACACTGGGTTGGGGGAGTGATGTCTAGTAGGCAGTTGAATACATGAGCCTATAACTACAAGTGAATTCTGTGGAGTGAAAGTTCAGTGTTCTCTGTCCAAAAGGTAATGGAAGCCATGACTACATCTGAGATCACTGATAAAGTGTAGAGGGAGAAGGAAAGAGAATTTCCGAATGGGGCCTTGGGAAATGCTAAAGTTAGGGGTAGGTGGAGGAGGCAGCAGGGTGCCCTTTGTGCTGTGTGACTTTGAGGCTGTCAACATTTGACTTAATTACAGTTTTTCTTTCAGGAATGGTAGTGCTGTTGGCCTTCCTGTTCCACCTATCACAGCCTTAATTACCCCAGGTCCTGTCCGTCATTGCCAAATTCCTGACTTACCTGTGGATGGGAGCCTGCTCTTTGAATTTCTTTTTTTCATCTACCTGCTGATTGTTCTGTTCATTCAGTACATCAACATCTATAAGACCGTGTGGTGGTACCCTTACAATCACCCTGCGTCTTGTGCGTCACTGGTAAGTCTTCAAAGGCCTTACGTTCTTTGTGACAGTAGGGTGGGAAACCTATCTGGAAAAATCTGTAGAAATTGTTTTTCTTTTAGATGTGGCCTCATGTAGTCCAGGCTTGTCTTGAACTTGGTATGTAGCCACGGATAAGTTTGAACTTGTGATCTTCCTGCATCCCTCTCCCTTTAGGGTATTAGAATTATAGGTACACAACTTTGCCTTTTTATTTTTGGTGGTTCTGGGGCCTCAGGTATACTAAATAAGTGGTTTGCCACTGAGATACATCCTCAGCACCAACTTCACCTTTTTTTTTTTTTTAATTTTTTTGATTTATTTTTATTTATTTATTTGAGAGCGACTGACAGAGAGAGAAAGAGGTAGGTAAAGAGAGAGAAAGAGAGAATGGGCATGCCAGGGCCTCCAGCCACTGCAAAGGAACTCCAGATGCATGCACCCCTTTGTGCATCTGGCTAACGTGGGTCCTGGGGAATTGAGCCTTGAACCAGGGTCTTTAGGCTTCACAGGCAAGCACTTAACTGCTAAGCCATCTCTCTAGCCCCCTATTTTTATTTTTAATATTTTTATTTTATTTATTTGAGAGAAGCAGAGGGAGAGAGACACAGATAGAGAGAGAATGGGCACATTAGAGCTTCTAGCCACTGCATATGAACTCAAGACACATGCGCCACTTTGTGCATCTGGCTTACGTGGTCCTGGAGAATCGAACCTAGTCCTTTAGCTTTTCAGGCAAGCACCTTAATGACTAAGCCATCTCTCCAGCTCAAGGATATTTTTTACTAAAGGTTCATTTTGCTTGTCCGAGAAATACATACAGGTTTAGAAAAAACTATTGGTAGCATCTAGGAAATGCTACTTTATGGAAGAGATCAATTAAAAGGCATATTTCTATATATATATTTTTTTATTTGCTAGAGAGAGAGAGAATGGGTGCACCAAGGCCTCCAGCCACTGCAAATGAACTCCAGACACATGTGTCCCCTTGTGCATCTGGCTAATGTGGGTCCTGGGGAACTGAACCTGGGTCCTTTGGCTTTGCAGGCAAATGCCTTAACCACTAAGCCACCCCTCCAGCCTGAAAGGCATATTTCTAGATCAAGTTAGAAAGACTAAATGAATATAATGGACATGTACCACAATGTAAAGTTTAATAGTAGATGCCCAGGTCTAGTAAGTTGTTCAATTAAAGAGATAACAGGAGTAACTCCTGAAAACTGAGTCCTGACTTGTCCACTAAAGTGAGCACATTATAAGTGTGGCATTTAGATGAATTAGTTTTATAATTCTACAGGTAATTACTTGTTACTTTAAGCTATCATCCTCTCTCCCTGTTCTTCTTTCTTTATATCCCTTTCTCCCTTCTTTGTTTTTTTTGAAACAGTCTTGCTGTGTAGGCCAAGATGGCCTCAAACTTGTGGCAGTGTTTTACCTCAGTCTCCCAAATGCTTGGATTACAATAATGTGCCACCACACCCAGTTATTTTCCTTTTAATATAGCAAAGCTTCAAAACCAGTGAGGAATGCACTTTAGGTAGTTTGGAAAGTTAAAGCAATTTGTCGTGAATGAAGTAGAAGGTGGGCAAGTCTTCTCAGGACCCTGACATATGTATGTTCTCTAAGGGTACAGTGGTTTTCAGAAGGTCATTTGAGTGGGCAGACTTTTCCATATTACTTCCAACCAGAACAACTCAGTATTTCTGTCTGACACAGTTCTTTGTTTCTCTTACAGAACTTTCATCTCATTGATTATCACCTGGCAGCATTCATCACAGTGATGCTTGCGAGGAGGCTTGTATGGGCCCTCATTTCCGAGGTATTACGGCTCACTCACTATATTCTATTACTGAACTAGACCTAGTTAGTAAGACGGGTTCACACTGAAAATGTGAAATGGCCAAATGTAATTTCAGTACAACTACAAATTAATCTCCTATGAGTTGTGCGGGCTCTTTGAAAACGGTTTCCTGCAATATATTCAAAATTCAAATGTGTATTAATTCAAGAGAACTATTAAAAACCTAACTGGTAGGTTAAGAGCTTATTTTGAAGCACTTTTAAAATTTATTTGAGAGAGAGAGAGAATTGGCACACCAGGGCCTCAGCCACTGAAATCCAACTCCAGATGCTTGCGCCATCTAGTGGCCATGTACCACCTTGCACTTGCCACACCTTTGTGCATCTGGCTAATGTGGGATCTGGAGAGAGAGCGACATGGGTCCTTAGACTTTGCAGGCAAGCGCCTTAACTGCTAAGCCATCTCTCCAGCCCAAGAGCTTATTTTTAACTTGTATATTTTTAAATTTTTTAATCAGGTAGTTTTAGTGAATACAAGGATGGATTTCAAGTAACTTACTAATATGAAAAGTTATCTGTGTTTGTGTTTATGTTTGTATATATAGTTGAATCTAAAATACCCAAATTTCAGATAACATTAGCTTATAATGAATTTATGAAATTTGCTAATAAAAAGCAGAGTTTATTAAAACTCAAAATATGCCAATTAAAATTTGCATAGGATTAATCTGAAGGTTAGAGTCTTCAGGTTAATGAACAGAGGGAAAGAAAGAACGAATATTAAATGATCTTTTTTCAATTTAAAAGTTGCTGATAGAGTTGGCCATTAATATAATTTTTCATATATGTGTAAAGGGTGAAGGAAGAAAATGTGCTTTCATGAGGTTTTGTCATCTTGTAACCTTGTAAATAATTGTGAAAAGACAAAATGGTAACAGCCAAAGTGGGTAATGATTTTAAACGTGGAAATTATATTTTAGTGTGATAGCTTAAGTGAATATTTGCTATAATCGCAAGTAACTGAGAATCAACTTTCCATTTAGGGCAGACACAAAATTACTTGTGTGTACAAGCTCTAATTGGAACTGGATTTCTTTTCTTTTTTTTTTTTTTTTTTTTTTGGTAGTGTCTCTAGCCCAGGATAACCAGGCACTCACTCTGTAGTCTGGGTTGGCCTCCAACTCACAGTGATCCTCCTACCTCTGCCTCCCAAGTGCTGGGATTAAAGGCGTGTAACACCATGTCTGGTTTAGGAACTGGATTTCTATGAGCACAGAGTAGTTGGAGGCATTAAGTTATAATCAGAAAGCTATTTGAACTTAATTGTAGTTAACTTAGTAGGATTGCTTATTTTTACAGTGGGAAGAACTGTCAGCAACCTTTCACTAAGGTTCAGCATTCAAGTAATAAAAATAGATGCTGAGCCGGGCGTGGTGGCACATGCCTTTAATCCCAGCACTCGGGAGGCAGAGGTAGGAGGATCACAGTGAATTCGAGGCCACCCTGAGACTACATAGTGAATTCCACATCAGCCTGGGCTAGAGTGAAACCCTACTTTGGAAAGCCAAAAAAATAAAAGATGCTGAGTTTGATGTGGCACATGCCTGAAATGCCAGGACTTTAAAGCAGGAAGTAGGGAAGATTAGGAGTTCAAGATGAGCCTGTGCTGCAGAAGACCTTGTTTCAAAAACAATAAGAAATAGAAATAAAAACAGGGTTAGAGAGATGGCTGAGTGGTTAAGGTACTTGCCTACAGAGTTTAACACCTGGGTTCGATTCCCCAATACTCACATAAAGCCAGATGCGCAAAATGGTGTGCACTTTTGGACTCCTTTTGCAGTAGCTAGAGGCCCTGGTATGCCTCTCTCTCTCTTGTCTGCCTCTATTTCTCTTTGCTTACAAATAAATAAATAAAATAAAAATAGATGCTTACCTCCTCCCTCCTTTGGTTCTGGGAATGGAATCTGTGGCCTCATACATGCTAGGTAGGTTCTCTAGCATGGAGCTGTGTCCCCAATCCTCCTCTGACTTTTTTTTTTTTTTTTTGGTTTGTTGAGGTAGGGTTTCACTCTAGCTCAGGTTGACCAGGAATTCACTACGTAGTCTCAGGGTGGCCTCGAACTCACATGATCTTCCTACCTCTGCCTCCCTAGTGCTGGGATTAAAGACGTGCCACCACACCCAACTTTTTTCTAATTTTTGAGAAGGCTGGGAGAGAAGGAGACAGTATGGGCACACCAGAGACTCTTGCCCCTACAAACAAATTCCAGACACATGCACTACTTAGTGCATCTGGTTTTAAGTGGGTACTGGGCAATCAAACCCAGGCTCTTAGGCTTTGCAAGCAAGCACCTTTAGGTCTGTGACACCAGGCCTATCCTAGATGCATAGATGCAGTCCTTTTTTTTTTTTTTTTTTTTTTTTTGGTTATTCAAGGTAAGCTCTTGCTTTAGGCCAGGCTGACCTGGAATTCACTATGTCATCTCAGGGTGGCCTTGAACTCATGATGATCCTCCTACCTCTGCCTCCCAAGTGGTAGGATTAAAGGCAAATGCCACCACCCCTGGCTTTAAAAAATTATTCTATTGTTATTATTATTACTGATTTTTTCCCTAACAAACTCCAGACACATGCACCATCTTGTGCATCTGGCTTACATGAGTCCTGGGGAATGGAACCTGTGTCCTTTGGCCTTGCAGGCAAGTGCCTTAACCATTAAGCCATCTCTCCAGCCCTATTATTTTATTATTTTTAAAAATATGTTGTTTTTATTTATTTATTTGAAAGAGAGAGAGAGAGAGAATGGGTGCACCAGGGCCTCCAGCCACTGCAAACAAACTCCAGACATATGCACCACCTTGTGCATCTGGCTTACGTGGGTACTGGGAAATTGATCCTGAGTCCTTTGGCTTCACAGGCAAGTGTCTTAACTGCTTAGCCATCTCTCCGGTCCCCCTTTTTTTTTTTTTGGTTTGGAAAGGGTTTACTTGTCCCGGGGGCCGGGAAAAACTCACTGTAAAACCCCAAGCTGCCCCTTAAAAAAATCCCAGGGCAGTTTTCTTACCCCCAGCCTTCTGAGGGGCTGGAATTGCAGGTATATTAAAATAGGGGTTTAAAGCTGGGCATGGTGGTGCACACCTTTAATCTCAGCACTCAGGGCATAGGTAGGAGGCCAGCTACAGAGTGAGGGCAAGGTCAGCCTGGACTAGAGTGAGACTCTACCTGTAAAAAAAAAGAAAGAAAGGGCTGGAGAGATGGCTTAGTGGTTAAGCGCTTGCCTGTGAAGCCTAAGGACCCCAGTTAAAGGCTCGTTTCCCCCGGGGCCCCACTTTAGCCAGATGCAAAAGGGGGTGCACACATCTGGAGTTTGTTTGCAGTGGCTGGAGGCCCTAGCGCACCCATTCTCTCTCTGCCTCTTTCTCTGTGTCTGTCGCTGTCAAATAAATAAACAAAAGATAAAAATAAGAAAGAAAGAAAAAAGAAAGAAAGAAAGGAAGGAAGGAAGAAAGAAAATAGTGTTTAAAACCATGGGGGTTGGGGAGATGGCTTAGTGGTTAAGTCACTTGCCTGAAAAGCCAAAAGACCTCAGTTTGATTCCCCAGGACCCACATAAGCCAGATGCACAAGGTGGCACATGCATCTAGAGTTAGTTTGCAGTGGCTGGAGGCCCTGGTGCGTCCGTCCTCCCTCCCTCCCTCCCTCCCTCCCTCCCTCCCTCCCTCCCTCTCTCTCTCTCTCTCTCTCTCTTTCTTTTACTTTTTCTTTCTCTCCTTCTCTCTTTCTCTCTTTCTCTTTTTTTTCCTCTCTCTCTGTGCCTCTTTTTCTCAAATAAATAAATGTTAAAAAAAACAGACAGGTAGCAGGAACAAAATCTATCTGCTAACATATAAATAAGTTGTCTCTGGAAGGAGATACAGACTAATAATAAGCTGTCTGTTGGTGGTGGCTGGGGCCTGGGACCAGCAGGAGGAAAGCTCTTCACTGCAAACAATATTCTTCTGTGTATGTATAGTGTTTTGAGTGCTATGACTATTTACCTATTCACAAACTGAAAATAAGAGCTGTATCATAATTCTTTCCTAAAATACCTAAATTAGATAAATAAAGCTCATCAGAAATCATCTTTTCTTCCATTAAAATGTTTGCCTTTTTTCCTTATATCACAGAAAGGATCCTTACCTGGGAAAGAACAGTGATTTTTAAGGACAGGCTGAGGTAATAATTCAGAAGGCTAAACAGTACTCCAAAGGGACTGCTGATCTCTCACCAGGTGCACCGTGGTCACCTCCAGGCCAGCACTTCTCTCCTTACTCCATAAGACCGAGGTTCAAGTCTTACCAACTAGAAGTGCTTCTCATCAAAAGTTGTTTCTCGTAGCCAGGTGTGGTGGTGCACGCTTTTAATCCCAGCACTTGGGAGGCAGAGGTAGGAGGATCACAGTGAGTTTGAGGCCACCCTGAGATTACATAGTGAATTCCAGGTCAGCCTGGGATAGAATGAGACCCTACCTCAAAAAAAAAAAAAAAAAAAAAGTTGTTTCTCTAAACAGAAAAATTTTTTATTGAAAAACACTAAAAAAAAAAAAAACAGGCAGAAAATTAGAAAATTACAATCCCATTATTGAGAACCACATTTTGATATATTTCCTTCTAATCTTTGTATATGCATAGAGTTTATAGACACATGTTTATATGTATATGAATATATTTGGGAACATTATCTGTATACTTCTAACATAGTGTTAAGAAGAATGTCCTTTTTTTGTTGTTGTTTTTTGAGGTAGCGTCTCCCTCTAGTCCAGGCTGACCTGGAACTCACTGTAGTCTCAAGCTGGCCTCCAACTCACAGTGATCCTCCTACCTCTACCTCCCGAGTTCTGGGATTGAAGGCATGTGCCACCACACCCGGTCTATTTTTGTTTGTTTGGTTTTGGTCTTTTCAAGGCAGGGTCTCACTCTAGGCCTGGGTGAGCTGGAACTCACTCTGTAGCCCATGGCTGGCCTCACACTCAGTCAGTTGTCCTAGTTCAGTCTCCAGAGTACTATTCTGTTCTTTTCTTGGCTAGTGCTTACGTATTCTTTAGTTCTAAGCTCAAATAACACTACTCTGCATACCATTCAACCCCATTGAACCCAGGGACTCTGCTCTACCAGTAGGCTATATCCCCAGTACACACACCTCATTTTTTAACTTTTTTTTTTTTTTTTTTTTTTTTTTGGTTTTTCTAGGTACAGTCTTGCTCTAGCCCCCCAGGCTGACCTGGAATTTACTTTGTAGACTCAAGGTGGCCTTGAACTCATGACAATCCTCCTACCTCTGCTTCCCAAGTGCTGAGATTGCTGAGATTAAAGGCGTGCACCACCATGGCTGGCTCTTTTTAACTTTTTATTTATTTATTAATTTTTTGGTTTTTCAAGGTAGGGTCTCACTCTGGTCCAGGCTGACCTGGAATTAACTATGTAGTCTCAGGCTGGCCTTGAACTCATGGTGATCCTCCTACCTGTGCCTTCCAAGTGCTGGGATTAAAGGCGTGCACCACCACGCCCAGCTTATTTATTTTTTTTAATATGTTTCTGATTACTAGTGAGGAACGGAGGCTGTGTGTGAATAGTAGGTGTACCAGGGACCTTTTGCCATTGCAAATGAACTCCAAACTCGTGTCACCTTGTACAGCTGGCTTTATATGGGTCCTGAGGAATTATACCCTGTCTGGCAGGCATTGCAAGCAAGTGCCTTTAACCATTGAGCCATCTATCTCTCCAGCCCTTTTTTTTTTTTCATGTTTCCATTTTTATTTGATGTTTCCAAAGGTAAAAAAGTCAAGATTCTTACATCAGTTAGAATGAGACCATCTCAAATGAGACCATGCAAAGCAATTCATTGTGTACAACAATCATTTCTCTTCAGTTTTTCTGATTTATACAACAATGTTTGATAAAAAACTGGGTGGCATGTGCTTGGTTTTTTACAATGTCTTTACAAAAACCACAGATAGGGTCAATTTACAATAACTTGTTTTCTGGTTTTTTCTTAGGCACATGGAACTCAAAATTTTAGCTGCCCAGTTTTATTCACCTACCTCACAAGCACAAACAACAGTCTCAACACTACAAACTTTGGAGGGTTGAGATAGTAGACATTATGTAGTAGATCCAACTACTTAGCCTGAAATGCTGTTGGCTTTCTTTAAGAATGACTGTCCTTAGGGCTGTCCCACTAATTTTGTTATACTGGGTTCCACAACAGTAAGGAATTCCTGATGTGAAGTTTAAAAGTGACATTCTGCTAGTTGCATAGACTAAGACAGTCTGCTAAATGGCACTGAAGAGAACCCTGACCCAAGTGGCGCTACTTAGTCCAAGTGTTTCTGACCAGAGAAATTATACAACAATATTTTTAGGCTAGCTTTCAAGAGATGGTTGACATTAATACTGTACATATTTTACATGACAATACAGTCGGAGAGTTTATAAGATGCGTTCATGCACTATTACCTCTAAGAATATCATGTACAAGAAACTACGTACTTGTGAAAGCATTTAGGGTGGAAGCAGTCTCATATTCAAAACAATCCAGTTCATGTTAAGTATGTAATTTAGAGAAATTTCAGGGATTATGGAGAAAAAAATTGGTCCACTGGTGACTGGTAAAGTCAATTTGTAGGACTTAAAATGTTTCCTTTTCTAAAAAACATCCAGAATACATAACCTTTGTACAAAGAAAAATATAAAAATTCTGGATGGCCATGTTTGATTATACACATAATTTAACATACACTCATTCCTTTGACAGCATTAGTTTGTGGGCTGATGGCACAAGATCTCATTTTCAAAACGGCACTAATTTTCCTTGTTTAAGGACTATTTTTAGCAGCAATTATACTTTAATAACTTACAGAACAAATGTCTTTACCTACCTTTCTACTTTATGCTTGCCAGTTACAGTGATATTTACAAAAAGCTAACAATGTCTACATAAAAAATGATCTTTCACCTCCCCACCTTGCATTTCAAAGGATTTCCCCTACCCCTTTCGTTTTTGACCTCATTAAAAAGTATGAGTTTTAGACCAGGTACCTAGATACTTTCCATGTGATGGTTAATTCTGTGTATGTGTAAAGTCCAGCCCTTCTTGTTATTTATTTTTGATTTTTCAAGATAAGGTCTCACTGTAGCCCAGGCTGACCTGGAACATACACTAGTCCCGTACCAGACTGGTCTTGATCCTCCTGCTTCAGCCTCCGGAGTGCTGGGATCAAAGCATATATTACCAAGCCCAGGTCCTACTTTTTTAAAACAGTTTTTTAAATTTTTTAATATTCTATTTATTTGAGAGAGAGAAAGAGAGACAGAGAGAGTGAGAAAATGGGTACACCAGGGCCTCCAACCGTTGCAAACGAACTCCAGACATATGCGCCTTACGTGGGGCCTGGGGAATTGAACCTGGGCCCTTTGACTTTGCAGGCAAATGCCTTAACTGCTAAGCCATCCCTCCAGCCCTTTTTTTTGTTTTTGTTTTTGTTTTTTTGAGGTAGGGTCTTGCTCTAGTCCAGGCTGACCTGAAATTCACTATGTAATCTCAGAACTCGAACTCATGGCAATCCTCCTACCTCTGCCTCCCGAGTGCTGGGATTAAAGGTGTGCGCCACCATGCCTGGTTTACATTTTTTTTTAACATTTATTTTTTATTTTTATTTATTTGTTTGAGAGTGACAGAGAGAAAGAGGGGGAGAGAGAGAGCTCGCCTGTGCCAGGGCCTCATGCCACTGCAAACGAACTCCAGACACGTGCGACCCCTTGTGCATTTGGCTAACGTGGGTCCTAGGGAATCGAGCCTCGAACCGGGGTCCTTAGGCTTCACAGGCAAGCGTTTAACTGCTAAGCCATCTGTCCAGCCCTACATTTTTTTTTTGTTTTTGTTTTGTTTTTTGGGGGGGTAGGGTTTCTAGTCTAGCCCAGGCTGACCTAGAATTTCCTATGTAGTCTCAGAGTGGCCTGGAACTCACGGCCATCCTCCTACTCCTGCCTCCCAAATGCTGGGATTAAAGGTGTGCGCCACCATGCCCGGCTTATTTTAATTTTTTGTTTTTATTTATTTATTTATTTATTTATTTATTTTTGAGGTAGGGTTTCACTCTAGTCCAGGCTGACTTGGAATTCACTGTGTAATCTCAGGGTGGCCTCAAACTCACTGTGATCCTCCTACCTCAGCCTCCTGTGGCTTTTTAAAAAAATACTTTATTTATTTGAGAGAGAAATAGAATAGACACATGCATGTGTGCACATGCGCACGCACACACACAGAAACAGAAATAGGTAGAGAGAAAGAGAGAATAGGTGTGCCAGGGCCTCCAGCTGCTGTTAAAGAACTCCAGATGCTTGCACTCCCTGGTGCATCGGGCTTATGTGGGTCCTGGGGAATCAAACCTGGGTCCTTTGGCTTTGCAGGCAAATGCCTTAACCGCTAAGCCATCTCTCCAGCCCAGCTTCTACTTACTTATTTATTTTTGGAAAATTTTTAAAAATTTATTTGCAAGCAGAGAGAGAGAGAGAGAGAGAGAGAATGGGTAGCCACTGCAAACGAGCGCTAGATGCATGTGCCACTTTGTGCATTTTGCTTTACATGAGTACTGGGGAATTGAACCTGGGTCATTAGGCTTTGCAGGAAAGTGCCCTAACTAATGAGTAATCTCTTCAGCCCATCTTAATTTTTATTTTGAGATGATAAGGTTTTGCTAATTCCCTAGGCTAGCCTTGACCTTGTTCTACAGCTCAGACAGACCTTGAACTTCCATCCTTCTGTCTCAGCTACTCCCTTCCAAGGATCTGCGATTATAGGCTTATGCAACCAGGCCCTAAATACCGCTTTCTAAAGGAAGCCTTCCTGGACTGGAGAGATGGCTCAGTGGTTAAGGCAGTTGCCTAAAGGAAGCCTTCCCTAGTTTAAGGCCTCCTGTTATTTGCTCTCTTGCTGTGATACTCCTCATAATTATAAAAATAGTTGTTGAAATTTAAGTTTAACATTTGCTTTTCTTGACTGGGCAGCCTAAGAGCTGTTTTTTTCTTGGCTACATTGGTTTCCCAAGGACTTGGTGTAAGGTCTGTGTCAAACAGCATAGTGCTTAGGTTCTGGAACAAGGCATAATTAACCAATTTAGCCCTGTTGTCATGACATTGCATAGAAACAGTCTTTAATTCCCTCCACCTCTCACCCATATACCATTTTAGTGGTATTTGAAGATAGGGTTTTGCTATTAACCTAGGTCAGCCTTGGACTTACTGTGATCCTCATACCTCAGTCTTCAAGGATCAATAGCCCAGGATGACCTTGAATTCACTCTGTAGTCCCAGGCTGGCCTTGAACTACGGGGCTCCTCCTCCCTCCCGAGTGCTAGGATTAAAGGTGTGCCACTTCACCTGGCTATTTTACAGCTTTAAGTAAGTACATCTGTAGCATGTATGTACAGTATGTTTACATTAATACAAACATTTTCTTGTATCATTTAATGACCAGATAGAATCTGGAAAAATGCATAGCTAGTTGATTTCTTCATTATGTGAATTTGACAATCCATATGGTCTCTTGATACAATCAAGAGATGCTGTAAACACATGCTTTATGAACAATCTGCCAGATATATATATATATATATATATAGTTTGCAGTAGATTTATTATTTAAGAATTAGCTTTAAGCTGGGTGTGGTGGTGCAAGTCTAATCTCAGCACTTGTGAGGCAGAGGTAGGAGGATTGTCGGCAGTTTGTGGCCACCCTGAGAGTACATAGTGAATTCCAGGTCATCATAGGCTAGAGTGGGAACCTACCTTGAAAAACCAAAAAAAGAAAAAAGATTGCTGTTTTGAGTTCTGGGCATGGTGGTACATACTTGTAGTCCACCAGGAGGCTGAGACGAGAATTCTGAGCCAGCCTAGGCTACAAAGTGAGCCCCTGTCTCCAAAATAAATGAATAAATAAAAACAACAACACAAGACTGCAGTTTTAGATTTATGGGGTCATTCTATTTTCTTCTTCATTTTGCTGTCTGTTCTTTCATTGTGGGAAAAAGGAACATTGATGGGCTGGAGAGATGGCTCAGTGGTTAAGGTGTTTGCCTACAGTCTAATGACCCAGGTTCAATTCCCCATTACCCACATAAAGCCAGTGGTGCATGTATCTGGAGTTTGTTTGCAGTGGCTGGAGGCCCTGGCACATGTGCTCACTCTTGAAAACACACACACACTCACTCACTCACTCTCTCCCCCCTCGCAAATAAATAGTTTTTTTTTTTTTTTTAAGTAGCATTGGACCGGGCATGGTAGCACACACATTTAATCCCAGCACTCAGGAGGCCAAGGTAGCAAGATGACTGTGAGTGTGAGGCCAGCCTGAGACTACAGTGAGTTCCAGCTCAGCCTGGGAGTGAGACCTGACCTCAGAAAACAAAAACAAAAAGTAGCTTTGGAAGCTTCAAGTTCTTTTTTTCTCCTCAATTTTTATTAACATCTTCCATGATTATAAAAAATATCCCATGGTAATACCCTGTCTCCCCCCACTTTCCCCTTTGAAATTCCATTCTCCATTATACCCTACCCCTCTCAATCAGTCTCTTTTATTTTGATGTCATGATCTTGTCCTCTTACGATGGTCTTGTGTAGGTAGTGTCAGGCACTGTGAGGTCATGGATATCCAGGCCATTTTATGTCTGGAGGGAGCTTTAAGTTTTGACAAGGATGTTTTCTTACTATATGTAAAGCAGGTTAAAGGTTTGGTATTAGAGAAGACTTTGAAGTTTTGAAATTGAAAGCAATTACCATTTTTCCCATCTGCAGAAGGCAAAGAAGAAACATAGGGATATGTCAAAGAAGAAGTGATGATTGCATGAAACTTGAATCATTTATTAAATATTAACTTCTGGTTGAGATTCTTGCTGTTTGAAAAGAAGACATAAATTAATGCTTTTCTTTTTCTCACTCTTGTTATTTATTTTTTATATTTGGAATTGAACCTAGGATCTTACCTCTTTTTAATTTTTCAGACAAAGCTGGCTTTGAACTTTGAACTGTTTAGCCCAGGCAGGCCTTGAAATTATTATTATTATTATTATTATTTTGTCCCAAGTTGCTATGGTTACAGGTGTTGTCGCTATATCCAGGTCCTTCCAACCTTTTTTTTTTTTTTTTTTTTGAGGTAGGGACTTGCTCTAGCCCAGGCTTTGAATTTATGGTGATCCTCTTACCTCTGCCTTCTGAGTGCTGGGATTAAAGGCGTGTGCCACCATACCCGGTTTAGGGTTTTTTTTTTTTTAATAAATATATAATTTGTATGAGCTAGAGTCTCCTTGAAGCCCAGGCTGACCTGGAACTCACTCTGTAGTTCAGACTTTTGCTTCCTACATCTACACAGGAAAGTTGTTAGGGTTTATGTTTAGTGAGCAGTCCAGGTGATTGTGACCACGTTTTGAGGAGCTGTAGTGTAAACAAATTAGATGATAGTTGTGTGAACTTAACGGAGACCTGGGCGAGGGAGGTTGGGGTACAAGAAGGCGATAACTGCCTAGAGAAGTCAGAATTTTCAGGCATTAGGAAGATAAGGTGGGGTGGACAATTTTTTACTTTTTAAGGCGATTTTAATTTCCGCTAAATCTACTGAGCTCTTACTTTGAGGCACATTGATTTTGAATAAAATAATTTACAAAATGTTTCTTTCGGTGCTTCCAAACTTTCAGGCCACTAAGGCAGGTGCAGCGTCCATGATCCACTACACAGCTCTCATCCTGGCCCGCCTGGTGCTCCTTACTCTGTGTGGATGGGTGCTTTGTTGGACCCTGGTCAATCTCTTTCGAAGCCATTCGGTCCTCAATCTTCTTTTCCTTGGCTACCCGTGAGTACTTCAGTTTTAAATTTTATTAGCAAATCTTTAGAAGTTATTTAGGTCATGCAAGTGATATGATTTAAAGGGAAAAATGAGATTGTTCAAATATAAATTTTAAGAGTTCAGGAAGTTGTAAAGCCCAAAGGTGTTGATTGTATAATTTGTTTTCTCAAGTGGAGTGGTTGGGAACAAGGCATAACCAAAACCATCCCTAAATGCCCAAGGCACATGGCTGTCCTACCAGTGGAGGGTTTTTCTTTCTTTCTTTTTTTTAATACAGTTAGGGTCTCACTCTAGTCTGGGCTGACCTAGAATTCACTATGTAGTCTCAGGGTTGGCCTCGAACTCATGGCAGTCGTCCTATCTCTACCTCCGGAGTACTGGGATTAAAGGTGTGCACCACCACGCCTGGCTTGAGAATTTGTTTGTTTGTTTGTATGTTTTTAAAAAAAAAAAAAAACATTTTATTTGTGGGCACACCAGGGACTTTAGCCACTGCAAATGAACTCCAGATGTATGTGCCCCCTTGTGCATTTGGCTTACGTGGGTCCTGGGCAATCGAATCGAGGTCCTTAGGCTTCACAGGCAAACGCCTTAACCACTAAGCCATTTCCCCACCCGTTTGTATGTTTTTTGAAGTAGTGTCTCTCTCTAGCCCAGGCTGGCCTTGAACTCGTGGTGATCCTCCTACCTCTGCCTCCCAAGTGCTGGGATTAAAGGCATGTGCCACCACACCTGGATTTTAAAATTATTTTATTTATTTTAGGGGGGGGATGGGCACACCAGGGTCTTGAGCCACTGCAAATGAACATCCAGACACATGGGCCACTTTGTGCATCTGGCTTATGTGGGTCTTAGGGAATCGATCCTGGGTCCTTTGACTTTGCAGGCAAGTGCCTTAACTGCTAAGCCATATCTCCAAGCCCCCCCCCTCCTTTTTTTTTTTTTTTTTTTTTTGGTTTTTGAGGCAGGGTCTCACTCTAGCCCAGGCTGACCTGGAATTCACTATGACTGGGTGGCCTTGAACTCATGGCGATCCTCCTACCTCTGCCTCCTGTGCACCACCATGCCTGGCTCTTGTTTGTTTTCTTGAGGCAGTGTCTTGCTCTAGCCTGAGTTGGCCTTGAACTCACTTGCCTCAGCTGGGATTAATCAGTTCTTTTTGTCTAGTAAAGGTCTCTAGTTTAAGAGCATTGTTACATGAAAATGGCTATGACTAACAAACTTTTCATTTTCATTTAGGTATATAAAGAAGCTTATTTATTTCTGGGGATTTCCTATACCCCACAAAACAATGCAATAAGCATGTTTAACTATATTTGTTTTCTTTACTTTTTGGAGCTCATAAAATCTTTTTTTTCTTTTTTTTTGGTTTTTGGAGGTAGGATCTCACTCTGGCCCAGGGTGACCTGGAATTCACTATGTAGTCTCAGGGTGGCCTTGAACTCACGGCAATCCTCCTACCTCTGCCTCCCGAGTGCTGGGATTAAAGGCATGCACCACCACGCCCGGCTTCATATAATCTCTTGTATAGGTTTTAATAAATATGAAAAATTTAAAATTCTGGATTGTGTATATAAACACATCTTTTCCTATTTATAGGCTTATCCTCCCATGTCTACCCTCTGTTTTTTTTACTTCAGTTCTCAAATACCTTCTTTCTTTCTTCTCTCTCAGGATAGGGTCTTGCTCTAGCCCAGCCTGACCTGGAATTCGCTATGTAGTCTCAGGCTGGCCTCTAACCCATAGCAGTCCTTCTACCTATGCTTCCTAAGTGCTGGGATTAAAGGTGTGTGTTACCACATCTGGCTAACCAAGTAATTTTACTTGTGGAAATTTATTGTATTTTTTTTTTAATTTAATTTATTTATTTGAGAGAGTGAGAGAGGGAAAGAGGCAGACACACGCACGTGCACACACACACACACACACACACACACACACACACAGAGAATATGGTTATGCCAGGGCCTCCAGACACTGCAAATGAACTCCAGACGCATATGCCACCTTGTGCATCTGGCTTACATGGGTCCTGGGAAATCAAACTGAGGTCCTTTGGCTTTTCAGGCAAATGCCATCTCTCCAGCCTGGAAATTTATCGTATTTCTAAGCTGGGTATAGTGGCTCACACTTATAATCCTAGCACTTAGGAAGCTAAGGGAGGAGACTCACTATGAGTTCGAAGCAGTCTGGGCTAGAGCACATTCCAGGGTTATACCCTGCCTATGAAAAAGAAAAAAACAAGAAATTTATTGTACCATCAGAACCTTTTTCATTATTGTGTCATATGTATATATATTGAGAGCCTACTCTGTTTCAGCCACTGTTCTAGGCACAAGGAGACATCAGTGAGTTAAGCAGGCTGAAATTGCTTCACAGAGCGGAAAGTTGTAACGAAAGGTAAACCAAGAAAAGTGCCGCTCCTAATAACCACATATGTAAAAAACAGAGAGCCAGGCATGATGGCGCACACTTTTAAATCCCAGCACTCAGGAGGCAGAGGTAGGAAGATCGATGTGAGCTCGAGACCACTCTGAGACTCCATAGTGAATTCTAGGTCAGCCTGGGCTAGAGTGAGACCCTGCCTTGGAAAACAAAACAAAACAAAACAAAACAAAAAACCAGGAAAGGGGAATTACATGTGCCTTTGGATGTTGGGTGAATGATACAGTTTGGGCGCACAAAGTCCCTTGCTAAGTGGGAAGAGACATTTGTGCTAATGAGCAAGTTATAGAAATTATTAGATGACACAAAGCTCTGTGTTAGGAAAATAGCCTGTTTCTAACAAGAGAAATGGTTTAGGTTAGGGCACATCTGTATAAAAAATACTACACTATCTTTAAAATCTGTGACAGAAAAATATTTTGATATGAGAGTGCTCAACACCCAAAGTTAAAATGTCAAGATGTAAAGTAGTTTATACTGATTGTGAGATGGGACTGCGTGCCAGGGCTGGACAGCATTCCAGGAGGCCTGCCTGGGAGGGAACAAACAAGTAGAAGATAGCAGAGAAAATGAACACTAACCAAGATCCATTGATAAGACAAGAAGATAGCCAACTGCTCACCACAAGACATGCTCTCTCTACCACATCTCTAGGCCCAGGAGAAATTGCAGAGGAAGCCACGACATGAACACTGCTCTTACTGCAAGCCTGACAACCAGCTCTAGGACACTGGTGTTAGACACAGTGATCAGTACAAACCTATCAAAACAGAAATCTAGAGACTACGGAGAACTGAACACTAAATCAGACTGTCAATAGGCCTGTCATGGTTTAGAGAACATTGTGGGGGAGTGGGACAGGAAGATTTTAGAGCCACTGAGTGGGTAGGAGTATCTCGAGGCATGGATTCTCCCCTTCCTGCTATGCCACAGGGACCAACTAAAGCCTTCGGGAGCCCACAGTGAATACCATAACCCCATTGAGAAGGCCCCCCAGGGTAGGGTCTCACTCTAGCTCAGGTTGACCTGGGATTCATTATTAGTCTCAGGATGGCCTCAGACTCACAGTGATCCTCCTACCTCTGCCTCCCAAGTGCTGGGATTAAAGGCATGCACCACCATGCCCAGCTTTAAATAAACATACATATAAATTTATTTGCAAGCAGAGACAGCTAGAGAGAAGAGAGGAAGAGAGACACAGAGAGAATGGGTGTGCTAGGGCCACCAGTTGCTGCAAACATATTCCAGGTGCATGTGCCACTTTGTGCATCTGGCTTTATGTGGGTTCTGGGGAATTAAACCTGGGTCCTTAGCCTTTTCAGGCAAGCACCTTAACAGCTGGGCCATCTCTCCAGCCTGTCATTTTCGTTTCCCTTTATTTTATAGGTTTGGTGTTTATGTTCCTCTCTGCTATTTCCATCAAGATAGTAGAGCCCATCTTCTTCTCACAGACTATATGGTTCAGCACCAGGCCGTAGAGGAAAGTGCTTCAAATGTGGGCGGTTTGGCCAAATCCAAAGACTTCCTGTCCTTACTGTTGGAGTCTCTGAAAGAACAGTTTAATAATACCACACCAATCCCCACCCATAGCTGTCCCCTGTCTCCAGACCTCATTCGCAGTGAAGTAGAATGTCTGAAAGCAGATTTCAACCACAGAATCGAAGAAGTTCTTTTCAACTCCCTCTTCAGTGCCTACTATGTGGCCTTTCTCCCCCTGTGTTTCGTGAAGGTAAGCAACCGTCTTGATTTATGAGTTCCCTGGACTTGTGTGTAGTTACATGCACCGGGTGTTTCTTGTTTACTCCCCCTTTTCTCTGTCTCCCCTCTGGCAGCCTGGATGGTGGAGTGCGGCTGCCTCTGGTGTGCACTCATGCCGCTCCTGGCCGGTGGATGGGTATTTTCATATACGTGATGCGCCTGGTGCTAGCCCCCTCCCACACCTCTTTTATTTTTCCTAAGTCGGTTTTACATTTCTGGGGAGAACAGACATTGTGCTTATGATAGAATCATTTTGTAGCAGCTTAAGAGCATCAGGATCTCAATAAAATTCAGCATCCTGTGGTTAATATTATTAACAGGCTTATCAAGTGTTTCCCTGAATTTAATTTAACCTTTATCTAAACTTCAGTTTATTTCATTAGAAAAAAAAATGGTTTGGATATCACTTGGGACCAAAATTGTGGTGTCCTCCTCTTCCCCTCAGCAGCACTTCTGCAGCTGGGCTTGCTTCAGAAGCGCCCAGATCTAGAAAGGAAACACTTAAAGTATAATTGCCTGCCCCTCCCACCCAACCCAGTGTCGTATCTGTCAGCAGGGCGTATGTCCACACACCGTCGTGCCTCTGTTCACTGCCAGTGCATGGGTCATTTCTCTCTCTTCTGATCTCTTCCAGAGTACCCAGTATTACGACATGCGCTGGTCATGCGAGCACCTCATCATGGTGTGGATCAATGCTTTTGTCATGCTCACCACACAGTTGCTGCCATCCAAGTACTGTGATTTGCTACATAAGTCGGCTGCTCACCTGGGCAAGTGGCAGAAGCTGGAACATGGCTTCTATAGCAATGCTCCACAGTACATGTGAGTTGCCTAGGGGGTAAACCAGGCAGCACTTTTCTACAAGCTGCTGATCTTGTTTATTTGCCTTGTATGTCATTCTTGTTCTTGGCTTTGAACTTGGTTTAGTTTTTGTCTACATGGATGCTTGTCATCATGCTAAAACAGAGTACAGGGCATTAACAACTCATTGCCACCACCATCCCCAGCTGCTTCTCAGATGTCTCCTACATTTCAGCCGCCCGTTACTTTAAGAGTGTCGTTTATGTTCCAAGCTGTACTTCAGAGTTCTTTGCCCGGATCCAAATATTTGTATATACATTTTAAATATAAATTTTACATTTTTTAAGATTTAAAAATTTGTCTTAATTATCATAGCTAAGTACTTTCAGCTCCCTGTCTCACATTTAGGACAGCTAAATTTTGCTTCTCTTGCCTTTTCTAATACATGTAGATTTGGTCTAGTAATTTTCCTTGCCTGTAATTCTTTTTCTTTCTAATTTCTGTACTGTTGCCCTGCTGCTCCTGTGCTCAAGTGAGAACTGTCCCTGGCTTTCATTGTGCACCCTCATCAGTCATCCCTCTGCATGGCCCTAGGATTCAGATGGCTAACTTTAGAACCCTCTGTTCTGTCAGTTCTGAGCCTGTCTTCATACCTGTCTCAGACCTGGACCATCTTCAACCATGGACCCTCTTCATCTTCCTTCCTTTGTAAAGTTCATACCCTACCAGTTTTTTCTCTCATTGAGTGGGACAGATTGAGGTGACCTTCCCTTCCCCTCTTCCCCTCAGAGTCCTCCCTTCAATTATCTGCCTTGATGTCTGATACAGATTAGCACAGGCCTTCAAGCCCAGGAACTGAGAGATTGGGCCAGGCTGAAAAGAAACCTGACTGTGGGCAAAGGACAGATTTCAATAAAAATTGAAAATACAATCCACAGTGTAGTACTGTCCATCTTCAGGCTACTGTGGCACATGGCCATGAGGTGTGTCTTCACTTTAATGCTGGTAAGTGAGCAAGGCCGGCGGAATGTGTTCTCTACCGGGAGAGCTTCAGGGTGCTAGCGTGTTTTCTTAACACATCGAAACTGCTGCCCCAGTTCTTACCCTAGGAAACTAACCTTTCCAAAACCAGGAAGAGATGGATTGATTTAGCTTTTTAAAAAAGGTTTAATCTGAAGATCCTCATCCTATTCCGGTTCATTTAGCTTAATGCTAGAAAGAATGAAGCCTTTCCTCTAGTTTCATTTCCCTAGAGAAACCTCTATAGAAATGAACCACCACAGTGCCAAAGAGAGAGTCTAATGCCAGTACCTTGTGTGTCTCCCTGTTCTACTGCTTAGCTTCTCACAGCCATGAGATAATTGAATTTTGTGATAAACAAACTGATCTATATCTTTTTAGGGGTATAATTATGCAATAAATGTCTTCTAGTTTGACAGTGTGTTAATTTCTCCTCTACTGTTATCGTTAATCACTTTCACTTCTGTCTGCACCTTCTTAATCATTTCCACCTGAAGACTGCTCACTTGAGATGCAAATGACAGTCTGCCTGCTTACACTGTTTTCTGGCCCATAGATGCCTTACTGAAATGCCTTATGTGTTCTTGTTCTTCTAAGCCTCTTAAGTCCTGAGCACTGAGTTAAATATTACCCTCTTTATATTGTATAACAGTGAAATTACGGAACAAACCCTTCCAAGGAAGGGTTACTGTATTTTCAGAATTTGGGCAGGTGAAGCCTTGAACACTTAATTCAATCTTCTATAGAAATAGCAGGCTTTGCAAGACATCTTCTCTGTAATCGTCAGTATGCTAACAGTGTGTTTCTTCTCCTTCAGTTGGTCAGAAAACACAATATGGCCTCAAGGAGTGTTGGTGCGGCACAGCAGATGTTTATATAGAGCCATGGGGCCTTACAACGTGGCAGTGCCTTCAGACGTGTCCCATGCCCGCTTTTATGCAAGTACCACTTACCTATTTTCAAACATACACTTGGAGGAGTTAGGAGGCCAGTCTGTGTGCAAGCGTGTAGCACACATCATAGAAAGTTAATACATTGTCGTTACTGCCCTTGACCTTTAGAAATGTCTTTTGAAAGGCTGGTTGAAGGCCATATGGCATATATTATTTATCATTATTATTACTAGTTTGGTTTTTCGTGGTAGGGTCTCACTCTATCTAGCTCAGGCTGACCTGGAATTCACTATGTAGTCTCAGGGTGGCCTCGAACTCACGGCGATCCTGCTACCTCTGCCTCCCAAGTGCTGGGATTAAAGGCATGTGCCACCATGCCCAGCACATTTTTAAATTTTTTTGTTGTTGTTTTTTCAAGGTATGGTCTTCCTCTAACCCAGGCTGACCTGGAACTCAATCCTGTAGTCCCAGGCTGGCCTGAAATTCAGTGATCCTCCTATTTCTGCCTCTTGAGTGTTGGATTAAAGGTGTGACATCATTTCATTTCATGTTTATTAACTTAGCTTGTTTCTCTAGTTAGAGTATAATTTGTTGAATGTAGTGTTGCTTGAAATAAGTAGGCACTTGTGTAACTTTCTCTTTCATCTTAATTGTATTTTATAATAGCCTAGTTTAGTGGTATCTTTAAGATGACATTGTATCTGAGCCAGTATAATGGCACATGCCTGTAATCCCAGCACTTGGGAGTTGGTGGTAGGAAAATCAGGAACTTAAAGCCAAGTAAATTGGCTACCAAGTAAATTCAAGGTTAGCCTGGACTAAAAGAGGCCTTGTAGCAAATAAGAAAGAGAAATATATCTATGTGTATATCTATAAGTGTTATCTAATAATAATATGGTTTTAATTTGTTTTTGCTTTTTGAGGCAAGACTCATTCTACTCCAGGCTGACCTGGAACTCACTCTGTAGCCCAGGTCAGCCACAAACTCATGGGAGTCGTCCTGCCTTACCCTCCTGGGATTATATGAGCCACTACACTCAGCTTGATTTTAAGGTTTTCCTTGGATTTGAAAGAAAAAAACTTAAAAGAGGAAAAAGCCAATAGATACCTGTTACATCCAGTTCTGTCTCATTGAACTTAGGCCTTGGGTTGTGTCCAAATTGATCTGTTTTCTAGAAATTCTGGTTGTAGGAGTCACAAGTGTTGTATTGACTTAGCTGGCTGACCAGTGGGAGTAGGGAAAAGGTATATGCACAGAATAACTTTTAGTCAAAACATCCATTGGGCAGTATATTGCTTTTGAAGTTTAGAGTAGAAGTTCAGCTTTTTTTTTTTTTACTTAGCTGTTTGCATCCCTTTTCTCCTGCTCCTCCCAGTCTTTGTGAGGATTTTTAGCTCTCAGATAAGTGTTACTACGGGACTTTTCCTTTACATGCACCTTTCTTTAAAGAAAAAAAGAAAAAAAAAAGTTAGCCGGGCTCAGTGGTGCACACCTTTAATCCCAGCACTCGGGAGGCAGAGGTAGGGGGATTGCCGTGAGTTTGAGGCCACCCTGAGACTACATAGCGAACTCCAGGTCAGCCTGGACCAGAGTGAGACCCTACTTTGAAAAACCAAAATAAGTTAAAATATATATATATAAATATATATATGCATATGCAGAGAGAGAGAGAGAAGTATGGGGAGAGAGGGAGAGAGTGGATGTACCAGGGCCTTTTACCACTACAAACTCCAGATGTATGTGCGCTTTGTGCATCTGATTTAGGTGGGTACTGGGTACTTAAACCTGGACTGTCAAGCTTTGCAAGCAGGCACCTTTACCTACTGAGCTGTCTGCCCGCACTGTACCTTTCATTTTCAGTTGCTTCCATCAGGGCAGGGTGCCCGATCCGTCAGGGAGTCAGGACAGGCAGAGTTGGGAGGAGTGTGGGGAGAGTGAAAGGGTCTCCTGGGAAGCAGCCTCATTTCCTCCTCCCTGTGGATTAGTGGGTCGAGTCCCACACAAACATTTGGTTTCCCTAAAATATTTAACTCATCTGGCTGAATTCTCTAGGCTATTCATTAATGAATTCTGTTGATTCTTGCTTTTCCCTTAAATAATGACCAGATATTTTACTATAATTTTCTTTTCCGAGGTATGTTCTCACTCTAGCCCAGGCTGATCTGGAATTCACTCTGTAGTCTCAGGGTGGCCTCAAACTCACGGTGATCCTCCTACCTCTGCCTCCCGAGTGCTGGGATTAAACGCATGAGCCACCACGCCCAGCTCATTTTTACATTTTAAGTGGTAACATTTTAAATAGTCAATTTAATTATATATGTACATGGCTTCTTCAATTTTTGTCTTTTGAGTTGGAAAGCCTAAAAATATTTCCCATCTTCTCCTTTACCATATCTTGTCTCAGATAAGTATACTTTTGGCTGTCTTGGGTAAGATATGTACCTACATGGGGTGGAGAGATGGTTTAGCGGTTAAGCGCTTGCCTGTGAAGCCTAAGGACCCTGGTTCAAGGCTCTATTCCCCAGGACCCACGTTACCCAGATGCACAAGGGGGCACTCGCATCTGGAGTTCCTTTGCAGTGGCTGGAGGCCCTGGCGTGCCCATTCTCTCTCTCTCTCTGCCTCTTTCTCCCCGTCTGTCGCTCTCAAATAAATAAATAAAAATAAACAAAAAAATCAAGAAAAAAGATATGTACCTACATAATAATCTGAGAAAAATCTTCATAGAGAGTGTTGGGCATAATCCCTTTTTGCAACTCAGGGATATTAGAATGAAATTTCATTATTCATGAATAAAAGGAAAATGTAGGGTGCCAGGAGGTGGCCCAGTGGTTCAAGGTGCTTGCTTGGAAAGCCTGCAAATCCAGGTTTAGTTTCCCACACCCACATAAAGTCTGATGCACAAGCATCTGGCGTTCCATTTAGTGGCAAGAGGCTCTGGCATGCACCCGACACACATATGTGCAAGTAATTAAGTTAAAAAATAAATTATATACATGTTTGAGAGAGGGGGAGATAGAGAATGGGTGTGCCAGGTGCCTCTAGACACCACAAACGAACTCCAGACACATGTGCTACCTTGTGTATCTGGCTTATGTGGGTACTGGGGAATCGAACCTGGGCCCTTAGGCTTTGCAAGCATCTTAACTGCTAAACCATCTCTCCAGGCCTGGTTTTGTTTTTCAAGGTAGGGTCTCATTCTAGCCCAGGCTGACCCGGAATTCACTATGTAGTCTCAGACTGGCCTTGAACTCACAGTGATCCTCCTACCTCTGCCTCCTGGGTGCTGAGATTAAAGGCGTGTGCCACCACACCTGGCTTTTCTTAAATATTTTGTTGTACATTTTTCCCGCCCCTGGTTTTTTGAAGTATGGTTTCACTCTAGCCCAGGCTGACCTGGAATTCACTATGTATTCTCAGGGTGGCCTCGAACTCATGGCCTCTTTAGTGTTGGGATTAAAGGTGTGTGCCAACACACCTGTCAACACACATACTTCCTTCAAAAGTTGCTCTTGGCAGGGTGTGGTGGCACACACCTTTAATCCCAGCACTCAGGAGTCAGAGGCAGGAGGATTGCTGTGAATTGAGACCAGTCTGGGACTACAGAGTGAGTCCTGGGTCAGCCTGGGCTAGAATGAGACTCTATCTTGAAAAAAAAAAACAGCAAGAAGTTACTCTTGGGGCTAGAGAGGTGGCTCAGCTGTCAAAAATACTTAATTTAGAAGCTTGGTTGCCTGGGTTCAATTCCCTAGGACCCATGTGAAGCCACATGCCTAGAGTGGGGCACGTGTGACTATAATTGGTTTACAGTGGCAGGAGGCTCTGGCACACCCATTCTCATCTCATTTCTTCTCAGATAAGGGCTGGAGAGATGGCTCAGTGGTTAAAGGCGCTTACTTGCAAAGCCCAAAGGCCTAGGTTCAATTCTCCAGTACCCACATAAAGCCAAATGTGCAATGTGGTGCATGCATCTGGAGTTCATTTGTAGTGGCAAGAGGCCCCAGCACACCCATACTCTCCATCTGTCATTTTTTTAAATATTTGAGAGAGAGAGGCAGAGAGAATGGACACTGCAAACAAACTCCAGACTCATGTGCCATATATCTTATGCATCTGCCTTACATGGATACTAGGGAATCAAAACTAGGTTCTTAGGCCTTGCAGGCAAGAGCCTTAACCGCTAAGCCTTTTCTCCAACCCTTTCTAAAATAATATTTAGAGCTTGGCGTGGTCATGGCACATGCCTTTAATCCCAGCACTGGGGAGGCAGAGGTAGGATCACCGTGAGTTCAAGGCCACCCTGAGACTACATAGTGAATTCCAGGTCAGCCCGGGCTAGAGTGAGACCCTACCTCAAAACAAAACAAAAATATTTTTAAAAAAAGCTGGGCTTGGTGGTACATACCTTTAATTCCAACACTCAGGAAGCAGATGTAGGAGGATTGCTGTGGGTTTGAGGTAAGCCTCAGACTACATAGTGAATTCCAGGTTAGCCTGGGATACAGCAAGACCCTACCTCAAAAAAACAAAAAAGCCAGGTGTGGTGGCGCATGCCTTTAATCCCAGCACTTGGGAGGAAGAGGTAGGAGGATCGCCGTTGAGTTCAAGGCCACTCTGAGACTACATAGTGAATTCTAGGTTAGCCTCGACTAGGGTGATACCCTCCATGAAAAACAACAACAAAAAATAAATAAAAGTTAATCTTTATCCATTCAACAAACGTATATTGTCCACCAGGCACTGTGTGGACATTGGGGATATAGCAGTGAATAAGAAATAGAGATAATGGGCTGGAGAGATGGCTCAGCACTTAAGGTGTTTGCCTGCAAAGCTTAAGGACCTGAATTTGATTCCCCAGAACTTACGTAATGCCAGATGTGCAAGGTGGCCCGTACCTAGAATTCATTTGCAGTGGCTGGAGGCCCGGTTGCACCCATTTTCTCTCTATCTGCCTCATTCTCTCAAAAAAAGGAAAATATTTTAATTTTTAAATTTTTTTATTTATTTGAGAGAGTGAGAGGATGGTGGGTGGGAGAGAATGAATTGGCATGCCAGGGACACATGTGCCCTCCACCTTGTGTGTCACCACGCCTGGCTAAATTTATTTTTTATTTGGGAAAGAGAAACGCAGAGAGGGAGGATGGCTATGCTAGGGCCACTAGCTGCTGCAAAGTAACTTCAGATGCTTGGGCCACCTTGTGTGTCTGGCTTTAAGTCGATCCTGGGGAACTGAACCTGGGTCCTTTGGCTTTGCAGGCAAACAACTGCTAAGCTTAAGGCTGGAGAAATGGTTTAACGGTGAAGATGTTTGCCTGCAAAGCCAAAGGACCTAGGTTCGATTCCATAGGACCTGCGTAAAGCCAGATGTACAAAGTGGCGTATGTTTCTGGAGTTCATTTCCAGCAGCTGGAGGCCCTGGTACACTCATTCTCTCTCTCCCTCTCAAATAAATTTGAAAAAGGAAAAAAAACAAAAATTTAAAAAAGGAAGTGCAAGTTTGAAAATCACTATCCTTAAATGACTGGCAGTCATACCTATGTTGGATTTGAAGAGTGGGAATATCATCGAGACCAGTGAGCCAACCATTCAAATTTAAAAGTTCCCAGGCTAGGGCTGGAGAGGCGGCTCAGCGGTATCTCTCTGCTTGGAAAAAAAAAAATTTTTTTTAAAGTTCATGCTAGAAAGTGGGGTGAGAATGGGTCACTAATGTGTGTGTGGCAGTGTCTTCTTAATAAGATCGCCTAGTGAAAGGATGAGCAGTGGACAGTAGAACTCTGATGCGTGACAAAATATAAAGATGGAGGAAGCTTTCATGCGAGTAGAGTGAAAATTGTATGGAAAAGAAAGAGGTGAATTTGGAGGAGCTTTGAGCAAGAAATAGTCTACAGTCTCAGGTAAGTCGGGAAACTGAGAAGTGACTACTGAATTCGGTTCAGTAGGTTAATGGTGCCTTTCACCAGAGCCATGTTAGTGGAACAATGAGAGGGGTGGTCAGTTTGCACTTAGTTGGTCCAGAAGACTGAAGTAGAAGCTGGGTGTAGTGGTGCACGCCTTTAATCCCAGCACTGGGGAGGCAGAGGTAGGAGGATCACCGTGAGTTCGAGAAGACCCTGAGACTACATAGTGAATTCCAGGTCAGCCTGGGCTAGAGTGAGACCCTACCTCAAAAACAACAAAAAACCCAAGTCCTACAGCTAGAGAGATGGCTTAGCAGGTCCTGCTTGCTATACAAGCATGAGAGGTTCAATTTGCCCTGAGTTTGAAATTCCCCAGCACCCATGTAAACAGCTGGGCATGGCCACACAAGCTTGTCCACCAAAGCCCTGTGGGAGGTGGAGAATCACTGGGGCTTGCTGGTCACCCAGTCTGACCAAAAACCAGCAGCTCCAGGTTCATTGAGAGACTGTCTCAAGGAAGTGAGAGGAGGACACCAGGCATTTTCTGTAAGCACACGTGCATACACCACAAACACTCAAAACAGAAAAATAAGCTGGGCATGGTGGCACACGCCTTTAATCCCAGCACTTTGGAGGCAGAAGTAGGAAGATTACTATGAGTTCAAGACCACCCTGAGACTACATAGTGAATTCCAGGTCAGCCTGGGCTAGAGTGAAACTGTATCTCGAAAAACCAAAACCAAAACAAAAGTCCTCAACTGGTTTAAGCAATAGGGAAACTGAGTTCACACCTACACAGTGGATTCTCAGGACCACAGAACTTAAGTTATTGACTTTTAATTATTTATTTGAGAGAGAGGCAGAGGAGAGAGAGAATGGGCGGGCCAGGACCCCTGCAAAGGAACTCCAGACACCTTGTGCATCCAGCTGATGTGGGTCTAGCCTCAGTTTTAGTTTTCCTCCATTACAAATGATAGTGGGGACATCAGTTTATCTTGGATATCTGAATGAAACAACTGGTTTCCAACAGAAATGTAAAAATAAAAACAAGTTATGGTGCTGGAGCGATGGCTTAGCTGTTAAGGCACTCGCCTGCAAGCCTTAAGACCCAGGTTTGACTCCCTAGTACCCATGTAAAGCCAGATGCACAGTGGCACACGCACCCGGAGTTTGTTTGCTGCCCTGGCGTGTCTATTCTCTCTGTCTTGTCTCTCTTCTGTCTCTCTCTCGCTCTGCTTCCAAATAAATAAAAATAAACAAGTTATGGAAGTTGAGTATTTGAAATCTCAGCGCTTGGGAGTCTAAGGCAGGAGAATTGCTACAACATCAAGGCCAGCTTGGACTACAGAGGGCCTGTCTCAAAGAACAAAAAAGACAAAACATGACAATGTATAGGAGCCGATTTGTGAGATCAGAACTTGAAATAAAATGATATCAAACAGAACAAACTGGAATGATGAGTTGGATGTATATAATTTACTTTTCTGATTATTGAGTTTGGCGACCCCCCAATGTCCTCAAGCTCATAGTCCATCATAGGCATTACATTTTATATCATTTATTAGAGTACATTTTAAAAGCACAACAATCTTAATTACACTTAAATGTCTCTATGGATAGGTTTAATATTTATACTTTTTAATGAATAGAAAAACACTTTGATTATATCTTTGGAAAAAAATATTTGTAGAGTTCTAAAACAGATGTAATCATATGGCTTCCAAGAGAATCCTTTGAAAAAGTGCTTTACTCTGCAGAATTATAAGCCAGAAAGGACGATGACATTAAGTTAATGCAAAGCATTGTGGGGGTTCATCCAGTAAAACACATGGCTATGGGCTTCCTAGGCTTCTTATATTAGGAACATCTTCTTTCCCTCAGAGAGAGGCAATCCCTGCATTGCCCAGGTACCTCAAGGTTCTTAAGTGATTTACTGTGTGCCAATCCCCGTGGCCCTCAACTCTGCACTCTCCGGACGGTTGCGACTTCTGGGGGTCCAGCTAAGACTCCTCCTTCTCCATGCACTTGCTCCCTCTTCTGGTGGTGGTAAAGGAAGACACGTTTGTCATTACAGATTCTGATCTGCACAGCCTTCCTGTATAAATGCCTAAAATCATACGCTTGGGAAGCAAACCTTAGGGTTCATGTTGTCATCAAATAGGACCAGTCACAATAGAAGGTGCTTCTAACCACCACTAGTGGGAACTGGACCTACTGGGAACTCCTACACTCTTGTCACAAACAAATGAATCTTATGTTCTCTAGGACCTCTGAAGGCACGAGCATAAGGCCTGGTAGACAAACGACTTACCCAATAGTAAACTTCAGCCAAATGTGATTGTCATGTGTCACACACCACGTGAAGTAAACAATTTATCTTGGACCTGGCTTCATCAACAGCAGGAATTAACTTTGTTTTCTTTTTAATGACCAAATCTGAGATCCCTTCTCAAGGTACACGAAATGCTGATATGATATGTAGACATGCAACAGTTGAACTTTGCAACCAAACAATCAGGATTATCCAAAACCTCAGTTATTCTTAGGTCGTTAACACTTTTTTTTTTTTTTTAAGCAGAATTCTCAGTACCTGAGTGTCTCACTGATACATTTTACTGGATATGCAATTCTGTTTATTTAAAATCCATAGGCCGACTGGATCGTACTGAAAGATGCTAGTTACCTTTTCTGCTTCCATTTGGTAACTAAGGAATCTCAACCTTATTCTTGGTTGGTTAAGGGTTGTGACATCCTTCCCCCTTTTTATTAGACTCAACAATTTATGGGTAACTAAGATGCCCGGTGCACTGTTACTAAGCTCTTAATAAATATTTGATGAGGTTTCTCTAGAGTCCAGAGTTTTGGGTTGGACATATTTTGAATTTTAAGGCTTAGATTATGCTAGCAGTGCCTTATGGGGTTCTTAGGTCTTTTCATATTCCAAGTAGGGCAGAAAAACAAAACCCCCCTTGCTGGGCATGGTGGTGCATGAGTTTAATCCCATCACTCAGGGAGTTCTGAGGCCAGCCTGGGACTACAGAGTGAGTGCCAGGTTTTCCTGGGCTAGAGTGAGACCCTACCTTGAAATTAAAACAAAACAAACAAAAAAAAAAAACCCAACCCCCCAAAATCCTTTCTCTGATCCATTTTGGCAAAAAAAAAAAAAAAAATTAATGGCCATTTTGTGAATAAATATAGGTTATCTTACTTAGGCAACCATTACTACCAAGAGAAATCAGTGGTACACATGCGCCTTCCATTTCGAACGGCGCAGCTCAAATGAGTGGCCCGCATCTTGAGTGATCCGGAGAGCAGTCTCCTGCCCACCCTTTGTTCTCCATTTTCATCGTGGCCAAGTGAGTAACCCCGAGGCATACTGGGGAACAACAGTATGAGCTGGTGAAACGATACCAGTTTTCTTTGCCACGGGGTGGAATGTCACCAGAGCCAGACTCACCCAGCCCACAAGTTTATGATTGTGTGGAAAAGCGCACAGCTGAGACGATCAAGTCAGAGGCCCACACTTGAGTGCCAGGACTCTGACAGCGTCAGTCAGCCTCCGACTGGCTAGGAAAGCTCAGAGCAAGGGACACGTCCAGACAGCTGTCAGCGGTCACATGGTGACCGCCACATGCTCATGCCCCCAAAGCAATGTATACAGGCCCAGCTGGGCGTGGTGGCTCACACCTTTAATCCCATTATTCAGGAAGAAGAGGTAGGAGGATCTCCACGAGTTCAAGGCCACCCTGAGACTACATAGTGAATTCTAGGTCAGCCTGAGCTAGAGTGAGACCCCACCTCAAAAAAACAAGGGGGGGGGCTCCTCAGCTCTCAGAATTGAAGTTACTTGTCAATATGCAAATGGTAGCTTCTCTGTCTGTCCCTAATAAAAAAAAATAGATGCTGGAAATATTACAAACAAAAATCTTAAATAATCTTTAAGTCATTTAAATGCTTCATTACTTGCTGAGGGCTCTGCTGGTGAAGCAAAGGGTGGTTCTTTCCCTTTCTCGCCCTTCTAACTGGAACAGGGTCCTTATCAACGCAGACACACCACAAGTGCACCAGCCCCACACAAAACTTCTCGGACACATTTCCCGATAATGCAGGAATGTGCTTTTCAAATCCCCTGACATGGCCTTTCTCATCTCTCACCGTCATCTCTCTTCACCTTGCTTGCCTGGAGGGAGATGCTATGTTCTGGGGGAGTCCTTGCAGAATGAAATCCCAGCGACTGTTGGTCCAACGTTTTGATCACCTAATAAGAAATCACTAACCCCAAAGGTCTGAATGCACCCTTTGCTCACTCATCGGGGTGCTCTCTCAAGGCAGAACTCCCCAGCTGACTAGCCAAGTACCCTTTCCATAGACACTGGTTTGAAAGGTTTACAGCGAGATTTCAAAACCTTAAGATTTACCAGGGAGGGCGGAAGGGAAGAAGGGGTGGGGAGAGGTAAAACGAGAATAGCTTCACATTCTCCCTTCAGCTCAGTCTACGCCCAATCCAGCACTGGCCTGGGTTGGGAGGTCTGCCCAGAGGTACTGCAAGCCCCTAGGGGAATTTCTGCAATGACTGAAGGGAGAAGAGGTTACCTGGGGAGTCTCTGGGAGAAGGAGAGCACATCCTTCTGAAGAGGAAAGGGCCAGTGAAAGTCCTAAGTGACTGAGAGAAAGGTTGGTTTGGTGTCTGCTTAGATCCAGAGTGGGCCAGCAAATGGGTGGATAGAGAGAGTCGTGGAAGAGAGAGAGAGAGAGAGGTCTTTAAGTTTGCTCTTGAGTGAGGGAGAAAGGGGAAAGGGAGAGAGGCCACTGGCTAAACACAACAGATTTTCATGGACGGCAGCTCCTGGCGAGTGGTACTGGTGGTCAGTATGCTAGGGCCCAACATGGTATAGCAGGAGGGTGACACTGAGCTAGACAATGTTTTCTGCTAATGCCCCACCAACTTCAACCATCACGCTGACACTGTTAAGAAAGCTGACACCTTCCCACCGCGCCAAGTGTGTGAAGACTTCCTTAAGGTTGTCCTCAGCTGCCCGGCTACTGGGCACAGTGGCAGGCAGACAGAGTCTCAAAAAAGCCCGAGCCAGGAAGTCTCTGGGGATGGTGCCAGTCTTGGGGTTCTGCTCTGGAATACAAGTTCTACTCTTTCTGTGTCGGTGTGTGTGTGGGGGGTCATCTTAGACGGGTCTGCCGGGATCCCGGGGAAAGAGCATGAGTGAGTTCCCCCACTTGAATGTCGAAGTGCACGTTAGTTTGCATTTCCAGATGTGCTTGCTTTGGGGTCACCCACATCCACGAAGCCGATCAGGAGACTGATGTGAAAGAACACAGGCTTTAAAGGGCACTGGGAAGTATGCCGAGGAGGGCCTTCCATCTCAGTGCAACGTGTTCTGACACAGGCAAAGGCTTTTGCTTTGCTTTCTCTCTCCTTCCTTTCTTTTCCTTTCTTCCTTTCCACGGGACATTATTGGAGCCAGCTCTCAGCAGTAATAGATATCGGTAAGGGAGGGTCATGCAGCTCTCAAACAAACCCCAAATTTCACTGGGGGCAAGCATTCCACCCTCCTCCTCCCTGGCCTAGCCTTCCCCCCACCCCTCCACTCTCTCACGTAGACTTCACAGATTTCGCCTCTTGCCTGGACTACTTCTGACAAATGGACTTGCGAAGGATCAAAGGCTGAAAAAAAAAAAAAAAAAAGAAGCCAGCGGGCAAAGTAAGCCTGAAGATAAGACAGCCCGGGCCTGGGAAATGGCAACTTGGGTCTTGCGACGACTCCCGGGACGGAGCGTGACGTGTTCTCAGACACAGGCAGGTGCACGGCTGTCATTCTATCTGCCTCCCACTTCTTCCGTCCAGAAGCACAGATCTCCGCTGGGGCTGGTAAAAACAGCTGGTCGAGGTCTCTAGTCTTTGGCCATTCTTTGGGATGGTCATTTTATTTCTCCGGGTGACCCCTTCTGGCGTGACCCATGTGTTTTCTGCCAGCTCCCCACACAGAAGGCCCGGGGAAACGATCTGAGAAGGACTTCTGATGGGGGACAGCAGGACCTTGGAGTCTGTCACTGCGGACGAGGGGGGCAGGTGGTCCGTGATGGGGAAAGGAGGGCTGAATAAGATTAGGCTCTGAGGTCTGCCCGGTCTTGACCTGTGGAAAGGCTTCGAACCTTCACATGGTCTTTCCAGTTTTGAAGAAAGAAGATTGTCCCCAAGTGGTTCTGTCTCCGACGTGCGCTTTCTGCACTGCGCTGTCGGGTCCTGGGTGGAGAGCGGATTCGATGAGCCTGGCTCCGGGGACAGGCCGAGCCCCTCGCCCGTGCGGGGTACAGGGCTGTCCGGCTGCGGGGCCGCAAAGGCTCCCGTGTCTTGCTTTGGTTGCTCTTTGGGGCTTTCCAGCGGGGAGGGACGATCATCTCCGGCAGGTTTCTGGGTGGTCGCGTTGGTTGATGTGGGCTCTTCTTGACTCTCTTCTAGGGGCTGCACCCCAATGTCCCCGGGGCTCTGAGAGGGCAGGGGCTGTGGGATCTGTGTGTACTGTATCTTGGGAGGGATGACGGGGACTGCTTTGGCCTGACACATCTTGACCATGAAGGATGTTCTCACGGCGGACACGCTCACCGGGGCAGAATTCCTGCGGCCTGTCAGGGCATGGGCAACCATGTCCAGGTCCTGGGTGTCCTTGGCATACTGCCAGGGGTCTGCTTTACAGTTGGAGGAGGTCATCCAGGTGACCTTGGGGTCTTCCCCAAGTCCAGATGATCTAAGTGACGTCCCATTTTCGAGACGCAGGAGATCGGCGACGGCCGTGGCTGAGTCCAGGTTGAGGGAAGCGGGCCTGTTTTTCCCTTTTGAGGGTCCACCCTCGGCACTCCTAGGATGGATCTTTGGGGAGTGCTCCTCAGGTGAGGTGCTCTCTTGAGCCTTAGGTGAACTTGCCTCCCTACCATCAGGCCCGGGAGCACCTCCTTCCTTCATCGGCGGGTTGCTGAAGCCCAGATGCTTCTCCTGCTTCCCCTCCTCCACTGAGCTGGTCTCTGCTGGTTTGGCGGGTGTTCCGGCTGCTCCCTTGTGGCTTGGGGGAGCCCCTGCCCCTTTCAGGCCAAACAACTCCCTAAAGACCCTCAGGGCTTTCTCATCCCACCCACTCATTTCGATGCTGGCTGCCAGGGCCTGCTGCGGAGTGGTGGGGTTCCTCTCCGGTCCGAGATCGGCGCAGCTGCTGGAGGCGGGAACCTCAAGGGTCCACTGGCTCTCCTCGGGGGCTTTGCTGTCCAGAGAATGGCTCTGGCGGAGGCCGGGTCTGTGGCAGAGCCTCCTCTCCAACCGGTGGCCCTGGGAGCCTGGCACCTGGTGGGACACTTCTTTCAACGTGGGCGAGTGCAGGGGGCTTGTCACCCACTGGGGCTCCTCCCAGGGTTCTACCATCTCCAGGCCGTGTTGGGTGATGTCCGTCACGGCGTCATCTTCGTCACAGTCCGAAGGCTCCTGCATCGAATGGGCAGCGTCTCCTTCTCCTTGTGGGGAGACGTCAATCTGCTTGGTTAGGCTTGGAGACCCAGGGCATGGGTCGTCCGGGGCAGCGCTCTCTGGAAGCTGCTTTTCTTTCTGGCCGGTTGCGGACTCGTCTCTCCGACAGGGGCTGGGGATGCCAGGGCTGTCGCTGCCCTTCGGCTGCTCAGTGCAGGGGTTTGTCTTTGAACGTCTGGAAGGATCTTGGCTGTCCTTTGACAGCAGGGCTCCAGGCTCGTCCTCCGGGGGCGTTGGAGGGGGAGGAGAGACATCCTCCCCTGGGCCTCCCACCTCTATCCTGGCTGGAGGGGACATCTTCTCCAATGCAACAGTTTCCAGAGGACTCAGTCCCGGCTCAGCCTCTGCTCCAGCAAGGTTGCTGGTTGGTCCCGACTCCTGTCCAGGGTCCGCCATGGTAGCCTCTCGTGTGCTTTGACTGGTTGGCTCTCTGGTGCATGGCTCCAAAGTGGGGGAGCTGCAAGGCAAGCTCCCAGGGGCCTCCGGGGAAGGAAAGGGTGCTGTTGGACTTGACTCAAGAGCTGCTTGGGTGGGGCTTATCTTCTGGGCATGAGGTGGTAAGGAGGGGAGCTCCTCCTCAGACTCGATGATTTTCAGCTCCTGTTGGATCTCAGGCCACATCAGGGCGTTAGCTAGGTCCTCTTCGTCCTGAAAAACACCAACAAGCTCGTCACTGTCAGAGCCAAGAACGCTGGGTGCTGACGTCCGCCCTGTGTTCAGCGAGAGGGAAGAAGGGACTGGAGTGACCCCCAGCAAATAAAGGGTGCAGCATCACTGGTAAGTATGTCACATGATACTTGGTCTTCTGGTTTGACTTTTCCCACACCCCAGGACTGACTAGACTAAACAGTTTACCTAAATCGTACAGCATAGCGGATTTGAACTCCAGCCTTGTCTACACGAGGACGTGATCCACGCAGCCCTCGCTTCCCACCCAGCTACTGTTACACAAGCCCAGTTGCTAGGCAACGGCTCTGCCACTGAACTACGCCCCTTGCCCTCCAGGTACTTGTAACAAGGTCCTTGCATTTCTTTTTTTCTTTTTAAATTTTTTGTTGATGTTTTAAAAAATATCTTATTTACTTACTTACTTACTTGAAAGAGAGAGAAAGAAATAGGCAGGCACACAGAGAGAATGGGGACGCCGGGGCCTCCAGCCGCTGCAAACGAACTCCAGACGTGTGCGCCCCCTTGTGCATCTGGCTTATGTGGGTCCTGGGGAATTGAACCTGGGTCCTTTGGATTTGCAGGCAGGTGCCTTAACCGCTAAGCCATCCCTCCAGCCCACGGTCCTTGCATTTCTTGTCTCAAGGACTAATTCTGTTTGGAGGAGAAGCAGCTGGGGGAACATCTCTACCCTGTGGGATTGCAGGTCTGAGACCCTCTGACCTCTCATTTCTCACTTCATTTGGTTCTGGTTCCTCAAGCCTCATGTATTCATGCTAGGCAAGCATACTACACCCTGACCCCATTTTTCTTTTCTTTTCTTCTCTCTTCTTTCCTTTTCTTTTCTCTTCTCTTCTTCTCTCTCTCTCTTTTCTTTCTTTCTTTCCTTTTTTTTTTTTTTGGAGGTAGAGTCTTACTCCAGCCCAGGCTGACTTGGAATTCACTATTTAGTCTCAGGCTGGCCTCAAACTCACAGCAATCCTACTACTTCTGCCTCCCAAGTGCTAGGATTAAAAGCATGCACCACCACACCCAGGGGAATCGAACCTGGGTCCTTTGCCTTTGCAGGCAAGTGACTTAACCGCTAAGCCATCTCTCCAGCCCAGAATTTTTTTTTTTTAGAGGTGTGTGTCACCACTCCTGGCTTAAAAAAAAAAATTATTATTTATTTACTTGCAAGCAGAGAGACAGAATGGGCATGCCAGGACCTCCATTCACTGCAAATGAACTCTAGATGCAGACACCACTTTGTGCATCTGAGTTTACCTGAGGACTGGGGAATCAAACTCTGGTGTCAGGCTCTGCAGGCAAGTGCTTTAACCACTGAGCAATCTCCCCAGCCCAGAGAATCTTTTTGTTTCTTTACTTTTCTCAGCACACACACATTTTATACATATACTGAGGTAAGCCCAACAGACTGGCCTTTATTTTTTTTTTTTATGCAAGAGAGCAAGAGCAAGGAGGCTAGAGAGAAAATTGGCACAGCAGGGCCTCCGGCCACCGTAGTCAGACTCTCTATGTGTGCGCTACCTTGTCATGGGTGACCTTGTGCACTTGCATCACCTTGTGTGTCTGGCTTACGTGGGACCTGGAGAGTCAAACATGGGTCCTTAGGCTTTGCAGGCAAGCGCCTTAACTGCTAAGCCATCTCTCCAGCCCTCAGCACTTATGTTAACTGTTCTTACTAAGAAATCAATAAACTGAGATAAATGAATGAACCTCCATCTCACTGTGCTATTTCAGCACGTGGACGGCACGGCCCAGAGCAGAAACCCAGTGGATGCCTTGGTCTCATCTTCCTCATTCCACGTCCACAACCAAGTCCTCTTCCTTCTACCTCCAAAGCAGCTCTTGAGTCCTTCCACTTCTGTATCCACAGCCCCCACCCTAGTCTGAGTCACCATCTCTCCTCGTCTGGTTGCCACATACTAACTCCTAACGAGGCAGGCAAGCACAGGGAATAGCTTAGCCACTGTGGTAGATTGAATAGATGGCCCCCAATATATTCAGTTGTTTATTTGTTTGTAGTTTGCATCTGCAGCCACCTGGCTGGAGGCAGTGTCACTGGGTGGATCTTAAGGTGTGGGGGTGGGTTTCAGATTTCAATCTAAAGATATGCAAAATGTGCCTAGCTGGAGTTCCTGAAGTGTGCTGTGGCTTTTGGCTTTTAGGCTTGTGCTTCTCTCTGTTTTGTCCTGTGAAGGCAGGCCAGCTTCTTCTGCCATTATGGAACTTCCCCTGGATCTGTAAGCTTCAATAAATATCCCTTCCTCCATAACCGTGCCTGGTCTGGAAGTTCATCTCAGTGAACCTGAAGCTGTCTGCTACACCATCCTCCCCCAAAAATCCTATGGAGAGAAGCCCCCGGCCACTTTCTGGGGCCCTTGAGCCCTCTCTCCTCGAGGGGTCCACTGCCCCTCCGGCAGTGTATTCAAGCCGTTACTAGGATTTGCTCTTAATAAAATGTCTTTCTACATAATTGATTGTGGGTGACGTTCTCCAGTTCTTTGAGTAAGATGTCAAGAAACACCCAGAGACCAGGCATGACACTAAGAAGTTTCTCTGCCTTCTCTTCTTCCTTATTTAAGCCATTCTCACAGAATAGAGGGACTCTTTGAGGATGAAACTCTGAACATGTTAAGTGTTTTCTTTTTTTTTCTGATTTATTTTTTATATATTTATTTGAGACAGACAGAAGGACAAAGAGAGAGAGAAAGGGAGAGCAAGAATGGGCGCGCCAGGGGCTCTAGCCACTACAAACAAACTCAAGATGCATGCGCCACCATGTGCATATGGCTTTTGTGGGACCTGGAGAATTGAGCCTGGGTCCTTAGGCTTCACAGGCAAGGGCCTTAACCTCTAAGCCATCTCTCCAGGCCCTGTTAAGTGTTTTCATTGCCTTCAGGTGGATCCCCAAACCCTTCCACACAGCCCTGCCCGATTGATTATGTCTTGCTTCCATCCAAGCCTCATTTCCTCTAACCCGCCATCTTGGTCTTGCTTGTATTCCTTGAGAGCTTCAGGCTAATGTTTGTTTTGTTTTCTGAGATAGGGTCTCACTCTGGCGCAGACTGACCTGGAATTCACTATGTAGTCTCAGAGTGCCCTTGAACTCAGCGATCCTCCTACCTCTGCCCCCTGAGTGCTGGGATTAAAGGTATACACCACCAAGCCTGGACTTTTCTTTTTTTTTTTTTTTGTATATGAGAGAGAGAGAGAGAGAAAAAAATAATTAGCATGCCAGGGCCTCTAGCTACTGCAATGGAACTCCAGATGGGTGTGCCACCTTGTGCACACATGTGACCTTGTATGTATGGCTTACATGGGTTCTGGTGAGTCAAACCTGGGTTCGTAGGCTCACAGGCAAGTGCCTTAACTGCTAAGCCATCTCTCCAGCTTTCTGTTATTATTATTATCTTTTTTATCTTCAAGAGAGAGACATAGCAGGAGATTGAATTGGTGTGCCAGGGCCTCATCTACTGCAATTGAACTCCAGACGCTTGTGCCACCTAGTGGGCATGTGCGACCCTGCGCTGGCCTCACCTCTGTGTGTCTGACTTACGTGGGATCGGGAGAGTCGAACCCGGGTCCATAGGCTTCGCAGGCAAGCGCCTTAACCGCTAAGCTGTCTCTCCAGCCCTTATTTTTTTTATTTTCAATTTTGAAATCTCTTCTTATCACACCCTTTATCCCTTTCTTCTAGTGAGGTCTCAAGGAAGGGATCTTCTCTGCTTCCCTCTGACTAGTTTAGTTCCTTCTGCTACAGGCTTTCACCACACTCCGTATTTCCGCCTCACTCGACAGTCCAGTGACTGCTCCCTGCGAGGCTGACAGCCCCAGGGAGGCAGGGACAACGGTGGTACACTTGTTGGCTGTAGAGGCCCCAGTGCGGAGGCAAGCAGAGTGCTTGGCACAAAGTGGGGACGTAATACGTGCTTTCAGTGAATGAGCTACGCAGTGCCCTTGCCCACTCAGTCCGCTTGAATCCACTCTAGATCTGCTAGTGCTGGCATCATAGCTGCTTCTGCAGTGCTGTTTGTACCAGGGCCCCTTCCACAAGCATGAGAATTCGACGCCCTAAGAACTTCTTATCCTTCCTTTTCTCAAATGCAGTAACGTCTTGCAGGAACCCTGATTCAGCCCTCCTAAGGCCACCACAGGACCTTAGTGTTGCCCTAACTCCCAAGCTAAGAAGTGGGCCTTTTATAGTGTCTTTTGTAAAAACTGACACTTAATTTTTAATTAAAATTAAAAAAATTATTTTAGGGCTGGAGAGATGGCTTAGTGGTTAAGCGCTTGCCTGTGAAGCCTAAGGACCCCGGTTCGAGGCTCGACTCCCCAGGACCCACGTTAGCCAGATGCACAAGGGGGCGCACGCGTCTGGAGTTCGTTTGCAGTGGCTGGAGGCCCTGGCGCGCCCATTCTCTCTCCCTCTCTCTATCTGCCTCTTTCTCTCTGTCTGTCACTCTCAAATAAAAAAAAAAAAAAAATTAAAAAAAATTATTTTAGAGAGAAAGAGAGAGAGAATATTGACATGCCAGGGCCTCAGCCACTGCAATTGAACTCCAGATGCTTGCGCCACCTGGTGGGCATGTGTGACCTTGTGCTTGCCTCACTTTTGTGTGTCTGAATTATGTGGGATCTGGAGAGTAGAACATGGGTCCTTAGGCTTCACAGGCAAGCACCTTAAGTACTAAGCCCTTTTTTTTTTTTTTAAAATCTACTTTAAATTGTACCAAGAGCCCTTGGGCAAAAGCGGCTTCTGTGTGGTCAGAGCAGGTATAGTCCAACTTACCATCTCATGGAGAAGCATGTCTTCAGCTTGGGTCCTGGAGCTCTCCTGTGGAGTACCGGGCTCCAGCCGGCCGGCCCCTAGGCTCTCCTCCGCCACCTTCTCTGCGCTTGGTCTCTCTTCTAACTCCCCTGAAAGCTGAGAACTCAGGGGGATTTCCAAAGGTGTCTTCTCCACTTGTGTGCCCGGCTCCAGGGAAAGGCCTCGGCTGCATTCCGTTGTTCCCGGGGCTCCTGGTTCTGGTGTGGAGTCCTCCAGGAGTGCCTTCTTTGCCACAGAGGCTGGAATGAGGACGTCAGTGATCAGTACAAAGCGTTCATTCCAAAGGCCAGTTCCCAGCACCACTGCTGTCCTAGGTCCTGACCCTGCTTCACAACGATGGAGAAAGTCTCCAAACTCATTGCCTTTAAAAAAAAAACAAATTGTTTTTGTTTTGTGTTTTTTGTTTTTCGAGGTAGGGTCTCACTCTGGTCCAGGCTGACCTGGAATTCACTATGTAGTCTCAGGGTGGCCTCGAACTCACGGCGATCCTCCTACCTCTGGCTCCTGAGTGCTGGGATTAAAGATGTGCACCACCATTCCCAGCTTAAAATTGTTTTTCCACATATTTATTTAAGAGAGACAGAGAGAGAGAGAGAGAGAAAGAGAGAGAGAGAGAGACGAGAGAGAGAGAGGGCTGGAGAGATGGCTTAGCAGTTAAGTGCTTGCCTGTGAAGCCTAAGGACCCCAGTTCGAGGCTCGATTCCCCAGGACCTATATAAGCCAGATGCACAAGGTGGCACATGCATCTGGAGTTCGTTTGCAGTGGCTGGAGGCCCTGGCGTGCCCATTCTCTCTCTCTATCTGCCTCTTTCTCTGTCTGTCTGTCTGTCTTTCTCAATAAATAAATAAAAATAAACAACAACAACAAAAAGGCATGTGCCACCATGCCCAGCAATAAAAATATTAAGAGAGCCAGGCATGGTGGCGCACGCCTTTAATCCCAGCACTCGGGAGGCAGAGGTAGGAGGATCACAGTGAGTCCAAGGCCACCTTGAGACTACATAGTGAATTCCAGGTCAGCCTGGGCTACAGGGAGACCCTACCTTGGAAGAAAAAAAAATATTAAGAGAAAGAGAGAGAGAGAGAGAGAGAGAGAGGCAGATAGAAAGAGAGAGAATGGGCACCCCAGGGCCTCCAGCCACTGCAAAAGAACTCCAGATGCATGTGCCACCTTGTGCATCTGGCTTACATGGGTCCTGGGGAATTGAACCTGGGTCCTTTGGTTTTGGAAGCAAGCACTTTAACCACTAAGCCATCTCTCCAGCCCTTGTTGCCCTTTTCAACTCTTTTCTCCTGACAGTGTCTTGACCTCTGATCTCAGGGATCATCCGGTATATAGTGGTTCTCACCGAGGTTCCAAATTCTGTCCTTTCTGCCATAGTTTATTTTTCATGTTTGAACAGATGCTGGAGCTGTGTATATTGTTATACAGTTCACCTCACTGCAGGAAGCATGGCATATGATACATGCTTTTCTTTGCTGTGCAGTGTTTTCACTTAGTGACGGTCCTAGAACTCCATGCCCCAGTAGGATATTAGGGAGGTTTGAATGTCCTTTCCGATGTGGAGCACCTTGGGTTCCCTTGTAGAAGGCCCTCAAGGTCCTTAAACAGAAACTCATTTGAAAGGTGGTACCAGAAAACGGGTGAGGAGGTAGAACACGGATGGAAGGGGAAAAAAAAAAATCAATCAAGAGTATGCTGTTGGGACTGGAGAGATGGCTTAGCAGTTACAGCATTTGCTTGCAAAGCCTAGTGATCCGGGTTTGATGCCCCAGTACCCACGTAAAGCCAGATGCACAAAATGGTATGTGCATTTGGAGTTTGTCTGCAGCAGCTGGTGGCCCTGGTGTGCCCATTCTCTTTTTGTCTCTCTCTCCTTGCAAATGAATAAATGAATCAATGAAATTTTAATAAAAGGAGTATGTTGGGCTGGAGAGATGGCTCAGCAGTTAAGGTGCTTGCTTACAAAGCCAAAGGACCTTGGTTCGATTCCCCAGGACCCATGTAAGCCAGATGCATAAGGTGGCTCATGTGTCTGGAGTTCATTTGCAGTGGCTGGAGGCCCTGGCACACCCATTCTCTCTTTCTCTCTACCTGCCTCTAGCTCCCCAATAAATAAATAAAAATAAAAATAAATTTTTATAAATAATTTTTAAAATTTATTTATTTGAGAGCGACAGAAAGAGAGAGAAAGAGAGAGAGAGAGAGACAGCGCGAGAATGGGTGCGCCAGGGCTTCCAGCCACTGCAAAGGACTCCAGGCGCGTGCGCCCCCTTGTGCATCTGGCTAATGTGGGTCCTAGGGAATCAAGCCTCGAACCGGGATCCTTAGGCTTCAAAGGCAAGCGCTTAACCACTAAGCCATCTCTCCAGCCCCCAAATAAAATATTTAAAAACAAAAAAAATTTTGAAAAAAAAAAAGATGTTGTTGAACTCATTAGCACTGTAAGCAACTGGGATTCAACATGTGACACCTCTTCGAGGAACTAAAGAGATGTGCTCCACAGTCACCCTTCCAAAAGATGTGAGGCGGGGTCACTTGTGCACGGGTTATTGAGAGCTGCCCCAGTGCCCCAGAAACGAGGCTGTCATTTGAGAGAGGATACCTTCCTGCACTCAGACACTGCGCCCAGAGACACTGGAGTTAGGTAGAGGGAATGTAGGGCAGGCTCACAAAGCAGCTAGCTGTGTAGGACACAGTTATTCAGCCATGCTCCCAACAGAAGGGAGTTTGGGTGGCTTCCAGTCTTTTTTGCTACTATCACAAATCAGGCCGTGATAGGCATCTGTTATTTTGCATGCATGCAGCTATTTACTTAAGACAAATTCGTAGAAGTGAAACTTCTGGGTGAAAGGGTAAATGTATTTGTAATGCTTTTTTTTTTTTTGAGGTAGGGTTCCACTCTAGCCCAGGCTGACCTGGAATTCACTATGGAGTCTCAGGGTGGCCTCGAACTCACGGCGATCCTCCTACCCTCTGCCTCCCGAGTGCTGGGATTAAAGGCGTGTGCCACCACGCCCAGCTGTAAGTTTTTTTTTTTTTTTTTTTTTAGTGTGTGTATTCCTGCGTGGGAGTGTGGGCATGTGTGTGCCATGCCATACGTGTGTGGAGGTCAGAGGACAACTTTCTTGTCAGTCCTTGCCTTTTACATCATTTGAGGCAGGGTCTCTTATTCACTTTCACAAGGAGAGTTTATCCACAAGCTTCAAGAAATGCTCCTGTCTCTGCCTCCGCCTTGTCATAGTGGTGGTAGAATTAGAGAGACCTACCACAGCTTCCACTGATGCTTACACAGTGTACTGGTTTGACTGGATGTTCCCCATAGACTCAGGTTTTTACTTATTTATTTTTTGTTTTTTCAAGGTAGGGTCTCATTCTAGTCCAGGCTGATACACACACACACACACACACACACACACACACACACACGTACACATATATCCTTTTCCCTTTTTTGTTTTTTCAAGGGAGGGTCTCACTCTAGCCCAGGCTGACCTGGAATTCACTATGCAGTCTCAAGGTGGCCTCGAACTCACAGAGATCCTCCTACCTCTGCCTCCCGAGTGCTGAGATTAAAGGCGTGCGCCACCATGCCTGGCTCGGTGGTCCCTTTTACCAATGCTAACAAGGACAACACCCTTGGCCGCTGGTGAAGAAGCCTGGGTCTCCTGATGATCTCTATGATCACAGCCACCCACCTCTGGACCTTTCAGTGAGATAGAAGTAAGCCTGGATCTTGTGTGAGCCATTATTCATTTGGTTTTCTATTATTCCAGCTTAGCTTGGACCCTGACTTACAGAACCATGGGTTTATGAGATAAGTTTGTTGTTGATTAAAAAATAATTTAGCCGGGCATGGTGGCACATGCCTTTAGGAGCATCACCGTGAGTTCGAGGCCACCCTGAGACTACACAGTGAATTCCAGGTCAGCCTGAGCTACAGTAAGAACCTACCTCGAAAAAAAAAAATTCAAATAAGGGACAAAATTTTTGTAGGTAGAATCGTATTTCAAATGCACTAAAATGTTATTTCAGAGAAATCTATTGTAAATTCTTCATTAAAAGAATGAAGCAAGGGGCTGGTGAGATGGCTTAGCAGTTAAGTGCTTGCCTGTGAAGCCTAAGGATGCCGGCTCAAGACTTAATTCCCCAGTATCCGCATCCAGATGTACAAGGTGGTGCATACATCTGGGGTTGTTTGCAGTAGCTAGAGGCCCTGACGTGCCTATTCTCTCTATCTGCCTCTCCCTCTCTTAAGTAAGTAAGTATGTAAATAAATAAATAAGTATTTAAAAATATAGAAAAGAATCTTAATTAGTAATCTAGAATCACCTCCATCCTTTTTCTTCTCTTCTCTTTTTTGAGGTAGGAACTCACTCTAGCCCAGGTTGGCCTGCAATTCACTTATGTAGTCTCAGGGTGGCCTCGAACTCACAGCGATCCTCCTACCTCTGCCTCCCGAGTGCTCTGATTAAAGGTGTGCGACCACAACGCCCGGCTCTCTATCCTTTCTCTTTCACCCACTGAGACTACACAAAATATTTTACCAACGATATTGAATGTCTCCATTTAAAATAATGACAGAAGAAGATCAGAAATTTAAGCTGACCTGACCTCATCACCCAGAAGGGTGAGAAACTTTCTAGCATCTCCCTTCCACCCCTGGTCCTAGAGCTATATGCTGCTCCCACAGGTCCTTCATTCTGCCTCACCACCCATTGTTCACAAGCACGACAGGCTGCTACAATGTCTACTGGCATCTGTCCCAGATGATTTGATATCCACATGTGCAGAGAGAAAGAAACAAGTGTGTATGTATGTGTGGGAGGGGGGGAAGGGGAGGGAATAAAAGCATGTCCTCAAAGAAGCCCTGGAACCTTGGGACCCTCTCTTTTAGAGAAGATGACCAACCTCAAAAAAGCTTTTGGAAACTCAGTTTACCTGGCTGAGGAGATGGTTCAGTGGTTAAAGGCATTTGCTTGCAAAACCTTGCAGCCCAGGTTCAATTCCCCAGTACCCATGTAAAGCCAGCTGCACAAAGTGGTGCATGTGTCTAGAGTTTGCATTGGTAAGAAGCCCTGGAGTATTCTCTCTCTCTCTCTCTCCTTGCAAATAAATAAAAATATTAAAAATTTTTTTAAAAGGGCTGGAGAGATGGCTTAGTGGTTAAGGCATTTGACTGCAAAGCCAAAGGACCACAGTTTGATTCCCCAGGACCCACGTAAGCCAGATTCACAAAGTGATGCATGCATCTGGAATTTGTTTGCAGTGGCTGGAGGCCCTGGCATGCCTATTCTCTCATTCTCTCTGTCTTTCTTTCAAATAAATAAATAAAAATAAAATATTAAATTTTTTTAAAAGGGCTGGAGATATGGCTTAGTGGTTAAGGCACTTTCCTGCAAAGCCAAAGGACCTATGTTCGACTCTCCAGATCCCACGTAAGCCAGACTCACAAAGGTGAGGCAAGTGCAAAGCTGCACATGCCCACTAGGCGGTGCAAGCATCTAGAGTTTGATTGCAGTGGCTGAGGCTCTGCCAATTCCCTCCCTCCCTCTCTTTCTCTCTCTCTCTCTCAAAAAAAATATGAATGAATAAATAAATAAAAACTCAGTCTCCTCTAAGGCTTCATTTCCTTCCCTACTCCTCATCCTAATCCACCCACAGCACCCATGGGCCATTCTCTGGATGTCACTTGCTGCCCCTTGAGCTTCTGCTCATCCGTGTCTGCATCCTAAAGAAAAAGGGGAGGAGGAGCTGACTAGTGTTCACGGGGCATCGTCTATGAGCCAGACCGCGGAGGGATAGCACATTCTGTCACTCGGGTCGTACCACAGCCTTCGCTAGAGGAGCCTGTCCTCATTTACAGACAAGAAACGAGCGGTCACACTGGCCCCAAAAGTGGCAAATCTGGGATCCGGACCAGCTCGATTGGGGTGCAAACCCTACACGCTTCCCACAACATTTAGCTGTTTCTCAGCCAGAATGTCCTTTCTCGTCACCTCCGCATGGAGAAGTCCCACCCGTTTATGAAGACGTGCCTGAAGGTCACCTCTCCTGACCTGGAGCTCCTCTAAGAGGCATCATGCCCTCGCAGTCTTTTCTGAACGCTTCTGTCATTACACTTGGGTTTCTAAGTCCTTTCAAATGCCAAAAACCTGGAGCAGGGCTCTGATGCCACTTCTGTAGGGTGACTCTCTGCCACACTTCGATCAGCCTGTTTCCCTTCCCAATTGTGAGCTCACTTGGGGAAAGAGATTGTGTCTCAACACAGCTCACGGTAAACACAAGAGGGAGCATGGATTTTTAACGTTTGCATTAAAATGTGCCTTTTCTACTTCCTTGTGAGTTTTAAGGAAAATTCCCTATTTATCTCTAAACCCATGAGGTTAATAATAACTACCTATACGTCAGAGGGCTGTTGTGAGAAGATAATTCCTGCAGGACAGAAAAGCAGGCCCCACAGCACAGTAGATGCTAAAAACGTTGAATGTTAATAGAAATACCATCAGCTATCTTTTGGTTTAGGGTTTTCTCTTTTTTTTTGTTTATTTTTATTTATTTATTTGATAGTGACAGACAGAAAGAGAAAGAGGCAGAGAGAGAGAGAGAGAGAGAGAGAGAGAGAGAGAGAATGGGTGCGCCAGGGCCTCCAGCCACTGCAAACGAACTCCAGACGCGTGCACCCCCTTGTGCATCTGGCTAATGTGGGTCCTGGGGAATTGAGCCTCGAACCGGAGTCCTTAGGCTTCACAGGCAAGCGCTTAACCGCTAAACCATCTCTCCAGCCCTCTTTTCTTTTTTTCCTTGTAGATGGCTCACCCTTAATCAAAGAACCCTTCCTAACAAAAATACCCCTCTTTTTTTTAAACCTTTAAAATTTTTTTTTGTTGTTTATTTATTTGAGAACGACAGAGGAAAGATATATATATATATATATATATATATATATATATATATATATATATATATATATAGAGAGAGAGAGAGAGAGAGAGAGAATGGCACGCCAGGGCCTCTAGCCACTAAAACGAACTCCAGATGCATGTGCCTTCTTGTGCATCTGGCTAACGTGGGTCCTGGGGAATCAAGCCTCAAACTGGGGCCCTTAGGCTTCACAGGCAAGCGCTTAACTGCTAAGCCATCTCTCCTGCCCCAAAATACCCCTCTTTTCAGACAGCCCAGAGGCTCACACTTGGCCCATTTTACAACTCTAATTGCCATTAACAGGGACTGGCCAAAGTTGGGCATATGACCCAAGCTGACTCAATCTTTCTTGTATTTGCTGCTCTCAGATAGGAGGTGAAAATGAGGGATGGATAAAGAAAGAATGGAAGGCCAGAAAGATGGCTTAGCATTTAAGGCGCTTGCCTGTGAAACCTAAGGACCCATGTTCCACTCTCCAGATCCCACATTAGCCAGCCGCACAAAGGTGAGGCAACTGCAAGGTCGCACATGCCCACTAGATGGCGTAAGCGTCTGGCGTTCAATGGCAGTGGCTGAGGCCTTGGTGAGCCAATTCTCTCTCCTCTCTGTCTCTGTCTGTCTCTCACTCTCTCTAAAAATAAGAAAGAAAGAAAGAAAGAAAGAAAGAAAGAAAGAAAGAAAGAAAGGAGTCTGGAAGAGCTGAACCCTGAATTTCAGCTCTGTGGCTCTGTATTCTGTGACTTTTTCCTCCTGCCTTCTTACCATATTAGAAAATAAAATAATAAGTTAACACCTGAACACTTACTGTACGTACTAGGCACGGTGCTGAGAGCTTTGCATGTATTAACTAGCATGCACACACGTTTATGACAATGGTGTGACTGTCATTTCCACTTTGTAGATTAAGAAAGGCAGTCAGGGCTGGAGAGATGGCTTAGCAGTTAAGCGCTTGCCTGTGAAGCCTAAGGACCCCGGTTCGAGGCTCGATTCCCCAGGACCCACGTAAGCCAGATGCACAAGGGGGTGCACGCATCTGGAGTTTGTTTGCAGTGGCTGGAGGCCCTGGTGCACCCATTCTCTCTCTCTCTGTCTGCCTCTTTCTCTCTCTGTGTATCCCTCTCAAATAAATAAAAATAAACAAAAAAAATTAAAAAGAAAGAAAGAAAGAAAGAAAGGCAGTCAGCCGGGGGCGTGGTGGTGGCGCACGCCTTTCATCCCAGCACTCTGGAGGCAGAGGTAGGAGGATCGCCGTGAGTTCGAGGCCACCCTGAGACTACATAGTGAATTCCAGGTCAGCCCGCGCTAGAGTGAGACCCTGCCTCGAAAAACCAAAACAAACAACAACAACAACAACAAAAAAAGAGTGGTTAATTTGAATGTCACACAGCCAGAGGGCCAGAGCCCAGATCTGCAGCCAGCCATTTCTGGCCTTCAGCTCTCCCAAGCCCAGGCATCTCTCAAGTCTAACTGCCCTTGCAGAACTCTACCGAAGCCAGTTCGAAGCCCGGCTTTTCCAATCTCTTGGGCGATTGGGAGCCTTACGTTACCTGCAGAGGGCTCAGCTCCTGGGGGCTTCTCTTCTGTCCACCCGCCTCCTCCGCTCTCTGAGCCCTGGAAAGAAAACTCCTCCAGGCTGGAGAGGGACTGCAGCTCCTTGGGGGGCGTCCTGCACGGGGTGCTGTTGGCGCTGATGACGGCGGACACGCGCAGCGGCACGGACACGGCGAAGGGCTCGGAGATGTTGAGCGCCTTGCGCGGGTGCCGCGGGGACGCCTCCACCGGGAACAGGTTGCCGCCGAACCCCGACTTGCCCGGGGGGCCTTCGCTCGACGTGTAGAACATACCCAGCATCTTTGGAGCCGGCTGCTCGCTGCTCTCGGGGTCCTCGACGGCGCGGAATACTTTCAGCTGCTCGGGAGGAGGACGCCCCTGCCCACCCTGCAGGGGGCTCGCGTCAAAGCCCCCCTCCGCCCCCGCTGGCATCCCCTCGGCGGCACCCCAATCGCCACCGTCCTGCTTGCTGAGGTCGCAGGAGCTGCCCGTGCTGGGGGCGTGCATTTTGGTGGCCGGTATGAAAAATCCACCGGTGTTGACTGTCCGATTGAAATTCCCTTTGTTTTCTTTTCCTAGTGAGAAAAGAACACTAGGCATCACGGGGAGCAGCAGCCCTGGGGCGCACACAGCTGCAGATAGGCGGATACCTGGGCAGGTCTGGGCAGCATTCTAGAAAGGACATAGCATCTGAATGAACGCAGATACTCAGCTGGCTTAAGTGGGCCCTGGGAATTTGAACCTGGGTCCTTGGGCTTTGCAGGCAAGCACCTTAACCACGAAGCCATTTCTCCAGCCCCCAATAAAAATAATAAAAAAAAAAATCAAGGGAGAGATGCCTGCAATTTGGCCATTGAGGCTAGAGCAATGAAAATAAATGTAGTTTCATGTTCTTTGGGTGATGTGTCAATTCATGTGCAATTGGACACATAGTAGATGTCATGTTGGAGAAAGGCTTGAGAAAGAGGAAGGTCCTAGCCCCAGGGGTACAGTGGATGAAGTTATAATAGCACAGACTCGAGAAGCCTTGGAGTTTGGGGTGGGTCAGGGATGGGTTTGGGGCTGGCTGAGTATGTGTGATCATGACCTCAGGTGAGAGGCGAGGCAGTAAATCTGGGGTGCACTCCACTCCCCAGTTCTGAAACTTAACTGTCAATCTTACCTTCCACAGGCACTGAACACAGTGAGTCCATGCTTTTCGCGGGTCGGATGGTGGCCTTTTCCACTGAAAACGAAAGAAAAAAACATCCCCAGTGAAGACATATTAAGAGGCGCATTCGGAACAATAGGTCAGGCTATACGCACAGGAGGAAAATTTCCAGGAATAATTTTCAAGTATTATTACAATGTGTCACCTTTAGAAAACATCTACCCACTCCACTCTGGATGAACCTGTATTGCTAATTGGGAATGACCTCCTAAAAACAAGGCATTGGTAGATTAAATTTTTTATTTTTATTTATTTATTTATTTGACAGAGACAGACAGAGCGAGAAAGAGACACAGAGAGAATGGGCACGCCAGGGCCTCCAGCCACTGCAAACCAACTCCAGACGCGTGCGCCCCCTTGTGCATCTGGCTAACATGGGTCCTGGGGAATCGAGCCTCGAGACCCTACCTTGAAAAACCAAAAAAAAATAAAAAAATAAAAAATAAATAAATAAAAACAGGCATTGGTAGATTAAATTTTGTCAATATTGTACAGAGAAAGGTAAATTCTAATCTTGTCAAATGCAGATGAGAAGTCCTGAACCCATTTAACTGTCCAAACATTATTTAAGCTGGCGTGGTGGTACACGCTGTTAATCCCAGCACTCAGAAAGGCAGAGGTAGGAGGATTGCTATGAGTTTGAGGCTCAATTTCCAGTACACACACAAGGCCAGATGCACCAAGTGGCACCCTGGTACACCTATTCTCTCGTCACCCCTCTCTGTTTGCCAAAAAAAAAAAAAAAATTTATACTTGGAAAGAAAAAGATCATTTATGAGACAGATAGAGGGCATGCCAGGGCCTCTTGCAGCTGCTGCAGACAAACCCCAGACTCGTGCCCCCACTTGGTGCATCTGGCTTTATGCGGATACTGGCAAATTGGACCTGGGCCAGCAGGTTTTGCAAGCAAGCACGTTTAAGCGCTGAACCATCTTCCCAGGCCTATTTCTATACGTTTATAGCTGATTCATTATCCTAAAGCTGCCTGGGTGGCATCCGAGGTCTGTATTCACCTCCGTTTTCCAGGCGCGCTCTCTTCTTTTGTCCCGTTTCCATGTGATGACCCGAAGGGGCAAGTGACCAGGCGACTCTTAGAGTCTCCTCTGTCTCTCTCCCTCCCTAGAAAGTCATGTCCTACGGAGGAGCCATCCCTCCAGCCCCTGGGCCATCTCCTCAGGCTACACATGAGAGTCACCGCAGTGCTGTGGGTTTCAGCGACGTCCCCAAGCATTCCTTGGCTCCTTTCCTTTGCAGTAACTAAGAGCTCAGGACCCCTTGGCTCAGGCCTATACGTAGAGGACATTTTTCTGTCTTCCATGTCAGTCTGGCCTCCTAAGGTGTATCTTCACCCCTTTGTTTTCTTGCAGTCTCTGTGCTTCTTCTTCTTCTTCTTCTTCTTCTTCTTCTTCTTTTTTTTAACCAGTAACATACAGTCTTATTCCCCAGGTCTTTCCATTATCCCAGGACACCTGCCTCCCTTTTTTCTGTAAACTTGAGAGGAACGAAATTACAGGTCTCATTTCCTTTCAAGGGAGGGAGGTAACATGGTCCATTTTGGTCCCTGGTCTGGTTCAGTGTCATGGTGATAAGGTCCCCCTTGGTAGGTGGGTTTCAATATACCCAATGTAGACACACATTGCCAGCCAGCACAGTAGAAGGCTTAAGGTCCCCCACAGCCCTCTTTGATTCTTGCTGTCCCTAAGTGCCCAGGGCATACATAGAAATAAGAAATTTCCTGATTCGCCACAGAGTCCCATGAGTCCCCCACTAGTTGATGGAGGTCGAAGATCAAATCAGGAAACCAGGTTCCCCGTGGGGCAAGATGTGATTTGGAGTAAGCAATTTCCCCCGTGGCAGTGTTGGTTATTATCCAGGTCTCTGCGCCACTTCTTATAACTGCTCCGCTCAGTAAAGTCTAGAACGGCCAGAGGCCTGTGGCTTGGGACCTCTCTGCTCAGAGGAGGTTATCTTTTTTTTTTTTTTTTCCAGCCCAGCACGGACTCCAGGTTATCTTGATATGATACAGAGAACATGAAATGGATCATTCAAATGCCAGTATCTACTATTTCAGGTTTTTTTTTTTTTTAATCTCTGTTCGGTTTTCTAAAATATACTTAAATGTGCCTTTTTCCCCCATTGCCAACCTAACACAACCAATACTATTCATGGTGGGTCAAGTTTTAAAATGCCCTTAGGGGCTGGGGAGATGGCTCTGTGGTTAAAGGCACTTACTTATAAAGCCTGCTGCCCTGAGTTTGATTTCCCCAGTGCCCATGAAAAGCCACATGCACAACACGGTACATGCATCTGGAGTTCATGTGTAGTGGCAAGAGGCCTTGGCATGACCATCCTCTCTCTCCCTCTTCATAAATAAATAACAATTAAAAACATGAAATATTCTTAGCAGGTCTGAGAAGATGGCTCAGTGGTTAAAGGTGCTTGCTTGTAAAGCCCTCCAGCCTGGGTTCAGTTCCCTAGTATTCATGTAAAGCCAGATGTTCAAAGCAGAACACGTGCCGGGCGTGGTGACGCACGCCTTTAATCCCAGCACTCGGGAGGCAGAGGTAGGAGGATCGCCGTGAGTTCGAAGCGAGGCCACCCTGAGACTACATAGTGAATTCCAGGTCAGCCTGGACTAGAGCGAGACCCTACATTGAAAAACCAAAAAATAAAAATAAAAAAAAAAAATAAAAGACCAAAGTAGAACACGTGTTGGGAATTTGTTTGTGGCAGTAAGAGGCCTGGTGTACCCATACTCCTCATTCTCTCTTTTTCTGTCAAATAAATAGATGTAAATATTAAAAAAATGAAATGCCCTTAGTTGGGGAAATTTGTAACTTATAATTTGCATATGTTAATCCACGGATTTCCTTTTTACACGTGCATATTTAAAAAATAGCAAGTCCAGGGTTGGAGAGATGGCTTCGTTTACAGTAACTGAAGGCCCTGGCATGCCAATTCTCTCTCTATCTGCCTTTTTCTCTCTCCCTCTCAAATAAATAAAATAAAAATAATTAAAAAAATCAAGTCCAGCCAGGGTATGTATTTTTTTTTTACCCTTGGCATGCACTGGGTTTGAGAAAAATCCTTAGACATGCCAGATGTGTGTCGCCTACCTTTAACCCCAGCACTTGGGAGGCAGAGGAAGGAGGATTGCTGTGAGTTTGAGGCCACCCTGAGATTACATAGTGAATTCCAGGTCAGCCTGGGCTAAAGCAAGACCTTCCCTCAAAAAACCTGAAAACTTTCTCTCTCTCCTCTCAAATAAATAAATAAATAAATAAATACAATATTAAAAAAAGAAAGAAAAAGAAAGAGAAAGGGCTAGAGAGATTGCTTAGTGGTTAAGGCATTTGCCTTATCATGCCAAACGACTGGGGTTTGATTCCCTAATACCCATGTAAAGCCAGATGCACAAACTGGTACATGCATCTGGAGTTTGTTTGCAGTGGCTAGAGACCCTGGCGCGTACACACACACACACACTCTCTCTCTGCAAATAAATAAATAAAATATTTTTTTAAAAAGTTACCCCTTGAAGGAATCCAGTTCCCTCCCCGCTAGCCCTCGTAACACTGGAAAGTGCTATGAGAGAGAGGCTGGAGAGTAACAGTTGCCCAGTGATTGGTTAAACAGGAGATCCTGCCAGTTACGAAATCAAGCAGCCGAGTAAGAAGTATACACTTGGGGCTGGAGAGATTGCTTGGTGGTTAAAACACTCACATGCGAAGCCTAAGGACCCAGGTTCAATTTCCTAGTACCCACTTAAGCCAGATGCACAAGGTGGCGCATGTGTCTGGAGTTCATTTGCAGTGGCTAGAGGTCCTGGCATGCCCATTCTCTCTCTCTCTCTCTCTCTCTCTCTGCCTCTTTCTCTCTTCTCCCTCCCTCAAATAAATAAAAATATTTAAAGAAAAGAACTATACACTTGTGCAATAGTGACACACAGCTGATGTGGGTAACCAACTACTCACAGATTGGTCAAAAAAAAAAAAAAAAAGACCCTGCTCAGGGGGGGTGAGCTCGTATCTGGCTCTGGGAACCAAGCCAGATTCCCTGCCATAGGAAACCACTAGGCTCCAGAGAGAACCTCCACTGCTGTCTAAGAAGAGTGGACATACACACCAATGTACCTTTCTAATGACTAGGCTTATCCCCCTTTACTCAAACTGCTCTCACTTTTATAAAGAATCTGTTCTGTTTTACAGAGGGAGGAGGATGTGGGGGGAGAACAACATACATCTACACATCAAGCAAGCAGAGACAGCAGACTGCCCACCATGAGACGGGTCACCTCCACTTCATCGGCCCGGGCCCAGAAGTCATTGCGGGGGAAGCAGTGACGTGAATACTGCTCTCACGACAAGCCTGAGAACCAGTTCCAGGGAACTGGTGACAGACACTATGGTCACTCAAACCTCATGAAAACAGAGATCCAGAGTCCACAGAGAAAGCAACCCTAAATCAGATCTCTATTTCACCCACCAAGGCTCAGGGAGCATCGTGGGAGGGGGGTGGGAAGATTGTAAGAGCCTCCGGGTGGGTGGGCGTAGCCTAAGGCACCATGTTGTCCCATCCCTGCAGAGACTGACTGACGCCTCTTGGTCCCCACAGTGAATACCAACAACACCTCCAAAGGCCCTCAGCAGAATTGGGGGAGAGGAGAGAGGGCTTATGTGTGCAACCTTTATTTATAAGAAAAAAAATCAATCAATTTAAAAAATGACCTTTCATTTTTCTTATAGGAATTCATTTCTCCCTAAATAGTTAATAAAAGTTTCAAACTTTTGCCATATATTTTTTGCCTTATCTATTTCTGTATATTTTACTGGGCCATTTGAAGTGAGTTTCAGGAATTTGATACTTCATCCCTAAAGTATGTCAGCTTTTTAGCCTGTGCCTCCTAGAAATCATTAGCACACTATAAAATTTATAATTCCTTAATATTATCTAACAGCCAATGTGTATATTTTTCTTGTTCGTTCCTAAAATTGCCTTTTGTAGCTCTTTGATTTCAAACTATAATCTAATCAAGATTTGCTCAGCCATCTCTTCAGCCCTATTTTTAAAAAAATATTTATATATTTATTTGACAGAGAAAGAGGGAGGGGAGAGAGAGAGAGAGAGAGAGAGAGAGAAAGAATGGGTGCACCAGGGCCTCTAGCCACTGTCAACGAACTCCAGACATGTGCACCCCCTTGTGCACCTGGCTAATGTGGGTTCTGGGGAATTGAACCTGGGTCCTTTGGTTTTGCAGGCAAACGCCTTAACCACTAAGCCATCCCTCCAGCCCTATTTTTCAAATTTTTGTTCATTATTTACTTGCAAGGAGAGAGAGAGAGAGAGAGAGAGAGAGAGGATGAGAATGGGCTCACAAGGGCCTCTTGCCACTGTAAATGAACTCCAGATGCACGTACCACTTTTTGCATCTGGCTTTTACATGGGTACTGGGGAATCAAACCCTGGGCCATCAGGTTTTGCAAGAAAGTGCCTTTAATCACTCTCTAACCATCTCTCTAGCCCCTAGTATTATTTCTAAAGATCCCCTCCCTATCTCGTCGATTTATAAGTTCTCTTCCGGGGTTAGTGAGTTGAAGTGGTTGAATCAAGGACCGAGGAAGCGGAGACAGGAAAGAGGAGTTGCGTCGATAGACAGGCTGCTGCGCACTCTTACCCGAGAGCCTCTGCCCTCTCACGAAGACACTCCCGTTTCTGCTCAGCTTGGATTTGGAGTCGGAGCCAGAGCGCCCCAGGTTGAAGATCGATTTCCACTTCTTTGACTTACTGGAAAGCTTTCTCCTAATAACGCCAAGCCACAGAGGTTAGTTTAAATTGTCATTTCAAGGGGACACTTTTCGTTGCATGTGTATGTGTTCGTAGAGTGTGTGCATATGTGTATAAGTGTTAATATGTGTGTGTGCTGGTGCACACACACGATAAGAGATCAGTGTCAGGTGTTTTCCTTCCTTCCCTCCTCCCCTCCTTCTACCCTTCCCTTCGTTCCTCCCTTCCCTCTCTCGCTCCTTTCTTTTTCCCTTCTTTCTTTCTCTTCCCTTTCTCCCTCCCTCCCTTCCCTCTCTCCCTCCTTTCTTTTTCCCTTCTTTCTTTCTCTTCCCTTTCTCCCTCCCTCCCTTCCCTCTCTCCCTCCTTTCTTTTTCCCTTCTTTCTTTCTCTTCCCTTTCTCCTTCCCTCCCTTCCCTCTCTCCCTCCTTTCTTTTCTTTTTTTTTTTTTTTCGAGGTAGGGTCTCACTCTACCTTAGGCTGACCTGGAATTCACTATGGAGTCTCAGGTTGGCCTCGAACTCACGGCGATCCTCCTACCTCTGCCTCCCGAGTGCTGGGATTAAAGGCGTGCGCCACCATGCCCGGCTCTCCCTCCTTTCTTCCTTCCTTTCTTCCTTCCCTCCTTTCTTCTTTCCTCCCTTCCCTCTCTCCCTCTTTTCTTCCTTCCCTCCCTCCCTTCCTTCCCTCCCTCCCTTCCTTCCCTCTCTCCCTCCTTTCTTTCTTCCTTCCCTCCCTTCCTCTTTTCCTTCCTTCCTTCCTTCCTTCCTTCCTTCCTTTCTTATGTGTATATGGGCATGCCAAGGCTCTTGCTACTGCAAACGTTCCAAATGCACAAGCCACATTTGTGCCCAGCTTTATGTGGTCACTAAGGAATTGAACCTGGGCCAGCAGGCTTGGCAAGCAATTGCCATTTACCACTGAGTCATCTTCCCCGTGTTCACCTTGTTTTTTGAGATTCTCACGGAATCTGGAGCTTACCATTTCAGCTAGACTAGCCAGCCTTCAAGTTCTATCATCCTCCTGCCTGTCTCTGCCTCCTCAGTGCTGGGATTACAGGTGCCACCACCATGCCTGGCCTTTATGCAGATGTTGGGAATCCAAATCCGGGTCCTTATGCTTGCGTGGCAAACACTTTACCAATTAATCAATCTCCCAGTTCCTTGTTTTATAGTGGTTTTTTTTTTTTTTTTTTTTTTTTTTTTTTGAGACAGGATTTTGTTATATAGTCCAGGCTGGCTTTCACTCATAATCTGCCCCAACCTCTCAAGGGGACTTTTTTTAAAAATAAATATATTCATTATTTATTTGTTTAAGAGAGAGAAAGAGGGAGAGAGAGAGAGAGAATGGGCACACCAGGGCCTCCAGCCACTGCAAACGAACTCCAGATGCATGCGCCCCCTTGTACATCTGGCGAGTTTAACTGGGATCCTTTGGCTTTGCAGGCAAATGCCTTAACCGCTAAGCCATCTCTCCAGCCCCTCAAGGGAACTTTTAAGTTAATAAAGAATGTTCTCAGTTATGAAATACTTTTTTTTTTTCTTGAAAAAGTTTTTCGAGGTAAGGTCTCACTCTAGCTCAGGCCGACCTGGAATTCACTATGGAGTCTCAGGGTGGCCTTGAACTCATGGCGATCCTCCTACCTCTGCCTCCTAAGTGCTGGGATAAAAGGCATGCACCACCATGCCTGGCAAAAATACTCAATAGTTTTAGAACTTCTTCTGTCAAATGAATGTTGAAACTGACTCTCACCTGCCCAGGGATGCCCTAAGTGACTGAGCTAGGCTTTCAGGAGCCAGAGTAAATACCAGTTCTCGGGACGCAGGCAAAGCTGTCTTTTAAACATGGGTAGGGGCAAAAAGATGTAGGGGTCAGTGGGAGACTTGGAGGTCACAAGCACACAGTTCTGAATTCTGGCAAATTCAGTAGTCCTGGCTTTTCAAAGATACCGGCTTTTTCAAAGATACTGTTTTTTTCAAAGAGTAATAAGCATTACAGACATTGACCCCGGTCCTGCGTGCTCCCGACTGGTGGTCACCTGGCCAGAACATGTACACGTAAAGTGAAAGGTCCTGAAGATGCAAAATGGGAGATGAGAGAGCAGAGCTGCCATGGGATCTGTCTTGGTGTGGCTGGGGAGAGCGGTAGCCTAGGGGATGGCGTTGGTGGTCACTGCACAGGAAGGCTGGTGTTTCAGCCCACTTCTAGCTTGGCTGCTTTGGGGGAGGGGCAGCACTAGAAACCACTAGAGGTCACCACAGAGGTGAGCCCTGTTGTAGCTCCACCTAGTCATGAACTTCATGAAGCTCAGAGTGAAACTCTAACTTGTGGGATACACAAAGGACCTTTCCTCCACAGGGATCCCATTGAGCATCCAGGGCTCAGACTTGGCATACCTTCATGATCAATCGGAGACAAGTTGGCAGTACTTGCTGGTTTCATTTGGACTTGGCTATTTTTTTTCTTTTCTTTAAGGTAGGGTTTCACTCTAGCCCAGGCTGACCTGGAATTCACTCTGTAGTCTCAGGCTGGTCTCAAACTCACAGTAATCCTCCTAATTCAGCTTCCTGAGTGCTGGGATTAAAGATGTGTGCCACCACATGAGAGAGAGAGAAAGCGAGAGGGAGAGAAATGGGCACACCAGGGCCTGTAGCCACTGCAACAAATTCCAGATGCATGTGCCACTTGGTGCATCTGGCTGTACGTAGGTACTGGGGAATTGAACTTCGGTAGTTAGGCTTTGCATGCAAACGCCTTAACCACTGACCATTTCTCTATCCCTGTTTTGTTTTTTTTTTTTTCAATCAAGCAATTGGCTTTGGGGTCTATTTTATAGAGTGGTATACCTTGGAGTATGGTATACATGATTTGGTAGAAAGCACAAAGAAAATGCATGAGATGATCCTTCCTAGGATGTTATCTGGGAGGGACTCATTCTCCACTGACGTAGGAAGAGGGTCAGTGGGCTCTGTTCCAGCAGAGCACAACCTGTGCATTCTGGGAAATGGAGCACCCCTCCCTCCCCCAACCAGGCAAGTTCAGGTGTACCGTGGTGGTTTGAATCGGATGTCTTCCAAACACTCATGCTTGGTCCCCAGCTGGTGGCAGTTTGGGAGGTGGAGCCTTGCTGGTGAAGGTGTGCCACCTGGGGGGCAGGTGGTTTTGGGGCTGTGATAGCCTAGCTTTCCCATTGCCAGGTCACTCTCTTGCTACTGTGTGACAGCTGCTGTGGCAAGAAGTGATGCCCAGCCTTCCCCTGCTGTGACAAAGCTTCCCCTTGAGACTGTGAACGGAAATCAACCCTTTGCTCCAGTCGGCTGCTTTTGGGCAATGTTTTGTCCCAGCGATGAGAAGGTAATTACTACAGCATGTACCTTAGCTGGGACTAGTGCCTCCTTATTAGCTGCGCAAGGTGGCAGCCCTCTTCCTTCCTCCCCAAGGCAAAATAGCCTGCTGTCTTGAGAAAGACTGACAAAAGGGACTTGCTCTCATACTTCTTTTCACTCACCAAATAGCAAGGTTAACACTGTTGATAGAAGGGTTGCTCAGGGCTGGAGGGATGGCTTAGCGGTTAAGGCGCTTGCCTGCAAAGCCAAAGGACCCAGGTTTGAATCCCCAGGACCCATGTAGGCCAGACGCACAAGGTAGCACATGTGTCTGGAGTTGGTTTGCAGTGGCTGGAGGCTCTGGCGCGCCCGTTCTCAATCTGCCTCTTTCTCTTAAATAAATAAATAAAAATTTAAAAGAAAAATTTTAAAAGAAAAGAAAGCCCAGTGTGGTGGCACACGCCTTTCATCCCAGCACTCGGGAGGCAGAGGTAGGAGGATTGCCGTGAGTTCGAGGCCACCCTGAGACTACAGAGTGAATTCCAGGTCAGCCTGGGCTAGAGTGAGACCCTATGTTGGAAAACGAAAAAAGAAAAGGTTGTTCACAGCCTTTACCTTGCACCACCTACTTAGGGGTTCTTTCCTGGTGGGGTACAGTGATGGGGTACAGAGGAAGACAATAGTGGGAGAAGAAGAGAGGAAAGGAGACTCTCCTGATGTAAATGATGCTTGAGAGGAGGCACAGATGCCAGGGGCGCTGACCCTAGTGCCGTCACCCATGGCTCCCTGCCTAGATGGTGCCCTTTGTTAACCTGTCCTTTGGCTGAGATTTCTCTGTATGCCTTTTGGAATGTCATGCAGGGGGGGGGGGGTGGAGAGGGGGAGGTCAGGGAAGGGAGTCAAGTTTTGTCTTTAGTAAATTTGCTTGTGTAAACTCTAGACTGACTTTGTCTTAGCTGAGGAGGAAAGGATTGTCATCACCACTCTTGACACCCCTCCTCCATCCTTGTACCTGGCTCTCTGGTGAGAGAACAGAGTTCTTGGTCACTTTGGTGCACTGAGTGTAGGCATCACCACCACTGAGAGTTGTGTGGTAGGGATGGCTCCCTTTTCTCCCAGAACATTTCTTTACACTCCACCTGGACCGCACCTCCGGTCTTGAGATTGTATGCCTCTCCTCCTCTCTCTCCCTCCATCCACACATCCCCCACAAGTTTAAAAGAATGTCATTTGCAGCTAGGCGTGGGGGCGCACGCCTTTCATCCCAGCACTCAGGAGGCAGAGCTAGGGGGATCGTCGTGAGTTCAAGGCCACCCTGAGACTACATAGTGAATTCCAGGTCAGCCTGGGCTAGAGAGACCCTAACCAAAAAAAAAAAAAAGTGCTGGGGCTGTAGAGATGGCTTAGTGGTTAAGGTGTTTGCCTGTGAAGCATAAGAACACTTGTTCTAATCTCCAGGTGCCACGTATATCTAGACGCAAGTGACACAAGCATGCAATGTCGCACATGTGCACAAGGGGGCGCACGTGTCTGGAGCTTGTTCACAGTGGCTGAAAAGTCCTGGTGCCCTCATTCTCTCTGTCTCTTTCTGCCTCTTTCTCCCTCTCTGTCTCTCTATCTCTCAAAACTAAAATAAATTTTAAAAAAGGCTGAAGACATTGTTTAGTGGTTAAGGTGTTTGCCTGCAAAGCTAAAGGACCCAGGTTTGATTCCCCAGGACCCACATAAGCCAGATGCACAAGGGGGTGCATGCGTCTGGAGTTTGTTTGCAGTGGCTAAAGGCTATGGCATGCCCATTTTCACTTTCTATCTGCCTCTTTTCTCTTCTTAATAAAATAAAATAAAATAAACAAAACAAAACAAAACAAAAGAATGTCATTTACTTGTTGTCTGGCAATTCCAGGACGGTATGGAAGAGTGTGCCCATGGGAGGGACGATCTCCGGCAGGCTGTTCTCCCGCCTCTCCTTCCGAGCAGGGTGATTCGTAGCCAGGCTTCGGGCTTGAGCCTCTTCCAGGCTTACCAGCTTCATGGGCAGGGACAGGGCTGGTAGGGTCAGGCTCTTTGTGATGGGCCGGTTATCTGTAAAGAGAAAAGACCGAGCGTGGAAGCAGGCAGATTCCCCAACCACTGGCCCCTCCATGCGGACCCGCTGACAGGAAGCCGAAGAGCAACACTGGCTTTTTCTGCAGGCACAGAGGGGTCTGGGACTGACGCTACCCGCAGGAAATGGGCAGCTCTCCAGGCCACATCAACCAGAAGACAAAGAGGGACCTCAGGAGGTGACAGTTTTCTGTACCTTTCACAGACGGATGATTCATCGATCCATTCATTCATAATTTATTCCACAAACATCTCTGGAGCGCTTACAGGGTTTTCACTCCTGAATGTGGCTTAGCCAGACTGCCCTACCCCGACAGCTGGACAGCACATGCTGTAAGGCTACAGAGGCCTGGGGCCTCTACCTTCCTGATGACCCAGGCTGCTGTCTTTGCAGGCACAGCCCCGTTACAGAGAGAAGAGGCTCCTGACTCCCCACTTGTCTTAACACTGTTTATTTGCCTACTTTTTGTGGTTTTAATTTCATTTATTTATGCATTTGACAAAGAGAGGGAGAGGGGCAGATAGAAAGAATGGGTGTGCCAGGGCCTCCAGCTACTGCAAATAAATTCTAGACGCGTGCGCCACCTTGCGCATCTGGCTTATGTGGGTCCTGTGGAACTGAACCTGGGACCTTTGGCTTTGCAGGCAAGCATCTTAAGTGTTAAGCCGTCTCTCCACCCCCACCTTTTTTTTTTTTGAGGCAAGCCCAACAGATTGGCTTTCTTAAAAAAAAATTTATTTTTATTTATTTGAGAGAGGGAAAGAGAGAGAGAGAAAGAATGGTCGTGCCACGGCTTCCAGCCACTGCAAAAGAACTCCAGATGCATGCGCCTCCTTGTGCATCTGACTGATGTGCTTACTGGGGAATCGAACCAAGGTCCTTTGGCTTTGCAGGCTAATGCCTTAACCACTAAGCCATCTCTCCAGCCCCTCCCATTTTTTAGTGTGAGAGAGTGAGAGATGTGGAGAGAATTGGCATGCTAGGGCCTTTAGTCACTGCAATTGAACTCCAGATGTGTGCATCTGGTTGTGCGCATGTGCATCACTGTACATCTGGCTGACGTGGGATCTGGGGAATTGAACATGGGTCCTTAGGCTTGGCAGGCAAGCACCTTAACTGCTAAGCCATCTCTCCAGCCCATTTTTGTGTTTTTTAAAGGAATGAATGGCATGTAAAGTTGTATACAGGGTTTTCTCTCCTATATTTACTTTTTAAAAAAAGTTTTATTTATTTATTTATTAGAAAGAGAGGGAGAATGGGCATGCCAGGGCCTCTAGCCACTGCAAACAAACTCCAGATGCATGCGCTACCTTGTGCATCTGGCTTATGTGGGCACTGGAAAGTCAAGCCTGGATCCTTAGGCTTTGCAGGCAAGTGCCAAAATTGCTAAGCCATCTCTCCAGTCCTGTATTTATTTTTTTAAAACAACTTTTATTTATTTGTAAGCAGAGAGCGAAGAAAGATGAGAGGTGAGAGATGAGAGAGAATGGGTACACCAGGGCCTCTAGCTACTGCAAATGAACTCCAGATGCATGTGACACCTTCTACATCTGACTTTATGTGGGTACTAGAAATAGAACCTGGAGGTGTTAGGCTTCGTAGGCAAGAGCCTTAACTGCTGATCCACCTCTACAGCCCTATATTTACTTTTCGTTTTGTTTTTCAAGGTAGGGTCTTGCTTTAGTCTGGGGACTGACCTGGAATTTACTCTAGTTCCAGGCTTAAACTCACAGCGATTCTCCTACCTCTACCTCCCAAGTGCTGGGATTAAAGGTGTGCACCATCACACCCAGCTATATTTACTTACTTATTTATTTATTTAGGCTTTCTCGATGTAGCCTGGGCTGACCTGGAATTCACTATGTAGTCTCAGGGTGGCCTCAAACTCATGGCAATCCTACCTCTGCCTCCTGAGTGTTGGGATTAAAGTCATGTGCCACCATGCCCAGCTCTAGAGTAACAGCGACAGAGAGAGAGAAAGAGAGAGAATTGGCGCACCAGGGCCTCCAGCCACTGTAATCGAACTCCAGACACGTGTGCCCCCTTGTGCCCATGTGCGACCTCGTGTGCTTGCGTGGCCTTGTGCGCCTGGCTTACATGGGACCTGGAGAGTTGAACATGGGTCCTTAGGCTTCACAGGCAAGCGCCTTAACTGCTAAGCCACATCTCCAACCCTATGTTCACCTTTTTTTTTTTTTTGGAGGCAGGGTCTCGCTCTAGCTCAGGCTGACCTGGAATTCACTATGCAGTCTCAGGGTGGCCTCGAACTCACGGCGATCCTCCTACCTCTGCCTCCCAAGTGCTGGGATGAAAGGTGTTATTTGACAGCCGTGCTGTGTCAGTGAAGTACCACAGACAGCGATACACACAGTAGTCAGGACATGCTCACACATACTCAACCAAAACTAAAACCGGGGCTGGGGTGGTGGCTCAGTGGACCAGAGCTCTTGCTGTGTGAGCGTGAGGACCTGAGTTTGATCCCTAGTACTCACATAAAAAAAAAAGCCAGGCAATGGATACCCATGACCTCACAGTGCCTGGCACTACCTACGCAAGACCATCATAATAGGAGGAAAAGATGATGACATCCAAATAAAAGAGGGACAGACTGAGAGGGGGAGGGGATATGATGGAGAGTGGAGTTTCAAAGGGGAAAGTGGGGGTGTGGAGGAGGGGAGTTACCATGGGATATTGTTTACAACTATGGTAGTTGTCAATTAAAAAAAAAAAAAAGATAGCGGGGCGTGGTGGCGCACCCCTTTAATCCCAGCACTCGGGAGGCAGAGGTAGGAGGATCGCATTGAGTTTGGGGCCACCCTGAGACTCCATAGTGAATTCCAGCTCAGCCTGGGCTACAGTGAGACCCTACCTCGAAAAAACAAACAAAAAACCAGGCAAATCCAGGTATGGTGGCGCACACCTTTAATCCCAGCCCTGGGCAGGCAGAGGTAGGGATCTCCGTGAGTTCAAGGCCACCCTGAGACTACAGAATGAGTTCCAGGTCAACCTGGACTAGACGGAGACCCTACGTCGAAGAAACAAAATCAAAACAAAAGCCAGGTCTAGCCACCTATGCCTACAACCCCAGTCCTGAGGGGAGGGGGTGGAGACAGGAGAATCACCGGCCAGCCAGTCTGACCAAAAACCACAAGCTGCAGGTCCAGTGAGAGGCTCTGTTTCAAGGAGACAGCGCCGCAGGAGAGTGATGGAAGAAGACACCCAATGTTCTACCGTGGCCACTGCGCGCCCATGTGCACATGCACGCGCCGTGTGCACCCCAAACCCATCCTCGTTTAGGTATCTTTTGAGACAGGGTCTCACGTAGCAACTTACTCTGGTCTCAAACTTGCTATGTGTCCAAGGATGACCTTGAGGCCCTTTTCCAGCCGCCTCCGCCCTCCCTTATCTTGGGGCCCCATGACCAGGATAGACCGGTGGGGGGATATGCCAGGAGGAGTCTTTACCCTCCTGCTCCAGAGCCGCGGGGGCGCCGTTGTTGAAGATCTGATCCACGTGATTCAGGATGAACTCGATCACCACCTGCTGGACCCGGACGGCCAGGAAGGCCGCATCGCCGTTGCAGCCAGAGGCTTCGATTTCTTTCGACCTGCCGTGCAAGAAACAGCCATTGAGTGGGTCTGCAGCAAGGACAGCTGGAGGGCCTTTGTGCAGAGGCCCAAAACTTTATTTTATCTTTATTTATTTATTTATAATATATATTTTTTTGAGGTAGAGTCTCACTCTAGCTCAGGCTGACGTGGAATTCGCTCTGTAGTCTCAGGGTGGTCTCGAACTCTCAGCGATCCTCCTACCTCTGACCTCTGCCTCCCGAGTGCTGGGATTAAAGGCATGTGCCACTACGCCCAGCTAAGGCCCCATATTTTATTTTATTTTATTTTTTGATGTTTTATTATTTATTTGACAGAGAAAGAGGGAGAGAGAGAATGGGTGCGTCAGAGCCTCCAGCCACTGCAAATGAACTCCAGATGTGTGGGCGCCCCCTGTGCATCTGGCTAAATGTGGGTCCTGGGGAATCGAACCTGGGTCCTTTGGCTTTCTAGGCAAATGCCTTAACTGCTAAGCCATCCCTCCAGCCTTTTTAATTTTAAATATTTGTTTATTTATTTGAGAGAGAGAGAGAGAACAGACACGCCAGCCACTGCAAACAAACTCCAGATGCGTGCGTCCTGGAGAATCGAACCAGAATCCTTAGACATCTCAGGCAAATACCTTAACCGCTAAATCATCTCTCTAGCCCAAGGCCCCCATATTTTAAAGCTTTATGACCGATTAGAGGGTTTCCACAGGGGCACTGAAGCTCAACCCACCAAACACATCTGAAGCCATTACCAGACAGTCTACTCATTTATTTTTTCCTTCACAGGATCCCCTCCCCCTCCTCCGCGATGGGGAAGGTTGACACATACAAAGTGGCTGATTTAAGTTACAGCCACCTGTGACCCTGCCAAAGCCAAGAAAACCCAGTGAACCCGAGACCAAAGAGACCTTTTTTAAAGAAACTGCAATGTATAGACCTGTAACTTTCGCCACATTGGAATTAACAGCCCGTGGAACAAGAATTTCCCGCTCAAGCTCTTAAAAGTACCTTTCATTCACATGGGCGATAGAAAGACCATTTCCCTCCACGTTCGGTCTTGCAGGGCCTTCGCTTTAGAAGAACCGGTGCCCCACGTGTAAGCTGCTCTGTGCCCACGGGGCAGCAAGCAGGCGAGCGTGGGGTACGTACCTGAGGAGGTTTGGGGCCCACACCAGGGCCAGGTTCCTGGCGTGCATGTTGGTTTTGCTGCTGAACGAGGCAATGTGAGCCAGGTGTCGAATCAGGTATTCCAAGGTCCTGTAACAGTTCATTTTTTTAAAAATAATAATTTTTTTAGTATTTTTATTTTTATTTATTTATGGGGGTGGGTAGAGAATGGGCGCACCAGGGCCTCCGGCCATTGCAAAACGAATGCCAGATGCATGCGCCACTGTGTGCATCTGGCTTTTATGTGGGTCCTGGGGAATCGGACCTGGGTCCTCAGGCTTCGCAGGCAAGCGCTCTAACCACTAAGCCATCTCTTCAGTCCTCGTTCATGTTTTTCTTTTTGACAAAAATAAGAAACTTCGGTGCCTTTGTGAAGCCTTCCTTCTGGAGGCCATTGTAACGTTTGGATTTGATTGATTCTAATATATGAATTTTGAAGGAATATTTCAGAGAGATCAAGATTAATGAGAGTGACTTTCTTGATCCCACTGGCCCAGGGTGGAGACAGGGGGTTAGTTTTATTAGATTATCAGTGAGGTCCCTGGAATACCCAACTAGATAGAGCCAGGGAATTACAGACCACTTGCTTCGCCTTCGATCCAGGGCAAAATCACCTCTCTTCAAATAGATTCTCATTCGGATCTTCAAAAAACCCGTGTTCTAGCCAGGCATAGTGGCACATGCCTTTAATCCCAGCACTTAGGAGTGTCGGGTCTGCTTGGGTTAGAGTGAGACTCTGCTTCAAATAAATAAATACCTCCCCCCCCCCCAGTGTTTTAGCTATAGGTAATTTGGTTCTCTCTCTCTCTTTTTTTAAAGGCAAAGTTTTATTTATTTATTTAAGAGAGAGAGGCAGATAGAGAAAAATGAATGGGCACGCCAGGGCCTTCAGCTACTGCAAACAAACTGTAGACACATGTTCCCCTTCGTGCATCTGGCTTACGTGGGTCCTGGGGAATCGAACCAGGGTCCTTAGGCTTTGCAGGCAAATACCTTAACCACTAAGCCATTTCCCCAGCCTGGTAACTTGGTTCTCTACAGGAAGCTTACTGTGATACCTGCTGGACAAGGGGTTGGATAAGAGCTAACCAAGGAGCACTGCAGACGCATCTTAGTAGCTGTGTGTCCTGATGGTGAGAACGCCCCTGTATAGTTTTGACACCACCCTACCTCTGGAGGCTTTTCTATAGCATTATGGGAGGAAAATTCCTGAAAGGGAAACCCAGTCCACCATGATCTTGGAGGGAAGAAGGGTCATCTTGGGCTGGAGAGATGGTTTAGTGATTAAGGGATTGTCTGTGAAGCCAAAGGACCCAAGTTTGATTCCCCAGGACCCAGGTAAGCCAGATGCACAAGGTGGCACATGCATCTACAGTTTGTTTACAGTGGCTGAAGACCCTGGCATGCCAATTCTTTCTTTCTATCTATCTATCTATCTATCTATCTATCTATCTATCTATCTATCTTCATCATCATCATCATCATCATCTCCCTCTTTCTATCTTTCTCTCAACTAACTAACTAACTAACTAACTAAATAAATAAATAAAATTTAAAAGAGGGGGAAATAAAGGGTCATTTTACTCCATAAATATGCCACCACATCATGAATATTCATCAAAGCTTTTTACAAAATCCACAGTGAGCCAGGTGTGGTGGTACTCACTTTTAATCCCAGCACTCTGGAAGCAGAGGTAGGAGGGTCCCTGTGAGTTCAAGACCAACCTGGGACTACACAGTGAGTTCCCAGTCAGCCTGGGCTAGAATGAGACCCTACCTTGAAAACAAGCAAACAAACATCCACACTGTAGAACCCACTGCATGGCCAAGCCCCTCCACTGGGGCGCCCTACTCCAGCCCCTTCGGAGTATATACTTTGCCTTGCATACATTTCTGTGTAAATGTGTCTCAACGGATTTTGGTTATTTCGAGGTTGGGTCTCTCTGGCCCAGGCTGACCTAGAATTCACTCTGTAGTCTCAGGGTGGCCTCGAACTCACGGTGATCCTCCCATCTCTGCCTCCCGAGGGCTGGGATTAAAGGTGTGTGCCACCACGCCCGGCTCTCAATTGAATTTTTTAACTTTGGGAAAACATTTTTTTTTTAGATTGTTGATCCACTGTCATCTCAAATTGCTGCTCTGTGAATGACGCAGTTGAAGATTCAGTTCCTGCCTCTGCCTTGGCACCTGCTCACTAAGGTGACAGGTGGCACTGAGCTGTGGCATTCTCTTTACAGCTTCATGGCTAGTCAGCATTCGTGGGTGGCCAGGGTGTTCTTTCTATCGCCACATCAAAATCTACCCTTCTTGAAAAGAGGCAGGTGGAGGTGATATTTGGCCTGGGCTGGAGAGACGGCTTAGAGGTTAAGGTGCTTGCCCGCCAAGCCTAAGCACCCAGGTTCGATTCCCCAGTACCCACATAAACCAGATGCACAGGGTGACACACCCGTCTGGGGTTTGTTTGCAGTGGCTAGAGGTCCTGGTGTGCCCATTCTCTCTATCTGATTCTCTCTCTCTCAAGTAAATAAAATATTTTTTAAAAAGAGAAATATTTGGCCTAAATTGTGAGAATAGAACAAAAAAAAGGTCGGGGCTGTTTTGTTTTTGTTTTTGTTTTTATTTTCGAGGTAGGGTCTCACTCTAGTCCAGGCTGACCTGGAACTCACTCTGTAGTCTCAGGGCAGCCTTGAACTCACGGCGATCCTCCTACCTCTGCCTCCCAAGTGCTGGGATTAAAGGCGTGCGCCACCACGCCCAGCTCTGGGCTGGTTTTAATGAGCAAGTAGAACCGGCCGGTGCTTAAGAGCCACAGTCACTCCCTGAAAGGTGTCTGAGTTTCTAAGGATTTGGGTGTGGCACAAAGATGGGTGAGAGAACCAAGGATGTCACCATGAGCCTTGCTGGTGAGATTGGGATGACTTTCTGTGTGACTCTTTTGTGTCCTGCAAGTAGAGACAGGCTACTGTTTGCTGCCACTGTCTCTGGCCAGGCACCAGCTCTCCCTGATAAGTGACCTGTTCATTAGTTTTTCTTAATATTTATTTATTTGAGAGAGAAAGAGAGAGAGAGAGAGGGAGAGAGAATGGGCGCAAACAAACGATACACGTGCCACCTTGTGCATCTGGCTTATGTGGGTCCTGGGGAATCGAACCTCGAACCTGGGGTCCTTAAGCTTCACAGGCAAGCACTTAACCGCTAAGCCATCTCTCCAGGCCCCTGTTTATCAGTTTTTAAATTTTCACTTATTTATCTGAATGAGAGAGAGAGGCAGATGGAGGAGGGAGGGAGAGAGAATGAATGGGCATGTCAGGTCCTCCAGCCACTGCAAACAAACTCCACGCACACGCACCACCTTGTGCATCTGGCTTTGCATGGTGGGTACCGGGGAATCGAACCTGGGTCCCTTGGCTTTGCAGGCAAGCACCTTAACCGCTAAGCCATCTCTCCAGCCCCTGTTCATTAGTCTTACAACCCTCCCCAGGAACGCATCACTGCCCGCTGCCTTTGCTTCACTTACCATGCCGCCCTGCCTCCTAGCTGTCACATCGCATTCCTGTCCCCAGGGATTCTTACCTATAATGGGATGGGGGGAGCTCCTGGATAACATTCTGGATTCGGGCTAGCTGGCCTTCTTCAGGGCAATGGGACACTGCCTCCTGTGGAGAAGAACACGATGCACCCAGTGAGTGCCCGGGGTGTGCACACTGGCTGTACTCAGGACTGAGCCTTGAGATGCCCTGGCAAGAAGCATCGTCTCCCGTGAGAACAACCGGCCAACGGCCGCTCCTGCACGTTCACCACGTCCAGTGCCTCAGTGTACGCACGCGGGGGCGGCGGGACGCCGGGGTCTTGTGTCCTCACATGTTGTCTGGTGTCTGAGAAGGGCTGTGTGAGCACGGCAGAGAAGTCACAAAGACTCACACTGGGAGAGACGGCTAGCGTGAGACAGAGATGTCACGGGGCATGTGCCCACCCTGCCAGCTGTCTTCATCGGTGCCAACAACCACTCCCCACCTAGGCCATGGACCTCCATCCTCAGCTGCTGCCTGTCCTGGGTACCAAGAGACAAGGGAGATGCGCTTCCTTCACTAAGGTTATGGATTTTGTTCCTGGAGCCTGGTGCCCTTGCCCCCTTGCTCTCTGTTTATTTCCTGCGTGGGATTAAAGGTGTGTGCCACCACGCCCTGGCCTCTGGTGCTTTTCCAGCAGGGAACAAACACAACAGCCCTAGAGAGATCCCTGCTGCCCCCTTGGCTTTGTGAGACACCCAGAGGGGTGGGCATGGTCAGGGCATCTAGGAAGCACCCCGTTCTCTTCTCTTCCCTGGGGCCCTTTTCTAGAAAACGGGATTGTGAGGAAGACTCCGGTCCCACCAGGCAGGGTCAGCAAGGCTGGTGGAGGGAAGGAAGGCTGCCGAGTGCAGAGTGGCCAGCCCCTCCCAGTTCCTTGGTGCACATTGGCTTAGAAGGCTCTGGCTTCTCCCTGTGCGGCCAGGAGAGATGGCTTAGCCATTACGGCGTTTGCCTGCAAAGCCCAAGGATCCGGGTTCTACTCTCCAGGACCCACGTAAGCCAGATGCACAAGGGAGCGCATGTGTGGCTGGAGGCCCTGGCGTGCCCAATACTCTCTCTCAAATAAATAAAATATATATTAAAAAAAAAAAAACGGCTGGGTATGGTGATCCAAGCACTTGGGCGATGGAGGTAGGGAGAATCAGGGGTTCACATAGCTAGTTCTAGAGAAGCCTGGGCTACACTAGGCCCTGCCTCCAAACAACACAACAACAACAATAATAAATTTTGAAGGGTGTCTAGAGAATAAAGGTGTAGTTAGAGGTATCAGAGCTCATGGAAAGTTCTTTAATATTTTAGGAAGCTGTAATTCATCTTTGTTCTCAGAGGAGGGGCAGGCTCGCCCTCTGATACCTTGCTTGCAGGGCCCAGTTACGGTTAGCAGTTAGGACTGCTGTTTATTTAATTATCCAGTTCTTTCCCCCAGCTCATCCCCCATCCTGTCCAGAAACTCTTTAGACCCTTCTTTTTCTTTCTGTTTTTATTATTTATTTGTGTGTTTGTTTTGTTAGAAAGGATATCTCTATGTAGCCCAGGCTGGCCTCCAACGCACAGTCTCTATGCCTCCGCCTTTCTTTTTTTTTTTTTCTTTATTAGTTAGTTTTGTATTCAGCAAATACAGTCAGTTTGGTACCATTATTAGGCTCATCCGTGACCTACCCCCTCCCCTTGGGCCCTCCTTGTTGAGGTATATGGGTCATGCATTGTGGAGTTAGCCCACAGTTATGGGTAGGATAAATGTCTCTGCATATCATGACCCAACATGTGGCTTCCGCCTTTCTTTGTGCTGAACCCCAGTTGCAACCTTGTTTTACCAATCACATAAAATTATTGTAAAATATTGTTAAATTATTATTATTGGTTTAAAAAAGTTTAATTTTAATTTATTTATTACAGAGAGGAAAAAAAGAGGGCTGGGGGGAAGAATGGGCATGCCAGGGCTTCTAGCCACTGCAAACAAACTCCAGACGAGTGCACCACCATGTGCATTTGGCTTACGTGGGTTCTGGAGAATCAAACCTGAGTCCTTAGGCTTTGCAGGCAAGCGCCTTAACCACTAAGCCATCTGTCCAGCCTTTTTTTTTTTGAGGTAGGGTTTCACTCTAGTTCAGGCTGACCTGGAATTCACTATGGAGTCTCAGGGTGGCCTCAAACTCACAATGATCCTCCTACCTCTGCCTCTCAAGCGCTGGGATTAAAGGTGTGCGCCACCACGCCCTGCCACTTTACCTACTGGGCTACGACCAGAGCTATCTGCACTTAATTTCTAAAAAGAAAAAGAACGAAAGATGGGCTGGAGAGATGCTCAGTTAAAAGTGCTTGTCTGCAAAGCCTCATGGCCTGGATTCAGTTCCCCCACTACTGCAAAGCCGGACGCACAAACAAGTGTCTGTCTGGAGTTTGTTTGCAGTGGCTAGAGGTCGTGGTGTGCCATATTCACTCTTCCGTATTCACTCTCCCTCTGCCTCTCTCTCTCTTTATCTCAAGTAAATAAATAAATAATATTTTTATTTTTATTTTTTGAGGTGGGGGTCTCACCATTGCCCAGGCTGACCTGGAATTCACTCTGCAGTCTCAAGGTGGCCTCGAACTGACAGTGATCCTCCTACCTCTGCCTCCTGAGTGCTGGGATTAAAGGGATGCACCACCATGCCTGGCTTTACTATATATATATATATATATATTTTTTCTTTTTAGAAAACTGCAAATAAAGTTTAAATAAAGTCTTTACAGCTGTGAGTAAATTGAGGATCTGGAGCGGGGGGGGGGGATGATCTTGGGTAAGCCCCCAAAAGCAGCCATAGGGGCCCTGGCTGATGTATAGGAGATTACACAGACAGAAGAGAAAGAGGCGGAGATAGGAGACGTGTCTACAGCTCATGAATGCCAGCAGCGGGCTGGAGAGATGGCTTAGCAGTTAAGGCGTTCGCCTGCGAAGCCTAAGGACCCAGGTTCGATTCCTCAGGACCCACGTAAATCAGATGCACAAGGGGGCGCATGCGTCTGGAGTTCGTTTGCAGTGGCTGGAGGCCCTGACGTACCCGTTCTCTCTCATCAATCACAGTCAATCAATCAATAAAATGAATGGCAGCAGCTACCAGATCTGGGAAAGGCAAGGAATGGATCCTCCTCCAGACTCTAGGGAAGCACCACCACCCTGTGGAAACTTGGGAGTTCAGCCCGTGAAAGGTGATTTCAGACTCAGGGCCCCAAGAGCTATGACAGAATAAGGCGGAAAGTAAGAAGTGCCTTTTTTTTTTCTTCTTTTTTTTTATAGCATTCATCAGAAGGAGCCACTATCAAGCCACTGACACATGAGGCAGGAGGGCCTAACCCAGGCCTCTCAGCGCCGAGCAGGAACAACTATCCTCTCCCAGTTACATATGCTGCTTTTCCCCATTTCATTTTGTACTGTGGTCAGTAAATATTCTTTAGAAATGTGACTTTTCCTGGCTGCACAGCTTTGAAAATAACATACCTGTCATTTATTTGATTTACCTTCAAATGTTATACAAGTAGATGTTCTCCAAAATTTGGATAAATTTGGGTAATACGGCAATGGGCATAGTTTCACATCAATATTTGTGTTCACAGCTAATGATTACTCTGGAACTGAATCCTAGAGTTACTGGATTAAAGGACATAAACATTTTAGGACCTTGGCTATAATTTCAAATGACTGTCTGGGATGCCCAACTAATCTACATTTCCAGTAGAAAACTTTAAAGCGCCAGTCTTCATAGAGTCTTTGCCAGCACGGTATGCTAACAGTAAACACTACTGCTGGGTGTGGTGGTGCACGCCTTTAATCCCAGCACTTGGGAGACAGAGGTAGGAGGATCGCTGTAAATTTGAGGCCGGCCTGGAACTATACATAGTGAATTCCAGGTCAGCTTGGGCTGGAGCAAGACCCTGATTCAAAAAATCAAGAAAAAAAAATTATTTTACTTGTTTGGTTGTGAGCAGCCAGACAGACAAACAGACAGAGAATGAGCATGCCAGAGGCCTCCAGCTCCGCTGCAAATTAAGTCCAGATGTATGCACCTCTTTGTGCACCTGGCCTTGACGTGGGTACTGGGGAATTTAACCTGGGCCATCAAACTTTGCAAGCAAGTGCCTTTAACTGCTAATCCATCACCCCAGCCCTCATTCTTGACATTTTCATTCATGTATATAATTTTTTTTTTTAAGGGTCTAACTCTAGCCCAGGCTGGCCTAGAATTCATTATGTAGTCTCAGGTTGGCCTTGAACTCACAGTGATCTTCTTACCTCTGCCTCCTGAGTGTTGGGATTAAAGGTGTGTGCCACCATGCCGGACTTATATAATTTTTTTTTTTTTTTGAGGTAGAGTTTCACTCTGGTCTAGGCTGACATGGAATTCACTATGTAGTCTCAGAGTGGCCTTGAACTTACAGTGATCCTCCTACCTCTGCCTCCCAAGTGCTGGGATTAAAGACGTGCGCCACCATACCCTGGATCTATATGATGTATTTTTATTTTATTCTATCAATTACCCCATCCCATTAACACCTCCCCATTAGTCCCCACCTTACTTAAAAAAAAAAAACATTTTATTTATTTGAGAGATTGAGAGAAAGAAAGTCAGAGAGAGATAGAGAATGGGTACGCCAGGGGCTCCAGCCACTGCAAATGAACCCAGACACATGTGCCACCTTATGCATCTGGCTTATGTGGGTCCTGGGAATTCAAATCTGGGTCCTTTGGCATTGTAGGCAAGTGCCTTAACCGCTATGCCATCTCTTTAGCCCCCCCCCCCCCAACACCTTTCATACTTTGTTTAAAACCCGAGTTAAATTAGGGTCACTTGTATGTTTCTGAATTTTTGAAGGTTTACTTATATTGTCATACTCATTACTGTAATCAAAGAAATCTACTAAGTCATAAAAATTCTGCAACACAAGTAACTTTACTAGGTCCTATTTCTACAGAAGCCAGAAGGCAAAGCAAAACATTCCTATCAATAAACTGCTTAAATTCAATGCCATTTCCTTCAACTCTGATGGCACGTTGGCAAAGTGTTGTCCTTCCTGTTTTCCAGTTCTTGTGAGAGGCCCAGAGGTTAGCAATGTCGGAGACGGGAGCAAGGGAAGAGTCGCAAGGGGTGTGTTGTGAGCCTGTTGGTAAGATGAAGAACATGCATTCCTGAAGTCTCTAGTCAAGAAGTTCTCAAAACGGGTGCAATAGTGGCACGTCTGTCATGGTGGAAACCAACTGCCCTCCAATTGGACTGCAGGGCAGCTCCATGGGAGGGGGAATACATCCCTGATAATGAAAACTTAAGACAGGGGTAGTCATGAGCCCCAGGGGTGTAACATCTGCTGATGTCTGGAAAAATGTATATACTATGCTTATCAAACTGCCCGGTAAACACTTCTCTTAATATTCATACCCTTATATTAATGCTACTCTCACTTTGGGTAGAGAATCTTTCTTTTCAGATGGCAGTGACCTTGGGATGACTCAGAAGGTATCATAGTGCTGGAAAGAAGTGACTGGAGTACTGAGTAACATCTCGATCACACCTTCCAAGGCTCAGGGTCTAATGCGGAAGAGGTGGCGGAAAGAATGTAAGAGCCAAAGGAAGGGTAGGACTCCTTACAAAGTCCTCCCTCCAGACATAAAATGGCCTGGATATCCATGACCTCACAGTGCCTGACACTACCTGCACAAGATCATCATAAGAGGAGGAAAAGATCATGACATCAAAATGAAAGAGAGACTGATTGAGATGGGGAGGGGATATGATGGAGAATGGAGTTTCAAAGGGGAAAGTGGGGGGAAGGTGGGTATTACCATGGGATATTTTTTATAATCAGGGAAAATGTTAATAAAAATTGAGAAAAAAATTAAAATAAATTAATAAAAATCTTAAAAAAAAGAAGTTCTCAAAGCAATCACAGCTGTTCACTAGCTGCTATATGGTTGACTCGGCAGTGGCCAACAATTACACTCAGAATTTTTTTAAAAAGATTTTATTTTTATTAATTAATTATTTATTTATTAGAGACAGAGGGCAGGAAGAGAGAGAGAGGGAATCGGCGCACCAGGGCCTCCAGCCACTGCAAACGAACTCCAGATACATGTACCACCGAGTGCATCTGGTTTATGTGGGACCTTGGAGAAGCGAACCTGAGTCCTTAGGCTTCGCAGGCAAACACTTTAACAGCTAAGCTAACTCTCCAGCCCAGAATTTTTTTTTTTTTTTTTCTTAAGGTAAGGTCTTACTCTAGCCCAGGCTGACCTCGAACTCACAGCGATCCTCCTACGACTGCCTCCTGAATGCTGGGATTAAAGGCATGCGCCGCCATGCCTTGTGCTTATGCCCAGTCAATACCATGTCTGGTATTGAAAACCTAATCTAAAGCCCTAGGAGTTCATGAGCTCTAGGAGGGAAATGACTACTTTTGTTTGGCTAAATGGATATATTATGCTCACCAAACTACCCTCTAAGTACTTATGTTTATGCCCATATAGGACTAGAACCCTATCTAAAAAAAAAAAAATAAAAAAAAATTGAAGCGAGCTGGAGAGATAGCTTAGCAGTTAAAGGCACTTGCTTGCAAAGCCTGACATCTTGGGTTTGATTCCCAGTACCCACCTAAATGCCAGGTGCATAAAGTGGTACATGTGTCTGGAATTGGTTTGCAGTGGCAGGAGGCCCATGATCATTCTCTGCTTCTTTCTCTCCATCTCTCTCTCTCTCTTTCTCTCAAAGAAATAAAAATATTAAAAAATAAACAACAATTTGAAGAGAAGGCTGGAGAGATGGCTTGGTGGTTAAGGTGCTTGCCTGTGAAGCTTAAGGGCCCAGGTCAGACTCTTTAGAACCCATATAAGCCAGATGCACATGGTGGCACATGCATCTGGATTCGTTTGCAGTGGCTAGAGGCCCTGGCATGCCCATTCTCTCACTCTCTCTGCCTCTTTCTCAAATAAATAAATAAAATATTTTAAAAAATTGAAGATGGGAAGCCGGGTGTGGTGGTGCACACCTTTAATCCCAGCACTTGGGAGGCAGAGGTAGGAGGATAGCCATGAGTTCGAGGCCACCGTGAGACTACAGAGTGAATTACAGGTCAGCCTGAGCTAGAGTGAGACCCTACCTCGAAAAATAAATAAACAAAAAACCCACAAAAAACAAAACAAAACAAAAAAACACCACCACCACCAACAGGCCTGTGAAGCCTAAGGAGTTTCACTGTGGTCTAGGCTGACCTGGAATACACTCTGTAGTCTCAGGGTGGCCTTGAACTCACAGCAATCCTCCTACCTCTGCCTCCTGAGTGTTGGGATTAAAGGTGTGTGCCACCATGCCGGACTTATATAATTTTTTTTTTTTTTTGAGGTAGGGTCTCGCTCTAGCCCAGGCTGACCTGGAATACACTCTGTAGTCTCAGGGTGGCCTTGAACTCACAGTGATCTTCTTACCTCTGCCTCCTGAGTGTTGGGATTAAAGGTGTGTGCCACCATGCCGGACTTATATAATTTTTTTTTTTTTTTGAGGTAGAGTTTCACTGTGGTCTAGGCTGACCTGGAATACACTCTGTAGTCTCAGGGTGGCCTTGAACTCACAGTGATCTTCTTACCTCTGCCTCCTGAGTGTTGGGATTAAAGGTGTGTGCCACCATGCCGGACTTATATAATTTTTTTTTTTTTTTGAGGTAGAGTTTCACTGTGGTCTAGGCTGACCTGGAATACACTCTGTAGTCTCAGGGTGGCCTTGAACTCACAGCAATCCTCCTACCTCTGCCTCCTGAGTGTTGGGATTAAAGGTGTGTGCCACCATGCCGGACTTATATAATTTTTTTTTTTTTTTGAGGTAGGGTCTCGCTCTAGCCCAGGCTGACCTGGAATACACTCTGTAGTCTCAGGGTGGCCTTGAACTCACAGCAATCCTCCTACCTCTGCCTCCTGAGTGTTGGGATTAAAGGTGTGTGCCACCATGCCGGACTTATATAATTTTTTTTTTGGTTTTTGAGGTAGGGTCTCGCTCTAGCCCAGGCTGACCTGGAATACACTCTGTAGTCTCAGGGTGGCCTTGAACTCACAGCAATCCTCCTACCTCTGCCTCCTGAGTGCTGGGATTAAAGGTGTATGCCACCACGCCTGGCCTTATTTATTTATTTGACAGAGAAAGAGAGAGGGAGGGAGAGAGAGGGAGAGAGAATGGGTGTGCCAGGGCTTCCAGCCACTGCAAACGAACTCCAGACGCTTGTGCCCCCTTGTGCATCTGGCTAATGTGTGTCCTGGGGAACAGAACCTGCGTCCCTTGCCTTTGCAGGCAAACACCTTAACCGCTAAGCCATCCCCCCAGCCCCTAGCCTCTTTTCTTTTTTGAGGTAGAGTTTCACTCTAGTCCAGGCTGACCCTGGATCTCCAGACAGCACTCTTGCCTCAACGCCCCGCATCAGCCCTGCCCACTCCCCACACCCCCCCATCCTCAACTGCATCACATCCGCGCTTCTTTTCTCTGCAGCCTAAATCCCACGGTCAGTTAATTCAGTCGTCCTCCGTGTACTTTTGCGTCTCCAGCTGAACCCCAACCTTGGCTAAAGGCCAACTGTCTGCCCAGCCTGTACTATCCTAGCCACCTATGCAGGCACACGCTCAGGTCCAGTTTTTTTTTAATTTTGTTTGTTTGTTTATTTACTTGAGAGCGACAGAGAGAAGGAGGGAGGGAGGGAGAGAGAGAGAGAGAGAGAATGGGCGCACCAGGGCCTCCAGCCACTGCAAACGAACTCCAGACGCGTGCGCCCCCTTGTGCATCTGGCTAACGTGGGTCCTGGGGAATCCAGCCTCGAACCGGGGTCCTTAGGCTTCACAGGTAAGCGCTTAACCACTAAGCCATCTCTCCAGCCCCAGGCCCAGTTTTAATGTTCCCTCTATACACACGCTTTAGTTTAAGCAGTTGTTCTCTTTTCTCTTCATCCACAGGAGCCCCATTTGGGGGCCAAATAGTTTCTCTGTAGCCATTTCCATCAGCCCAGCTCACTGGCCCCGTTTTGCATTCCCTCTGGAGTGCTTGGCCAGTTTCCTTTCTCTTCCTACCTTTCCGACCTATTCTCTTGACTTTCTTTGTGGTTCTGTCTCCTTTCTCATCCCAACCATCTCTCCCGCACCAAAAAGAAAAGAAAAAAAAAAAAATCCACAGAAGGACCAGCTTGATCAAAATGAACCAGCAGGGAATGTAGCATCAGGGATCTCAAGTTCCTGTCCTGCCTCTGCTGTGTGACCTTGGGCCGGCCACTTTACCTCTTTGGTTCTCAGTTTCCCCCCTGTATAATGAGGCGTATTCGGTTGGATAAACATGGAGATAATTTAACACAGCTCTTAAAACAAACAACATCATCCTGAAAATTCAAGAAGGGGCCATTCAGAAAACAGTTCTACTGCCCTGTTTGCCTTACCATACCATCCTACTTCCCCTTACCATGCTAAGATAATGTCGACCAGGTGGCGCGTTTTAGTCTTGTTATTTTAGTACTGGAGCTGTCCTTGGACCGTCCAGGCATCCCACCCAGCGACCACCATGGAAATCCAAGGAAGGACTCACCGTGAATTTCTCATAGAGCTCGTACGTCAGGAGGGGGTTGGGCAGCTCCCTAAAGTAGAGCTTGCAGAGGGAGCCCACACAGTGGATGTCCTGGAGGTACACTTCCCTTGTCAGATCTGGACACTGATCTGAGCCAAACTCTTGCCTGAAACAACACAGACGGAGACATAACAATCCCGGGGAACTCGCCTTCCACTGCCGGCTGCTGCTTGCCAGCATGGGGGTACAGCGACCCCGTTATGCTGAGCTGATGCACTCTTGACCCCCACGCTCCTCCCGGCACAAGGGAGGCACAAACCATGGGGAGACCTGTGCTTCAGGCCTGGAGACTTCCTTGTAAACCGTGAAACTCATCATCAAATAGGTTTCCCCAGGGCACCGTATCTGCAGGCTTGGTCAGGAACATCGGGAAATATGAAAACCGTTTGCCAACACGGTCTACTGAGATTCCTTTTTTTTTTTTTTTTCCTTCCCCCAAAATAGTGCTCGAAATGAAATTATCTTTCTACAAAAGACACCAAAAACCAGGGCGAGTCTGATCCTATCGGGCATCTCCATATATTTACGTCACAAACTTGTTTTATCCAGACACTCAAACCCAAGACTTCACCTTACTTAACCTTTTCTTTTTTCTTTTTCTTTCTTGTTTGGTTTTTCGAGGTAGGGTCTTGCTCTAGTTCAGGCTGACCTGGAATTCACTATGCCATCTCAGGGTGGTCTTGAACTCTCGGTGATCCTCCTACCTCTGCCTCCACACCCGGCTCGAACCTTATTCAATCTTATTGCTCAGAGGATATTTCTAAGGTGCTTGATGGAACTCAAACAGGTTACATGAATTTATAAATATCTTCTTAAGTAATTAATAGTGGGATTCTGGGAGCATCAACATCATCTGGTCCTAGGCTTGGTCTCTTCTCTCTTTTAGACTGGGTCTCACTGTATAGCTCAGACTGCTCCTGAACTCATAATCCTCCTGCTGCAACCTCTGGCCTACTGGGACTACAGGTTTGTACTGCAACATTCAGTTTGAGCCTGCTTTCTAATTTGAAACAATTTTCTAAAAAGTTTGCAAGAGAACACTGCTAAAAATATGCACACACAAGTTATAAATCTGTTTTTAAAGTGTGAAATTTGGCCTGGAGAGATGGCGTATCGGTTAAGGTGCTTTTGCTGCAAAGCCCAAGGACCCAGGTTTGATTCCCGAGTACTCACATAAGCCAGACAGATGCACAAGGTGGCACATGTGTTCTGGAGTTCCATTTGCAGTGGCTTAGAGGCCCTGGCATGCCCATTCTCTCTCTTTCTCTCTCTCTCTCTGTCTATATGCTTCTTTATTGCTCAAATAAATACAATATTTTAAAAGATTTGTTAAAAAATTAAAAAATATACTTGCAAGAATACTTGCATCCCACAAGTAAAATATTCATTTTATCCCTTTTCTATAAATCATTTTTTAGTCTCTTTCTCTCTATATATATATGTATGCATGTACGTGCGTACCACAGCACGTATGTAGAGAGCCGAGGACGACCTTGGGGTGTTTGTCCTTTCCTTCTACCTCGCTGGAGGCAGGGTCTCCCTTGTTCTTGCTGCTACACGTGTGTCATTCTAGCTGACCTGTGAGCTTCCCCGTTCTCTTGGATTTGCCTCCCACTGCCGTAGGCATGTTGGGATTACAGACCTACGCATCACTTTTTGTCTGTCTTTATGTAGGTGCTAGGGAATTAAAGGCAAGCACCATTAACCACTGAGCCATCTCTCCAGCCATCTCTCTTTGCTATCATTTAATTATAAGTTTGGAGGGAAGGATCAGAAACCAAGAAGAAAGAAGACAAAAACTGGATTATCTACATAATCACATTCTACATGTTAACCTTTCAATAAAACTGTTCTACTGAAGTGGGATAAGAATAGTCTAGGGCTGGAGAGATGGCTCAGTGGTTAAGACGCTTGCCTGCAAAGCCTAATGACCTGTGTTTGATTCCCTAGTGCCCATGTAAAGCCAGATTCACAAAGTGGTGTATGTGTCTAAAGTTCCTTTGCAGTGGCTGGAAGCCCTGGCGTGCCCATTCTCTCTGTCTGTCCCCCTCTCTCTACTTGCAAATAAATAAATAAAAATATTTTTAAAAGAATATTATACTAAAGCAGGAAGATTGCTGAGTTCGAGGCCAAAATTAATATATATATATATATATATATATATATATTTGAGAGAGTCAGGGTGTTGGGGGGGTGAGAATGGGCACGCCAGGGCCTCTAGCCACTGCAAATGAACTCCAGACACATGTGCCACCTTGTGTATCTGGCTTAATGTGGGTCCTGGGGAATTGAACCAGGGTCTTGGCTTTACAGGCAAGCGCCTTAACCACTAAGCCATCTCTCCAGCCCTCAAAACAAATTTTTTAAAAACTAATGTTCTCATTATTTTAGAATGGACATTGAAATATACTGAACATACAAAAACACTGAGTGTTCTTTTAGGTATTAAAATTATATGCAAAATGTATAAATCTATTGCTGTATTCATATAAAGTTCATATATACTTTTTATATGCTCTGTACATACGTCACTCAACATATACCTGTTTTGCTCTTTCAATGCCACAGAAATTTCTTCCAAATGTTTAGGTTAAGTCCATAGATTTTGAAATTAATCACTAACTTGTAATTAATTTTTTTATTTTTATTTTGAGAGAGAGAAAGAGGAAAGGAGAGAGGGAGAGAAATGGACACATCAGAGCCTCAAGCCACTGCAAATGAACTCCAGATGCATGTGCCATCTTGGGCATCTGGCTTACATGGGTCCTGGGGAATTGAACCTGAGTCCTTTGGCTTTGCAGGCAAGCACCTTAAACGCTAAGCCGTCTCTCCAGCTCTCGTTTGTAATTTTTAAGATCTCAGCATCCTAGAGCCGTGTGAAATCACACAGACTTTGATTTCTCAACCAGATGAAGTATGAAAGTGTGCCCAAAGAAAACCTCTCAAGGAACTCTGGAAGGGGCCCTTGCCTCACTTGGGCTTTGGGTTAGCAAGGGGAATGACAACGTGTTATGTTTTCCTAGCTCGTAACTTAGATCATCTGAGTTCAATCCAATCCACCTAAGAAGGGTAAACCTGACCCAAGAAAAAGAAAAAGGCATTTATGTTGGAAGGCATCACTGCGGGTTGGGGAGCCTCCTGAGTAGCTGCAGAACAGTCAGGCATTTGAGACGTGCCGTACCTCACCTCGGCCCCATACGTGCTTCCTTAGGCCTGACACACTTCCCTATAGCCTGAGGTCTGGGTACTCCCCACGGCGGCCAACAGAGGCACGGACAGAGGAAGGCTCGTGGGAGAATCCCCCCGAACACTCCTTTTAGCTCACCTTAGCCGCTGTATGTTTGAGGTGACGCCGGAGAGACGGTAGATGCCATCCACAATGCCGTGAGTCTCTATGAATTCTGCACAGCTCTTCAATACGTATGGCACTGTTCAAAGAAAACAAATCCGATGTGAATCTGACTGTCCTTTAAAGATGTCCTCTTAAAAATCCAGGGAAGAACCGGGTGTGGTGGCACACAACTTTAATCTCAGCGCTTGTGCATCTGGCTGACGTGGGTCCTGGGGAATCGAACCTAGGTCCTTAGGCTTCTCAGGCAATTGCCTTAACTGCTAAGCCATTTCTCCAGCCCTTCAAGGCCATCTTTAGCTACAAAATGAGTTCAGGACCAGCCTGGGCTGCAAGAGACCCTGTCTCAAAATTAATCAAATGAGGGCTGGGGAGATGGCTCATTGGTGAAGATCCTTAGCTGCAAAGACTAATGACCTGGGTCTGATTCCCCAGTACCCATGTAAAACCAGATACGCAAAGTGGCAAATGCACCTAGAGTTCATTTGCAGTGGCTAGAGGCCCTGGTGTGCCCATATTTTCTTTTTCTCACTCTGCTTGCAAATAAAGAAAAATATTTTTCAAAAAAGAAAACAAACAAATGAATGTATACATACATACATACATACATACATACATACATACATGCCGCGGCCCCCCCCCCAAACACACACTTTTTAAAAAATTGTATTTATTTATTTGAGAGCAACAGACAGACAGAGAGAGAGAATGGGTGCACCAGGGCCTCCAGCCACTGCAAACGAACTCCAGACGTGTGCACCCCCTTGTGCATCTGGCTAACGTGGGTCCTGGGGAATCGAGCCTCGAACCTGGGTCCTTAGGCTTCACAGGCAAGCGCTTAACCACTAAGCCATCTCTCCAGCCCCAAACACATACTTTTAAAAAAGACTTTTGAGAGCAGTAGTGACCTTAGAAATGCCACAGCCTAACCTCCCCATTGCGTTTTCTCCAGTGTGCACCTCCAGCACTAGAATCTTTAGAGACTTGCTAGACCTAGCAGTTCTTAGAACCACCCCGGTCCTGGTGATTCAAATTCTGAGGGTGGGATCTGGTCACTTGTCTTTAAATTTTTTTTTTTTTTTTTTTTTTTTTTGCTGGGTGTGGTGGCGCACACTTTTAATCCCAGCACTGGGGAGGCAGAGGTAGGAGGATCTCGGTGAGTTTGAAGCCACCCTGAGACTATACAGTGAATTCCAGGTCAGCCTGAGCTAGAGTGAGACCCTACCTCAAAAACAATTTTTTTTTTATATCTGCACACAGTTCATGGCAGATAATTTATTTTATTTTATTTTATATTTATTAGAGTCTGGGAGAGAGAGAGAGATAGGCACACCAGGGCCTCTAGCCATTGCAAATGAGCTCCAGACACGTGTCACCTTGTACATCTGGCTTAAGTAGGACCTGGAGAATTGAATCTAGGTCCTTAGGCTTTGCAGGCAAATGGCTTAACCATTAAGCCATCTCTCCAGCACTTTTTTTTTGTTTTTGTTTTTTGAGGTAGGGTCTCACTCTGGCCCAGGCTGACCTGGAATTCACTATGTAGTCTCAGGGTGGCCTTGAACTCACAGCGATCTTCCTACCTCTGCCTCCTGAGTGCTGGGATTAAAGATATGCACCACCACACCCGGCTTCGCTTATCTTTTAAAAGTTATCTGTGGGTAACTGATAATGATGCCTTTGAAAGGTAAGAACCCCAGACTCATTTGATGGATAGCACAAAAGGCTCCGACCAAGGTTTCTTCAATTACCGCTGTTCTAGAGGTTGACAACCCTGGTGGAAGAATATGGCTGGGCTGTCCTCGGGGTCACCATGGAGCCAGATTTTTGACCCACAGTAGCAGAGGGACACATGCCTTCTAGCTGTATGGAGGGGATAGAATCGTAAGTTACTTTGTGTTCATGGATAGGTCTACCCAAGGTTCCCGTGTGATAGCACAACAATTGGTGGGTTGGAACAGCCCAAGCCTCAGACTGAAAAGTCTTCAGGGGCTCCAGGAGGTCTAGCGGAGGCACCAGCCCTCCATGAGCTAAGGTCTGGGTTAGCATTATGCTACTACCCCAACATATCCCCAATCCTTCCTGCGCTTAGAACTAATGCCAATTCACTAGTGCTTATCACACACATGTCCTTCTCAATATGATCCATACTGGACTAGACCTTTCTTCTTCTTAAGCTGCTTTAAAAATTATTTTATTTATTTATGTATAAGAGAGAGAGAGAGAGTGAGAAAGAGGCAGATAGAGAGAGAAAGAAAGAATTGGGCATCCCAGGGCCTCCAGGCACTGCAAACAAACTCCAAATACATGCGCCACCTTGTGCATCTGACTTACGTGGGTACTAGGGAATCGAACCTGGGTCCTTAGGCTTCCCAGGCAAGCACTTTAAGTGCTAAGCCATCCCTATTTTTTTTTGTTGTTGTTGTTGCTTTGGTTTTTTTAAGGTCTCTCTCTAGCCCAGAATGACCTAAAATTCACTATGTAGTCTCAGGGTGGCCTCAAACTCATGGCGATCCCCCTACCTCTGCTTCCTGATTGCTATAATTAAAGGCATGCACAACTACACCCAGCTTCTTCAAACTTTTTTTTTTTTTTTTTTTTTTTTGCAAGCAGAGAGAGATAGAGAGAAGAGAGACTGACAGAGAGAATGAGTGCACCAGGGCCTCTAGCCACTGTAGATGGAGTCCAGATGCATGCACTACCTTGTGCATCTGGCTTTAGATGGGTACTGGGGAATCAAACCCAAGTCATTAGGCTTTGCAGGCAAGTACCTTAACTACTGAGCCATCTTTCCAGCCCTCAAACTCCTACCTTGGCTTCCCAAATGCAGGGATTAAAGGCATGTGCCACCACACTCAGCTAGACTTTTACTAGATATTCAGATTCTACATTCTACCTAGACACTAGGTATTCAAATTCAACAATCTACTCATTATTATTATTAATATTACTTTTTATTAATTTTGTGGTGCCAAGGATCTAACCATATATGCAAATAAGTATGCAAATAAAACACTCCACCACTGAGCCACAGCCTCAGCCCACATAACTCCCTATTGCAGCGCTTTCTGAATACCCCGTCTGCTTTCTGTCTCCAAGTAACTCAAAGTTTAGGTACTTCATCAAATTCATCATACTTAAAAAGCATCCTGCCCATCCCTCAAATGCTGTGCATACCAACGGCCCTTCCCCTCCACCGCGCATCCTTGTTTTGCCCCTGGCCTATCCTGCAAGACGGAGCTGGGCAGAATCTTCCATCAGCCCAGGAGCAAAGAGGTCAGGGGTGGATCTGGGATGGAAATACTGAGGCCAGAGGCCGCAGAGGTCAATACACTTCCTTTGAGGGAACACAGGGTGCGAGCAGGGTGTGGGAGCGGCCTCTGCTCCAGGTCCTCTGCCCTGTCTTCAATCAAAAGAACCGCAGCTGGGTGTGTTTCATTAACGAGGGCTTTTGGTAAGTCTGTGTCTCATGAAAATAAAGAGTTCCAGTGCTTAAAAGACACACACATGCACACACACACACACACACACACACACACCGTCAAACCCTGCGGTGTACAACATTGGCTATTTCCCAACACATGAAGCCATCCTGTAACCTGCCACATGGGATATATGATTCAAAGTGCACAGTGAGATGCCAAACTGCCTCTGCGACCTTGGGTCAGATACGTAAGGATTCTTAGTTTCTGTATCTATAATGTGAAGGTAGTAACGCCATGAAACCCTTGGCTAGGACTGACATGTTACTTGTAAACATTTAGCATAGTCTCAGGCATGTCGAAAGTAGTCTACCATGATAAATATTATTTCCTTTGTAAAAGAGTCTTTGTTTATTTCTGAGAGAGAGGGAGTGAATGGGTGTGCCAGGGCCTCTAGCCATCGCAAATAAACTCCAGATGCATGCACCACCTTGTGCATCTGGCTTTACGTGGGTACCAGGAGAATCAAACCTGGGTCCTTTGGCTTTGCAGGCAAGCTCCTTAACTGCTAAGCAATCTCCAGCCCCTCTTACTTTTTTTGGGGGGGGGGTTGAGGTAGGGTTTCACTCTAGCCCAGGCTGACCTGGAATTCATTATGTAATCTCACAGTGATCCTCCTACCTCTGCCTCCCCAGTGCTCGGATTAAAGGTGTGTGCCACCACACCCGGCTCTTTATTTACTTATTTATTTGAGAAAGAGACAGATAGAAAAAGAATTGGTGTGCCAGGGCCTATAGCCACTGCAAATGAACTCCAGAGATGCATGTACCACCTGTGCATCTGGCTTTACATGGGTATTGGGGAATCAATCCCGGGTCCTTAGGCTTTGCCAGCAAGTGCCTTAACCTCTGAGCCATCTCCCAGCCCCCCCCCCCCACAACTACTATTGCTGTTTGTAGCTTATGTGAGGTATGGCTTTATAATTTGGTTTTCCTGGTGAAAACAGAGCTCAGCTTTTCCTATGAAACACGCTCATACCAGTCCAACTCATCTCTACTCAAATGGCTCTTGGGTCGTTTGGTGTTTCTATTTGAGAGAAGTTTGCTCCTATGAGGTCTCTAGGGGAGACTGGCAGCCCCAAGGTAATATTTTATTTTCCAGGTGGGTAATCCCATTTCATTTACTCTGGCGTTGGTACGTCTCATCCACGGCACTGTGTAAGCAGGTGGTGATATTTATAACCACAGGACGAAGCCACAGTCCTGTTCCCAGTCCTCCGTCCATGTGGACGGAGCATTAGCTGTCCAAAATCCTCATCCTGGGCCAACTGGGAAAGTGCAGGGATTTTCCATCACACCCAGTACTAGGGAAGGATTCCCTTCCTCTCTCACGATCACTTAGCACAGAGGTCCTCAGTCTGCCATCTCGGGTCCCCCTAGCCAAGGCGGCGGATGCACTTCAAAGCTGCAAAACCACCTATTTCGAGGAGGGCTGCTCCACCTCTGATGTGCTTCACGCAGCGCCCAGGGTCCTTGTTAACGAATATCCTCTAGTTCAGAAAGAAAGTGCGTAGAGAGAGAGCATGGAGAATCTGTGCTCCAAACACAGTGACACGATCTGGCTAATGTGAAGCCATTCATAGGGCAGCAAGGGCCCAAGGTGGACCTAGAGGCCGGTGTGGCAGAGGGCCACCAATAACTCATTTTCAAGACCTCACGAGTCTTTACGCAGTGGTGTCTGCGGTCCACCGAGATGAGGACCCTGAGCCAGGTAGAATCTCTTATCGATTGGAGCAGGGTATGGTTATGTGTGGCGTGTGAATGGACGTGTGCCTATGCGTGTGCACGGTCACACATACAAGTGGAGGCCAGGTGTCCTCCTCCGTCACTCATCGAACCTGGAGTTCGCTGGTTTCTGGTTAGACTCGCCAACCAGTAAGCCCTGTTGAACCTCCTGTTTCTGCCTCTCTCACATATGTGTGGCCATGCTTGGCTTTTTCTTTTCTTTTATTTTGTTTTCTTTCTTTCTTTTTTTTTTCTGTGGTCTTTAAACGTAGGGTCTCACTCTAGCCCAGGCTGACCTGGAATTCACTATGTGGTCTTGGGGTGGACTTGAACTCACAGTAATCCCCCTCCCTCTGCCTCCCGAGTGCTGGGATTAGAGGCGTGTGCTACCACGCCCAGCTCATGCTTAGCTTTAAAAAAATTATTTATTTATTTATTTATTATTATTTATTTATGAGAGAGAGAGAGAGAGAGAATGGTCACACCAGGGCACCTAGCCAGTGCAAATAAACTCCAGACATATGTGTGACCATGTGCATCTGGCTTATGTGGGTTCTGGGGAATCCAATCTTGATCCTTAAGTTTTACAGGCAAATGCCTTAATTGCTAACCCATCTATCCACCTCTATTTATTTAAAAAATTTAATTTATTATTTATGTGAAAGCAGAGAGATAAAAAGAGAAGAGAGACAGACAGAGAGAATGGGCATGCCAGGGCCTCCAGTTGATGCAGATGAACTCCAGATACATGAGCCACTTTGTGTACCTGGCTTTACATGGGTACTGGTTAGGCTTTGCAGGCAAGCACCTTAACCACTGAACCATCTCTCCAGCCTCACCTTTTAAAATATATTTTATTTTTTTATTTGAGAGAGAGAGGCATATATAGAGAGAATGGGCATGCCAGGGCCTGTAGCCACTGTAAATGAACTCCAGAAGCATGTACCACTTTGTGCATCTGGCTTACGTGGGTCCTGGAGAATCAAACCTGGGTCCTTAGAATTCACAGGCAAGTGCCTTAACTGCTAAGTCATTTCTCCAGCCCCCATTTTAAAATTTGAGTTCCAGGGATTGAATTGAGGTTCTCATGTTTAGTGGGTAAAAGCAGCAAGTGCTCTTATCCATTAAGCCATCTTCTTGGCTCTTAGGTAGGGTAAAATTTTGACACCTTCCCTTGTTGATTTTGACATGGAGAAGTGTGATGTTGGAGTTTGGAGTCACAGAGCTCAGTCTAGGGGATTTATTCTGGGCCCAGAGTCCTTCGGGTCTCCCCTCACACAAGTCTACACAGTTGCTGACAATGATATGATGTTGTAGCTTCTTGGGATTGGGGGTTGGAGAGATGGCTTAGTGGTTAAGGCACTTGCCTGCAAAGTCCAAGGACCCGGGCAACTCGGATTTGATTCCCATTACCCATGTAAAGCCGGATGCACAAAGTGGTACATGCATCTGAAGTTTGTCTGCAGTGGCTACAGGCCCTGGCACCCCCATATATTTCCTCCCTCCCTCCCTCTCTCTCTCTCTTTGTCTGCTTGCAAGAAATAAATAAAAATAAATAGGGCTGGAGAGATGGCTTAGTGGTTGAGGCATTTGCCTGCAAAGCCAAAGGACCCAGGCTCAATTCCCCAGGACCCATGTAAGCCAGATGCACAAGGTGGCACATGTGTCTAGAATTCATTTGCAGTGGCTGGATGCCCTGGCATGCCCATTCTCTCTCTCTCTTTCTCCCTCACCCTCTCTCTGCCTCCCCCCCCCCATAAATAAATACATAAAATTTTTGGAATTGTTTCATGGATATTTCTCTAACTCTTCCTATTTCGGTTTGATTTTTTTTCTGTATCAGCAATCTTAAAAGTTCACTACCACACCCAGCTAGATGTTTGATTTTAATTGAAATATAGGGCCAGAGAAATGGACAGTTTTCAGTGGGCTTCTTTTAAAATATTTTATTATTTATTTATTTATTTGACAGAGGCAGAGGGAGAGAGAGAGTGAGTGAGAATGAGTGGGCGCGCCAGGGCCTCCAGCCACTGTAAACGAACTTCAGATGTGTGTGCCCCCTTGTGCATCTGACTAACGTGGGTCCTGGGGAATTGAACCTGGGTCCTTTGGCTTTGTAGGAAACACCTTAACCACTAAGCCTTCCCTCCAGCCCTCAGTGGGCTCCTTATGTAAGCAGCTCAGTTGTAATCTGCAGAACCCACAGAAACTGCTAGTAATAGCCACCTATGTCTATAACTCCAGACCTGTGGGGAATGAAGACTGGAGAATCACTGAGGCTCTCGAATTCTGAAATCAGTGAAAGACTCTGCCACAGTGGGCTGGAGAGATGGCTTTGCGGTTAAGGGGCTTGTCTGCAAAGCCTAAGGACCCATGTTTGACTCTCCAGGTCCCATGTAAGCCAGACACACTGGATGGCTTCAAAACCACAGTGCTCCTCCTGCCTCAGACCCCCAAGCACTGGGCTCATAGGCATGAAACATCATGTCTAACAGGTTTTCTTTTCTTTTTTTGGTGGTGGTGGGGGGGGTCGTCTGAGGTAGGGTTTCACCCTAGCCCAGGCAGACCTGGAAGTCACTATGTATTCTCAGGGTGGCCTCAAACTCATGGAGATCCTCCTACCTCTGCCTCCCGAGTGCTGGGATTAAAGGCGTGTGTCACCATGCCTGGCGATGGGTTCCCTTTTTAAAAAATTAATTAATTTATTTATTTATTAGAAACAGAGAGAGGGAGATAAAGAGTTAGAATGAGTGTGAAGCCATCCTGTGCTACAAGGTAAGTTCCAGGTCAGCCTGGGCTAGAGTGAGGCCCTGACTCAGAAAACGAAGTAAAACAATAACAGGGCTGGAGAGGTGGCGCATCAGTTAATGACGTTTGTTTGCAAAGCCTGACGGTCTGGGTTCGATCCCCTGGTAACCACATAAAGCCAGTGCACAAAGCAGCGCATGTATTTGGAGAACGTCTGTAGTGGCTGAGGACCCTGGCACACACATACAGCCCCCCTCACTCCCCCTCTATCTTTCCTTGCAAATAAATAATAAAAGATTTTTTTTTTTTTTTTTTTTTTGGTTTTTCAAGGTAGGGTCTTGCTCTAGCCCAGGCTGACCTGGAATTCACTATGTAGTCTCAGGGTAGCCTCGAACTCATGGCAATTCTCCTACCTCTGCCTCCCGAGTACTGGGATTGAAGGCATGCGCCACCACGCACAGCTAATTAAAAGAATTTTTAAAACAAACAAACAACAAAACACAAGTAAACCAATTAAAAACCAGCAAAACAAACTACATTTCTTCACACGCTAAATGACCAAAAGAAACTTACGCTGACTGGAATGTTAACAGTGGTTACCTCAAAGTGGTAGAAATGATTTTTTGCTTCTCTGTATTTTGTTGTTGTTGTTGTTGATTTTTTGTTTGTTTGTTTGTTTTGTTTTTTGAGGTAGGGTCTCACTCTAGCCCAGGCTGACCTGGAATTCACTAAGTAGTCTCAGGGTGGCCTTGAACTCACGGCAATCCTCCTACCTCTGCCTCCCGAGTGCTGGGATTAAAGGTATGCGCCACCATGCCTGGTGTGCTTCTCTGTATTTTTAATTTTGTTTTTATTTATTTATTTGCAAGGAGAGAGGGAGAGAAAGAGAATGGGCACTCCAGGGCCTCTAGCCACTGCAAACAAACTCCAGACGCATGTGCCATTTTGTGCAACTCTTTATGTGGGTACTGGGGGAATTGAATCCAGGCCAGCAGGCTTTGCAAACAAGTGCTTTAACCACTTGATCATCTCACCAGCTCAGTAAAAATCCTTTACTAAAACTCAGTTTGGGCCTGGAGAGATGGCTTAGTGGTTAAAGTGCTTGCCTAGCATAATGACCCCGGTTCAACTCCCCGGTACCCACATAAGCCAGAGGCATAAGGTGGTACATGCTTCCGCACTCCGTTTGCAGTGGCTGGAGGCCCTGGTACACCCATTCTCTCTCTCTGTATCTATCTATCTGCCTCTTCCTTTCTATCTCTCTCCCTCCTTCTCTCTTTCAAATAAATAAATAAAATATAATTTTTTAAACCTGTTTTTTTTTAAAGAACAAAACCAGGGTTTCTCTAATCAGTGTGGCAACTTTCAAATGTTTGCTGAAGGCTCTGTGGCGCAATGGCTAGCGCATTGGACTTCTAGATAAACGTTTGCTGAAGTCCTCTCTGATGCCCCCATCAAGTCACTCACCCCTCTTTAAGCAGAAGCGTCCGTCTAACTTGCTGGCAAGGACCTCGAGGGGTTGCCTCTCCTCTTCTGGAGAGGGGACTTCCGGGAAAGGCTACACTCAGGACCTGATTCTAACTCAGTGCTCAGCAGGTGTGCGGGGCAGCTCTCCCATGCCAACTCTGAGGCTCCCTGGTCACACTCTGACTCTCGTCCCCACCATGGCCCTGCAGTACCTGTTGCCAGGTGGGTCTCTCTGTTCTCTCCAGATGACAGACAAGGGTTCTCCTACTAAAGGAGATGTGCCAAGGGCCCGTCTAACTGGAAGGACAGAGGGGCGCATATACCTTTTGCCTTCCAAAGCCGACCTGGGGACAGCCATTGTGAGGCTGCTAAATGCTAATTCCCAGCCACAATTGTCATCCATGGCTATGTGCAGTGCGCTCCTCAGGGCCACTTTGGGAGGGAAGTATTCACCCCATCCGGAGGAGGAAATAACCTGGAGGTATTGAGCAACTAGGCCAGTATGAAAATAACCAGCAAAGTGTGTCAAGGGTCCTAGACAGGGCACAAAAAATGTGATAGGAATTCTTTTAAAGAGTGCATATGGAGCCGGGCGTGGTGGTGCACGGCTTTAATCCCAGCACTCGGGAGGCAGAGGTAGGAGGATCGCCGTGAGTTCGAGGCCACCCCGAAACTCAGTAGTGAATTCCAGGTCAGCCTGGGCTAGAGTGAGACCCTACCTCAAAAAACCAAAAAAAAAAAAAGTGCATATGGGGGGCTGGAGAGATGGCTTAGAGGTTAAGGTGTTTGCCTACAAGGCCCAAGGACCTAGGGTTCAATTCCCCAGGACCCATGTAAGCCAGATGCACAAGGTGGCGCATGCGTCTGGAGTTTGCAATGACTGGATGCCCTGGTGTGCCCATTCTCTCTCTCTTTTTCTTCTCCCTCTCTCTGCCTCTTTCTCGCTTTTAAATAAATAAATAAGTAAAAAGAGTGCACATGGTAGTGGAGGTGGAGATCAGCCAGGGTTTTTCAGTGTTGAACAAGTACAGCAAATTATATGCATTTACAGAGCAACAATTGTATGAGAGTGACCACGACAGAGTACTGGGATGGGCCCCTCATATTCTGGGGCTCCCAACGTGGCAAGATAAGTGGCTAAGGAGGATGCAATAAAATTCTGACACTGAGCTGGAGAGATGGCTTAACGGTTAAGGCACTTGCCTGCAGAGCCAAAGGACCCAGGTTCTATTCCCCAGGACCCACGTAAGCCAGATGCATAAGGTGGTGCATGCGTATGGAGTTCATTTACAATGGCTGAAGGCCTTGGTGCATCCATTCTGTCTCTCTCTGTCTCTAATAAATAAATAATAAAAAAAAATAGTGGGTGGAGAGATGGCTTAGTCGTTAAGCACTTGCCTGTGACGCTTAAGGACCCAGGTTCGATTCCCCAGTACCCACGTAAGCCAGATGCACAAGGTGGCACATGCATCTGGAGTTTGTTTGCAGTGGCTGGAGGCCCTGATACACCCATTCTCTTTTTCTCTCTCTCTCTGCTTCTGTCTGTCGCTCTCAGATAAATAAATAAAAATAAACAAAAATTAAAAAAAATTAAATTAATAAAAAATAAAATAAAAATGCTGACACTGGTACGATTTAAGATGATGGGGTATGACGCCATGTTCAGTATAAAACATGCAGGATGCTTGGTTAAGTGCCCGGCATGGAACAAAGCCAGTCCCCTCAATGGTATGGGAAGCAGAGAATGGTACAAACACGGAGGGAAACCGAGAAACACCGTGCTGAGTTCCAGGAACGCTGCCCGGGCCAGTCTGCTGGGAGAGTTCAGGTTAGTTAGAGAAATTTTTTAAATGATGGCTTAGAGTCTGGCGTGGTGGCACACGCCTTTAATCCCAGCACTCAGGAGGCAGAGGTAGGAGGATCGCCGTGAGTTCAAGGCCGCCCTGAGACTACATAGTGAATTCCAGGCCAGCCTGGACTAGAGTGAGACCCTACCTCGGAAAAAAAAAAAAAAAAAAAAAAAGGCCTAAGAGGATTGCCCCTATTTTGACATCAACTGCCAGAAAACGGCCTTGACAACAACACTTCTCTGTTCTAAAGCATTCCATGACTCTGCCAGAGTAATGTCTAATCCAGACAGCTCCGGGACTAGACATGCAGCTGCCTCCTCGGGCCAGCTCCAGAGTTCTTCCCTTGCAGGAAACAGGCTTTAAGAGAGGAAGACTCACAAGGTGTGTGCCTGTGTGTGTTTGGGGCGGGAGTGGCTATGAGGAAGGGCGGGGAAGGCAACATCAAACAAATTTACAAGGACGCACCCACGCTGGGGCGGGGTGGGGCCGCTTTGAGCAGGCCTGGTTCACAGCGCACACAGAAGCTCTTCTTATCTGTCCCCTGGCTCACTGGGGACGCTGCTGGACTTGTGTACTCTGTAAAGATTCTTGGTCCATCCTTTCCACTGTCCGACTGAGGGAAGCTTGGCTCTCTGGGGACCTGTAGGGCATACCTCCTTCCCTCCAGAGGTGGCTCACAGCACTGAGATATCCGTTAGCCTCCAGCCCATTTCCTGGTCCAACTGGTAAGCCGCAACGGATCATTTAAAAATCAATAAATCAGTTTGAGGTCAGCCTGGTATTATAGAGTGAGTTCCTGGTCAGCTTGGGCTAGAATGAGACCCTACCTCAAAA